>OX941081.1:24910000-26150833 GCA_954870635.1 Arctium minus
ACCTATCCCTATAAAAGAGATGGGATTATAAAATATAATTAGAATCAGTTTAAAAACATTTAAGTAGGAAAAAATATATGACTTCATGATCAAATTGCAATGAAACAATTTACACTCATGGACTTTGCATAGCATTCGTAGCCACACGGGAGGATTTGGCCACAGAGTTAGGTAAACTTCAAGATACACTGAAATCTTTATTTGGGCACCCTCAAAATACTGAAACTGAAAACATTGTGAACGTAGTGAGGGAACCGAAGTAAATGGATTGACGACTAGTCCTTCAGGTAGTCAACCTATCCCTATAAAAGAGATGGGATTATAAAATATAATTAGAATCAGTTTAAAAACATTTAAGTAGGAAACAATATATGACTTCATGATCAAATTGCAATGCAACAATTTACACTCACGGACTTTGCATAGCATTCGTAGCCACACGGGAGGATTTAGCCACAGAGTTAGGTAAACTTCAAGATACACTGAAATCTTTATTTGGGCACCCTCAAAATACTGAAACTAAAAACATTGTGAACGTAGTGAGGGAACTGAAGTAAATGGATTGACGACTAGTCCTTCAGGTAGTCAACCTATCCCTATAAAAGAGATGGGATTATAAAATATAATTAGAATCAGTTTAAAAACATTTAAGTAGTAAACAATATATGACTTCATGATCAAATTGCAATGCAACAATTTACACTCACGGACTTTGCATAGCATTCGTAGCCACACTGTCACTCACTGTGACAAACATTCAAGCCCCCCCCCCCCAAGTGGATGCGTATCCAATATGCACGAGAAACAAATTCAAGGCATATGGATTATAACTCCCAAGAGATATCCCCCATATCATGGTACCCTACTCCCATTGTGCAAATCCAAATCCCTCCCACAAGTTGTATGGACCAACCAACGCCCACAAAAGCATCAAAGCGATTTATCAAATTAAGGCATTGATGCATGAAACCATAATCATCGTTTTAAAAGATTCATAGATAGTCACAAATTCATAATACTGAACTAAGAGAATTCACCTGGTGCGCCATACCCCACAACGAGTCCTAACAGATAAAATGTCCAAATCGAACGCCTGAACTAACCCAATTAAAATAGGTGTTAGACTCTTCTAATTATCCCAAAGTACAACTTATAGAACTTCTACATAATCCCCCTAGAACACTGCTTCGGATGCACCCCTGAACGAGAATCAAAACGATATAAATCAGCGTCAACAGCATTTGACGACTTAGGCAGCGACTAAACTAGTGTGCCAAGTCATGGAGGCTTCTAGTCGACCTGCACCTTCGCAGAAACCAAAATCCAAGCCTAATCCATCTCTACACTGTCCCAATTAGATTTGAAGGTTCAAAAACGTGGGAATCATAATCCAAAACCAATTAGAACTTCCATCTAAACACAAATCCAAGATCAATCCATCGAAAATCCAACTAAGAAGTAAGAATTAAACTTTTAGAACTTAAAACCTAAACTCCCATTTGGAAATATCAACAATGGAGGATTATCAAGAAAAACCATTTGCCCCAAAACATTAGAATGATTTACATCATTTATTCTACTATAAACTCCACCAAAATCCCAATTTAAGAAAAAGTTCTTAACTAGAAATCATCCCTAATGAAGAAGATATCAAGCTAGAAGAAAGACGATTACCTTATTGATGAAGGTGGTGGATTTCCTGCAGCTTTTCTCAATTCTTCACCTAAACTTCAAGAGAGACTAATCCCTTCCAAGCCCTTCTCTCTCTTTCTCTCTCTAGACTCCAATACCGATTACACCCAAAATGAGAAGGAAACAAAGGTTTACTCCCTTTATTCTCTTATTTATCAAATCAGTCCCTGAAAATCATGAAGGTACACACTCACACCTCCTTTACTTTCAAAACTCAATAAATAGAGGAAGAGGATTATTACACACGACAAACCAACCAATTCTCATATCAACTGTATCAATTTAACTGGTATCAATTTAACTGGTACCAATTTGCTTGGTACAAATCTAATTGGTTTGTGGTATCGTACCAACTATCTAGACTTGATTGGTACGTGGTATTAGAAGTCGTATACCACGACAATACCATAACATACCAACTTTTTTTTAATTATATTAATTAAAGTTTATCAATAATGCAACATATTTTGATTTTTAAATTTTTAATCATCTTATTTCCGATTTTACTAAATCATAATATGGATGGATATAAAAAAAACTTAATTGAATTCATGTCGCCTAACTCTAACAACCTTAGTAACGTGTCCACACCTCCATGATCCATCTTCGGTCCTCAATGGCTGCTAGTATTAGATTTTTAGTGAATGATTTTATTATATGAAGGTTATTTGAATGCTTGTATAGTAGGTATAAGTGGTACAACACATATCAACATGTTATTTAAATGTTCAATGATTTTTGTACATCTAGATCTAGTTGGTAAAAATGTCAATATAAATAATTTTCAATTTTAACTTTTGCAACGTTGGTACAAAATCGTACCAACACGTATCAACTGAAAAAAATAGGTACCAATTTAATTGGTACAAAGTGTAGTTGGTTGATACATGATATAAAAATTTTGCATACCAATTATAATTGATTGGTATATAGTATATGAAAAAAATGGTACCATATCATGTTTTTCCCCTGTAAAATTATCCTACTTAGGGGTTGTTCGATTGTGGCTTAGTGAGTTGTATAGCCTATATGGCTTATTCGCTCAGCCATATATAATTGTTCGGTTATGGCTTATTCGCTCAGCTAATGGCTGAATCGGTCAGCTAGAAAAACAAAGTCATTTGTATTCAACCATTTATTCCCCTTTTTATTCCCCCTTTACCCTTCACCCTCTTTAATTCTCATCCCCATTCTACAATCAGAGAAGTGTCCCCATCCATTTTAACAAAGTGGCCAGCCACTGAGTGGATATAAATATTTAATATTAATCAATAATAATGGCGGTGAGATTGAACTCCATCTCAGTGAAGCCATTGCCATTCATTTCTACTAATTTCTTCTTTACATCTCCTATTTCTATTGTTCCCAGAGCTTCACAGATGGCGACGACTGTATCACCTTTAAATTTGGAAAGAGCGACTAATTTAAAATTTTAAATAATACATCAAAGGAAGGATAAAATCTCTTTCTACAAGTCAATACTTGAAATACCTCAAACGAAATTCTAGATTTAACCTCAATAAATAATAAATCAAGTCTTACATAAACACTAAATAAAGGTTGAGTGTTACTAAACCCATCAACAATTGTTATCTCCAAATGTACGGAAGACATTACCCATTAGCTATATCCTTTTCGTGCATCTAACTAGCGCTCAATGCTTCACAATGTCTGTTAGGCCCATATTACAACATAATCAATGTAGATTGATAGACAAGAGATGAATTGGGAGGGAAATCATGATTGTATTTATTCACATACTACAAATACACGCAATCTAGAGAGAGAAAGAAGTTTCTCTCTCTAGAAACACTCTCTCTTTGCACGGCTATATTGTGACAATCTTACATGCACAATTACAAACAATGAACTTATTTATAGTTCCCCCAAACACCCCTTGTACACACTAAGCCCAAGCCCAATATGTTATGACAAGACCCAATTACAAATTATAAGGCCTTTACAAAACTTTCAATACTTAAGACATTTTATGTCCTAACAGTGTCGTTAGTACCACTCCCAACAATGACCTGATGCACATATCGACAAATAAAAAGCTTTAGGCTTAACGCCTATTGAGTTCAAGAGTTGTCAACATTTATATGAAACAATAAACTGAAGAATGCTTTTTAAATCACGGTTTCTAAAAAGGAATGTACAAAAATATAAAGTAATACCTTTCCCAAAACCCACTATTTTCGTGATGAAAACCCCAATCTAAAACATTCTTTCAAATATGAATTCACAATCCAATACTCACACAAAACGTGAATACTGATAAATGCTCAAATATTGGAATTCGAATAAAACTTTATTGTCCAAACTACCGAAATATGAGTAAGACTCAAACCCCAAAATTATAACTTATGGAGAATACTCCATGCTCAAAACATCACCGAAAGGAAAACATGGATAAAACTAAATACCCAAAACAACACCTTTAGGTGACAGGAGATACCCGATTTCCATGGTTAGTGGCAGAACACAAAAGTAGGCGATTTTCCAAGTTATTGAGCTCATCATACTAGGATCAAGGCCACGAGCTCGCCGACTCGTACTCAGATGTGAGGGAGGGCACCCAATAATCTTAGTCATACTCATTCACTAGGATTACATTTACGGTTCGTGACTAGTATCCGGTCCTACATAACCGTACCAAGTTGCCTTCCGAGGACCCAATGCCTCAACTAGTTACAAATGGGAAATAACTATCCCATAAAAACTGACTCAGAAATTACATCACAGGGTCAATGGCAGATGTTTGACTCCAAGAGCCCGCACCATAAAGCCCTCGATGACCCCATGACTAATCCTAGTCCCAACAAGGAAACAACCGTCCCATTTAAAATAATAAAGACTCCTATGCCTATGGATCCATTGCATTACAATCTATAACATTACATGACTCCAATAAAATGACCAAATCACTCAAAACATGTAATTCCCAAATGATATGTATTAAATGCAACAACATACTCAAACTCCACAATTGGTCTATTAAAATTGGACAAATGTCCCAAAAACTCATCTTAGTCAAAACCAAACCAAAAACTCAACAATTTACTAGACCATAAAATAAAAGTCAGTGTAAACAATAAAATGCATTTAACCAACGGTTATGCAAACACAATGACCAAAAGTATGATTAACCTGAAACTCATCATTGGTTGAGACAAACCATTTTCCAAATGAACTCATACCCTTATATTTCCAAAATGCCTCATAACACAATAATATGCACTTTCCAAACGGTTTATAAGATCAACTACACTAAAGGACATTTACATCAAATAGACCTCCATTTATATATTAAATAGTCAAGGAAACATATCAACATGATTTATTTATCAAAATGTCCAAAAATCCCAAATGTGGGTGTTTCTCAAGATTTATAAAACCAAATAACCCAAATGAGTAAAACTCTTCAAATATTCCAACTTTTAATAAAACTCATGTAAACACATACTCACCCTAAAATAGACATTTTTGGCATGTACAACGTTTTCACAAATCAACTTGAACTCACCTTGTTAGATTTAGGCTAAATATAGATTTTACCCCAATCTTGAACTTCCTTTGGTGAAAGCTTTAGATCCACAAACATCCATTACTAGAAACTTTATCTGGGTCACAACCAAAGCCTAGAGATGTACCAAAAGTAATCCCAAACTCATATTCATAACAAACCTCGGTTAAATCCTCTAATTATCCAAAATACCCCAAATTGGTCAAAACTTCAAAACAATGATGATACATCAAAATTAATGCTCTAGGAGGTTAAAATGAAAGGTGTTAATCAAGAATAAAGGTTTAGAAGGTTAAGATGGATTTACAATTTGTTTTTAGGAAAAAATCCCAAAAACTATGTCAACAATGGTGAGACATAGTTGGAGTAGATGAAGATCTTGAGTTTCCATCAACAAAAGCTTGAATCTCTAGCTTCCAATCTCTTAAAACTCTTGAAGATTTTGATTATGGAGGAGTAAATAATGTTTAGGCCAAAAATGAGAGAGAGTAGAATGGGTAGGTGAAGGTGTAAATGAGAAAGGGAGTGAATGAGAAAAAAAAACGTCAAAAGGGTTTTAAACCCATTTTTTTTTGGTTCGGGTGAGTTTGAAGTTAGTTCAGGGTCAAACAACCCACTTGAAAGGCACCCGAAAGGCATTTGAGTTTAGCGTCAAAACAGTGACTCATGTGAGTTTGAAGTTAGTTCGGGGTCAAGCAACTCACTTGAAAGTCACCCGAAGACTTTTAAATCCAATTTTGTTACGACTAGTTTGGTGCTAGTTAGGGTCCATGAAACTCATGTGAAATTTGCCCTAAAGGCTTTTGGTTTAGTAACAAAACAGTCCCCAAAGCTAGTTTAATGTGAGTTTGAGGTCTGCGCAACTCACTTGGAACTCGCCCTAAAGACCCAAAACTTGATTTTGATTTTCTTTTTAAAAATTCAACTAATCCCGATTGGAGACACGTTTATCTATAGAAAGACCGCATACCTAAATACTATAAACGCGATTATTAGGGAAAACACTACTTACAAAATTCCGGGTGTTACAACGCTCACCACCAAAATCATTGACTCTCATTTGCAGCTAGAAGAAGAATGTACGTCGAACCAGCTAGAGAGTTTGTTTATGCCCGGAAAGACGTCAACGACAGGAAGAGGGAAGAACGGGAGCCAGAGAACGGATATTTTCATCTACCAGAACATGATGCTTTCTTCGCCATTGACGCCGCTGCAAGGAAAGTTAGGGTTTAAGCTGTCGGAATTTTGGTTATGTTTTAGGAATTAACCTAATGTTTATATCATACATACGTATAATTTTATTTCATTTATATTTTTATGTGAGTCTTTGCAGGTTATCATTCAAACTTTTCTTTATACCCTTTTAATTTCTTATAAATTAAATATAAATGTATTAGAGAGATGTAAAAGATTGTTTTTGGTTTTGTTTTCATGGTCTGGTTTCAGCAGTATTTTTCAAAAATAAAGACTGAGGGTAAAATGGTCATTTTTGACATTCAGACTGTTTATTCAACACCATAACCGAACAACAACTTATCTCTTATGATACAGACAACCTTATCAATACAAACAACTTTATCCATACAGGTTTTAACATAAAACGAACCAAACAACCCCTTAATCTTATCTTGTTCCGATTTTGTCGCTTACCAAACATCATACAATTTATTTTTTCTATTCTGCCTCATTTCTAATTCATGTACCAACGACACCCACCACCAAAAAAAACTAGTAAAAGAGATGTTATTATCATAATTACAAATATTTCTTTTTTCATTTCTTAAATAGAAAAAAACAAATTTAATAAAAACCCAAATGATGATGAAAACAAATAACAATGATAATTGGGGTTGTAATTCATCACTTCTGTGACATGATGTACAAAATATTCCTTTTTTCATGTTACGTTTACATCATTAAAACAAGTAATTAAAATGACAACCACTTTCATACCTTTCTGTACCCACATTCTTGAAAGAGGCACATAACATCAATCTTATACCTAAATATAAAAAGAATAAACTCTAATTTTGGTCCTGTGGTTTAGTGAAATCTTTGAAAGTGGGACTTAGAACTTTGATAAGTCTAGAAATCATCCTCATGCATTTTGGTCTGAAAGTGATCCTTGATCACTAACTCCGTTAAAAACTATCCGTAAAGCTAGGGGTAATTTCGTCTTTTCTTTTTGTCTTTTTCATTATTTTTGTCTTTGGGAGCAAAGTGTATACAATTAACTTGGAGGGCCAAATAAAATCAACTTTTATCTTCTTCATATCTCCTGTCGACACTATCGGCGCCTTCCCCTCCATCTCCGTTTCCGGTGAATCCATTCCCCCTCAATTTTCGGCGTCTCGATGTTACTTTCAGACGTCAATCCTCACAATCCACCACCAGCACCCTCTCCACCCTCAGTCGCAACCTAACTCAAACCTCCATCTCTGGCAAAAACCTACAACCCTCTACAACAGTGACCCATCACTGAAACATATACCCTCTACAACTAACCATAGAACACACGTACACACACACACCCATACACTTCAACGTCACACACACACACACACACATACTACAATGTCGAGACTCCTCAATCCAGAATGCAAATCTGTTGGAACCCAATAACCATATTGGGAAGGAGAGAGATGGAAAGGAGGGTGAGGGAGAAGGCATGAGGGGTCACCGGGCGAAGGCTTGGAGAGGACGGTGAGGTGGGTTTTTGATCACCAAAGGGGATTTTGAGGGATGTGTGTTGGCCAAAGGGGAAAGGGGAACAATGTTTTTCGCCGAAGGGAATGGATGGAACAGTGTTGTTCGCCGGAGGGAAGGGCCGGAACGGTGTTGTTCGCCGGAGGGGAGGGGTGAAATTATGGTTGTTATCGACTCATCGGAGAAGGTCATGCCTTTGTACTACATATTATGTTATATATATTGTGTGTATGTGTATATATATATATATAAATATAATATTAGATATAATATAATATATATAAAATGAAGTTTGCTAAGAAAATCAAACTTAGATACCTACATGTTACAACCTTTGTTTTCAAAAGATGAATTATATCCATACCCACTCCTATACAAGGTATGTGAGTGAGATATGGAGGGTATATGAATGGGGAGGGGTAGAGATAACAACACCCTTTCAAAAATAAACCTTATCCTCAAAGTGGCCAATTTTCTTTTAAAACATATTTGTTTAATTAATTATTTGTTACAATAAATTAGATTAATATAATTCAAAAAGGGTTTGGTTTGGTTTATTTATTAAAGTTACACAAACAAATCATGTTTCTTCTTTTTCTTACATCTTTTTGTATGTGGGGTATCACCCATCATGGTTTTGTAACCTAATTTTAAGAAAACATTAATTGTAATCATATAATAACTTATCTATGTATAAGTTTATTAAAAATTATTTCATGATATCCTATGTTTTTATATCCCAAAAAAGCACAATCTAATCATTTTGATTGATTAATTAACACTTAGTGTTCAAAGTTTATGTAAAAAATGGATATATATATATATATATATATATATATATATATATATATATATATATATATATATATATAGGGTTGGGTTCACGTGAGATCAACCTATTTAATGAGACCGGTGAGACCAAGAATTTACACTTGAAACTTCACAGCAAAACACTGTGAAAGTAAAAAAAATCACAATCTAATCATTTTGATTGATTAATTAACACTTTGTGTTCAAAGTTTATGTAAAAAATGGATATATATATAGGTTGGGTTATTTTGTTAACCTTGTAATTGTTATTAACTTTGTGAATCAATCATCATCATTGATGATGAGCGAGATTGGATGGATGAGATTTAATCTAAATTAATATGCATTTAATGTGTTTTATTTAAATGACCAATGTATTGAACCAATGTGAAAAGGGGTATTTTTGGGAAAATATTTCCCCAATATTTTGAGCCATAAAGCTTGACTCATTAATTACTCTCAATCAAAATCAAAACCGACGTACGTTGGATGTTCATGAATGTTCATTGACATACATTATTATTGTTCATGAATGTTCATATGTTTGAATGTTCATATTATTATTGTTAATGAATGTTCATATGATTGAATGGTCATATATTATTATTGTTCATGAATGTTCATATGTTTGAATGTTCATATTATTATTGTTCATGGATGATAATTTTTGTAACTCTTCATTAATGAGGCTAAAAAAACTACATGAAATACCAACTCTACCCTTAAGCATTTAATTAATGAGTTTAATCAATCAAAGATTTTGAGGCTTTCTTATTGATCAATGGTAGTTAGCATAGTTAATAACATTTTATTGGTTAACAAAATAACCTACCTCTCTCTCTCTATCTATCTATATATATATAGGGTCAGGTTCATTTGTTAACCATATGTTTTGTGTTAACTTTATGAACCATTTAAGCTCTTGATCTTGGAAATCAATGGTTAAGATTGAATATTTTTTAAAATCCTTAATAAATGTACGATTAATGAAAAATTAGGAGTAAACTATAGTGATAAGGATATTTTGGGAAAAAAATCAATGAAATATTATGTCTTTATTATCTCTCAATTAATGTTCCTTCCAAAAGAATCGTAACCCCCGGTTCATTAGTGTTCATGAATCTGCATGCATTTGATATGAGGAGTCTGTCAATTTCACTTTGTATAGGTTCATTAGTGTTCATGAATCTGCATACATTGGTAATTGAATGATTGGTTTATGCAAACAATCATACTTGGATGTTTGGTTCATTAATGTTCATTATAGGTAATTGTTGTTAACTGATATGGGGACTCCGTCAATATCACTATGTGTAGGTTCATTATGTTCACTAGTGTTCATGAATCTGCATACATTGGTAATTGCATGATTGGTTTATGCAAACAATCATACTTGGATGTTTGCAGCGGTAATTGTTGGTCTGATATGGGGACTAAGTGTTCATCAACTCAAGCATGCAATAGTTTTATTAATGTTCATATGAAGAAATATGAACATTATTATTTTTAAATATCATATTTATATGAAGAAATATGAACATTATTACTTTTAAATATCACCTCGAACATGTGTTAACTTTATGTTACCTTAACTGACATCATATTCATATGAATAAATATGAACATTATTACTTTTAAATATCACCTCGAACATGTGTGTATGCACTTACATACGAACCGCCTTAACTGAACATCATATTCAAATGAAGAAATAATATGAACATTATTTCTTTTAAAAGTTGAAATTTTGACCAAAAATACGGTGCCTTATGATTTTATATTAGAGTTCACATAGTTTCGTCTGAGTGGTTTAAAGGGACAATCATACCTAGATTTGCATAAATCATCATACTCAATCGGTGGACAAAAGATTTGAATTGAAACAACTAGCTACTAGACTTTTGTAATGTTCATACGATTTTAGTAATTAATTATAGAAAATATTTTGAAATCAAAGAATTAGCTAGTATAATAAGTATTGTATATATTAAGATTTACCTTTCTACTCTTTGTCATTAATGGTTAAAGTAATAAAAACAACATATTAAGGTGCAATTCTATTGGTTGGATTAGGTTTACAAAGTTAACAACAATGTGTTGGTTAACAAATGAACCTCCCTTTCTCTCTCTCTCTCTCTCTCTCTCTCTCTCTCTCTCTCTATATATATATATATATATATATATATATATATATATATAGGGGTAGGTTATTATGCAACCTTTTACATGGTACAATCCATGCAACCCCTCTATCCACCACTCATTTTATTTAATTAAAAAAGTGAAAATAAAATGAGTGGTAGATAGATGGGTTGCATGGGGTTGCACCATGTAAAGGGGTTGCATTTGAACACCCCTCTCTCTCTCTCTATATATATATATATTGAATTCAAGTTTTTACATATATACACATACAATTGGGTTCATGTGAAAATATCATTTTTTTAGGATAAATATAAAAAAAGGTTACATTTAATAACGTAAACATTAACATGATACATGTAAAGGTACCTTTATTATGTGTAAAGACGTGTATAGTTGACTCTGTCACATAAACCGACGAAGTTAAAAATTGAGGTCATTTAACCTAGGGGTGAGCAAAGGCGGGTACCCGTCTAAAGTTCTCGGAACCAGTCCCAAAACCGGAACCGGCGGTTCCTGGAATGAAGGAATCGGAACCGGAACCGGAACCGGAACCGGTTACACCGGTTCTTTATATTTGGGAACCGTCCCGGAACATCCGGTTCCCGTTCCGGTATCGAGTACTCACTGTCTAATTTTTAATTTTTTTTATCATTCATATTATAAAAAAGTAAATATTAATATATTACAAAGTCCCAACGTAAATAAATAAATACACAAACATGAAAACTAATATGATAAAAACTAAAAACTAATAAATACTACAAACGATGCTTACAAAACAAATAAATATTACAAACAGTGCTTCCAGAACAAAAAAAATACTACAAACAGTGCTTTCAAAACACTTTACATCATTAAAATTAGTTGATGCTAATAAATACTACAAATGGTGTTTCCCTAAAAGGTAGTTTATTAAATTTTTATAAATAAATAAAACATGTTTTATTAACAAAATAGCGGGTACCCGTCAGTTCCGGTTATGGGTACCTGCAGGACCGGTCCCGACGGATACCCAGTGGCGGTTGACGGTTCCAAAAAAATGAGAACCGGAACCGGTCCGGATCAGTTCCATATTTTAGGAACCGAACCGGAACCAATCACATCGGTTCCGGTTCCGCAATTGGCAGTTACGAAGCAATTCCGGTTCTAAAGGCGGTACCTGCTTCCGATGCTCACCCCTAATTTAAGCATCATCACTTTCACAAAATATATTGTAACATTCACATAATATAAGGTCTCATTTTGTTTGCGGGATTATATTTGATTTGGAGAGATTTGGAATTGAATTTAATTACAATCCTGTGTTTTGTTTGAAAATTTTCCTGGATTTGAAATCTCGGGACTTCATTGAAATCCCATACCATATGGGTGGTTGGTATTCATGTAGATTTCATATGATTTGTATGTAATAATGCTTTAAAATAGGGCTAAATGCATGAAATAACAACCTACTTTTATAAAAAAAATATTATAACATTACACTTTCATTTTTTCTTATCTATACTATATTATAAAGCACGGATAAAAAAACTCTTAAATACAAATTATTAGGCACAAGGTACCATCATTTTATGCAAAATTTTAAAAATCTCTTAATTTACAAGTATCAAAACACAAGATACATATTACTACTGCAGACTTCTAACACCCACCAATTTGGTATGTGTAGGACCTTTCTTTATGCAGAACTTTCCATGTATTAATTAATATATTATATTACTATAAATTTGTTTTAATTATATTATTAAATATGTAATTGGTTATTTTTTCTAGATGTCATTAAAATATATAAGATAATCATTGAATTTAACAAAATACTTAATTTTTTATATAAAAAATATTATATTATTAAGCCTAAATTAAACAAATTTATAAAAAAAACATTATCATTTTCTCAAAACCATCCAAAATCGTACCGTAAATCGACAAAAAAAAAAAAAAATGAAACATTAAAATCGTGATGTATCTCGTTGCATTGCGCGAGTATGCTTCTAGTATTATAAATTACGGATAAAAAACTCTTAAATACAAATTATTAGGCATAAGGTACCATCATTTTATGCAAGATTTTAAAAATCTCTTAATTTACAAGTATCAAAGCACAAGATACATATTACTATTGCAGACTTCTAACACCCACCAATTTGGTATGTGCAGATCCTTCCTTTCATGCAGACATTTCCATGTATCACTATTAATTAATATATTATATTACTATAAATTTGTTTTAATTATATTATTAAATATGTAATTGGTTATTTTTTTCTAGATATCATTAAAATATATAAGATAATCATTGAATTCTAACAAAATACTTAATTTTTTATATAAAAAACATTATATTATTAAGTCTTAATTAAACAAATTTATAAAAAAAAAACATTATCACTTTCTCAAAACCATCCAAAATCGTGCTGTAAATCGACAAAAAAACAAAAAATAAAATAAAACATTAAAATCATGATGTATCTCGCTGCATTGCGTGAGTACGCTTCTAGTTATAACAATGTACTTTCTGTTGTAGGATAAATGTGTCATCGTCTAAAGGATATGATGATAGAGACAAAGATAGAGATAGAGATAAGTATATCAGAATTAGATTAGAACTGAAGTATCTCATAGCTATCTATTTGTAACTCATCCCTATTTAAAGGGCATTTGATTAATGAGAATTACAGATTCATTCTCTCTGTATATTGTTGTTCTATTATGTTTTTCCTTTAACACGTTATCAGCACGTACGCTCCTTAGAACAAAGTGATCGTGAAATCAAGTTACACTTCGATATTTGAGGTAACTTTTATATATTTTAGCTATACAACATCACCATATTATGTTTTATGTTATGAACAAATATGACGAGTTCATAGAATCATGTTTTTTTTATTATATGTTTAAATTATAAACATCATCCGACTATGTTTTATGTTATAAACGTAAAATATGATTTGTCAAATCTCATGAAATTTTAATTCACGGGTTGTTTTTCTGCTTTATAGAATATGATTATAAAAATAATTTGTTAATATTTTTATGACAATAATCAAATATGATGATAAATATATACATGTTTTTCTGTTGTTGTTGTTTTGTTGTTATTTTTTTATAATTCATATGTCATTAAATATATTATATACTACTATATTACTTTAAATAACCGAATTATTCGATGGTAAGATGTGAACAACAATACAAATATTTTTATAAATATAAAACAATAAAAAAAATGACCTTTTCATAATAAATAGAGTTAATTAAGGTGACGTTTGTTTTTTAAGAGGTCTAAAGTCTGAAGTCTTATTTCACGTCTGATTAATAAGAGGTGACGCTTGTTTTTAAGGGTCACCACTTCTAGTTTTAGATGTTTTTAAGAGTTTAAGAGGTCTGAAATCTGGAAAAAAAACAAACAAACGGTCTAAACGAAAAAATGTCTGAACGATTCAGACTTAAGATGTATTAAGAGGTTTTTTGAGAAAAACAAACAACACTTAAGTTTTTGTTAATTATTAACGTATGTGAATATAATTTTTTAATGGATGATAATAAATATTTTTATTCTTTTTTATTCATGTTGTTGAATCTTTAATAGAAAACTCTTTCATTTTACTAATTAATCGATAAAAAAAAATTGAATGAATATTTATGTACTTTTGTAATTATTTTAGTTCTTTTAGCAAGAAAAAAGTTGACACATGTCTCTCACCTAATTACAAAATTATTTTTAAATTTTAAATTATATTTTTATTAATTATGTAGTGTATGTTTATCTATGGTGTAACACCCTTAGTCCCGCGTGGCTGAGGACAGGGTGTGTGTCACACTTTTGACCCGAAACTCAAATATAAACTAATTAAGCATTAGAGTCGGTATCAAGAAATTAAACACAACCCAAAAGATAAATTTTTCGGAACCTCAAATATAAACACAACCGGCTAAATATAAAGCGTATAATACCTGAACAACAACTAAACTATCAAAAGATCCACCGGTTGTAACTTCAAGTCTACTCGGTCAGTTCCCAGAATTTCCCCGAATCTTTTCTACTGAACCTGTCGTGTCAGAAAACAAAAACACGGTTGAGCACAATTTGCTCAGTGAACGGATTAAAATAAAAATATAAAGAATAATAACGGAAACAAAATCAATTTGTAGCGGAAACAATCATAATAGTTTGACATAACAGAAGTCAAAGAATAAGTCAACATATGAGTTATAAAATACTTTTAAACAAAAAAATGTGGTAAAGCATCGTATAAAAATAAATTACAAGACCGGTTTCCCAGTTCATAATCACAAAGAGGATTCAACGGATGAAACCTTCAATGTGTCATAAATTCCATGGGAGGATCAGTCCACATGGGTTGTGGGATGAAGTGCAGACACACATATCCATTCCTGTACGCAACAAATGCGTATCATAATGCGCATATCCTAGGACCAGTCCATACGCCCCCACCCATGCCTAGGTAAAGCTCACACTATAGAGCACCAGTATGGGGACGCTGTGGTTTACGAGCACCACAGAGCGTCACAATGATCTATACCCTGACCACTGTGTCATATAAATTTATAACATCAAGTGAGAATCATGAAAGTTAAAAATAATAACAATCATGAAATCTATCAAACGACTTTTATGGTTCATAATATTGTTGAAAGAATGATCAATATCAAAATCGTTCAACTAAAGTCTAAAATGACGTTTCAAACCTCACATAAGAACAATAGTTGAATGAACATGAATACTTTCAAAGTATCGTTTTTCCAAAGTGATTCATAAAGTAGACACAAAATCATAGGAATGTTGTTGTACAAAGGAATATCGTATTTCGACAAAATAAAGGAATTTCGGATTCGAAATACATGCACTTACTTTTGTAGTGTCATGATTTAATCATGGAATGGATAATCTTATCAAGGGATTATCCTCTTATAGAATGAAGTAGGGAAATCCGTACCTGATATCCAAAAAGTGCTTAAAATGCTTCCACCAAACCTTAGCTCATATCTTAGACCATACGCGACCCTAAGTCATATCGAATACACATTTAACACCTAATTAGAATATGATATAGTCGTTCCTTTCTAAACAAGGTTGTAACTACACCTTTCGGAATTCCATAACAATTGGACTCGTGATGATTGAAGCTACGGTCTATTTGCTACAAGGTAAATAAAAACAGCAGCAGAATTTTCGAGTAGCTGCAGACCAGCAGCTAAAAACTGTATTTTTGAGCAACTTCGACTTAGATTCAAGTCTCGGTGTAAACTAAAAAGTTGTAAAGGACAGAAAGAACTTTCTAACTGCAAAATTTGAGCTTATTTGGACTTACGGTTGATTTTATACGAATTTTTGAAAACAGGGACAGAAAGTTAAAAATTCACAGAATTGTAAAAATGGTTGTGGCATTTTATCAAACACATTGTGGGCAATAAACATTGAAGCTCAAAACCATTTTAATGGTTCCATTCATTTGCCCACTTTTGATACCAAAAGTTAACCAAAACCCAAATTTAACATTATTATCATATAATGAACCTAATACCACCATTTCATCATCTTTAACATCTAGAAGTTTTTAAGTAACTAAAATCAAACTTTTGAAATCTTACCTTCAATATTTTTGGTCTTTTAACTTCAAAATGACAAGGAAATCATCTCTTAAGCTTCCTTCAACCTAATATATCAAGATTTTCACAAAAGGGTTTCAAAACATCAAAACCCATAAACAAAAATTTGAAGAAAACTAAAAACAAATGGTACCTACATGTAGCTCTTGATGAGTAGATCAACCTACAATTGTAGAGAGATGAAGAGAAGTTTGAAAAATGAAAAGTTAGATAGAAGAAGATGATGAATTGAAGAATACGTGTAAGAATGAAAGAAAGAAAGAAAAATCAGATTCTTATATTATAAGCACTTTGGTCAATTGACAAAAATGGTCCCTCAAGTTGACAGATTCAAAAATTTAAACTATGTACAAGCTATTTGAGCTTGGTACAAGTCTATGATGCGTGGATATTATATGTGGTGTTAAAATTTAGTATCTCTCATTCTATGTTTCTCATTATTATTATTATTATTATTATTATTATTATTATATCACTTGTATTTCGACAAGTTCATTAAATGTTTATGTGAATATTTAATTGATTTATCTCAATATTTGTTCATTTAGTTATTAATTTAGTTTCCTTTTTAAATTGATTTATCCAAATAATTTTAAATCATTAGCTTACATTAATTTTGATTCAACACATTTTAATTTCATGTGGGTATGATAGTTTTTACGGATATGATAGTATTTATCGTTTTAAACAAATATTATTATTTATTAATGTTTATCCGGTTAGTTCACAATATTTATATATATATAGATAGTTAATATTGATGTTCATCTTAATATTCATATATTTAGATGGTTATCCAATTAGTTTACAATATTATTTATTTATTTATTTGTTTATGTTAATATTCAAATGTTTATCCTAATTAATAATTGTTAATATTCAAATGTTTATCCTAATTAATAATTGTTATAATTCAAATGTTTATCTTGGTTATGAGTTCCTACTCATTAACCTCAATCTTATTGTTAAGTCTGATTTTATAGTAATCATTGTATTTATAGGCTTGGTCTTATACTGTGTTTAGAGTCTAATATTGTGTTGTATAAGGCTAGGGTATTTAAGTCCCTTTGGGCTTTGGTTCTTGAAAGTGATTCACGCTCATTCAATACAGTTTTACACTTTGCGCTTCAAACTCTCTCTCTCTACTTTCTCTCTCTAAGATTTAGAGGATTCGTGGATTATCAATTGGTATCAGAGCCAATCTAAATCTGAGAGAATTGAGAGATTTGATTTTCGTACTTGAATTTGTGCATTAATCTAAAAATTTGATCGATTTTCTTGAATTTTTTCAAGAAAATCTCGTTTTTGGATTTTTCATCAAATTCAGACGTGTTTTTGATCAAATTTCGTTGTAAATTGGTTTGTTGGATCCCTTTTTAGTATTAAAAATCTTTTGATTCACATCGATTTGCATGAAAATCAAGTTTTAATTGTCAATTTAATTTGAAGATTTTCGAATTCTGGAAACCGTTTTTCACGTACTGTTCTTATCTCGAATTTTCGATTTTATGGTTTTTAATCGAAATTGTATATTACAAAGTGTTAAAAAGGTGTTTTCGAACATATTTGTGCAAGAAATTGTCATCAAATTCTGTTTTGAAATCGATTTATGGAAGTTTTCTGAATTTTGAGTTCGCTTTGCGCTAGATCTCTTATTTGCGCGAGTTTATCTTCGTTAGCGCGAGTTCATCATCTTGCGCCAGTTCATATTGCCAAGTTCAGGATTCATCAAAGTGAGTTTTCGTCTCAAGTGCTTTGAGCAAGTTCATATTTGCGTTTCCCATATATCATGCAATCCAAAAAGATCAGTTCTCGCCATCAACAACTCACGAGAAGTCAAGTTCTCGCCATCTTTTGCTCACGCAAAGTCATTTTTGCGTCTTCAGTTCTTCACGCAAATCATAGTTTGCGCGACCTTCTGATCAAGTAAATCATAGTTTGCGCCATTGTCTTATCACGCAAAGATCAGTTTGTGTCACTAGCTTCTCACGCAAAGGTTGGTTTGCGTCTTCAACGCCTCACGCAAAGATCAGTTTGCGCTATCTGCTTCTCACGCAAACCTCAAGTTTGCGTCATCTCAATCAAGACTTAGAATTTTTCTGGATTTCTGAAATATGGATTCTGCAAAGTTTGCTTATCAAGCTCAATTCTACAAGAACGATCTCATGATGTCATTAGGCACATAAAATCGTCCTCCAGTTCTGATAGATGAAAATGAGTTTACATAGTGGCAAGATAGGTTCCTGAACTTCATCGAGCGTCAAAAGAATGGAAATGACATGATGAACATTCTTTCTGAAGGACCTTTTGAAAAGCCTAAGTTGGCTTCTGGATTATATAAGCCTACCAAAGAATATACACTTGATGAGTTATCGCAGTATCAAGCCGATCGTGATATAAAGGCAAATCTGATGCTAGCCTTGCCAAACTCTATCTACAACAGGATTGATTATTTTAAAAATCATCCTAATCTTATGTGGCAACAGCTAGAAAAGATTATGCTTGGTTCTTCAGTAGCTACTCAAATGCGACATACTCGTTACATGAATAACTTTGAAGAATTCAAAGCCAAGGATGGGGAGCCATTGAAAACTGTGTATGACAGATTCTGTGCCGTGATAAATGATTTGAGAAAAATAAAAGTGGAAAACACTGAGCTTGAGACAAATCTGAAATTCCTCAATGCACTTCAACCAGAATGGAATAAATCTTGCCATCGCTTGAGGAATGATGTCAGAATTTCTACAATGCAAATCCAAGAGTTGTTTGAGATCTTGCTGACAGATGAGTGTATAGTCACTGAGAAGAAGGCCAAACTGGATAAGAAGAACAAGAAATCAGTGGATCCGGTTGCTCTTCTCACGAAACAACTGGCAGAACAAGCATTGTTTGATAATGCTTACAACGGGATCACTGATGATGATGGCGAGGCGCTAGAGAAAGCTATGATCCTTCTCTCACAACATTATCAGAAAAAGTTCCAATCACGGTCGGGTTCCAACACTCCTCACTTCACTTCTGGGTCCAAGAATGCTCAAGTGCCCGAGGCAAAGAAACCTACTGCATGTTACAACTGTGGTAAGTCGGGTCATTTTTCAAAGGAGTGTCGAGTGAAGAAGGTTCGGGATTCGGCATACTATCGGAAGAAACTGGAACTTGTCGAGAAAAGAGAGAACGGAACAACTTTGCTCATAGAAGAGGAATTTTGGTTGGATCACTCCGATGATGAAGCTGCAAATGTAGAGATTGCTCAAATGTGCTTAATCGGAGATGATTAAAATGATGATTCTGACACAGATGAAGATGAGGTACATTCTGATTTTGATTACAATTTCATTGCCTCACAAATGAATATCATCATATCTGCTTTACATGATCTTCGCTTAAAGTTATTATCTGAAAAGAACTTAAATGAAGAAAAGTCAGATTTGATTGACAAATTGAAAATTTCTTTGAAAGATGAAAAATCTATTTTAGAAAATACAAAAGACTTATTTCAAACGAAATTAGATAATTTGGAAAATTCAAATAAGACTTATCTTGAGTCTTTGACTGAAATGACCAAATTAAAAGATGATTTTTCGGATAAAATAAATAAGTTAGAAGAAAAATTATATCGAAGAAATCAATCTGAGCAAACTATTTATTTGAACAAACCAAGGAGTTATGAGTCTATAAAAGAAAAATGGGGACTTGGTTTTGAAAATCCTCATTGTTTAAACAATGCGATAGAAAAATCCCCTACTTTATATAAATACGATTATCTAACTCTTGCTCAAAATGCTACTCAATTTAAAATTGATTGGATGAATGAAAAGCAAGTGTTAGAAATCGAAAATGAGAAAAGGATGAATAATAAGAAAAAGGAAATTTTTTTTGTTTGTACGAGCGAAAATGCTAAATATTTTCCTAAAAAATTAAGGAAAGGCCGAAAAAGTTTAAATGAAATATCTCCTATTAAATCTTCAGTATCTGTTGATTATTTTGATATTTGTCATACTAACACTAATAAAGAAAATATATCTCCAGTATCGTATGATTCTACGATATATATTCCTCCGTTAGTGCTAGAAAGTAAAATAATTGATCTTGAAGATAAAATAGAAGATCATATTTTTCAAAGAAAAATTGAAACAAATGTAAGTTTTTCGTTCTTAACTTCAAGTTTTGAAGAAAAATTATTTTCTCAAAAACAAGATTCTGTTTCAGGCCTTTCTTCTGATTTTCAAGAAAATAAAAAGGAATTTCTGAAATCTGAAAACCTTTCTCTAAATTTTTCTGACTCCGAGGTTAGTTCAGATGTATTGATTGATCAGATTGGTTGCTTAGGTAAAATTGGTTCTTCTAATTCTGATATTAAAACGAAAGTTCTTGATGAATCTTTTACGCTCAATGATGATTATTATAAACCAAAGCGTAAAAGAAGAAGGTCAAAAAAGTCGAAGAAACAAGATAATGTCATTTCTGACAGTTCTAATTCTTCCAATTCAATTCTTTAAGATAGGACTTTGAGCAAGTCAACGAAGCAGATTTGGAGAGCGAGGCGGATATCGGATGAATCTAAGACTGATGGGGATAGATATGTAGACAAACATTATAAAAGTGATTCATTTGCTTCTTGTAATAAAATTTCCAAATATTCAATAAAGCAAATGATTCGAATTTCAAAAGATGTCTCATATTCTTCCTCTGATTCTAGTTCAGATAATTATGCTTTGTATTCATCTGATGACTGTGCTTATTTTTCTGATAATTTTTCTCGTGCTTTAACTGTCAAATCTAACAAATATTTCCCCATAAGAACTGCAACTAACTTTCATGGGCCCAAATACAAGTGGGTACCAAAATCTCAGATTGATTCTAAGTTGCAGGCACCTAATGTCAAGGGGGAGTAAGAGAAATATGGCTTCTAAGTATTTCAGCTTAGAACCCGAGCTTCAAAGACTTCGACTTCTAGACATGTCAGTCTAGTACTCGTTCTTCAATGCTTTTCTGCTTCTGACTAATGAGAAACTGTGAATGCATCTACTTTATTCCGCTGCATTTATCTCTGATAATGATGTTGTTCAGTTTTCTCATATTTTTTTAAAGAACCTGAGCAATCTTATTCAAATCCTGATTTTGTTCAACCCAAAATTTTTCAAAAGAGACACAATATTTTTTTATATATTATGTGAAAGATAATATTATTGACTTATATTTTGTTTCAACTTAATATAAACTTGCCGATCAAATGTTTCTATTTTCAAATCTCGGCATGTTGAATTTAAAAGTTTAAACCTTCATAAATTTTATTCTATAAAGTAAAAGTTTTACAATTTTTCTTTCTTTGAATAAAATGTGTGTCTAGGATAAATTTTCAAGTTCCTTTGTTTATATTAAAGTTTTTATATGTTCAAATTTCAGCTCTAACAAAAGTCGAAAAGTCAGCAACATGTTTGTAGTTTTTGGTAATGCTTTAAAGTTGTGTGATTCGGAATATTTATAGTCTACAATGCTTAGAAAACCTAAAAAGTCAGAATTTTGGATCGTAATGAAAATATGGGCTAAGCACTTAGACGTAAAACTTTGTGATTGAGATGAATATTAAATTCTTATAAATCAGAAATCTCTAAGTTTAAAAGTTTGTACCTGTGACCTTTCTGGTTTGGGAAAGTAAGTTCTGTGGGATGCTTGTCATCTGATCCCTAAGGCCATTTGATCTGGGAGTGATCGAACCCAAGTCCTTCTATAGAATCAGATCGAAAGTCATGTTCTACTGGTATGAATGGGTTTAGAATGTGTCGATGTAGCCTTTCTGATCTGGGAAAGTAAGTTCCAAGGGGTGCTTGACACCTAGTCCCCTAAGGCCAATTGGTCTGGGAGTGACTGACCCAAATCCTGCAATAGGGTCAGATAGAAAGTTACGTTTACGACATGTTCTTTACTTACCGAACTTTTTGATTAAAAGATGCCAATGTGCACAATGCTAAAAAGATGCCAATGAGCACACATCTTATTATACTTGGTGATATTTCTGAGTTGCAATAAACCTGTAAATTTGTGAAAGTCTTAATTTCTGATGGCTTAGTATGATTATTTGCAAAGTTTTCTATTATATTTTTAGAATTGCATTTTCTTAAAGCTAATCAAAGTTCGCATGACAACACACTGAATAGATTGATGACAGTTTTTGAAACTGAACATGTCTTAACTTGATATGCAATAAAACTTGTTTCTATATCCAAAAGCATACATTTGATTTCATCTGATGAATTTTATTGTAATATTTTACTAAGTAGAATTCTATTTGTTTATGTTTAAATTTTTATATATTTAGTCGTTTCAAAATACATATTCAATATATTTTTCTTTCTACATTGATGTTTCAATTCTTGTGTTCTCATATCTTTATAAATGGGTTTGTGCATTATTCAAGGGGGGGTGAATAAGGAGAAATTTCTGAAAAGATAATATCTGTTTTTGAGGGGGAGTATCTGATTCTCTATATGAATCCTAACTTGAATTGTCAAATTTAGTGCATTTGTGTAGGGGGAGTCAAAGAGCTTATCAGGTAAAATTTTCTGAGTTTAAGTCAGCTTTGCGCCAACAGTTGGTAGCGCAAACCTCACTTTGCGCCACCTTCATCTAGGGCAAACCTAACTTTGCGCCACCAACGTGTCGCGCAAACCTTTCCTATTTCTCATTTACTCTGATTTTGCAGATCTTAAGTTGTCTCGTCTCCAACATTTGCATGACCAAGTTGATCCAGATCATCAAGGTCATGAGGGGGAGAAGTTAAGGAGAAGTTAAAGAGACAAAGAGCTCCAAAGTAAAGTTTATCTGCTGATCAAGATTCGCTCAAGATTCTATTCTCTCAGCTTACTAGTTCTTTTGTTGTTCCTGCTCCGATCACCACTGTTCATTCAAGGTCTTTTAAAAGAGGTGTGTCGTCTAAAGCACAAGCTGATGAATCAACTGTTCTTTCAAGTTTATTCCAAACTGGTAAAGTCTTGTCAAGGCAGCAAAGATAACTCAAACTGAAAGATGCTGAGAAGAATTTTTTTTTAAAAGTCAGAAAGCTTTGCAAAGTCGCTTAGATGGTTCATGCTGATTTAGAAGATGGATTTTGAAGACCACAGCGCCAATGATTACTAAGGGGGAGATTGTTAAGTCTGATTTTATAGTAATCATTGTATTTATAGACTTGGTCTTATACTGTGTTTAGAGTCTAATACCGTGTTGTATAAGGCTAGGGTATTTAAGTCCCTTTGGGCTTTGGTTCTTGAAAGTGATTCACGCTCATTCAATACAGTTTTACACTTTGCGCTTCAAACTCTCTCTCTACTTTCTCTCTCTAAGATTTAGAGGATTCTTGGATTATCTCTTATAAATTATCTTTGAAATTCACAATTCCAACCCCCATAACTTTTGTTATTTTGCCAAAAGGTCCAAAAATAGCATGAAAATGTTAAATTCAAACATTTATCTTGATTCTGAGTTCCTACTCATAATTTTAGACTATATAATTAAATTTTGAAAGTTACACTTCTAACCCCATATATTTTGGTCTTTACCAAAAGCTTTAAAAATACTATTAAGGTATTAAAATATTAAAATTGGCTTCATATGCCAAACTCATAGTCATTTTGGTCTCATGCCAAATCTCTATAATTAATAATGTTATATTTAAATGAAATGAATCACAAAATATCAACTGGATTTTGTCAAACGGGTGTAAACAACCCTAAGGTTTGTAGGGATTTAAGAAATCCATGTGATTCCCCTACTACCTGGAAATCCAATAGATTGAGTGATTTCTTTTTCACAAATTGAAATATTGATGAAGTATTATCAATAAAATTAAAGCATACAAAAATCCAATATTATTATGATAATGAAATTTCATAACCAAAATCTATTTCCTTATCAAAAAGAAAATCATATATTATCCTTTATATATGTAAATGGTTGAAACAACTCATTCCAAAATCAACGTCGTAAACTCAAAAGAATCTGAGTATCATAAACGAGTACATAAACCTATTTTTGAAAAGGTACAAGAAAATGCCTAAATTCCATCAACTCTTCATTGACTCTAAAACCAACCTCTTGAAAAGGTACAAACAAATACCCTCATGTTCTGAGACGACATATAAATCATAAGTTTCATAGGATACCTTTACTAGAAACCCCCCAAAGAAATCTGGGATGTTCCGAAAGGGATAATCGGGAGTACTTATGAATATGTACTTCCCGAACTAATCGTACATTGGAATGAAACCCACTTACTCGATTACAAAAAGGTAATTGATTTCAACAAAGAAATGTTATATCCAAAACGCGTCTCAATCTCTGTGGCAAGGAACTCACAGAAGATGACATGATTCCTAATATTATTTCCACTTTTCATATATAAGTAAATATTAATGAACCAATATAAATTGGAATGTAACCTTTAGACAAACTCATCAACCTACTGCAAGTGGTAGAGAGACATAACAAGGTTCTTTCGAATAACACCACATATGTCGGGATAAAGAAAATTCCCGATATCAATAATGAAAGTGTTAGAGGTGGAAACAACTCAAAAGGATCGTGAGTTAAAAACAATTTCACACATGTGACATTTCTGCACCATGTGGACGAGACCCTAGAAAGGGTCAGGGTCTTGGTAAGAGTCAGGAAGGAATGGACAATCAAATAAGAAATGCACTAAAAAGTGCTTCTATAAAAAAGGAAACGCGTTGAAAATGAACTATAACATATTAATTTAATATTTAATATTGATTAAGCATATGTTTATTTGAAATTAATTTTAAGTACCATAATTAATTTCTTTGCTAAAGTAAAATCGAATATGTAAACATTATAGATGTAAAGAAATACATCAAAACAAATACAAAAAATTTCAATATTCTCCGTTCCGTGTAGGAATGTATCGAGGAGAATTAAATTTTTTTTTACCTATCACACAATCGAAAAAAAGATAGACTAATACTTGTTTTATAATACATCCAACCAAATTACTTAGACGATGGACTGTCACTCTCTTGTTGGTACAAGATTAATAGGAACCTTGTAAAGATATTTGTATCAAATGGAAATGGAAATGAGCATATATACATAAGTTCTAATGAATATGAAAATAAACATATATCATGGAAACTAATGTGTCAAACTAGTAGATTATTGGGTCATGGAAGCTCGACAAAGAGGTAAGAGTTTCACTCGGGCAAGACTCCGAATCATATTTTGTCACTAATAAATAAATTTTGGGGGCAATAACACTTATATGTTTCGGCATGACCATGTGGGACACCGTAGTTATGACATAGTGATTTGTGTATTGTCAAATACACAGACAAATTCTCTTTCGAGTGAAAGGCAAAATGAGGCAAATTGCAACTGTTGACTTCTACAACATATGAAACAACATTGCCATCATAATATGTCCTCTCGAATACCTAAAACTTTTGTATGTACCCTAATCCTTAGCCAAGACAAAAATGAGATCATCCTAAATCTAAGGACATAATACAAAAATATTCCATTGTTACAATGAATACAATGTGTTATTTATGGACATAAACATCCAAAATGCGGGCCATTAAAGTACTTTATGGTTCTGGTTTCGACACGATGAACGCATGTCGTATTATTGTCCACATGAAATACTGCACTCCTAGCACTAGTTATACGTTTAAGGTCTCACCACCCTGATTATTTCATCAAGTCTACATGACTTTGAATGCTAGAGAATTTACATCATAGGGATTTGATGTTAATTGCATATGTATTAGGATCAATGTAGAGTTTCCTATACCCCATGTGTATATATAAAATGGTCTCATAGAAATTGTTATCAAAAGAATATGATAACATCTAGGGTATTAGTAATGTGCACCAATTTACCCACATCTACCTGGGATTATGCAATTATTATATGCAACTTTTTTTTTCGTTTTTAGACCCAGTGTTTGCTAACCAGCCTCACGCGTACCAGTTGGTAACTGAAAATAAGCCTGATAGTTTACATTTACGCATGTTTGTTTATGTAGTATATGTGCCAATTGCGCCCCCACAGCGCATCGAAATGGGTCCTTAAAGACGACTTGGTATATGTTGGATATGAATCCCCAACAATTATCCGCTAATTAGAATATTTGACTAGTGATCTCTTTACCACTAGATTTGCGGGTTGTCACTTTTATGAGACAGTCTTCCCGTCATTAGGGGGAGATAGGAAAAATGATTTTCCATGGGAACGACAGGAAGTGTCATTGAATATTCCCACTCTGTCTCATTTTGATCCCCAAAACTTCACTACGTAATGTTGAAGTCAAATGAATCAGACTCGATACCTGATACGTTTTATGTTATTCCAAAAGTGACAAGATCACATATACGAGCTGCAAATATACTCGCAAGGTTAAAAAGTCCCCAACAGGGGCACAACGCCGTTGGAAAGTGCGTTGCAATCACACATAGTGGAGGTGTGGTTGAGGTCGTAGCTACCAAATGGAAGTGGTGGAAGCTACTTGGTTCGATAGATACTATTCTAAAGGAAGAGAATAGTGAGGCACATCCATTTATCATCAATACAAAACTCTCATGAGATTGTCTCTAATTATAATTATGTCCATGAATCATCACTAGAGGATGCTCCGAAGTTAATATTGATTCTAGAGATGAATATTAATCTCAAATGAACTATGAGAGTACATATGAGTCGATGGACAGATCATATATAATCATTGATGATTTATTCGCATATACAATGGCTCATAAAATGATCGAGCACGACGACATCGAACCAGGCTCAGTTGAATAATATCAACAAAGAGCATATTGACCTAAATGTAAAGAAAAAATCCAGAAAGAATTCTATTCTTTGACAAAGGATTGGGTATTTGGTCAGGTAGTGCTAACCTACCAAGTATAAAGCCCGTAGGACATAACTAAGTCTTTGTCAGAAAGCGTAACGAGAATAATGAAGTCCTAATATGTAAGGCTCTCCTTTGGCACAAGGTTTCTCACAATGCCTTGGATTGACAATGAGAAGACTTACTCTCTCATGATGGACGTTATAACGTTCTGCTAATTAATTAACCTAATAGTTTCCGAAGGACTGGAAATGTAGCTCATGAATGTGGTTACCACATATCTCTACCGGGATCTAGATTTAGAGATATATAAAAGTACTTGATGATATTACATTACCAAAATCAAGTAACTCTAAACCACGAAATGCGTTTGCAATAAAATTGAAATGCCCACTTTGTAGATTAAAGCAATCTAAGCGGATGTGGTATACCCGCCTAATGGAATACTTGATTGGGAAAGGATATATAAGAACGATGAACTGTTCTCTTGCGTATTTATTATGGAAAACAAGTTCCGGATTTTCAAAGTAGCTCTATATGTCAATGTTATGAACATAATAGGCACTCTTGATGAAATGAGAGGAACCACAAGCTACTTGAAATCTGATTTTGAGAGGAAAGATCTTGGGAAGACTTGGTTTTGTCTAGACATTTGAGCTAGGACACCAAGTTTGTGAAATATTAGTTCACCGATCGCATATGTCCAGAAAATAATCAGGCAATTTAATATGGACAAAGCGAATCCGGTTAGCACTCCCATGATCGGTCGAAGTGTCAGATATAAGGAAAGATCCATTTCGTCTAAAGGATGATGACGAAAAATGCTGGGAGTTAGAATTCCCTATCTAAGTACAATATGCGCATTATTGTACTTAACATAATACACTTGACCATATATTGTATTTCTCAGTGAACTTGTTAGCTAGATTTAGCTCAGTGCCAACGCAAAGTCATTGGAATGATATCAAATTAATCTTTTGGAACCATTGACATGGGTATATACTTTCCCTATAGAAAAGAAAATGGGATTGATAATGGAACTTCAATACCTACTTAGAATGTAAGCAACAAAAGTACTAGCTCTTATAGAAAAACACCAAACAATATCTTGGTATGTGTTTGCTGATATTAGGTATCTGTCTGACCCATACAAAGGTTGTTTCCAAACTGGATAAAGAATTACCACAAGGAACACGTCGATTGTTTGGAAGTAAACTAAGAAATCCTTTGTAACTACCTCCTTGAACTAATCCAAGAATATTACTCTCCATGAGATAATAAAATAATGTATATGATTAAGGACTATCATTACATATATTAGAGGAGTTAGTAATTTTGGGTTCAACCAATATCCTACTTGCATATATGGAAATAATGCATCATGTATCGAAGAAATGAGCATAAGATACATCAGGGGTAATAACACAAAGCATATTATGCTTAAGTTTCTATACAATCAGCAATAACAGACTCTCCTTTAGATTCAAGTGAACCAAGTAAGGTGTCAAAAGAATGTGACATATTTTACCAAGTCATTACCTAAAACCATATATTGGGAAACGTGTTGAAAGTAAATGGAAATGCTTTCCAAACTCCCTTGATTAATGCACGAATTAGGGGGAGTAGTAGACAAAAGGGGGAGTCTACTATATATTTGATATTGGTATGTTGTGCTCTTTTCTTCAACCAAGGTTTTATTTTTCCCATTGGGTTTTGTTCCTTGGTGTAAGGTTTTAGTGAGGCAACTGTTTATATACCATCATGCTTTCCTAACTCTCAATATTAAAGTATGAATCTAAGAGAAAACTAGACTGAAGGATAAGTCTATGTATTGCAAAGAAGCTGGTGCGTTGTACTCTTTCCTTCGTCATATTTTTATTTTTTCCCACTGGGTTTTATTTTGGCGTAAGGTTTTAACGAGGCAACAACTGTGCATCACCACTCCTTTAACTCGGCACAAGGGGGACTGTTGTAGGATAAATGTGCCATCGTCTAAAGGATATGATGATAGAGACAAAGACAGAGATAGAGATAAGTATATCAGAATTAGATTAGAACTGGAATATCTCATAGCTATCTACTTGTAACTCATCCCTATTTAAAGGGCATTTAATTAATGAGAATTACAGATTCATTCTCTCCATATATTGTTGTTCTATTCTGCTTTTCCTTTAACACTTTCAAATTATTTTTTAGAGTAAATTACACTATGGTTCCCTGTGGTTTGCTTAGAATTGGGATATGGTCCCTTTTTCCAAATAAGTACATTCAACGTCCCCATGGTTTGCATTTTGTTACGAATTGGATCCCTTCCCCTAACTATGTTAACTCTGATCCATTAACTCAGAGGACATTTTGGTCATTTTACTATTTTATCTATTTTTCTATTAAAAACTAAAAATCATATTAAATTATATTTTATATATAATATATATATAGTACATATATACACAAGACATGGCGCTGCCATAGTTCTCCAATGAAGGCGTGAATCCCCATCCCCACCGGCTTCCACCCTTGTCGCCTCATCGGTATCCATTTCCAGCCACTATCCACACAAACAATATTTTTCCAATTTTCATTCTCACTCCAAGGAACTGCTCTCCTTATGCCCACCTACACCATTTTGATGATCTGGCCTTCACCGAAGCTTCACCATCATGTTTCAAGGAACCTGCACCATTCACAATTTCGGGTTTCATTTGTGGGTTTGTGGACTTCATTAACTACAATATTTTTTACAAAGATTTTTGGATGTGTGGGTGTTAGGTCTGATTTTATAGTAATCATTGTATTTATAGGGCTTGGTCATATAGTGTGTTTAGTGTCCTATTCTGTGTTGTATCTGACCAAGGGTATTTAAGTCCCTTTGGTCTTTGTTCCGTGTAAGATTTTGACGCACACATCAATACATTCTCTGTTTTGCGCATCCTTGCTCTCTCTCTCTACTTTCTCTCTCTACAGATTCATTGATCTTGGACTATCAATTGGTATCAGAGCCATCTGAATCTTGAGAGGATTGAGTGTTTGTTTTTTTGTAATCTGAATTTGTGATTGAAATCGAAAATTTGATCGATTTTCTTGAATTTTTCAAGAAAATCTCGTTTTCTTGATTTTTCATAAAATTCAGATGTGTTTTTGATCGAATTGTTTTGAAATTAGTCTTGTTGGATTCGTTTTTGATAGGAGAATATTTTTGTTTCACGTCAAATTTGAAGAAAAACTTGTTCTGATTGTCAATTTTGTGTTTTTGCGTTTTTCTGAAAAACGAGTTTTCACGAACTGCGTGCTTTACGAAATCATGATTTTGTGGTTGTTAATCGAATTCTTTGGTTAAATTGTGTTAAAAGGTTGTTTTCTAATGTTTTTGTACAAGAAAATTTCTTCAAAATCGGTGTTGAAATCGAGTTTTTAGAAGTTTTTGTGTTTTTTCTTCGGTTTGCGCTAGATCTTAACTTTGCGCAAGTTCCTCCTAGTTTGCGCAAGTTCTTAGTTGGATTTGCGTATCCTACTAATCTTGTTCATGTATTTCAGGTTTTCGTATCAAGAAGTTCAACTTTGTGCATCCCTCAGCACATGCAAAGCCTAGTTTGCGCATCAGCCTTCACACGCAAAGCTCGTTTGCGCAACTCACGTCATACGCAAAGCTTAGTTTGCGTATCCTTCTTCATACGCAAAGCTTAGTTTGCGTATCCTTCTTCGTACGCAAAGTCCAGTTTGCGCAACCTTCTTGTTCCAAAAAGTTTGGTTCTCGTATCACTCAGCTTACGCAAACCTCAAGTTTGCGCAAGTCTTTAAAAAAAAAAAGTATGGAATTTTTTTTTCCTGAAGATTGTCAACTATGGATCCTACACAGTTTGCTTATCAAGCTCAGTTCTACAAAAATGACATTATGATGTCATTGGGTACAGAAAATCGTCCACCGGTACTAATTGATGAAAATGAATTTACTTAGTGGCAAGATCGGTTCCTGAACTTCATTGAACGACAAAAGAATGGAAATGACATGATGATCATTTTATCTAAAGGACCGTTCGAAAGACCCAAATTGGCTTCTGGATTTTATAAGTCTACTAAAGAGTACACACATGAAGAGTTGTCTGCTTATCAAGCTGATCGGGATATTAAAGCAAATCTAATGCTGGCCTTGCCAAACTCTGTATATAACAGGATTGATTGTTTCAAAACTCATCCTAATCTGATGTGGCAACAGTTGGAAAAGATTATGCTTGGTTCTTCAGTAGCAACTCAACTCAGGCATACACGCTATATGAATAATTTTGAGGAATTCAAAGCCAAGGATGGGGAGCCACTGAAAGCTGTGTTTGACCGATTCTGTGCCGTGATCAATGATCTTCGGAAAATTAAAGTTAAAAAGACTGAGCTTCAGACAAATATGAAGTTCCTCAACACATTGCAGCCCGAATGGAACAAATCTTGCCATAGACTGAGGAATGATGTCAGAATCTCCACTATGCAAATCCAAGAACTATACGAGATTCTAATGACTGATGAGAGCTTGGTGATAGAGAAGAAGGCAAAACTTGAGAAAAAGAAGAAATCAGTGGACCCTGTTGCACTTTTAACGAGTCATCTGGCTAATCAAGCATTGTCTGATAATGCTTATGATGGGTCAACTGAAGATGATGGTGAGGCTCTTCAGAAAGCAATGATCCTTCTTTCTCAGCACTACCAGAAAAAATTCCAACCTCGGTCTAACACTTCTCACTTCACTTCTGGATCAAAGAATGTACAAGTGACTGAGGCTAAGAAAGTTGGTGCATGCTACAATTGTGGAAAGCCCGGTCACATCTCTAAGGAGTGTAAAGTGAAGAAGGTTCGGGATTCAGTTTACTATCGGAAGAAAATGGAGCTAGCTGAGAAAAGAGAGAATGGAACTGCTTTGCTGGTAGAAGAGGAGTACTGGCTGGATCACTCTGATGATGAAGCAGAAAATGTCGAGATCGCTCATATGTGCTTAGTTGGAATTGATCAGTCAGATGATTCTGACACTGATCCTGATGAGGTATATTCTGAGTTTGACTACAATTTCATTACCTCTCAGATGAATATTATTATTTATGCTTTATCTGATCTTCGTGCAAAACTCTTATCTGAAAAGAATTTAAATTCAGAAAAGTCAGATTTGATTGACAAACTGAAAATTTCTTTGAAAGATGAAAAATCAATTTTAGAAAATACTAAAGACATCTTTCAAAAGAAATTGGATGATTTGGAAAATTCAAATAAGACTTATCTTGAGTCTTTGACTAAACTGACTTCTTTAAAAGATGAATTTTCAGATAAAATAAATAAGTTAGAAGAAAAGCTTTATCGAAGAAACCAATCTGAACAAACAATTTTTATAAACAAACCAAGGAGTGAAGAAGCTTTAAAACAAAGGTGGGGACTTGGTTTTGACAATCCTAATTGTTTAAACAAAGTGATAAACGAGGTTCCTACTTTATATAAATACGATTATCTAACTCTTGCACACTATGCTCCTCAGTTCAAATTTCATTGGACTAGTGAAAAGCAAGTGTTAGATCTCGAAAATGAGAAAAGGACAAATAATAAGAAAATCGAAATTCCTTTTGTTTACACAAGCGAAAATGCAAAATATTTTCCTGAAAAATCAAGAAGAGGTCGAAAAGGTTTAATTGATATATCTCCCATCAAATCTTCAGTGTCTGATGATTTTGTTCCTTCTTATGCTCCTAATTCTGATAGGGAAAATATTTCTGCAATCTTTTATGATTCGAAGAAATATACTCCTCCGTTAGTTTTAGAAGGCAAAATCATCGATCTTGAAGATAAGATAGAAGATCAAAATATTTTGAAGAAAATTGAATCTGATATTATTCTTTCTTTCATGACGTCTAGTCTTGAAGAAAAATTATTTTCTCAAAAATCAGATTCTATTTCTAGCCTTTCTTCTGATTCTAAAGAAAACGAAAATGAAGTTTCAAATTTTAAAATATTTTCTCCAAATAATTCAGACTCCAAGGCAAATTCAGATTTATTAGTTGATCAGATTGGTTGCTTAGATAAATTTATTTCTTCTGATTTAAATATTAAGTCCAAAATTCTTGATGATTCTTTTACGCTCAATGATCAATATTATAAACCTAAGCGTAAAAGAAGACGGTCAAAGAAGTCGAAGAAACAAAATAAAGTTATTTCTGACTGTTCTAATTGTTCTGATTCAATTCTTACAGATATGACTTTGAGCCGGTCAAAGAAGCAGATCTGGAGAATGAAGCGGACATCTACTGATTCTATGATTGATGAGGATTTATATGTAGACAAATATTATAAAAGTGATTCATTTGCTTCTTGTAATAAGATTTCTAAATACTCTATTAAGCAAATGATTCAGATTTCCAAAAATGTCTCATATTCGTCTTCTGATTCTAGTTCAGATGATTATGCTTTATCTTCTGATGATTGTGCATATTATTCTGATTATCTTTCTCGTGCTTCTAGTTTCAATTCTTTCAATTATTTCCCCATAAGAAATGCAACTAACAAACACGGGCCCAAATTTAAGTGGGTACCCAAATCTTTATCTGATTTAAAGTTGCAGGCATCACATGTTAAGGGGGAGCAAGGGAAATTGGTTTCTGCGTACTTCAGCTCAGGACCCGTACTTCATAGACTACGACTTCTAAACAAATCAGTTTAGAACTCGTTCTTCAATGATTTAAGCTTCTGACTAAATGAGATACTGTGAGTACATCATTTTTATTTCCGTTGCATTTTATCTCTGATTATGATGTGTTCCAGTTTTTCTCTTTATTTTTCAAGAATCTGAGCTTGTTCAACTATTTCTTAATTTTGTATAACCCAATTTTTTAATTTGAGACACAAATTATTTTTATAATGTGAAAGATGAAATAACTGAATTTCATTTTGTTCCAACTAAATATCAATTTGCCGAATTCTTTACATTTTGTCTTTAAGGAAAAATTTTAACATCGGCATATTGAGTTTAAAAGTTTAAATCTTTACAAATTTTATTCTATAAAGTAAAGTTTTACATTTTTTCTTTCTTTTGAATAAAATATGTGTCTAGGATAAATTTTCAAGTTCTTTTGTTTATATTAAAGTTTTTATATGATCAAATTTCAAGTCTTACAAAAGTCGAAAAGTCAGCAACATGTTTGAAACTTTTATTACTGCTTTAAAGTTGTGTGATTCGGAATATTTATAGTTTACAATGCTTGGAAAATTCTAAAAAGTCAAAACTTTGATTGTAATGAAAATATGGGCTAAGTACTTTTATGTAAAACTGAGTGATTGAGATGAATATTAAATTCTTAAAATTCAGAAATCTCTAAGTTTAAAAGTTTGTACCTGTGGCCTTTCTGGTTTGGGAAAGTAAGTTCTTCAGGATGCTTGTCATCTGGTCCCCTAAGGTCATTTGATCTGGGAGTGATCGAACCCAAATCCTTCAATAGAATCAAATCGAAAGTCATGTTCTACTGGTATGAATGGGTTTAGGATATGTCGATGTAGCCTTTCTGATCTGGGAGAGTAAGTTCCAAGGGGTGTTTGACACCTAGTCCCTTAAGGCCAACTGGTCTGGGAGCGGCTGACCCAAATCCTGCAATAGGGTCAGATAGAAAGTTACGTTTACGGCATGTTCTTTACTTAATAAACTTTTTGATCAAAAGATGCCAAAGTGCACGAACTTAAAAGATGCCAAAGAGAACACTCATGTTAAGATGCCAATGAGCACATTGCTAAAAGATGCCAATGTGCACACATCTCATGATACTTGGTGATATGTTTCAGTTGCGATAAACCTATAATTTGTGAAAATCTTAATTTTTGATGGATTAGTGTGAGTACATGCAAAGTTCTCTATTATATTTTTAGAATTGCATTTTCTTGAAACTAATCGAAGATTCACATGTGAGCACACTGAATAGATTGCTGGAAGTTTTTGAAACTGAACATGTTTTAACTTGATATGCAATAAAACTTATTTTTCTTTATCCAACAACATATATTTGATTTCAACTGATTGATAAATTTGTCATATTTCACTCAGTAGAATTCAATTTGTTTAGTGTTTAAAGTTTTATATGTTTAGCTGTTTTAAAATTTATATTCAGTATATTTTTTCTTTGTTCATTAATATTTGATCATTGTGTTCTCATAAATATATTTTAATGGGTTTATGCATTATTCAAGGGGGAGTGAACAAAGAGAATATTTTTCAAAGTTTATATCTGTTTTTGAGGGGGAGTATCTGATTCTTTATATGAATTCTAACTTGAATTGTCAAATTTAGTGCATTTGTGTAGGGGGAGTCAAAGAGCTAATCAGGTAAAAAAATTCGGTCTCCAAGTCAGATTTGCGCAATCAGTTGGTCGCGTAAACCTCACTTTGCGCATCCAGCGTGACGCACAAACCTCACTTTGCGCATCCAGCGTGACGCGCAAACCTCACTTTGCACATCCAGCATGATGCGCAAACCTCACTTTGTGCATCCAGCGTGACGCACAAACCTTACTTTGCGCAACCAACGTGATACGCAAACCTTCCCCGTTTTCTCTGTTTCTTTTATTTTGCAGATCTTAAGTTGTCTCGTCTCCAACATTTGCATGACCAAGTTGATCCTGATCATCAAGGTCATGAGGGGGAGAATTAAGGGATGTTAAGGAAATGATAAAGAGACAAAGAGCACAAACGTTTATCTGCTGATCAAGATTCGCTCAAAGATTCTATTCTCTCAGCTACAACTAATTCTTTTGCTGTTTCTGCTCCGACCACCACCGTTCATTCAAGATCATTCAAAAAAAAGTGTGTCGTCTAGAGCTCAAGGCAGCAAAGACAACTTAATCTGAAAGATGCTGAGAAGAACTTTTTTTTTCTTAAAAGTCAGAAAGCTTCACAAAGTCGCTTTAATGGTCTGTGCTGTTTTAGAAGATGAATTTTGAAGACCAAAGCGCCAATGATTACTAAGGGGGAGATTGTTAGGTCTGATTTTATAGTAATCATTGTATTTATAGGGCTTGGTCATATACTGTGTTTAGTGTCCTATTCTGTGTTGTATCTGACCAAGGGTATTTAAGTCCCTTTGGTCTTTGTTCCATGTAAGATTTTGACGCACACATCAATACATTCTCTGTTTTACGCATCCTTGCTCTCTCTCTACTTTCTCTCTCTACAGATTCATTGATCTTGGACTATTAGTGGGTTTTATTAACAACATTTATTTAGGAAGATTTATGGCTTTATGGTTTATTAACAACAATATGGAAATAATGAATTCCACAATAATGGAACATGGGGCTTTGTGTTGTTTGTATGTGTGATGGACCTGCTGTAAACATGAAAATAGTTACTCCACAAAATTGGGGACAGAAACATTCATATTGCATTGGGGTATCTGATGGTAGAAAACTAAAAAAAAAAAACCCAGAGGGAGATCTAGGGGGTATTTCATTGACGATGATTGAGAAGAAGACAGAGAAGGGAAACGATTTGTATGGAAGGCGGTGAGCGGTGGCAATGAAGAAGTGGTGAAGGTGGTTGATTGGTGCTACACCGGGAAGAGGAAGGGATTTGGATATGTGCTGCACACCGGAGAAGGTTTTTTTTGAAAAGAGAAGGCTTGGTCAAAATAAAAGAGGAGATATGGAGTGATCTAAAACCGACTTATTCGCACAGACGTTTGGAGTGTTTACTTGGGGCTTAATGACAAAACCGGCTTATTCGCGCAGACATTTCCGGCTTAATCACTAAGTAGGGGAAAGATGTGTTGTCCCCATTAAGACACATCTTTGACATTTATAACCTTTAAAAATAAAGACATGCCTACTTTCCTACTCAATAATCACGCAATAAAAACCTAGGTGCTCGATTTCACCTTCACTACTTGTTCGATTTCGATTTCACCTTCACCGCTCGTTCGATTTTACTGCTTTGAGTTCATTGATGGTTCTATTACACTATTTCAATTCACTGCTGGTTCGATTTCAACCCTAGACAATAATTTTCTTTGGTCGATTTCTCCAAAGGTAATGATTTTACTGATTGTTCGATACTTGTTTCTTCTCCATACTCGATTGTTGTTCCATACTTGTTTCTTCAGTCGATTGTTGTTCCATACTTATTTCTTAAGTCGATTGTTGTTCCATACTTGTTTTCTTAAGTCGATTGCTGTTCCTTACTTATTTTTTCAGTCGATTTTTGTTCCATACTTGTTTCTTCTCCATAGTTGCTCGATATTTCTGCAATGTAGATTTTTGTGACCATGATTTCTACAATGTCGATTTCATACTTGTTTCATACTTGCTACTTTTTGTTTGAACTTGGCTACATTGTGTTTGAACTTGGAAGTTTAAGTACTTAATGAATTTTTGTTTGATTTTTGGATTATATCAATTAATTTATGAATATATGGCTTAAAAAATAAACAACAATTTATAAAACAGCTTAAAATTCATATTCAGGGGTAAATTGGTCATTTATGTTATTCAGACTGTTAATTCAGATAAAAAAGTAAACAACAACATCAATTTATCTAGACAGACAAATTTATCCAGACAGACACATTTATCCATACAGGACTTAATGGAAAATTTGGTAAACAACCCCTTAGGGGGTGTTTACTTGGGGCTTAATGAGCTTAATGACAAAACCGGCTTATTCGCACAGACGTTTGGAGTGTTTACTTGGGGCTTAATGACAAAACCAACTTATTCGCGCAGACATTTCCGGCTTAATCACTAAGTAGGGGAAAGATGTGTTGTCCCCATTAAGACACATCTTTGACATTTATACCCTTTAAAAATAAAGACATGCCTACTTTCCTACTCAATAATCACGCAATAAAAACCTAGGTACTCGATTTCACCTTCACTACTTGTTCGATTTCGATTTCACCTTCACCGCTTGTTCGATTTTACTGCTTTGAGTTCATTGCTGGTTCGATTACACTATTTCAATTCACTGCTGGTTCGATTTCAACCCTAGACAATAATTTCCTTTGGTCGATTTCTCCAAAGGTAATGATTTTACTGATTGTTCGATACTTGTTTCTTTTCCATACTCGATTGTTGTTCCATACTTGTTTCTTCAGTCGATTGTTGTTTCATACTTGTTTTTTTCAGTCGATTGTTGTTCCTTACTTGTTTTTTCAGTCGATTGTTGTTCCTTACTTGTTTTTTCAGTCGATTTTTGTTCCATACTTGTTTCTTTTCCATAGTTGATCGACATTTCTGCAATATAGATTTTTGTAACCATGATTTCTACAATGTCGATTTCATACTTGTTTCATACTTGCTACTTTTTATTTGAACTTGGCTACATTGTGTTTGAACTTGGAAGTTTAAGTACTTAATGAATTTTTGTTTGATTTTTGGATTATAATAATGAATTTATGAATATATGACTTAAAAAATAAACAGCAATTTATAAAACAACTTAAAATTCATATTCAGGGGTAAATTGGTCATTTCTGTTATTCAGACTGTTAATTCAGATAAAAAAGTAAACAACAACATCAATTTATCTAGACAGACAAATTTATCCAGACAGACACATTTATTCATACAGGACTTAATGGAAAATTTGGTAAACAACCCAAGTAGTAGTTTAAAAATTCATTTTTGTTAATAGATAAAATGACTAATTTGTCCTTGAGTTAACCGATTGGATTTAACGGCGTTAGTGAAAGGGATCCAGGTTGAAACGAAATGCAAACTATGAGGATGTTGAATGTAATTTTTTTGAAAGAGGGCCCATATCCAAATTCAGAGCAAACCACAGGGACTAACAGTGTAATTCACTCTATTTTTTATTAGAGCATTGTACTTTGAAAATCTACCTATTATATCAATGAGTAACTTGTTACCTTTTAAACTAGTTAACCTCATATTTTTTTTTGCTTACATGACTTAAATAAGGTGAGATAAATGACACGTCATTATGAATACGTGACATTGGAAAAAAAACTCTTTCAATTTTTTTTAAATAATTTCTTCAACCGATTATTCATATCCCACACTTGTTATGTTTTCCATCCCTCCCTTAAAAGTCGTTTAATTGTTTTTTCACTCTTATTAAATTGTTGCAAATTAAATATTTTAGAGTAATATGTTTTTTATACAAATATGATATATTTTTTCAAGATAAATAATTTATTTGTAAGAAAATGTAAGACTTATTATTTCTATTATTCGAAAAATAGATTTTCTAACATTTTCATTGAATGTTATCGGGATAAGTTTTGATCTACAAGTCTTTTTAATATTGTTATATTAATGAATAATTTAGATTTTCTAATTAATGTAATATATTTATTAGATCATATGTAAAGTTGAAAATTTTGAAATTACAATGTTGTAATAAGAAATGTCACGTCAGCTAGATGTTACACGTGGACAATGACATGGCATGGAAACCTGACAACATGTGTCATATCATCTTAATTCAAATAAAAAAGTTACAAATTACCATAATTGATAAAAATTTCAAAGTACGATACCTTAATAATTTTTTTTGAAAGGATATTGATGTAACATGGAAAAATGAAAATACAATGCTATATAATGAAATTTGTGAAAGTAGGTTGTTATTTTGTATATTTAACTCTTTAAAATATGTTAAAAAATTTGTTTTGTTATAATTAATTAAAAAAAGGTAATTTAATTATTTATAACTTATTTTTATAAATTATTTATTTTATTTCATATTCTACAAACCAAAAATTTCGAATCATTCTAATTCCAAATCATTCAACGAAATCCAAATTCCTCAAAACCATTTCATCAATCCAAACAAATTTTAAAGGTGTTTTCACCACTTCTCACCAAAAATAATTTTTCTCACGTAATCTCAAATTCTGTTTATGTTTGTGTATTATCTAATAGGGAAATTGACTTAAATAGCCAAAACAAAAAAAAAATTGTCTCTTAGTCATTTTTCTCTCGGTTGTAGACAAATATCACTACTTCCACTTGCGGACCTGGCTAAATGGCATAGAAAAATATGAATCTAGTCATTTTTGGCTTAAAAAACCAACAAAAAAAAATTACGGACCGAGTTCCACAATTGCGGACCCAGATAATTTTTTAATTTTGATATTTGCAAAATAATTTACATTTTCTACCTAGGTTCGCAATTACGGATCTGGATATTGCAGACATAGTGAAATAAGTGTAAGGAAGAAAAATTGTTAGAAAACCAATTTTTTTATATCTACTTTAACTATTTAAGTCAATTTCCCTATCTAATAAAGTCTTACGAAATTTTCTTGCTTCAAGGAAAAATATGTGAAAGGGATAGAAGAGTAGATTCAAGCTTAGGCATCAAAGTAGCCCAAGGTCCAAATCCGTAACTATAAGTTTTGAGTAGATGAGAATGAGACGGATGCTTATCAATTATGCATATTAGACTACTAGGCAAATGATCGTGTGAGAAGTTGAGTTAATAGTGAGAAGCATGAGAAGTGAACTTGAACCATTAATCTCTTTTAATCATAAGCCCTCCCAGGGATTGCGACTTAGAAAGGAATTGATGTCGTGCATCTCGGTGCATCTCATCCTAATTTGTGTTCATTTCTCATCCAATGGTTGATAATCATTTCTCACGCTTCTTACCGTTAACTCAACTTCTCACCGGAACCCAACTCTAAATTACTATGTATTATAAACTTTATAATTTGTAAAAAATTTAATACATATATACACGTGTATGTATTGTTGAGATAGAGAGGATCGAACAAGAAGTTGATCAACTTGTGAAAAAAGCGAGAATTATGTTCTAAAATCATATATAATTACATATGATACGACCGCTTATGATTAAACACATCAAAAAGGGACACGAGCGACTTAGCAACGCGATGAAAGGTTAGAACGTTTACTATGTACCTGTCAACGCAACATGCGTTTAATCAAATTGGAACTTTTTGTTTCTCATAGTCGTCCTCTCGTTTGAACTTAACCATGTGTGTATATATATATATATATATATATATACTATATTATAAAACATCTATAAAAAACTCTTAAAAACAATTGCTAAAGTTTAATGTACCGCTATTTAATGCTAATTACTTAAAACTTAAATAAAGAATGAAAACTTAAAATCTCTTGCTATTTAATCCTTATCTCTAACAAATTTAACTCCCCTAAAATCATTCCTCACTTCAACTTCCCTAAAATAACTCCCTACATAATTAAATACAAGATAAAAATCAAATTTTAAATATAAAAAATCTAAAATATAATTAAGAAAATCTAACAAAATATTTAATGTTTATTTTATAAATAAACATTATTTTATTAAAACTATAAATTACATTATTATTAAACTATCGAATAAACTCTTAAAAACAAACTTTTATGTATTAAGTACTGTTTATTGATAAACATTACTTAAAATTCAAGATTACAAGTTATGATGCACGAGTACAAATTACTAAAGCTATATGTTTGAATTCATAACTAACCAATAAACATAATCAAAATAGGATAAACATTTTAATTTAAATATAAAGAATTTAAAATATATAAAATAATTATACTGTAATCGACAAAAAAAAAAAAACAAAAAAATAAAAGAAAAAATTAAAATCGTGATGTATCTCGTTGCATTGCGCGAGTACGCTTCTAATATATATATAGAGAGGACAAATCAAATGTAAACCCTTCAATTCCTACACCCCTTGCAAACCAATCTGGACCGTTGATCTCATCAAGATTAATTTCCTTTTTTTATTTTATTTTATTAATATCTAGGGATACATATGTAATTTACAAAATAATTTTATTTAAATAATAGATTAATGTTATTGGATAATAAGGAAAGTATTTAATTAATTCCTAAATATAGAAGATTTCTTTTTTCAGAAAAATCAACAAAATCGTTTTTCATTATCTACAAAATCAAGAAAATCGTTTTTAATATACAAAATCAACAAAATCGTTTTAATCTACATAAAATCGAGATTCAAGTTGCATATGTTCCTCACATAATTCGATTGAAGCAAGATTACGAAACCATGATGTGTGAAAGTGATCAAGTTGATGAACATCGTAGAGGAAAGCACATAGTTGACGAAGATATCACACTCGAGGATAATAATGCAGATTTTTCTTCCTGTGAGATGCATGAGGAGGACACCACCATCGAAAAAGATGTTGGCGATGAAGCTAACGTGGATGATGACAATTGTAAGATAATGTTTTTAATGTCTTTTAGGTATTGCATATATGCATTGTAGAAGAACATATCGGGGAAAAAAGTTATTTGTTATATGTAATGATTCATTGTTGATTAATCAAAACATTCAATATATGTAATTTGCTATTTTATTTTTCCGTGGATATTGTTAGCAAGTTGATATTTGAATTAATAAAGTCATGCATATATGAACATTCATATATGCACTCAATCACGAATGAACATGCACATATGCTGTTGGTTATGGAAGGTCATGCACATATGTTAAGTTTCATATATGCAAACAAGTCTAGATTTGATAGATCATACACACATGGGCACCATCATCTATCACCATTCATATATGCACATGTATGATCATTCATATATGCATAGAGTCATATATTGTAACACCCGGATTTTGGGGGTAAGTATAATTTCAAGTTTAATATGTAATTTAACCTTAAATTGGTCTTTTGGAAGTATTAGATCAATCTTTGGTCGAAAATTTCACTGCTCGCGCCCACGCAACAAATTGCTCGCAGTCGCGACCATTGCTCGCGCCCATGCAACCATTTGCTCACGCTCGCGACCATTTGGGCTGGAAGTTTCATTTAAATCCGACTTTTCCTCTCATTTCTTCATTTGTTTCTTCACCAACCCTTCTCCCCACTCTTCCAAATTGGTCCAAACCCATTTATTTCACCAAATCAAAATCTTCAAGTGCTTTTAGAAGATTGAGAGCTAGATATTCAAGACTTGTGGGTGGAAGCTCAATATCTTCATCTTCTGCATCTTCCTCACCAAGCTTTCCACCATTGTTGACCTAGTTTTTGGGGTTTTTCCTAATAATGAATTGTAAGTTAATCTTAACCTCCTAACCCTTTATTCTTGTTAAAACCTTTCATTTTAACCTACTAAAACATCTCTTTTGATGTATCTTCCATATTTTAAAGTTTTGACGACTTTGGGTATTTTACATGATTAGGGGATTTGAGTAAGGTTTCTTATGAATCTGAGTTTGGGGTTACTTTTGGTACATCTCTAGGCTTTGGTTAATTATAATACCCACACATCGTAGACTTATACCCAAGCTCAAATAGCTTGTACATAGTTTAAATTTATAAATCTTACAACTTGGAGGACCATTTTTGTCATTTGGCCAAAGTGTTTATAAATCATAAGACTTGGATTTCTTCTTCATTTCACACGTATTCATCTTCATCATCTCCTTCTCTATTTTCCATCTACCAAACCCCTCTTCATCTCTCTAGAAATTAAGGTTGATACTTGAAGCTTTTGAGAAACCGAATTGGAGAAATGATCTACTCATCGAGAGCTACATGTAGGTACCATTTGTTTTTAGTTTTCTTCAAATTTTTGTTTATGGGTTTTGAGGTTTTGAAACTCTTTTGTGAAAATCTTGATGTATTAGGTTGAAGGAAGCTTAAGAGATGATTTCCTTGTCATTTTGAAGTTGAAATACCAAAAATTTTGAAGGTAAGATTACAAATTTTTGGTCTTATTTTTCTTAAGGATTTTTCTTAGATGTAAAGATTGATAAATGGTGGTATTAGGTTCTTTATGTCCTTAGCCACGCGGGACTGGGGGTGTTACAGTTATGGTATCAGAGCATAGGTTATGATCTTGTAGTATATAATAGGCCATGACCTGTGAGGATTGGGTAAGCTTAAGTCGGGTAAACATACGTTAGGACTTATAATTTATTATTAATATCTTTAAATTCTTGTGGGGGTTACACGACAAGTTTAGTATCCGACTGATTGACCGGGAGTTCACTAGTATCAGTCAGGTTATGGACGCCGCTCGGCGTATAGAGCTGTTTAAATTGAGATCTGCATCTATTGGACTAAATAATAGCAAGAAGGGATCTCTCAGTTCTTCCGGTAGTAAGTCTGGTGGGTCATCCGTTAAACGCCAAAAGTTCGGCCAGACATCTCAGGGACGATCTTCCTTTAGTTTGTCTCAATCTTCTTCTATCAGAGATTCATCAGATGGGGTTCAGAAAGTTTTATGTAAGGAGTGTGGAAAGTTTCATAAGTCAGGTCCTTGTCTTTCTAAAACGGGAGCATGTTTCAATTGTGGCAAGACAGGCCATATTGCTCATAATTGCAGGTCTAAACCATCACGTCAAAGTCAGGGTACTACTTCCCAATCTACTGCTGGTGGACGTGTCTTTGCACTGGCTACTGATAAGCCAACTTCGGGTATGGTTTTCGGTATTTTATCTATTAATGCTCGTCTTGTGTATGTATTGTTTGATACGGGTGCGACACACTCAATTGTATCTGATGCATTAGAAGCTTTTTTGAAACCCTATGAATCACTGACGGATCATCCCTTAGTGATCACGACACCGATGGGCACATCTGTTTATATTTTTAATCAGTTCCAGCATTGCCCGTTATTAATGGGTACTCATGTACGGGAGGTAACACTACTACCCATGAGAATGAGTCATTTTGACATAATTCTTGGTATGGATTGGTTGACCCAACATCGAGCTATTATTAATTGTGAAACAAAGCAGATCATTGTCGGTGATGTGAATCATCCCAAAGAAGTGTATCAGGGGTCTGAGCCGAATCCTGACTCTTGCACTTTCTCATCTCTTCAGGTTGATCCGTTTGTCTGGCAGGGGAGTGCGAGTTTCTTGGCCGCACTCACAGATCCTGGAGAGGTACCATCTAACTTAATTTAATTCCTGTGGTTAATGAATTTTCGGATGTATTTCCGGATGAACTTCCTGGACTCCCTCCCGATCGTGAGGTGGAGTTTTCTATTGAATTGTTGCCCGGCACAAGTCTGATCTCAAAGGCTCCTTATCGTATGGTTCCATCTGAAATGAAAGAGCTCAAGGAGCAAATTTAAGATCTTTTAGATAAAGGTTATATACGACCTAGTGTATCTCCGTGGGGAGCGCCAGTTCCGTTTGTCAAAAAGAAGGACGGTTCTATGCGACTATGTATTGACTATTGCGAACTGAACCGAGTCACTGTGCGCAATAAGTACCCATTGCCTCGGATCGACGATTTGTTCGATCAACTTCAAGGGGCAAGATATTTTTCTAAAATTGATTTGAGGTCTGGTTATCATCAGCTCCGTGTTCGGGAGCAAGATATTCCAAAGACATCATTTCGTACTCGGTACGGCCATTTTGAGTTCGTCGTTATGCCATTCGGGTTGACGAATGCTCCTGCTGTTTTTATGGACCTTATGAATAGAGTGTTCAAAGACTACTTGGACGAGTTCGTCATAGTGTTTATTGACGACATTCTTATATACTCTAAATCTGAAGAGGAGCATTCTAAAAATCTACGTATAACTCTAGAGGTTTTGCGATCTAAGAAGCTATACGGGAAATTTTCTAAATGTGAATTCTGGCTTCAGCAGGTGACGTTTCTTGGTCACATCATCTCAGCTGATGGTGTACAGGTGGATTCCACCAAGGTTGAAGCTGTTTCTAAATGGCCGAAACCGACTAATGTGTCTGAAGTGCCCGGTTTCCTTTGTTTGGCAGGTTATTATAGGCGCTTTGTCGAGAATTTCTCTAAAATTGCCTTACCAATGACTCAGTTACTTCGTAAAGGAGTTAAGTTTGTTTGGGGTGAGGCTCAGGACCGTAGCTTCGAGGAATTAAAGCTCCGACTCATTACTGCCCCGGTGTTAGCTTTACCTTCGGGTACCGGTGGTTTCCAGGTTTATAGTGACGCATCTCGTCATGGGTTAGGTTGTGTATTGATGCAACATGGGAAAGTTATAGCCTATGCTTCACGACAATTGAAGCCATATGAGGATAATTACCCAACTCATGATCTCAAACTTGCTGCAGTCATCTTTGCTTTGAAAATCTGGCGGCATTACTTATACGGCGAAACTTGTGATATTTTTACAGATCATAAGAGCCTAAAGTACATCTTCACCCAGAAAGAGCTAAATATGAGACAACGACGATGGCTCGGGTTGCTTAAGGACTATGATGTTCGCATTTAATATCACCCCGGTAAGGCGAGTGTCGTAGCTAATGCTTTGAGTCGAAAAAGTGTAGGTGAAGTTTCATGTCTTCTAGTTCCGCAGGAAATAGAGAAAGATTTAGAACACCTTCAGATCGAGTTCTGTCCATATCATGGAGATGGATGGTTGGCTGCCTTGTCTTTTGAGTCAACTCTCATTTCTAGTATCAAAGAGGCTCAAAAGTCTGATGGCGAGTTGTGGGCAATCATAGATAAGATAGAAAAAGATTCTTCGTCTAAATTCTTTATTGATGATGATGGTGTAATTTGGTATGGTAGCAGGTTGTGTGTGCCTAATGTGTCCGAACTTAGAGAAGCTGTTCTTCGTGAGGCACACAGTTCACCATTCTCTATTCATCCAGGATCCACAAAAATGTATCGAGACCTAAAACAACATTTCTGGTGGAACGGTTTAAAAAGAGACATAGCTGATTATGTCTCTAGATGTCTCACATGCCAAAAGATCAAGATTAAGCGTCAGCGACCCAACGGTTTGTTACAGCCATTGGAGATTCCAGTATGGAAATGGGAGCATATCACTATGGATTTTGTCATCAGACTCCCTCGAACTCTCAAACGACATAATGCTATATGGGTCGTCGTTGATCGATTGACCAAGTCAGCTCATTTCCTACCTATTCATGAGTCGTATCCCATCAGTAAGTTGGCTGATATCTTTTAGAAGGAGATTGTCTGTCTTCACGGTACTCCTGTATCCATTGTATCTGACCGTGATCCTCGATTTACTTCTCGGTTTTGGATAGGTCTACAAAAGGCATGGGGTACTCGACTACGTATGAGTACTTCTTACCATCCACAGACGGACGGTCAGTCAGAGAGGACCATTCAAACACTTGAGGATATGTTGTGAGCTTGTGTACTCGAGTGGTCTGGAAATTGGGACGAGTATATTTGTCTAGTAGAGCTTGCTTACAATAATAGTTGGTAAGCTTCTATCGGTATGGCACCTTATGAGGCTTTGTATGGACGCCGTTGTCGTACCCCGATTTGTTGGGACGAAGTGGGAGAGAAACTTATTGAGGGGCCGGAACTCGTACGAATCACGAACGAAAAGGTGGAGCTGGCTAAGCAAAAGATGCGCGAAGCTCAGTCATGCCAAAAAAGCTATGCGGATAAGCATCGACGACCACTTGAGTTCAATGTCGGGAATCATGTGTTTTTGAAGGTTTCCCCTACTCGAATCACTCGTCGGTTTGGCATTAAAGGAAAGCTCAGTCCTCGATATATTGGTCCATTCGAGATTCTCGAACGTGTGGGTGAGGTGGCATACAGGTTAGCTTTACCGCCACAAATGTCTCATATACATGATATATTTCATGTATCTTCTCTCCGCGGGTATAATTATCATCCTCTACACGTCATTGACTATCCGCTAGATCAATTAGCTGTAGACTTATCTTATAAAGAGGAACCTGAGCAAATTTTTGATCGTACGGTGAAACGACTATGGAACCGTTCTATTCCGTATGTCAAGGTTCATTGGAGACATCGAGATTCTCAGGAAGCGACTTGGGAACCAGAAGACCGTTTCCGTCAGGAGTATCCTGATTTCAAGTATAACTGTAAGTCCTTTAACTTCTTTTAATTCGAGGACGAATTATCCTAAGGGGGAGAGAACTATAATACCCACACATCGTAGACTTGTACCCAAGCTCAAATAGCTTGTACATAGTTTAAATTTATAAATCTCACAACTTGGAGGACCATTTTTGTCATTTGGCCAAAGTGTTTATAAATCATAAGACTTGGATTTCTTGTTCATTTCAAACGTATTCATCTTCATCATCTCCTTCTCTATTTTCCATCTACCAAACCCCTCTTCATCTCTCTAGAAATTAAGGTTGATACTTGAAGCTTTTGAGAAACCGAATTGGAGAAATGATCTACTCATCGAGAGCTACATGTAGGTACCATTTATTTTTAGTTTTCTTCAAATTTTTGTTTATGGGTTTTGAGGTTTTGAAACTCTTTTGTGAAAATCTTGATGTATTAGGTTGAAGGAAGCTTAAGAGATGATTTCCTTATCATTTTGAAGTTGAAAGACCAAAATTTTTGAAGGTAAGATTAGAAATTTTTGGTCTTAGTTTTCTTAAGGATTTTTCTTAGATGTAAAGATTGATAAATGGTGGTATTAGGTTCTTTACGTCCTTAGCCACGCGGGACTGGGGGTGTTACAGTGACCCAGATAAAGTTTCAAGAGGTGGGTGTTGATGGATCCAAAGTCTTCACCAAAGGAAGCTCATAATTTGGGGTAAAACCTAGATTTAGCCTAAATCTAGCAAGGTGAGTTCAAATTGATTTGTGAAAACGTTGTAGATGCAAATGTCTATTTTAAAGTTTTTATGTGTTTTACATGAAATTATCAACTGTTGAGTTATTTGATAACCTTTGATTATTTGAAGTGTTTAGTTTATTAAACTTTGTAAAACACCCATATTTGGGATTTTTGGGCATTTTGTTAAATGTGTCATAATAAATGTGTTTCGACGATTTATTGCATAAATAGAGATTTGGTCAAAAACGCACTTTTAAGTGTTAGTCGGGTTTTAGGTATCATCCATGAAATGGGATGTTTTGAAAAGTATGAATGTGTGAGTCCTTTGGTTTTGGGTCGATCCCGACTTTGGGAACACTTTAGAAAATGATAATCCTTTTTAGGTTTTGGGCCGAAGGCCAATTGTGATTTGAGAAACAAAGTTTTGGGGAATGATGTATTTTGGTTTATGTAACCACATTGGCTCTCGTATTTTTAGCCAAACGTTCATTATGCCTTTTGGGGCTTGGTTTACACTCAAATGAGTCTTTGGAACATTTGTTCAGTTTTGGTAGCTCGTTAAGGAGCCTTAGACGTACGGTGTACTTAGTTGCATCTTAATTGAGAGTTACAAGTTTTGAATGCGTTAGTTCATTCGTTTGAGTCATGTAACGTTTTAGACTGTAATGCATTGGATCCACAGGCATATGAGTCAGTCAGTTGGTTTAGTTGGGACCTTATCCCCGTTTTGGGACTGGATATTGTCTATGGCTAGCGGGAGCTCGAGGTACAAATTGTGGGTGGTTGAGCTCTATAACCGCGTAACCTTTGTTGAAGGGCTCGAGGTAGATATCGTGGGTGGTTGAACTCGATGCCCGTTTGTAATCCAGTCTGGTTACTCATCATGGAATTTAGTGTTCGCGTTTGAAGTCTAGTGAGTGGTCCCTAAGTCATATTTCTATGTACGCTTGCGGTTGTAGCTCGGTTTGGGAGTCTTATACGAAGCAAAGTCTTGCGGTGGTGCTCTTGGAGATCCGTATACGGAGACTTGTGGCTTTTGTGGTGACACTCATTTAGAGGTCGAGTAGACACTATAGGCATTTTGGTATCTTGCGGTGGTAGCTCGGTTTGGGAGCCGTATACGGGGATCCATGGCTCTATGTGAAGCTCGAGAACATTGATAAGTGGCTTAACTTTGTGTGCCTGCTACTCTCGATGGAATTCGGGTATCCCCCATCACCGAAAGGTGTTGTTTTTTGGGTATTGAGTTTTATTATCCAAGTTTCGGTGACGTTTTGTATAAATGGATCTTATTAATGATTTATGGGTTGAGTATTATACCCCACCCGCGTTTTGGGTGTTTCGGTTTATAAAGTTTTAACTTCTTTTACATAAATGGAAAACTCGATTTGTGTTCACGTTTTGAGTGAGTTTTGGGTTGAAATTTATTTACAAAAGAATGTTTTATATTGGATCTTGTCCTTGAAGTAGTTTGGATTGGAAAAACGTTTACATTGGAGTTTCTTTGCTTAAGATGCACATTATTGGAAAACGAGTCGTTTTCATATTTGAGACATATCAAATTGAAAGATTATGATTTGAATTGCATTACTTCTTTTCAACGATATCTTTATCCATGTAGAAAACTCTTGAACTCACTAGGCGTTAGCCTAACCTTTTTATTTGTCGGCATGTGCAACAGGTTTCGGTTGGGATTAGTCCTAGTGTCACTGTGAAGCGAAGAGTGGATAACGTAGTGAAGTCTTCCGCATTTAGAGCAACTTGCGTTGGGGTTAAGTAGCACCCGACTGTGGTTTAGTCTTTGTTTATTATTGGAGTTTATTTTTATTGAGGTTATTTATCGAATCTTATATTTGAGGCATATTGAGTTTGATTTGTGGGAAGAGATGTTGTCTTTTATTTGATGTTTTATCGAAAATTTTATTGGTTGCTCTTACCAAATTTGAGGGCGTTACAAGTTGGTATCAGAGCTTAAGTTTGAGAGAATTAGGTATTGATTTTAGATGCCTAGACTCAAACTAGCGTTAATTTAAGTGATTGAAAGTGAAGTTGCACCAATAGGCACATTAAGATTGGAGGTTTTGAGATTGATGGAGTCTCTAGGAACGGGAAGCACACCCAGAGTAGCAAGGATGATCATGTATAGTACGTTCATAATTACACCTGTCCAGTGTTATGGTGAACCTACAAGTTACATGTGTATGCTTGGATTACCTTGATGTGACGACCGTTGGGGTAGTAAAGAAGTTTTAGGTGAGTAGCGGTTAGGAGAGGTTGATGATTTTAGCATTCGTCACTTGGAGTGACAATAAGCATGGTGATTGCATTAAGTGGACCGTTTCGGGTCGAAAATTGATGGTCGTGATAAAACCTTAGCCTTATGTAATTGACTTTATTTGAGGAGAAATGATAAGGTGAACCGATGATATCCTTGATTATTGCCTTAAGGTGGTTGAGCATCGGGATGACGATAGTGTGACTAAGAAACTAAGGAGCTTGGTTTCGAGATGTTGAATGCCGATCAACTGCACGCTCATAGCATATTTCTAAAATAATTTGCATCAATTATTTCGCATATTTTCAAATCGTCATGTGGATTATTTTATAAGTCTTGGAGCAATGTTTTAGCACACACAAGGTTTGAACCATGATGTCGAGCATGCACAAAATTGTTTTATGGCATGAGGTTGCAAGCTTTGTTGAAGATTTTCTTTATTCACATTGTTGTCCAGCGTTATTTCGGATTTTGCGGTGTGTGTATTTGGATGTTGTTTAGGGACTTGGATAACTAACTGCGGTTTACGACTTTAACATTGGATCTCCTCCACGTATGTTAACATTTTAGACGAAAAGTTATCTCCCATTATCTTGGTGTTTGAGTTTTATTGAGAATTTTAATTCATGCGATTTTGTGGATTTAATGGGGTGACTTAATGGCGTCAAGTGGTATAGTTTTCCTTGAGCTTTGTTTGAGTTGTTTGGGTGCATATAGTATGCATACATGTCTATTTGGAACTTCCGTCATAGTATTTTAACTAACATTTTAGAACGATGAGAGCATATTATTATTTGTCTTGGAACTTGAAACCGACATAAATTATTTTATGTTTTAAACAAAGTGCATGCATATATCACCTTACTAGTTTTATGAAATAAACTGTTTCATGCAAGTTTTGGTTGTGGAATCTTATTACGTGCCTTGTTGTGGCTAAAAGAGAGAAAACTTTGAGAGTTTGATATTATGGAAAATTCTGTTTTGGGTTTTACAAATATTATATCAGTACAACCTAAAGTTTGGAATCAAACTAAATTATTCTCATGTTTGCTCAAATAGCATGTATATGTCTTTACTAAATTTTGGGGAATAAACCGATGTATGCGAGTCACGTTGGAAAATTTTATTTCATGACATTTTATGGTTAATGCAAACATTACTAGAAATTGATTTCATGAATTTCCCTTCTATAGTTTTATACAAACGCCTTGTTATGCACTATTTTAGTATGTAAAACTATTTCTCATTCACAACATAAATTTATGCAAGCTGGGACCGTACCGGTCTTTTTGAAAAAAATTGTTGTAATATCTTCCGTTGGTGTCAGTATTATTTTGATTATTGACCAAATATTTTCCGAAATGGTTTTATATGTGTGGCGGTTGTGACCACTTTGTACACCTACCGAGAAAAAGGTAGTGGATTTTATTCGTATGATTAATCATTATAAAGCTTTTACATTTAGAGGTTTTATAAAATTTTAAATTGGCATAGTAGTTTGAAAAACCTTGAACTCAGTAGAGCTGTAGATGTAAGCCCTCTTGTGATAGAGATCGAGATTAAGGACTAAAGGAGTCCTCGGGGTTTGGAGCGTCAGAGGACTTGGCTTATGGTTAATTTTGAATCTTTGGACTTCATCTCATGAACTAGTTCATGCAGAGGTATTTGAGGCGTTAGACTTATACTTTCTCCCAGTAAATTAAGTGATGATCTTTATGCTTCGATAAATCTTCGGGTTAAAACCATGTACGATTGTTTGGGTATGGTTGGTTTTGAAATTGTGGGCCATTGGTACGATGGTATACTATGTGTCGGTGGTGCTATCTTGATGGGTATTCGTGAATATTGATGAGGTTATGGTTGGCTAGTGAAGTTGTTTGATTTGAGGTTTTATTTCCTTGAGTAGGCGTCAACTTTTGACATAGAACCTGGAACGAAATATTTTGTAGTATACCCACGTTTGCAGAATGGCCATTTCGAGGATAGGTGTCGACGCTCGGTTTTGAGGACAAGGACTGTTGGTGTGTTGCAGTGCACTTTCGTTGGCTCTGGTGTCTGCAGGTCAAGCGGTAACCTTAAGGAAATTAGATGTTGTTAATTAAGAATCAATCGTTGGTGTTTCGATAGTTATCAAGACTTTCGCTGATTTGGCAATCGACGCTTGAGTGCATGACGGGAGTTGGGTAACCTTGGGGTTAGGGATAAGCGACTATCTGTAGAGTGCGTTGGTACATTTATGGGGGAGACATCAGGCCAATGCTGGGATCTATGGAAGTTGTGAGCCCTTGCAGACATCACGTCTGTGTCAGCTTTGAAGATCAGATTTAAAGTTGTGTTGGTTCAGACCAAACTAGTCGTTAGAAAATTTCGTCGAAGGAAGATAACTCTTTGGTGGTAATGTTTATTGGAGGCATTTGGTGAGAATATCGAAGTATACTTTAAGTACAAATCGTTCATTGAGGAGACCTTGATGCGTCGTAATTAGAGGTATCTAAGGGAAAAGTTTGCTTTGGGGTATTCTTGGTGGAAATGACTGAATAAGGTCGTAAGTTACTCTTGAGGTAATATGGTCAACATAAGGTTGGGAGGCAACCGAGATGTAATGATTAAGAAAATGATTAAGCAAGGACTCAACGTTCATCCCGACATGGGTGAGTTATATCGAACGTTAAGGGTGAGTTTGCGATGGCTCGTTATGAGAAACGCAGCGACAACCTCAACCGGGAGGTAATCGGGTTCGTATATGAGGTAAGGTTTCGTGAAGGCGTTCCCTTTTGGATAGGAAATCATTCGATCTTGCGAAGGGCGTTATTGGGTGTTTGGTCGATGCCAGATTTCGAGGACGAAATCTCTTTTAAGGTTGGGAGGATTGTAATACCCGGATTTTGGGGGTAAGTATAATTTCAAGTTTAATATGTAATTTAACCTTAAATTGGTCTTTTGGAAGTATTAGATCAATCATTGGTCGAAAATTTCACTGCTCGCGCCCACGCAGCAAATTGTTCGTGACCGCGATCATCGCTCGCGCCCACGCATCCATCTGGGCATCTGGGCTGGAAGTTTCATTTAAATCCGACTTTTCCTCTCATTTCTTCATTTTTTTTTTCACCAACCCTTCTCCCCTCTCTTCCAAATCGGTCCAAACCCATTTATTTCACCAAATCAAAATCTTCAAGTGCTTTTAGAAGATTGAGAGCTAGATATTCAAGCCTTGTGGGTGGAAGCTCAATATCTTCATCTTCTTCATCCTCCTCACCAAGCTTTCCACCATTGTTGACCTAGTTTTTGGGGTTTTTCCTAAAAATGAATTGTAAGTTAATTTTAACCTTCTAAACCTTTATTCTTGTTAAAACCTGTCATTTTAACCTACTAAAACATCTCTTTTGATGTATCTTGCATAAATAGAGATTTGGTCAAAAACGCACTTTTAATTGTTGGTCGGGTTTTAGGTACGAATGTGTGAGTCCTTTGGTTTTGGGTCAATCCAGACTTTGGGAACACTTTAGAAAATGATAATCCTTTTTGGGTTTTGGACCGAAGGCCAATTGTGATTTGAGAAACAAAGTTTTGGGGAATGATGTATTTTAGTTTGTGTAACCACATTGGCTCTCGTATTTTTAGCCAAACGTTCATTATGCCTTTTGGGGCTTGGTTGACACTCAAATGAGTCTTTGGAACATTTGTTCAGTTTTGGTAGCTCGTTAAGGAGCCTTGGACGTACGGTGTACTTAGTTGCATCTTAATTGAGAGTTACATGTTTTGAATGTGTTAGTTCATTCGTTTGAGTCATGTAACGTTTTAGACTGTAATGCATTGGATCCATAGGCATATGAGTCAGTCAGTTGGTTTAGTTGGGGACCTTATCCCCATTTTGGGACTGGATATTGTTTATGGCTAGTGGGAGCTCAAGGTACAGATCGTGGGTGGTTGAGCTGTTTAATCGCGTAACCTTTGTTGAAGGGCTCGAGGTAGATATCGTGGGTGGTTGAACTCGATGCCCGTTTGTAATCCAGTCTGGTTACTCATCGTGGAATTTAGTGTCCGCTTTTGAAGTCTAGTGAGTGGTTCCCAAGTCATGTTTCTATGTAAGCTTGCGGTGGTAGCTCGGTTTGGGAGTCGTATACGGAGCAAAGTCTTGCGGTGGTGCTCTTGGAGAACCGTATACGGAGACTTGTGGCTTTTGTGGTGACACTCATTTAGAGGTCGAGTAGACACTATAGGCATTTGGGTATCTTGCGGTGGTAGCTCGGTTTGGGAGCCGTATACGGGGATCCATGGCTCTATGTGAAACTCGAGAACATTGATAAGTGGCTTCACTTTGTGTGCCCGCTACTCTCGATGGAATTCGGGTATCCCCCGTCACCGAAAGGTGTTGTTTTTTGGGTATTGAGTTTTATTATCCAAGTTTCGGTGACGTTTTGTATAAATGGATCTTATTAATGATTTATGGGTTGAGTATTATACCCCACCCGCGCTTTGGGTGTTTCGGGTTATAAAGTTTTAACTGCTTTTACATAAATGGAAAACTCGATTTGTGTTCACGTTTTGAGTGAGTTTTGGGTTGAAATTTATTTACAAAAGAATGTTTTATATTGGATCTTGTCCTCGAAGTAGTTTGGATTGGAAAAACGTTTACATTGGAGTTTCTTTGCTTAAGATGCACATTATTGGAAAACGAGTCATTTTCATATTTGAGACATATCAAATTGAAAGATTATGATTTGAATTGCATTACTTCTTTTCAACGATATCTTTATCCATGTAGAAAACTCTTGAACTCACTAGGCGTTAGCCTAACCTTTTTATTTGTCGGCATGTGCAACAGGTTTCGGTTGGGATTAGTCCTATTGACACTGTGAAGCGAAAAATGCTAGTTGTGTGGATAACGTAGTGAAGTCTTCCGCATTTAGAGCAACTTGCGTTGGTGTTAAGTAGCACCCGACTGTGGTTTAGTCTTTGTGTATTATTGGAGTTTATTTTTATTGAGGTTATTTATCGAATCTTATATTTGAGGCATATTGAGTTTGATTTGTGGGAAGAGATGTTGTCTTTTATTTGATGTTTTATCGAAAATTTTATTGGTTGCTCTTACCAAATTTGAGGGTGTTACAAGTTGGTATCAGAGCTTAAGTTTGAGAGAATTAGGTATTGATTTTTGATGCCTAGACTCAAACTAGCGTTAATTTAAGTGATTGAAAGTGAAGTTGCACCAATAGGCACATTAAGATTGGAGGTTTTGAGATTGATGGAGTCTCTAGGAACGGGAAGCACACCCAGAGTAACAAGGATGATCATGTATAGTACGTGCATAATTACACCTGGCCAGTGTTATGTTGATGCAGGAGTGCAATTCAAGTTAAATTTCATTTACTGTTTGTAAATGTCATGGCAGAATGTAGTCGTGTAGGCTGTTGCAACGTAAAGTTTCTGGATTGTCTCCAGAACATGGAAATGATTCCAAGGGTAGACTGGACAAGGTACATATACAACTGCATCTCTCGAAGCAAGAGATAGTGGCGAAGGGATAACTATGACAGTTTCTATGCAGGGCCACTAACTTTTCTAACGGTATGAAAATTACTCATGTAAAATATGTTACTTTAAAATTGTATAACTTGCATTCTAATGAATCCATGTATCAACTTCTGTATGTAGACTCCACGTTATGCAGTAGAGTCACCGTATCTAGGAAGCGACTAGTGATTAACGTTCGGGACATTGATCAACTACGTGCAAGAGAGAATGCAAAGATTGAAGATGACGGTTTAGGAAGAGCACAGTTACTTGGAACATACCTTGGATCGCAGGAAGTAGAGGTATTCCATGCTGATTTGAATGTGAACACTAAACCGAAAAGTGACGAATTGAGGTTGAGTCGACAGGTATTACTAATTACCATCCACTTCATTGTAGTTATATATTCGGTATGATTAACAATATGAATTCTCACATTGAACAATCATACGAAAAGCGGATTCGAGATAATATATCACGTATAAGGATGATAAAATGGGAGACGGAGGGAGATATAGACGCCGCATTGAGTAAATTCCCAGATGAAAGTGGGTTCCTGAAGATAAAGGATGAATTACATATCTTGTTCAGCCCACACCCTAGCAATGCACAACCAACTCGAGAAAGTGATAAAGAAAAGGGAAGCAACAAAGCAGATTTGAGTGAAAAAGGACCACCAGTAAGCACACCATGCAGATTAGACTTCACCGAAAATTTCCCACCAGCGTTCAGCTTAACACCGTCACAGATGTGGTACAGTCAAACAACGTATGACCTCGTTGACAATGCAATCAATGCAAGCGTCGCAAAGAATGGGACTGACGAAGCGACAAAAACCGTGAACGATGTCATTGCATCAATCGCAGCATCGAGCTTCAACTTGGGAATCAGTCCTGAGAAACAACCAGATCATGTAGAAGATGAAGATAAAGGGAAGCAAATCACAGGCGACGAGGATAAACATATGAAGGTTAGCTGGCGTTTAGTGAAGCTTGGGGAAATGTTGCGGTCGCCGTACGTTAAAAGCAAGTAATTGTTGGGAAGCGATTTTCAAAAGAGGAAAAGAAGGTCCATGATTGGATAATGGCATCATTTGGTTCAAATAAGTAGGATGTTGTCATTCTAATTTCAAATGTCACAAAGTTTGTTATTAACAATGTAAATTGACCTAATGAACATACTGTTATAATTGCAGCGACATTGTGTAGTGGTCACGTAATGCAATGAGGATCATTCGTTCGTGCATGGATTGCTTAGCAGCTCTAACACAGATATGGACAAACGTGGTGGATGGTTGGACATATCTGTTGAATTACGAGGAGCGATTCCGAAGCAATAATTCTTCTAAGCGTTTCTTCTTCAAAACAGATGTGTTGGTATGTAAACTTTTTAAGTTTGATACACGTAATATAAGATTTCATATATGTATTGACCGAGTTATTGAGTTTGGGAAAACCACATGCAGATGGGGTGCTGTATGAAGAGATGTATGAGTACAGTACGAGGTATAATTGGTTCAAACAAAACCTTGAGCATGCAGCAAGCTACAACATGGAAGTAAAGACCATGAAGAATATTGACATGGTAAGCAACAATAAAACATTGTTTCTGATACATAATGCATAACTGATAGGAGTTGCATGGAATTGGTTATCACATCGCTAAGGTGTGTTATGATCAGCAATATTGTGCATATAAGAAGGGAGTCGTTAGTAATATGGTTGTGTTCTTTGGATATGTGTGTGATTGATATATAGCAAATTGGAAAATGTTTTTTTGGATAAAATCTTCCACATAAGTTTAGTTTCTTACAACGTATGACATTTGAATAACTAGTTAGGTTATTAAATGCATAAATGCAATAACACAATAATACACTTAGATTGCGTAAACACTTTTTCTGTTTGCATATATGATGGTGATAGTATATTTCTTGAACATGATAGATGTTTTTTATGTGCTTTATTGGTATTTTTTTTGCCTATTTTCAGCTATTTTTCCCAGTAATAAAAGGAAACCACTACATTTGTATTGTCTTCAACATCAAAAACCATGCCATAGAAATATTAGACAGCATGGCATGTACCGAGAATGTGGATGAATTATATGAACCTGAAATGGCGATACTGGTAAGCATTTGAATTGAGACATATGTGCATTGTTTATAATTGATTGCATAACTAACTTAGTACAACATCATGCAGCAATCCATGCTTATGAGACATTTACATGAGTGTAGACATCCATCGACACCAATACTGGAAGAGATGGATCCAAAGATACTTGAGGTGAGCTGGAGAACAACAGGAAAGTTCATAGATTGTAGGGTGTTTGTAATGCGACATATGGAGACATACATGGGGGGCGAAATACGAGGATGGTATACGGGGTTGGAAAAATAAGGACCAAACCAACATAAGCAGATAGCGGAACTAAGGAGAAAATATACCGCCAAACTATTATTGAGTGACCATAATGAACGGCGGGATTACGTGGAGGCTGAAGTAGGCAGGTTCCAAGGTATTGACCAAGAAACAAAGAAACAAGGGATCAAGTAATGGCGGAGGCAAACACAACAAGAGCGGAACGGCTTAAACCGTGATGGATTTTCATGTTCCTTTTTTTTGCTTACGTTGAACTGAACTTAGCGACTTAGTGATATTATTGTGCTTTCCAATTTTAAACATTCACATCTTTTGATATTTCCCGTAATGAATATCCGCAAGTAGATTTTGTTACAACGGATGGGTTTAAATATAATACTTTTAAACGCGATTTATGGTTTTTGACTGTTTCGTAATATGTGAAATTGGTATGCACACACAGGAAAGGGAATATGAAAATGATGCATACGGAATGCATGCATACATTGGATAGTTTAAGCAAAATACTTGAATAGTTCTACAAATGAATGTCAACAGCAGTTTAACATGGGGAAAAAGTTCAAATGGCATTCCGTGTAGAAACGAGATCGTTTATATGCAATGCATACATGAATTTATTGTGTGAAAAGCCTATTGTAAAAGTTTAACATATTATTCCATGTAACACCCTCAAATATGGAAATAGCAACTAATTTAAAATTTTCTAAATACATCAATAAATGATTCATAAACAATCACAATTTAAGGTTTAACCTCAACACACACAATTTATTCTCTACATACAGTCTATAACAAGGACTGGTGCTACTGAAACCTAATCATAGTCATTATCTCGAAACTGCGGAAGGCTTCACCAAATACTTACACTGGTGAAAAACTAAAGCACAACACATCTCTTCATAGTACTGCTAGAACCAAACCCCCAACTGAACCTGATGCACATGCCGACAAATAAAAAAGTTAGGCTTAACACCTAGTGAGCTCAAGAGTTTTCAACATATATAAATTAATCGTTTAAAAAGGAAGAATGCAATTAAAATCATAATCTTTCAAAATGATATGCTTCACTTATGAAAACGACTCGCTTATCAATAATTTTGCATTCTAAACGAAAAGACACCAAGTTAATCGTTAACCAAACCAAACTGTTTTAAAGGCTAAGATCCCAATATAAAACGTTCTTTCGTAAATTTAAGTTCAACCCAAAACTTGCTAAAAAGAAAAATAGAGAGAGGACTCCCAATTTTATAAAATACGGGTAACATTTTATATTTCGGAACACCCAAGACACGAGTGGGACACGACACACACAGCTGTTTACCCATTGACGAAAACCCAAATAAATAAATATCACCGCAAGCATGGACATTAGACCCAATACTCACACAACCATAAAATGGAAGGAACCAAATACCGAAACGTAGAAATGACGCATTCCATTCAAACCTTAATATACGCGGGGGAAACCCAATATTAAGGCCATCATTTATCGTCGACCGCACAAAAACCAAAGTTGATAAGATACGACATTAACATTTAAAAATATCACGGATCGACGACGGGAGACCCATATACGTTGAGAGTAGAGGAACACGCAAGTAGGCCGCCAATACAACTTACTTGCATGTCATCTCAACGTTTCCATCTTGGGTGACGAGACCACGTAAATGGGGCCACCCATGATGTTATTGGATTTCACCACATATCCCGGTCCTAGTTCCCATGCCATACCAGACATCACAATCCTCAGACCGTTTATTGCCTCTAGCCATACTCCGTCGAGTTCCACCCCAGGGACTTACGGACATGGGTGCCTATCCAATCTAGACGAGTTTAAACTCAGAGGTTCGATACACCTATTGCCTACTCGCTAGTGAACCCAAGCGGTCAATGGTCAATAACCAACCTTACCCGCTTTCCCAAAACAGACAGACTTACGTGCCTATGGATCCAATATAACACTGTCTAAAATTACATGGCTTCAATTAAATGACCAAAACACCCAAAACATGTAACTCTCAAATGACACGAAATAAACGCCATCATACTAAAAACTCCCCAACGGTTATTAACTCGGACCAATGTCCTCAAGACTCAAAATTAGTCAAAACCAAGCCAAGGGCCCAACAATTTAAGTAAATATCCAATGAAAGCCAGTAGATACATCGAAACACGTTTGACCAACAATTATGCAAACACCACAACCAAAAAGGTAATTAACCTAAAACTTTTCATTGGTTGAAACAAAACGTTCTCCAAATGGACTTTTTCTCTTCATGTTGCCAAAATGACTCAAAGTACAATGATATGCATTTTCTAACGGTTTATAAAATCGTATGCACCAAATGGAAAATTATAAAAAATGACCTTCATTTATAAATTATATCATCAAGGAAACATATCAAAATGATGTATTTATCTAATGCCCAAAATCACAAAGATGTGTGTTACATAAGTTTGTAAAGTTAAATATATCCAAGTAAACAAAACTTATCAGCAATTAACAATTTAATGTAAAACACAAACACTTTAAAATAAACATTTTGGCATGCACACCGTTTTCACAAATCAACTTGAACTCACCTCGCTAGATTTAGGCTAAATCTAGATTTTACCCCAACTTGAGCTTCCTTGAAGAAATTCGAATCCACAAGCAAAACCTTCCAAAACCTATCATCACAATTTTCCAACCATGAACATACTTATTCAACCATTTAGAATAGTTCCCCAAACATTTTACATCAAAAACCCCAACTGGCCAAACCCTAATTTTGAACTATTTTCTCCAAAATCATCAAATTCGAAATTTGATAAACTAAACACTAGGAAATCATCAAGAGAACATTTATATCTTATAACAAGGTTTAGAAATGGGGAAGATACACTTACCACTTAAGTTTTGACGAAAACCTAGAAAACCCTAAAATAGACCTTGAGGTTGAAGATGAAGATGAAGATAGAGCTTCTTGACCCTAGCTTCCAATCTTTGTTGGGTGGTGGATAAACACTTGGAACACATTAGATTTGGCGTCTTGGATGCGTAAAATCTGATGTTAGGGTTTGAGGGTCGATTTTGGAGAGAAGAGGGTGAAAGGGGTTGAAAGAATGAGAAGGGATGCTCAAAATTCGAGTTTTAAAGGGACAGGGACCACCAACGATTGTGCCCGGCGATTGTGCCCGGCGATTGTGCCCAGGGCACTCATGCTAAGAGTGTATCGTAGGTGGTACCACCCCCGCGATCTTGACACGACAACAGTGACACTTGTCACTGTCGTGGGCACTATCGCCCAGCCTCCCCCGAGCTCCGAAATTTGACCTTTTCGACACCAAGACCTTCGACACTCTTGGGGGTTTTGAATAATGTTTTCCCAACGCGAATCCCACCACTTCCAAGTTGCAAAGAGGTCCGGGTGATCCTCACTTACCGAAAATTACGGGTGTTACATTCCATATACTTGAAAGGGAACGAAATACATGAATGAATATATAGTATGTGGCATACATAGTGCAATTTGGTTGCATAAAATTGTGAAATCTAAGATATTAATTAAAACTTGAATTGTAAATACTTAACAGAATCTGACTATGCGACTCACATCACCTACATTAAATTGTGAACCTGCATATTCGAGTAGACGAAAACATATGCAAAACAATATGTTAGGATTACATTTAATTTGCTCAACTTTTACCAACGAAATAAACCATACGATCTTCATATTTGAATCACAAAACATTAAATAAAGTTAAACTGTGGAAAATTTTCCAACTTAAAAAAGTCAAACCCCCGACTAAATGAAACGTAAAAAAATAACTAAACAGTAGTCTATGAACTATTAAAAGGAAATCAACTGCACCGTACGACAATGGCCGAAACTATCTTAGCGGACAGTTGTGCGAGTCATGGTTCACCAACTCCCCGCACATTTTACACATGCGTTTGGGACGTTTTCTTTACGTAGCAACTTTTTCTAGCTCACCGACAAGCCTTTTATCAGTCCCACATCCTTTGTTATGTACACCTGCAGGAGGCACAATATCTACATCTTCGGGTTGCTGAATGCAGTAACAATCTCGAAACGCGTCTGCTTTGTCCTTGGCTGTTGTATTTGCATAGATATCAACGTCAAAGTCAGATTTCAACTGCTCCAGATTATCAGAAACCAACTTCCGTCTTGCCTTGTCATCCCTAACACAACTAACGATAAGATCTAGCTTGTTGTACAACTCATTTATCAATGATTCTTTCTCATGATCAACCTCGCCATACCTAGCATGGGTCGCCTGTTTTTCAACAGGGATTAACCCACGTTTCCACCTATGCATGATATACATTTCTTGAATAGAATCAAATCCATCATTCAACATGACCTTGAATATATGCCTACAAAGAATACCGTCGCAAATAAACTTTTTGCAACTACATTTCATGGTGATACAGTCGACTTCTTGGACAACCTACATGCACATATGAATCAATTTACCACAACATAATTTAAAATAAATAACGTAGCAAAAAAAAAAGAACCATTAAAGTTACTTCGTATGAAGCTTTAATGACAGGTCTCTTAGTCTTATGGGGAACAAAATAGCGAGTAACTCCATCCACACTACCCACGAACTTTAACGTACAATACAGAAGAGCTTTTCGTATCTCTTTTTACACCAAAAAAAATTGCACGCGTGAAGACCTTAGATGCATGCTTCTCAATCTAAAGAGGGGTTGCAAAGCGTGGTAAAGTGTTCCTATAGACATACTCCAACATTCTATGTTTATCTCTCTGCTTCCCTATAGCATCATCATACGCATGAATAAACTTGACTAGGTTGTTGCGATAATGATCATAAATATTGAAATAGGAATTGACACTCTCCGACCTAGATGTCGTCCTCATCAACCCAGACATTGCATCATCCTTGAAGTACGTCGGAATCCATGAACCTCTTATGTGAAACATGTCACGTAGCCAATCATTTGAATGTAAATCAAACTCGTTTATTACTTTGTTCCATTGACTCTCGAACTCCTCCGGACCAATATGCACATCCCATACAAGCTTATTAATTTTCCTTTTGAAACTAATATTTTCCTCTAGATCGGCCCTAACCTGCACATTAATTCTGCGTGAATATAATTAAAAAAAATGACAATCATGTTTCATACATGCATGACATAGATGTTGGACAAAAAAAAGGCAGAATGCATATATGCCAAATCAGAGAATTGAAATTTTTATAACTGTTTAAAAAAAGGTAATGACCAAACTAACCTTCCCACTGAGTTTTTTCATTATATGCCACATGCATAATATATGTTTAGACTCCGTAAAAACAGCAGGTATCACTTGCTTCATCGCCACACACTGGTCTGTGATGACAAACAACTGTTGCTTCCTGTGTGCTTCAAAAAACGCATTAAGAACCCAGTTATAATTCTCCACATTCTCGTGGCTAACCAAAGCAGGCCCAACTACAACGGACTTCTTGTGTTTGTCTATTGCGGTGAAAGGAATAAGTGTCATCGTGTGCCTTAAAAAAACAGTAGATCATAAATTTGCATACCATTTAGTTTATCAGCATAACATGTATGAAAAATAACTTACCTGTTCGTTCAGAAAGTACCGTCAAATGAAATGGTGTCACCGAACTCCTTGTAATTCAAACGTGCAATTTCATCGGTCCAAAATATACAGTGCAACTCTCGATCTACACATCTTTACGCATAGAAATACTCGAGGACGGTAATCCGATGATTCTCCAACAAATTCACAAACATCTTAGCGTCCTTCTTTCCTACAAACTTGACATCATCTCTCCTAGCATTCTCGTAGGCAACCTCCGTGGCGCCAACATACTCATAGCCGCCTTTCAACGATGCTTCCATCCGGTGGACCTTCGAAGCACCAAACTTTGATGAAGAACCACGAATGACCTTAACGTAATCAGTATACTTAAGACGCCTTCTACTACGCGAAAGTCGTTTATCGTCACTATTGAAAAGCGTATGATTATGCTTCTCAACAAATTGATAAATCTCGTAAGATTTATTGTCTTTAGTTAAATGAATCTTACACCAAGCCATACAACCCCACCTCTTAACATTAGAGTTACGATGTTTCCTATCCCCAATACGCAAATCCAACGAATCAAAAGACTTTTTTAGAGGCACACCTTCCTTGCTACATACAAGGTATTGGGTTTGCACGCCACCAACTTTATTCGTCTTCTTTTTAGACCGACGCACATCAAACCCCGTGCAATCAACATATTTCATGTAACATGCTTCAACCGCTGCCAACGAAGAAAATTGCATTCCAACCACAACCCTACAACTCTCCGGTACGTTAGGAATCCAGTACTTTGACCCACCAGGAGTTATAAGCATTTCATCATGTTGCACTGCATTTATAATCGCGAATGAGTTTAAAATTGAAATATGTATCAACAATTTCTGGTAACCTTCACAAACTTTAATAATCTATTCACATATACATGCGCATGAATTTCATAAACCAATATCATAAATGAATGATCATATATTCATACATGCACATGTGCATGTATGAATGTTCATACATGCACATGTGCATGTATGAATGTTCATACATGCACATGTGCATGTAGGAATGGTGATAGATGATGGTGTCCACATGTGCATGATCTATCAAATCTATACTTGTTTGCATATATGAAACTTAGCATGTGTGCATTATCTTCCATAACCAATAACAAATGTGCATGTTCATTCGTGATTCAATGCATATGTGCATGTTCATTCGCAATTCAAAATATCAACTTGCTAACAATATCCACAGAAAACTTAAAATAGCAAATTACATATATCAAAAATTTAGATTAATCAAAAAATTAATCATTACATAAGAAATAACTTTGTTTCCCGACATGTTCTTCTAAAATACATATATGCAATACATAAAAATACATTAAAAAACACTATCTTACAATTATCGTCATCCACATTAGCTTCATTGACAACATCTTTTTCGATAGTGGTGTCCTCCTCATGCACCTCGCAGGAACAAAATTCTGCAGTATCATCCTCGAGTGTAATATCTTCGTCAACTATTTGCTTTCCTCTACGATATTCATCTGACGATCACTTTCAGACGTTATCGACTTGATCACTTTGCTTCGATCAAATTCTTTGAACAACTTTTTCAACTGGGATCTTGATTTTATGTAGTTTAAACGATATTGTTGATATTTATAATTCTCTTGATTTGATTTATTAAAAAAAGATTTTGTAGATTTTTTAGATAATGGAAAACGATTTTGATGCTATTTTTTTAAAAAGAAATCTTCTATATTTTAGGAATTGATTAAATAGTTTTATTATTATCTAATAACATTAATCTAACATTTAATTAAAATTATTTTGTAAATTACATTTGTATCCCTAGATATTAATGAAAAAAAAGGAAAAAAATCTTGATGAAATCAACGGTCCAGATTGGTTTGTAAGGGATGCACTATTTGAAGGGTTTGCATTTGATTTATCATATATATATATATACATATATATATAGGGGTTAAATCATGTGAGAACCAAAAAAAAGTTAAGAACTGTGAGAACCGATCTAAGCCATAATTTGATTTTAATCATATGGTTTTAATTAAAAGTTGTTTCACCACATGAAAAGGGCATAATTGTCATTTTAGTAAAAGAGATTCACCAGATGAAACGCATACTATTTCACCTCATGAAATAAAAACATAATTTTTATAAATATGATATTCATCTCATGAAATCCAAACATAATGTTCATATATATGTTATTTCACCACATGAAATCAAACACAATTTTCATCTCTAATCTATTTCACCATATGAAATCAAACACAATTTTAATCTATAATCTATTTCACCACATGAAATGAAACTTAACTTCCGTCTATATTTTATTTCACATCATGAAATCAATTACTATCTCTCATTTTTTTCCGACAGCCATGGAAACACTAACCGTTTCACATTCTGGTTGAATTCCCAATCTCTATAGGGTAATTGAGAATCACTTTGTTCTCCAATAGATGTATCAATCATTCCAACCAAACTCATTACGCTTGGATCTCGGATCTCAGCCTCATACTTTCTCAATAGCCGGCATCGTACTACTCTTTAGTGAACCTTCATCTCCTCTACACACTTCATTTCCTTCAATTGTCTTCAAGAGCTTCTTGTTTCTGATTGAGGAATCTTCATATTCAACTCACAAACTGTGAGATTTACATAAAAGAGTCAAATGGGTGTTTGGATTCACATTTTGGTTTTCCTCTTTCGAATTTTCCATTAGTTTTTTTTGACGATGTTGTATTGTGTACCTGAAGAAAGGTACAATGAGAAATTCTTCGAATCTCCGGCGTCGGAGACTGGTTCGAGTCATTAATTTCAAATGAGGAATTGAAATTGTTGACAAAGTTTCTTCTTTTACTGCGTGAATCAATCGAGAAGGCGATGACGAAGAAGACACAAAGATCAAATTTCTGGTTTTCAGCGAGTGGGTGGTGCCGGAACCCACTGAAGGAATCTTCACGGAGAAGATTGACGGTAGCAACGACAGTTTTGTATTCCTGGTTGTATTTTTAACAAAAAAAAAAGAAAATTAGGGATTAGGTTTTATTATGAGCAAGGTTTCTTGGAAGTGTAGAAGTGGGTTTCTTGGAAGTGGATTTCTTGGAATTGGTTTTCTGGTGGCTGTATTATTTGGAAAACCTCAAATTACGATTTTGCCCAAGAACTTCTAGAATAGACATGAGATTAGATACAACTTTCAAAGATATTACAAAAATGCCACCAACTTTTATAGCCTTTGATTAAAACCCTTGGATGATTAAGATTCGTCCTTACGGTCCTTAACATTTTTACGGTTCTCATTTATATATATATATATATATATATATATATATATATATATATATATATATATATATATTAGTGGTGTACCCGCGCGATGCAGCGCGGGTGAATTACCATTCTGAAACATTAGTTTAGCTTTGAATCATGTTTTTTGTTTCGTTCTATTCTCCATTTCACTCTATTTTATTTCAATGGGTTTGGATTGCTTATTTGCAAGTCAACAACTTTCTTCAGAAAGTGTGGGATTTTAAAGAATCGATGGAGAAATCAAAACGGGTTGTCAGATTTAGCTGCAAAATAAAAATGGAAAATAAAACCTAAATTGAATTGATAATTGTTCATTTATTTGTGCCCTTTTGAATCTTGTTCTTCTGGTTTGTCACGTGTTATTTATGCCCTTTTGAATCTTATTATGTTGGTATGCCCCGTGTTTTCTATGCCACTGTAAACTTAATTTTGATGAAGTTGTGATTGTTATATGAATTTTGAATATATGATGCAAGAACGAGAAATCTTGAGTCACGCTTTGAATTAAGCATGTTAAGGAATACACCACCACCATGTAATTAAAGTCTCGCATGTGAACACTTAAAACATATGTTTAACCATAAACCAAAAAAGTTTACAAATTTTCAGTATGGTTTTTCATATTTGAAGTGGGATATAAATGACTGTTACTGAAAATATGATTAATAAAATATGTTTAGTTATTTATAAAACACTTAGGTTTTTTTTTATACCTCTTAATAGCTCTTAAGTCTGAATCGTTCAGACGTTTTTACACACCACCTCTTATTAATCATAACTAAAATAAAACTTCAGACTTTAGACCTCTTAAAAAACAAACGGCACCTTAGAGATACCATTGTTGTCAAGAATTAAAAAAATACATAATATAAATGAAGTTCAAATGAACTTCATATTATCTCATATTGTTATTATGATATTAGCTTGTAATCTATATAATACTCCCTCCACTGTACTTATGGAACTCAACAAGGTTCGTGAAGAAGTTTAAGGGGCTGTTTGGTTGGTTTTCTATTAAGTTTTGTATAGATAAAGTTGTATGTGTTGATTAATCTGTCTGTATAGATTTAGAACGTTTTTATTTGAGAGAGTTTTTTCATAAATTGAAGGAACATGTTTTTTAAAGGGAGGGACTCGTTTAGAAAATTTTGGCTTTCTGCATAAAGCTCCCCCTTAAAATCTTATTGAATAAGCCACTTTCCATATCATTAAGCCACTACCAAACAGTCATATATAGCTGACTGAATAAGTTGTGAGTCTCATTAAGCTCATTAAGTTGCTAAGAAACAAGCCCTAAGTTTTAGAAGTTGGGAAGCAAATCAAGGGATGGAGTTTACAAAGTGCGTGATGTAAAAAGCATTGACATATGGTGGAACGTACAAGTATCTAAAAATCATTAATGTTAAATTCAACTTGTTTTAAGAAAGTGCTTCTATATGTATGATGAATCTATCTTTCATGTCATTGATAGGGTTGTAAACGAACCGAATGTTCAACAAACCATTCGGTGGAAAGTTCGTTTATTTAATAAATAAACGAACATGAAAATCATTTTTTGTGTGTTTAGTTAAATGAACGAACATGAACAATGGTCTTTTTCGTGAATGTTCCTTCACATTCATTTACAATTGTTTTATATACAAATATATTTATATATTATGGCATTAATATGTAAAATCATTAATTAAATAAAAAATTTAGAATTCATTTTTTATTCCTCCTATGTTTAACCTGTATTTCATTTTGTTATGTTATTTTTTAGAAACGAAATGATCAGTAATAATAATGGTGGTTGTTTTTGTTCATTTATGTGGTCAATTTCTGTCGAAACATCAAAACAACCAGAAATGTGAAAAATTAGAAGCAACATTGAGTCCACCAAAGATGTTGGACAACCTTTCTGTTTCCAAACTTCATAGCTTTCATCAATCAACATGAACATTAAGAGGTTTAATGCATAAATCATAATGGTTGTTGGAAATTCAAGCTTTCATGGTTTAATGCATAAAAATTTGCCATGTAAAAGTTGGGCGAAAATGAACTTTATAGCAATCAATTATTTATAATGTGTTAAAATGAACTTTGATAACAACAGGGTTGGTTTCCGGTGAGAAGTTGAGGTTAACATAAGAAGCGTGAGAAGTGGTTATCAACCGTTGGATGAGAAATGGATGTACATTAGGATGAGATGCACCGAGATAAAATGTACCGAGATGCACTGAATCAATTCCTTTCTAAACAACAAATCATTTATGTGATTAAAAGTTATCCGCTTCTCAGTACCTTGAAAACTCATTTTTCTTCCTATATCTTTGTTTTATCACTCACATAAATACCATCAAGAAACTTACGAATATCTTTGTTCTTCACATGACATATCTACAGATATAATAAACATGAAGTCTTTAGAATGTAGCATGAGGAAGCAAATTGGGTGGTGAAAATCATATGCGATTGGCTAGTTTGATAACAAAAGAGATATGTGGTTTATTAGGGCACATGACCGAGAAACAAGTTCAATATCATTTCCATCCAGAATGAGTTCATCCTTCACCTTCTCATATCTGATTACAGTAAGACATCAATCATGTCTACTTTCCTCAACTATACATCCAAACAACATAGTTTGTCATTCAAACTCATCTCATATTCTCGTCAGATTAAACTTATGAAAACAGGCAAAAAAGAGACTGATGACAGTTGCTTAAAAATCAATAACATAACTAAAAGAGACAATCCCCATTATAAAAACAAAGGAACTCCAACAAATCCAAGCCTATTTATCTCAATATTACTTCTGTCCAACTTAAAAACATCACATTCTAGACCAGGGTCCGAGCTGTGGAACACATACATTTACCATTGGAAACTGCCGCTCCTTATGACCTCGTTACCCATAGAAGGTCCTAGCAAACTTTAATTTTAGTATCATTTCGACAACTTTTTTTTTAATAACCGGAACCCATAAAAATATTAATAACATATAAATGATACATCCGGAGATAATATAAACCACCCAAACTAAACAGGCCTTCAATCTAATACAAAAAAAATAACAATTTAAGACCTTACTACATACAACTGAGACAGTTTCCATAAGTTGACCACAATTCTGAAACGAAGACCAAACTAACAAATATAAACCTAAACATGGTACCAAGTTAAGGTGTTAAACCCAACATAGACAACATGACTGACTGATTGTTGGAAACCCAAAACCAAAGATTCTGATCTATGCAAACACAAAACTGATACATAATTAAAAAGCGTCAAATTTATGACTAACAAGGAAGGGGACTTGCATGTAGCTTTTGACCACCGTAAGAGAAAAATGTCGGTATATGGCTCGTTAACACCTGGAGAAACAAATAAAACAATCAAATTACAAAGAGAAATAAAATTGTAAGAAATCTATAGAAAGATAATGACATTAAAACAAACAAAACAATAAATCGAGAAATGGAGAGAGTAAGAGCAGGAAGCCGATTTGAATTTGGGATGGAAAGAGAGATTTCATTGTGAGGGAGTAAGTAGAGACATTTTGCCTATTTGAATTTGTATTTGGTAGAACTCTAGAAACCCTGGATATTGAAAGTGTTTTGGGAAGATAAACCATTATCTCTTTTAGGTAAAATTGGTGGGAGACATTGAAAGTTGAAATGGGGGTGGGAAAAAGTTGAAAATTTAGAAGTATGATTTTAAATGTTTTTCATTATTGAGCGTTATTGTTTAAATGACCGTGTGTTTCCAAAGATCAATACTTGTGTATTATCTTGTCTATATATTGTCAAGTATTCACACACACCGGTTCGGTACTTCATTTTGAATTTGTTATTACCATGTCTCATAAAGAAACAATTTTTCGATGGTAATACTCCCGTTTGTAATTCAATGTTGTTGAGCATCAATCATCATTTCTATCATTGTACGTTCATTGTTAAATTGTTTATATTCATTCATGTAAACAAACTATCAAGTTCTTTGATACCATAACCTTTCACGTTAACATTTCGTGATATTTGATCTGGTCGATACATTGTCAAATTCTCAAACAAGTTTTTCGAATTCATTTCATTCATTCAGTATCCTTGTTTTGAGAGATCTTCAAAGTTCAAATGCTAAAATATTCATGCAAATTTTGCTGAGCATACATTTCTATAAGAATGATATCATGTGCTTAATTGTTCAAGTAAAATTGTTGAGCAATCATTCTTTTTAGGATAAATTACATAGGATTCATGTAGGAGCTTAAACAGAACTTCCATGGATTCACGTAAACCAGTGTTTCCTACCCCGGAAGTTATCCTTGAGTGATTGAGGGGTGAGGGGTTTGTAAATCAAAGAGTGGGGAAGATAACTCATTCGATTGAGTTTTTCTCAGCGTGTGGAGCGGGAAAATGTAAAAGAGAGTTTGGTTAGAAGTGAGCTTAAATGTTTAAAAGAAAGAGGGTGTGAGATCAGAGTTAAAAGAATATCAAAACTCTGCACCAACCACTTTCTGAGCCGGGCAACCACATCTACTGATTGGTTCACATTCTTTGGTGACCATCATTGAAACAGGTAATGAGCCATGCAAACTCTTGCAATTACCCCACCAACCACTCGTTTCTTTCTTAAAAAATAAATGTTTCATTTTCTTTGGGGATACATCATATATGCTATCTAGTCTTCACTTGGAAGATTTATATATTGAAAAAGAAGGAAGTTTGCCCCACCTTCGTACCTCTTTCATGCATATTGAGTACGTGTAATACTTGTTGTTGTCTCAACAGTTTACACATTTTGAACCTACAAAGCTTGAGTAACTTCAATCATTTCTTACACTTTCACGTCCAGACAAGGAATATGTTTTCTTGTCATAACATTCATATAAATTGCTTCGTGTTTTTTTGATGATTGAATGGAAGCCCTGGAGGAGTGAACATCACAAAAACTTCTTTCCAATGTACATCCGTTGTACAAAGTGGCTCCGTGCTACTTACACGCATACTAACTGTATCATTTGTTGATTCAGGGTTACCATGTTTATTATATCTGAATTTGAAAAGATTTGGATATATAGATTTCATGAATTGACGGATACACAGATCAAAAGAGCGGATATTGTCATTTTATCACAAAAGGGGGAGATAAATTTTCAAAGACAGTGATGACTTGAAAAGGTTTTGATGATTTTGCTCACAATTCATAAAAAGGGGGAGAAATTCAGGATTTTCAAGTCAAATGGATACATCTCATAAAAAGGGGAGAAATTCAACTGAAAGTTTAAGTGAAGATTGAAAGATATTCTGAAGAAAAGAAAATGTGGGAGAATAATCCAGAAAGTTCAAGTCAAATGAGAGTTTATCAAAACGGAAGAGACATATTTTGAGTTTCAAGTCAAGTTTCAGTCTGATAGATGATTGTTTCAAAGATGATTCAAGAAATTTTGTTTTCCGAAAACAGTTCAGAGATCACAGAGATGAAGATACAAGTATTGAAAGATTCCTCAAAGATCAAAGAAGTTTCAAGAGTTTCAAATTCAAGTTCAAGACTCGATGACTTTTCAAAGATAATGTAAAAGACTTTTCAAAATTCTTCAAAAGCATCAGAGTTTAAAGATTGCTAGAGCTTCAACGTTTAAAGCTGTCAGAGATGAAGTTTTGAAGTATCAAGAGCTGAAGACTATTATCATTTTTTTTTTAAATCTTGAATACAAAGGGGGAGAATGTTAGTGTATAGTTGTATCCAAGATTTATGTAGAAAAGTCAAAATCTGTAAAGTTAATCTAGTCTAGTCTTGTTAGTCATTCTTGGTATAAATAGGTATGTAGCTTAAGAGTATGTATGATAATAAGGCATATGAGAGTTTCTATGTTGTAAGAGTGGTATGTCATTGTGTATTGTAAGTGTTCCTTGTAATTCATTTCATAGTGAGATATACGACTAGTGTTTTTCTCTCTCTACTCCCTCTCTAGAACATGATCCAAATTGTCATATCTTGATTGTTTTCTTGATTTTGTGACCTAACACAATTCAAATCTGATACAGTGCTTTGAAACTCTTGAACTCAAAAATCACAAAAACATCAAATTGATCAAAATTTACAGTGCAAATGTGATACAAATCAATACAAGATTTGTCTAATACATCATACGAATATTGTAGACTCAATTGAGCTCACAATTACAATCCAAAACTTAAATTTCGATCAAACTTAAGTAACACAGGGTGCGAAGATTTTTCTTGAAAATTTTCAATCAAACTTCTGCTCTGATACCAATTGTGTGTTTTGATACCAATTGTGTGTCCCACAATACAAGTTCTAATCGAGATTCAACAACAAATTCAATTCAAAAAGTCATATTTCATTGATCTTAAATCCACAGTTTACAATTTCGTATACAGGAAACTTTCTCTCTCTACTTTCTCTCTTTGGAATGTGAAGTCTCAATATTACACACTAGAACCACTCACTTGCACTTACAAGATCTACACACGCTTACAAGAAAGAAAAACTATTTATACTAAGGAACAAAAAAAATAGAAAATACAAAACACTTTGACTTTGACTTATTACAAAGACTTTGACTTTTGCTTGAAGGTTTGACTTGAGCTTTGACTTTAACTCTCATGATCTTGGATCCAATATATTTGTGACCTAACATCCTGATTTGTTCTCTAGTGCAACATCCACAATAGTAATATATCCATATTACAACACTCCACCATGATGCACGAGATCCCTGATAGCGAAATGAATCCCAATCCATCGAATACAAGTACTTCCAGTAGTTGATCATATTAAGTAGATAACAACGTAAATTGGCACATGGTAGCAAATTGCATTCCAACCGTGACGAGCTTCGGCACGACCATAACCCATCAAAATCACAAGCAAACAAATAACCTCAAATGTACAATCCACTTAAACAAGGTAGATCAAAGCAAAGCTCTTAAGCACTTAACAAAGTAATTATTTCAAAGATGTCATTTTTTTCACCTCTAGAAATATCCTCTCTCTCTAGCAAAGTACTCAACGACACTAACACAAACTTAGCTGGCGGTAGAGACTTAGTAAACATACCAACAGTTTTGTCGTATGTCAGGACTTTCTTCAATTAGACAATCTTCACTTCATGTAATCTCACAAGATATGCATTACGCACATTTATGTGCTTTGTCCGAGAGTTGAAAGCCAAATTAGTTGTCAAATGGATGGCATTATGATTATCACAGAAAATGTGCACAAAAGGGTGAAGTTAAGTCATTCATCAATTCTTTCAAATGGACCAATTCCTTTGCAGACTCAACCGTTGCAACAAGTTTGACATCTGTGGTCGACAATGCCATAGTGGACTATAACCATGATCTCCAACTGACGACTGTTCCACCCAAAGTAAATACATAACCGGATGTGGATCTCCAGCCACCTCGATTACCTGCATAATCAGAATAAAAAAATCCAACAATTGCACCGCTATTATGCAAACCAAATATAAGACCATGTGTCTCAGTTCCCTTTAAATATCGGAACGTCGTTATAACGGCTACCCAATGTGATCGACCTGGATTGGCCCAAATGGCCAAAACATTGAACTGGATTGGCCTCCTAGCCCATTCTCGCTCTCCTTTACGGAAATAGCCCAAGGGACGCAATGGAGCCCAAGGACGCAATTGCGCGCTAGGGCTCCATTGCGTCCCTGGACACGTGTCAAGCCATGGTAAACCTAATTAGGGTTTCTCCTTGGAATTTTGTTTGTTTGCTATGTTTCACGATTTCCAGCTGCTTTTTCATGTTGATTTTGTACTGTTTTTTTTGAAATTGATTCCTTAAATTATTGCTATAAAACAAACAACCACTGAACATGTAAATCACCATTTTCATCCACAAATTTCAGACAATTGTTTTGCTTGTGTATCTGTGCGTGTTTTGTATGAAAATATGAGATCCGGAGATGATAAAATCAAGTTACATCTACTAAGCGGTGGTTCTTGGCACTAGGATGGTAACGGGTGGGAGTATGTTACCGATCAACCGATAACCCGTGTCAAGGTGGCACCTAACATTACGCATCTTTGGTTGGTTAATTGTATTCACAGAAAATTTCGTATCGATCCTGCTCTTGGTACGATTAGAATATCGTATAAAATTAATGATGGTCTTTATGAGTTATGCAACAATGACGATGTTTTGTCTTTCATTCAATTTTTTGACGGTGAAAATAATCTGCCAACACTCTGTGTGTTTGTCGATCCATCGATGTCCGGTGGAAGCGATCTTGGTGGTACTTCGAATGCCGGAGTCGGTGTGGATGAATCTGATGATACCCCAGATGTTGTTCTCGAAACACAACAAGGAGGAGAAGCAGAACAACAAGAAGATGACGACGACGAAGTTTATAGACATGATGAGGAGTCTTATGTTTACCACTTGGGTATATCTGATGTTGATACTGATGAAGACGACGACGAACCAGAAAGTAGTCCTATCAAATCATACGGTGGGATAAATGATTTCTTTGATATGCCCCCTCCACTTCCATCAGCGACCCCAGTCATCACATCCAACCTACCCCCACGTTATAGTCGTAGTAGAAGAGTAAGTTTGAGTCAAGTATTCCAGACGAAAGATGATCTTACACTCGCTCTCGGTTTGAAGTTTCTTGAAGAGGGTTTTGAGTTTGGAGTTCACCGATCAAATAAAACCAGATACGATGCCAGATGTAGGCAAGCCGGATGTTCTTGGCGTATCTATGCGACCTCTGTCGAAAATACCAATATGTTTCATGTTCGTATATTGGAAGGCGTACACACTTGCTCGAGGACGTAGCTGCATCCCAACCACCATCAAGCAAACAGTAGAGTGTTGGGTAATTTTATTTACCCTAAAGTGAAGGATACCAGAAGGAAATACCGTGGATCCGACATTGTCAACGACGTCAGATCGGATTTGAAAATAGATATTTCTTACTGGCAAGCCTGGCGCGCAAAAGCTTATGCACTCACGATGGTGCGTGGTACCCCTGAAGAATCGTTTACCCGACTCCCCTGCTTTCTCTATAATCTGGAGCTTCGGAATCCTGGTACCGTTACCTCCATAAGGACAGACAGTAGAGAACAATTTGAGATGTGTTTCGCTGCCCTCGGTTGCACGGTACGTGGTTATTTTAATAAATTTCGTTGTTATTTTAATTGAATTGCTATATTGAATAATGTTATAATATGAAAATGCCTTAAATATCTAGATTCGGTCGTTTACAAACACTTGCGTCCGGTCATTATCATCGATGTGGCTCATTTGAAGGGTACTTACTTGGGCACAATGTTCTTAGCCGTTGCTATGGACGCAAATAACCAGATTGTGCCCATCACTTTCGGAGTTGGTAGGTCTGAGAGTGGGGATGTGTGGACTTGGTTCTTAACCATACTGAAGCGTTGTATCGGGGAACCCGAGGGGTTGGTTTTTGTATCCGATAGGGCTGCTTCATTTCACCAAGCAATTAATACAGTGTACCCGGGCGTCCATCATGCACTTTGTTGTCGCCATCTAATGATGAACGTAAAAACCAGGGACAGCAGGGTCAGATACAGGAAGATGTTATTTTGGAGGAAGTGTAAAGCATATACGGTGGAGGAGTTTGAACTGAATATGACGGGTCTACGAGCTGCTTTACCTCTTGGAGCTCCGCTTATGGACCAGGTTGGACCGGAGAAATAGTCAAGGGACCATTTCCCAGGAATGCGTTACAACATAATGACATCGAACAGTGCCGAGTCGGTGAATGCATTGTCTCGTTTTGCACGGAGTCTGCCTATTGTGGCCCTTATGGATTATTTCCGATGTTTTCAGCAAGAATGGTATTCGATTCGTTGGAGAAATAGAGGTTATGATCCTTGGATTTTTGACTGTTTGAATTTTATGTTTTTATTTTAGCAACACTAACGTAACAAATTCTTGTTATCGCAGAGGAAATGGTGAATCGTCTCACGCCTTAGGCGGAGGCCAAAATAGAAAAGAGAATTCACATGTCGGCAACGTGAACTGTACATGAGATTGGCCGAGGTTACTGGGAAGTCCGCGATGGGGTTAGGGATCGTCTTTGCTCGTGTAGGAAATGGCAGCTATCAGGAATACCATGCGGCCATGTCATCGCCGTCGCAAGAAATCAACGGTTTACAGACGTCTCCCATCTGGCGACTGGTTACTACGCTTCGGATAATTTCCGACAAACTTACATAGAGCTCATATATCCAGTCGGTCCAGGAGAAGGATGGGTTGTTCCAGACCACCCGCTTATGACCGTTAGACCACTAGTCATAATAAGAAGGGTTGGTCGACCGAATTATTATCCCAGTTTAATCTAGTTGGTAAATAATCAATCAAGTAATCAAGCAACACAATAATAATCAAGAGATACATAAATCAGAGTAACATACCAATCCCTTGAATAAACAATGAAACCCTTGAGTGTTCTTGATACACTTGAATACAGAGAAAATACGGCTAACTATTTAGAAAATAATAAGAGTTAAACCTAAAACTAAACTAAACAAAACTTTGAATACCTAGGCTAAAAGGCCTAATGGGCTTATGGGCTTGAGGCTCAATAGCTAATAACTATTTACTTATTACATAATAAACCCTCTAAATAACTTTGTTGGTCCCTAAGGTGCTTAACAAGTTTGTAGAAGGGGGGATTGAATACAAACACATAATTTAAAGTTTAATAAATTGTTTATTGATAAATCAAACACAATTTACATGTTTGTTGCGGAATAAGATTAAGACAGACTCAATCTAAACAAACTTAAGAAACACTAAGATGGTTGCACAAGAATTTCAGAGAATGGGGGATTAAGGAATATAGAAAACAAAGGTTTCTATTTGGAGTTCAAGGATTGAGCACACCCTCAGATGGAGGGGTGAACTTCCTATTTATACCCTATGCATTAAATGCATGGCAGGGCACTTTACACGTGGCGTTCACTGATTGGCTTTGGAAGTCTGACTTTGGGAGACATGCTTTCGGCCGGATCATGAACAGTGTAGTTGACAGAGTTGTTGTACGAATTATGGCAGAGGCATGTCCTGTCTGACACATCGTACTGAGTTGTGCAAGGTAAGACAAATAGAAACTTGAGGTATAAACTTTGTGATCATTCAATCGCTGAATATCTCATTCTGCAGAGATATCAAGAGTTCAGCGATCGCTGAAGCTTTACTCATGTTTCCTTCGTGTATAAGTAGAGTTGTCTTTGCTTCACTGATATCCGCATCAGGTCACTAGTAGACTTCTCTTTGTTCAGCAGCTTCGTCTTCGATTCAATTATGAACATCTGTTGACGCGAGACTTGTCTTCAGGGATTACGTTACTGTTTACATCATAAACTATCAGCGATACTGAACAGAATCAGTTTGATCACTGATAGTGAAACACTAATACATACTAAATGTTTATAAGAAGACTATCAGCGATAACTGAACATACTCAGTCTGATCGCTGATGGTGAAACACTAATACATATTAAACGTAATTTTCACTAAGTATAGAAAAGGGTCGTTATCAAATCACCGAGAGAGTTTGGATCAACTATCCCCCCCTATTTGATAATGACAAAGTAACTGAAGAAAATTACTTTATAATTCAAAATGATGGAATAATCAGGACTCATAACATACATGTCCCAATTACTATTTTGAGGGATCTTTTACAGTACTGATAGAGTTAAGTACTTCACTGAAATTTTCATTAATCCAAGAAAAGAATTACAAGATGAAAATTACAAGTACAAGTGATGTACTAACTACTGTAAGTTTAAACTAATAGATTACAAGAAAGAAAACTAATCTATCAGATATCTAAAGAGGGTTTAGGAGGATTGATCAAATACTCAGGTATTTCTTCTCCATTTTGCCTTCGCTCTAAAGATTCTTTGCAGATGATAGCTATGATTGGCTCAGCAGCAAGAGAGAGAGTACTCCATAGGCACATGAGATCTTTGAGAAGAGCGAGGGGACATATAGGGATTTCAGAGACTCTTTAAAATCTGAGTTGTTCCTCGTCATCTCTGAAGAAGATTCCAAAAGGTTCTTCAAGAACTTGTCCCGCAGCATATGGTCCACCAGGAGGCAGAGATAGATCCAGAACTGAAAGATCAGGAGGAGGACCGAACAGAGCTTCTCTTGAAAATTTGATGGAGGTTTCATTCCTGATCACCGCGACATTTTCAGAGGAGGAGGAGACAGGCTTTCTTCTGATCTGCTTTGACTTAGAAGGAAGAGCAGACGGCACCTTTAAAATTGCAGCGACTCTGTTGATGAGAGCATCATTTATCCCTTCAACATAGCCTCTGTAGATTGACTTTGATTTCTTCAGTGCGTCTTTGAACTCAAGCCATTCCATATAGCCGAGGCTTTCCAACTTTGAAACAAACGTTGCCTTGCAGCTTCCATCCTCTCTGGTAATCTCCATAGTGTCAGAAACTTTGTCCTTCTTATTTCTTCCAGAGATAGCGACAGCTACGATCTTCATTGAGTCAGAGCGATAGTCAATTTTGTGCTTGCACCAATCGACTGTAATATCGCTGACCGCTTTTTCTTTGGAGCCTTCCTCTTCAATCTCTTTCAAAAGAGCTGCCTGGACTTCCACTGGTTTGCTTTTCAGCTTCTTGTCTTTGACTTGAGAGGACTGAATTTTGAGAGCCAGAGAGGCATCTCTTTGACAGTCAGCAATCAGCTTCTCAGCCCTGACGGATTCTTCAATTTCAGCTTCAGTCAGGAACTCTAGATCTGTTGATTGAGAGGGGATCTTCAGCCGTTGACTCTCCAGATGAGAGATCATCTCTGTTCTTTTCTTCATCTCTTCCTCTGACCAATGAAGTGGTCTAGAGGGCCTCCGTGGGTGTTGCAGGGACTCATCTTCTTCATCCTCTTCATCAATCTCTCTTACAGAGATTGGGATTATCTAGTCATCAGCTTCAGCAGCTGGGATTATTTGGAGCTCTTTACCCTTAAGCAGGGGAGAGAACTGTCTGGTCAGAAAATGAAAAAGGTTAGTTTATTTTTATGGAAGAAGAGAGATAAAGGCTAGAAAGAAACAGGGGTGGGATTTTTATAGAAGGATAAGGGAACGAGGGAAAGGCATACCTGAGAAGGATTCTCCTTAGATAGTGAAGTCTTCTTCAGGTTTCCCTCAGCAGTAGCACATTTGCTTTGGGAAGGGGTTCCTGAAGAAGTTCCATGGCTCCCCCCGCTTTGATAACTTCTTTCGAAGCTATCGCTGATGAAGTGACGGCTGAAAAACACCATAGCGATGGATTTTCTTCATCGTCATCATCATCATCTTGATGAGGTTCTTCCTCTTGATCTTCAAAATCAAGGGCTTCATCTTGATCGTCCTCTTCTTCTTCATCATCGATTAAGTCTTCGAGAGAAGGAGGGGCTTTTTCAGCAGCTATCTCCCCCTCAACCTGAGAGAGAGTTTCCTTCTGTTGGACCTCAGCAGCGACTTCAAACTCCGTATTTTCTTCAGCTGCCTTCTCCTCCTCTTTGTCATTATCATTAAGGGAGAGATCTTTGGAAGGAGATGAAGCTTTTGCAGCGGCCAACACCTGAACTTCAGCCTCCAAACTGTCCAGACGGCCTTCAAACGCAGGAAGATCTGACGTAGCCTGATGAATGAACTCCACGGCAATGTTCAGCGAAGTACGATCGTTCTCTGTGAATGAGGGAGTAGGAGTCAAAGTTGGTGCCTTCAGGTGAGTCAGGATTTGCTGAAGAAGAACTTCACAGGAATCAACCTTTGTAGCCTGGGCTGCAAACTGTTGCTGTGAGTCTTCCCTGACTTTGACAATCGCTTCTTGGAGAGTAGCGATTTGAGAAACGTCAGCTTTGGAGGCGCAGTTGGCTATCAGCGTCTTCAAAGCTTCACCAGCTGATTGAACAACATTGGTGGTGTTGTTGAGAGAGGCAGTCAGAGATTCCACCTTTGCACTCAAACTGTTGACATTGGTGTCAACAGTCGCCAAACTAGGACCTGAAATATAAGTTAGTTTTTGAGAAACAGGCTTATATGGTGAGTTGGGAGAAGTGTTTAAGGTTATAGGGATACCTGAATTATCAAACATTTTGTTGAATTGTAACGATTCCTCAAAAGATTGATGTTCAGGTCCTATGGGTCCAAACTGTGGTTGAGTAGAAATAGATGGAGGGTTAGAGATCAAAGAAATAGAAGGACTAGAGATGGGGATAGAAGATGTAGGGATAGGGGTAGTTACCTCAAGTTGTTGAACTGGGATCGTAGGTTGCGTCACTGTTGTTGTGACAGCGACCGAGATCGCTGGCATGGTTGAAGTGGGTATTGCTGAGGATGTGGAGGAGAGACCCACGAATGCATCCAAGGAAGTTTGTTGATAAACATCCTTAGGTATAGAGCTAGAGGTAGCTTTCTCCTTGGTCACCTTGGCCTTCTTCGAAGGACCAAGGGAGCCAGTTGATGGTCGTTTGGAAGGGGTAGCGGCAGGGATAGCAGAAGAAGGAACCTCCTGCGTGGCCGCTGAAGACGAAGAAGTGAGGAGAGAGAGTCGGGAGCGAAGTTCAGAGATACTTACCTCGTTGGGGAGCGTCATGACCTCTAGGGAGCGCTGACCCACTTTTGGAAAAGATGCATCCGAGTTAGTGGGGTAAGTAGCAGGGTAGAGGAACTTCATGTACGCGCAGATGAAGCGTACGTAGGGGACCTTGGGATCCCTCTCGGTCTTCTCTATCTTTGACTTTAGATCATCAAAGATAGCTGTTGCGTAGTCAAAGTTTCTTCCAGCGATAACTGAGTAAGCCATCTGGACCTGAACCTTGCTGGCTTGGTCCAGTGACCCACTCTTCCCACTCATACACTGAATGAAGTGTGAGAAGATGTAGTTAAGCTGAGAAGGCATCAGTGCCTTCTTCACAAGAGTCAGCTTCTTGTTTGGAATCGTCGTCCTTGGCTTGGGTTCCCAAGAGTATTCCATTGCATCCAGGAATTGGATGAGTTCAGCATCAGTTGGCAAGGCATCGAATCCATTCTTGGGTTTGTCAGGAAAACGCAGAGCTTTCCTCAGACCTAAGGCAGTCATCATCCCTGATCCAAGTTCAGTGCTGAAGGAGATAGCAGGAACCTGTTCACCCTTTTTGTTGGTGATAGAGGTTTCTTCAGCGGTAAACCAGAATTTTTAGAGTAGAGCTTTGGAAGGAGTGGGATCCACAGTAATAGCGTAAGCAATGCAGGATTGCTTTAGAAACTTTGCGGCTTCTTTCAGATGTGGGTATTTGACACCATCAAAGTCAAGGCGAGCAAGATGATTGTTTTTGGGAAGCTCCGAGTCAGAGATGGCGAACTTGATGTTCTTAGAGGCGACAAGTGCAGATTGAGACATTCTGAGAGTAAACAGATAGAAGAATAGAAGAAAAGGTTTTAGTCTAAAAAATAAAGAAGATTTGTCCAGTTTCTATTTTGGGAAAGAAACATAGAAAAATCAACATATTTGAAGATTAAAAAGGTGTTCTTAATATAAGATATAAGAACAAGAAGAAAAACCAAAGATTTTGAATGAAGAAAAATCAAAATAAAATGGTTTTTAAAGAATAAAATCAAAAATGAAAATGATTTTATGTGATAAGAATCTTATAAACCCATAATGGCAGTCCATAAATGGAGTTTTATGTAAAAAGATTTAAGATAAGAATAAGAAAAAGATCAAGAATAACCTGTTGATCTTTGAAGAGGATGATGCAAATGCTTGAGAATGCTAGAATGCTTGAGAGAGAATTCTTGCTTAGAAAGTATTTCCAGAAAGCGTAAAATGAGAAGAATGGAAAAACATTCCTTTTATACGTGAGAGAGAGAGAGTGTGAGAGGCGGGAAAACAAATGCTCATCATGACATGGACACGTCCCACGAAGTTGATTGGGTGGAAGGGCAATGGACGAACGTGTCAGAAAAAGACATGTCGTGGATTATCGGTTCAAATGACGTCATAGAAGAGAGAGACTATTCATTTGTCCGTTTTGAAATTATCGCTGAAGAAAAGTCAGCGATAGATTTTCTTTTTGAAAGTATCCCTGATGAGAAAGTTAGGGATGAGTTTTCTTTTTAAGAAGGATCACTGACTAGAAATATCAGTGATAAATTTATTTTTCAAAAAGCTTTTAATCATTTGAAGAAAGTTCAGTGATTAAGGTTTATATTTTGAAAAACATCTTAACTGAATGAAGATTCAGTTGTAGGGATGGAGAGAACATACCTGAGAGTCAGAATGTTTATCAGAAAAAAATGATAAAAAGGGAACTTATGATTACTGACACAATACATGAACGCTGAAGAATTATTCTTCGAGATTCAGCATTCCAAGCTCACTGATGAGAAAGTTGAACCTTGTCTCATCGAGAGGTTTGGTGAATAAATCAGCAAGCTGAAAGTCAGTAGGGATAAAATGAAGTTCAATATCACCATTCATCACATGATCTCTGATAAAGTGATATCTGATCTCTATGTGTTTTGTCTTTGAATGTAGCACTGGATTATTTGCTATAGCGATAGCACTAGTGCTGTCGCAATAGATTGGAATCTTTGATAGCTGAAGGTCATAGTCTAATAGTTGATTTCTCATCCATAAGATCTGAGAACAACAGCTTCCAGCAGGTACGTATTCAGCTTCAGCTGTGGAAGTGGACACTGAATTTTGCTTTTTGCTTGTCTAACTTACCAGCTTTCCTCCTAGGAGTTGACATCCACCAGTGGTACTCTTTCTGTCAAGTTTACAACCTGCAAAATCACTATCAGAATAACCAGTTAGATCGAACCCTGAGTCTTTGGGATACCAAAGACCGAGGTTAGGAGTTCCTTTCAGATATCTGAAAATCCGCTTGACATCGATCAGATGGGATTCCTTGGGTTCAGATTGGTAGCGTGCACATAAACAAGTGGAGTACATGATGTCAGGTCGGCTCGCTGTAAGATACAGCAGGGAGCCTATCATTCCTCTATAGGTAGTGACATTAACAGGTTTTCCAGAAGGATCTTTGTTAAGTGTCAGGGGAGGTGCCATAGGAGTTTTCATCGCTGAAGTTTGTGTAAGATCAAACTTCTTCAGCATATCTTTAACATACTAACCTTGGCTGATAAAAGTACCTTTGTCAGATTGTTTAATCTGAAGACCAAGAAAATATGTCAACTCACCCATCATACTCATTTTTTTATTCTTTCTTCATTCTTTCAGCGAAGCGAGTACACAGAGATGGGTTAGTAGAACCAAATATGATGTCATCGACATATATTTGTACAAGAATTATATGACCTTTTATTTTTCTGAAAAATAACGTATTATCAATCTTGCCACGTTCAAAATTTTCAGAGATAAGAAAAGATGAGAGAGTGCCATACCAAGCACGAGGGGCTTGTTTTAGACCATAGAGAGCCTTATCCAATTTATAAACATAATTTGGATACTTAGGGTCATAGAACCCTGGAGGTTGTTCTACATAGACTTCTTCATTCAACTTTCCATTGAGGAACACTGATTTTACATCCATTTGATACACAATGAAGTCTTTGTAAACTGCATAAGCTAAGAATAGTCGAATTGCTTCGAGCCTATCCACAGGGGCAAAGGTTTCATCATAGTCTATGCCTTCCTCTTGTCTGTATCCCTGAGCAACAAGTCGAGCCTTGTTGCGGGTTACAGTTCCATGTTCATATAACTTGTTTCTAAACACCCATTTGGTGCCTATAACAGTTTTATCAGATGGTCTAGGAACGAGATTCCAAACTTTGTTGTGAGAGAACTCAGTCAGCTCTTCTTGCATAGCGCTGACCCAGTTTGGATCTCTGAGGGCATCATCAGTCTTCTTTGGTTCTATTAAAGAGAGAAAGTTGACAAAGAGACAGATATTACCTGAACTTCGTCGTGTCTGAATACCTGCATCTGGATCACCAAGAATTTGATCTATTGGATGATCTCTGGTCCATCGCTGAGCAGTAGCATGATCGCTCAACTCAGGGGTTGGATCAACAATTGGGATGTTTACTGATGAGGACGTTTCAGGTTCATCAGCAATTAACTGTTGAGTAGTGGACAGACTGTTGTTATCAGAGAGGTTTTCAGCCAGAGGTAGATCTGATGGTAATAAGGTGTTTAGAGGTTTAGATGAATCCCATGAGTTGGATTCAGCGTTAGGATGTATGATGTTTGTATCATCATCAGCAGTAGGTGAATCTGTGTGCTGGTGGTTTGAGAAGAAGGGTTCAGTTTCTATGTAGTTAGAAAACATCCAAGCATTTAACTCTTCATTGTCAGCGATTGGTTTGGAGTTCGCTGAGCGAGTTTCATCAAAAGTGACATGAATTGTTTCTTCCACAGATTGTCTTCGTTTGTTGAAAACTCTGTAGGCTTTTGAGATGGAGGAATATCCTAGAAATATTCCATCATTAGCTTTTGGGTCGAACTTTCCAAGCTGATCTTTGTTGTTTAAGATAAAGCACTGACAACCAAAGATATGAAGAAAGCTGATAGAAGGCTTCCTTCTATGAAAAAGTTCATAAGCTGTTTTTCCAAATCGCTTTACTATCAGCGATCTGTTTTGAGTAAAACATGCAGTGTTTACAGCTTCTGCCCAAAATTGAGTAGGGAGATGAGAATCGCTGAGCATTGATCTACCAGCTTCAATGATCGTTCTGTTTCTTCTTTCAGCGACTCTGTTTTGCTGAGGTGTTCTTACTGAGGAAAAGTTATGAGAAATTCGTTTATTCTCAAAGAAATTATTCAGGGAACTGTTTTGAATTCAGTTCCATGATCACTTCTTATTGAACGAACAGTAAGATTATTCAGCACTTCCATCTTTTTAACAAAGGATATTAGTTCTTCTGGAGTATCTCTCTTACAGCGAAGAAAGATAACCCAGGTATAGAGAGAGAATTCATCTACAATGACAAGCGTATATTTCTTTCCAGCTATTGATTGGATATTGACAGGTCCAAATAGATCCATGTGTAAGAGCTGAAGAGGACTTGTCACTGAAGAGACTTGTTTAGACTTGAAACTAGCTTTTGTTTGTTTTCTTTTTTCACATGCTGAGTAGAGAGATTCTTTAGCATATGAGTGCTGAGGAAGACGAGAAACCAGGTCCTTAGAAGAGAGAGAATTCAGAGTTTTGAAGTTTAGATGAGAGAGCCTTTTGTGCCATAGCCAGTTGACATCAGAAGAGGCCTTAGAGAGAAAACATAAGTTTTCAGTGGTAGTAGAGTCCATATCTATTACATAGACATTTTCTCTGCGATAACCACTGAGAGCAAGTTTTCCTTTCTTATCCACCACTGAACATGCTTTCTTAGAAAAGTGAACTTCGTAGTCTTTGTCACATAGCTGACTGATGCTTAGAAGGTTGTGCTTCAGTCCATCTACATAAGCGACTCTTCGAAAGGTAGTTGTTCCATTGCTGAGGACACCAAACCCTCGGGTAAATCCTTTTCCATTTCCACCGAAGGTCATAGAGGGACCTTTCTCTTCCTTGTATTCAGTGAGCAGGTCTTTTTGTCCAGTCATATGACGAGAACATCCACTATCGAGATACCAGATGCCCTTTGATCCTTGCACACATAAGGAAGATTAAGCGTTGTTTGGTACCCACTTTTCAATGGGTCCTTTAGAGTTAGTGGATGTGGAAGATTCAGCAGTCTTCACAGCAGATGAAGATTCAGCTTCAGTGGTGATCTTCACTTTGGTTAATTTCTTTACCTTAGTGGTATTCTTCACCTTGGTTGATTTTTCAACTTTGGTGACCTTCTCAGCCTTAGATGCATTTATCTTTACTTTAGTTGTTTTATCAGCTTTGGTGGCAGTCGGACATTTGCTTGCAATATGGTCAGTAAAACCACAATGATAACATTTTATGTATTTGAAAGTGGTTTTAGGACCAGAAGTAGAAGGTTTTGCAAGTTTAAGATGAGCAGGTCCAGGTCCAAGAAGACTTTTCTCATGATATCTGGGAGGAATTTTCATTTCTTCAGATTTCATGGGTCTAAGATCAATCTTTAGCTTTGGAGGACAGAGATCGAAGATTTCTATCATTGAGCTAGAGGATTGATTCACTGAAGGTTTAGAAGGAACTTTCAGTTTTGCTTTCTTGGTAGCCTTCTGAGGATGAAGAATGGATTTTCCTTTATCCGCAGACTTAGTGTCTTTGGATTTTTCCTCAGGGATTATCAGGATCGAATTCTTAACAAGAATAAATTCTCAGAAACTAATATCAAAGAAGTTGCGGAATAACACTTTGATATTCAATAAAACAGTAAACCAAAACAGTATATAATCAACAACTTGTAAACTTGTATTGAATGCTTGAAGTTACAAGATTAAACACACAACCTCAATATTGATGAACAGACTCACCAATACGAATTCTACTTCTCTAGAATTAGGATCTATGCCTTGAGGTTGATTTTCTCTTAAACTTAGAATGAATGAATTAATCTCTATCTAAACTATTCTATCAAATTTGTACATATACTGAATAAAAAGATAATTACAATAAATAAAATATCTTCAGTATATCTTCCATCATTATCTTCAAGCCTTCCATGAATATCTTGATTCTTTCCAGCTGTCATTCTTTCCATCCGGTTCTTTAAGTCATAAGCAGTACTAACTATGCTCAGCAGCATTAATTTCTTCTAGCAGCATTAACTTGGTCTTAGCAGCATTAACTACTAAGCAGCACTAACCACTAGCAGTACTAACTAGCTAAGCAGTACTAACTTTGTTCAAGCAGCACTAACTTTGACTAGCAGTATTAATTCTACTAGCAGTAGTAATACTCAGCAGTATTAACTTTGAAGTCCTCTGGCAGTAGTAATTCTGAACTAGCAGCATTAAAGACTTGTTCACATCTTCAGTTCCCAACAATCTCCCCCTAACTTGACTTTTAGGAAGAGAAGTCAAGTTCTTCAAATTTTCTTCAAGATGCTCCCAAAACTCTATCATGGCCTAAATTCCAGTGTTTGCATCCAATCCCAAACTCTGATTAATTGTTCTTTGAATCAAGTATTTAGCCATTTCTGAATCTGGAACACATCCTAGCTTCTTCTTCAGCATGGCATGAAGCTTTAATCTGCTATGGTTATATACTCTATCCACTAGAAAGTATTCAGTGTGATTTAAATCCAAAGTCACTGCATATACTCCACTAGTTTCATATAGAGTCCACTTGTTGACTGATTTGAACACATTCTTGATCACATGCTCTACTTCATCAGGCTTGAACATCATATACAGATACTCCATCACCAGTTTTGTAATTGAAATCCCTGAAGCCTTCAGTATATCTGCATACAACTTCATTCCTATCTCAAACATTTCTTCAAGATCTGACCTAGAGCATGTTCTGACAATCTTGACCCAAGTGTTGAATACCTCATACTTATCATCCTTCCTCTTGAGTCTAATGTACTCCTTTCCATCCAATGTCAATGTATCCCAGTGAATAACTTCAGGAGGCTTTATACCAACAGGTTCTGCTGAAATTGGTTCAGGAACTTTGTCCATCACTACCATATACATCTTTAAATCATCAGTACTTGAGAATTCTTTCTTTTCAGATGACTTAGGCTCCCCTTCTTCTTCAGCAACCTTCTCATCCTTTCCTTCAGCTATTCTAGGCTTCTTGATTGACTTTCTCCTTGCCATCATCTTGGTTCTCTTTAAAGTCCTTAGACTTTCACCCAGAGTGGCTTCTTTCTTTGATGGTGTTTCCTGCTCATCTGGAAAGGGCTTTTGTATCAGAAAATCATTACTTTCTTTCATCCTCTTCTCCATCTCCACCCTTGCAGTTTCATTCCCCTGAAGCTTTAACATCTCTGAATCATACAACTCTTTAATTTTCTCAAAAGACATTTTGGAGAACATCTCCTTTTTGACTCCTACAGCACCTTTGAGAAATATAATCATCTTGTTTCTCTCTTGGGTACCTAGGAATGTCTTTGAGGGTTTTCTCTTCTTTGCAGTTGTTTTTACTACCACTGATTTCTTCAGAATTTCAGCTTTCTTCTGTGCAATTTCAGTTGCCAGGCTTTGTTGATAGGCTTCATTTAGTTCAGCAGCTAGAGCCTTTGCCATTTCCCTGTCCTTTTCAACCTGAACTCTTTCTTCCTTTTCAATGTCATCCTGCATCTTCCTGGCTAGGGCTTCATCTGATTCAACCAACCTTTGCTTTTTGACTGGTTGATTAGATTCCACCATCTTTGCTTTTCCTTTGTCTTTGTTCATTGCCTTCTTACTGTTATCTTTCTTGATCACTTCACCTTGATCTTTGATGATTACTCCTTTGGTCTTTGAAGTGACCTTGGGAGTATCATTCTTGGCTTTAAGTAAGGTTTCTGCAATCTCAAGATCTGTTAATACTTCTTTCACTATCTCTGCTGCTTTACTTGAGCTAGCAGTATTAATGATTTCTACTGCTTGCTCTGTTGCTGCTGCTGCTTCTTGTGTTTCTATTTGCACTGGTTCTCTTTTTGTTTCTGCTTCCTGCTCCCCCTCAACATCAAATTTCTCCCCCTCACCACCATATTTCATACCATCAAGCTCCAGCTCCCTCTTTTCTGTAGCTTCTTCCATGTTGATCTCCCCCTTTTTGGGAGCATCATTCCTAGATTTCCTTCTCCTTAGCACAAATTGTCTCTTCTTCTTTTTTTGGACAAGCTTCATCACCAATTTCTGGAGTTTGGTAATCTGCACTTGTTGGGACAAGATTACCAATTTCATTTCCTCTATCTCTTTGCCTTGTTTGAGAACATCTTGGTTGATGTTGCCCATTGTTTCCATCAATTCATAGTAAGTATATCTGTCCTCACCCTCTCCAGAAGTGTTACCCTCTTTTGAAGGATCATTGGATCTTTTTGTAGTGGAAGTCTTCTGCCTAGCAGAAGCACTATCCACCCCCTTGGTTTCTTGGCACCGGGGACCTTTGAATGATTGCTCATTCAAAGTTGCCATGGGGAAGGTCTTATGGATGTTACCACTGACCTCCTCTGAGCTAGCAGGAGTAGTGGCAGCCTTCTCTCCCATATGCTCTTCCTCCTCCTCAGAGAGCACCTCCTTTGGGTTGGGAGACACCCTAGTGGATTCCCTTTGGATATTCTCTACTGGAGAATGCTCCAATAGAGGGCTTTGAGGCTCTTGGTTAATAGTAGGTACACCAAGGGAAGGAGCCTTGTGTACCTTTCTCTTGACATAGGTCTTGGATATTATGGGAGTGGGTTTAGCAGCAAAGGACTGAGGGAAAATTTGAGAGATGGAAGGTTGGGATTGGCTAGCAGTGGGTTGGTCTAATGGGGGCCTTGACCCTGCTACCATACATTCATTAGTTTGGGACACCACCATCATTGTAGAGAACAATGGGGTGTCTACTCCTTCCGAGTCCCCAGCAGATCTTCTCATATTTGAGAAAACCTTGCCTTTAGGTGGTTTTGGTACATATATTCCATCAGAATGAGGAATATCCGTCAATTCATGGTTGATTACTGCTTGAACAAACCTGGGATACATATAAAAGCCCTTTTTGTTTCCCATGTTTGAGACAAGATCATTGAAAATCATTTGTGAAAAATTGTACCTTCTGGTAGTGGCCAAACAGACCAAAGCATAAGCAATGGGACTGCTGAACTCACTCCAGCCAGTGGTCTTTTTAGAAATGCAGTGCATCAAGGTATGAACAAGAAAACGCCATTGGGGTGAGAATTTAGCTTTAGAGAACTTAAAAACACCCAATGGGCCTCCATACCCCATTCTTGTAAGAGTAGAAAATAGTTCATCATTAGGGATAGAAGTTATACCAGAGGCATCGTCTAGATGTAGACTGATGCGAATTACTTCTTCAGTAACTGTCAATGGCTTGCCACATACTGTCGTCTTGATCATTTGCACACCATCCTCAGTAACAATGGTGGCATGGGCCCAGAATTGCCTCTGATGCTCTATGAAGATAGTAGGAGACATAGTGAGAGCATGGGCAATGTGGCTAGACTTCAGAAATTCGACTATCTGATGAAAACCTTCAGCTTGTTTTGGCTTTTGGAGCATCGCGATTTCATTGTGCTCGTCAATGAACGCCATGGATGCCATTGACCTTGAAGATTCTTGCCTGAAAACTTTGAACTTTGAGAGAGAAAGGGTTTAGAGCGCAAGTGAACAATATGCAAAGAGTCGTTATGAGCTTTTAGGCGGGCAAAGAGTATTTATAGTATTCGGAACATCAGCAGTATTAACCTAGAGCAGTATTAACCACTAGCAGTATTAACTGAAAGCAGTATTAACTGAAAGCAGTATTAACTACTAGCAGTATTAACTAACTAGCAGTATTAACTGAGAGCAGTATTAACTACTAGCAGTATTAACTAACTAGCAGTATTAACTGAGAGCAGTATTAACTACTAGCAGTATTAACTAATTAGCAGTATTAACTGAGAGCAGTATTAACTACTAGCAGTATTAACTAACTAGCAGTATTAACTGAGAGCAGTATTAACTACTAGCAGTATTAACTAACTAGCAGTATTAACTGAGAGCAGTATTAACTACTTGTAGTATTAACTAACTAGCAGTATTAACTAATTAGCAGTATTAACTGAGAGCAGTATTAACTACTAGCAGTATTAACTAACTAGCAGTATTAACTGAACTTACTCCTTTAATCTTGCGAAACACTGAGTACTGCTATGCATATCCTGAAAAAGAAGATTAGTAACACCAAGAATAAACAATATACAGGTATAGAACCACTTTTTGAGAAGGGGCTTATTCAGAGTTGATCATTCCCACACTTGTTACCAAGAAAGTGAATCTACCCACATCAAAAGCTTTAGTGAATAGATCAGCAAACTGATTATCAGTGTGAACTTTTACAACTTGAATAAGTTTCTTTTCATTACAGTCTCTTATGAAGTGATACCTGATCTCAATGTGCTTTGTCTTTGAGTGCTTGACAGGATTATTCACAATGCTAATAGCACTGCTATTATCAATAAAAATTGGAGTGTGTAGAAAGGTTACCCCATAATCCAACATTTGATTCTGAATCCATAAGACTTGAGAACAACAACTTGCAGCTGCTATGTACTCTGCCTCTGTTGTAGATGTGGATACTGTGGTTTGTTTCTTGCACTGCCATGAAACTAGTCTTGCACCCAAAAACTGACATCCTCCAGAAGTAGATTTTCTGTCCAAGTTTGCTCCACCTAGATCACTATCTGAGTATGAAAGTAGGTCAAAGGATGAGTCATGAGGATACCAAAGTCCCAATCTGGGTTGCCCTTTGAGATATCTGAATATCCTCTTAACAGCTTGATAGTGAGATTGCTTTGGCCTAACTTGGAATCTTGCACACACACAGACTGGAAACATTATATCTGGCCTAGAGGCTGTAAGATACATGAGAGAGCCAATCATGGATCTATAATGATGAACATCCATATCCTCCCCTCAAGATCTGCTGTTATCTGCTTGTGTGTCTCCATAGGTGTGCTAGCAGGTTTTGAATCTGAGAAACCAAACTTGGTTAGAATGTCCTGCACATACTTGGACTGACATATGAAGATTCCATCTGTCTTCTGTTGAACTTGGAGTCCAAGGAAGAAAGTAAGTTCCCCCATGGAACTCATTTTGAACCTTTGATGCATTAGTTCCTCAAACTCCTTGCACATGTTGTCTCTTGTTGATCCAAAGATAATATCATCAACATAGATTTGGACCAGCAAGATATCCTTCTTCTTTCTCTTGATAAATAGAGTCTTATCAATAACTCCTCTTTCAAAGCCATTTTCCAAGAGATAGGATGACAGAGTGTCATACCATGCTCTTGGAGCTTGATGTAGTCCATAAAGTGCTTTCTTCAATTTGTATACTCTGTCTGGATAGCTTGGGTTTTCAAACCCTGGTGGTTGACAGACATATACTTCTTCTTCAATTGAACCATAAAGAAATGCACTTTTCACATCCATCTGATAGACTTTGAATTTCATGTAGGAAGCATAAGCCAAGAATAATCTAATTGCTTCTATCCTGGCCACATGTGCAAATACTTCTTCATAGTCTATTCCTTCTTCTTGTGTATACCCTTGAGCCACCAGCCTTGCTTTATTCCTTATCACTATACCTCTTTCATCTCTCTTATTCCTGAAGACCCATTTTGTTCCTATTACCCTTTGGCCTTTAGGAAGGTCTACCAGATCCCAAACATCTTGCAGCTTGAACTGCAGTAGCTCTTCTTGCATGGCTTCTATCCAACTGGATTCTTTCATAGCATCATGTGCCTTTTTAGGCTCAAGCTGGGATAAAAAGCAAGAAAGCACTGTGTGTTGTTGATCTTGGATTTCTTGAAGTTTACTTTGATTTCTAGTCATCATAGAAGAGGATATATCTCCTATTACCAGCTGTGGAGGATGATTCTTTTGTATTCTGGTGTAATGACTAGGTTCTTCATTAAGTCCCAACTCTAGATTAGAGTCATTCAACTCAACTGAAGTGTTTTCAGTAACCACTTCTGGTTCTTTATTTTCTTGAGTCTCCTCATCTCTACTTTCTTCTTCACCTTGACTTGGTCCAGTAGATGGTTCCTTTTCACATTCTTCAACATGATTCACTGTGGGTATGGGAAATATCACAGATTGAGATATACTTTCTGAAACTTGTGTAGTCCCTGATTCTCCACTCTCTGTACCTGCATAATCATCACTACTGAAACCAAAAGAGTTAGTTAGTGAGTCAATGTCAAATAGCCACTGAGGACCAGACCCAATTGGATTTGGTGTGTTCTCATTGCATTTGACATTGTCACTTTCTTCAATTATTCTGGAAGAAGAGTTAAAGACTCTGTAAGCCTTACTCTGAGATGAGTAGCCAACAAGAAATCCATCATCTGCTTTGCTATCAAACTTACCTAAGTAAGATTTGGTATTGAGAATAGTACAAGGACACCCAAAAGGTTTGAAAAATCCAATGAAAGGTTTTCTTTTATTTAAAAGTTCATATGGGGTCTTATTCTTTTGCTTAACCACTAGAACTCTGTTTTGGACATAACAAGCAGTATTAACTGCTTCAGCCCAGAAGGTAATTGGCAATTTTGAATCAGCCAACAGAGATCTAGCAGCCTCTATTAGTGTCCTATTTCTCCTTTCAGCAACTCCATTCTGTTGAGGAGTCCTAGGAGCACTATATTGTCTCTCAATGCCTTTCTCTTCACAAAAGGTGTTTAGATCAAGATTTTTAAACTCAGTTCCATTATCTGATCTAATGACTTTTACTCTTTGGTTAGTTTGGTTTTCAATTCTTAGAATAAAGGATTTGATAAGTCCACTTGTCTCATCCTTAGTCCTTAGAAAATATACCCAAGTAAATCTGGAGTAATCATCAACAATAACCAAGCAGTAAGATTTCTTGCCTATACTCATAACATTTGTAGGACCAAACAGATCCATATGCAGTAACTGGAGACAAGAAGAAATAGAATTTAACTCTTTGGTCTTATGAGAAGTTTTGTGCTGTTTGCCTTTAAGACAAGCAACACAATGATCATCACATGAAAAGACTTTTGAAGGTAAACCTCTTACAAGGTTGTTTTTAACAAGTTTGTTCATAGTCTTGAAATTCATGTGACACATCCTTCTGTGCCATAGAGAGGATTCATCCACAGAAGCTTTTGAAACAAGACAGTTCAGGGATGAATCACTATTAACATTGTCCATATCTAGACAATAAACATTGTCCTTTCTTGGAGTTCTAAGTAGTATCATGCTTTCATCAACTACTTTGAACCCTGGAGCAAGGATCATACACTCTGTGTTTGTAAATAATATGCTATATCGTTTGTCACAAACCTGTGATACACTTAACAGGTTGTACTTCAATTGATCAACATAGTAGACATCCTCAAATGTCATCTTACCTTTTGTGACATTACCTTTGCCACTTATTTTACCACCAGTAAGATCATTTCCAAAAGCAACATGTCCTCCATTGATATGCTTGAAATCCTGAAGGCATGACATGTTACCTGTCATGTGCCTAGAGCAACCACTATCAACATGCCAAATGCTCTTTGCTTTGAGCTGTTGGTTACCCTGCACATTAGATGAATCAGTTAGTTTGAATAAGGAACCCAAGCCAAAGTGGTCTTGGGTACCCCTTTCTCATCAAAATACTTGCATTCTTTCTTGACAAGATTTTTAAACTTTGACTCCTCATGCTTGGAGTATTTTGTCACAATAATAGGCTTGGAAACATTTTTGCTAGAAGCAATACTGATTTTAGAAGTACTAACTGCCTTAGCAGCACTTGCATGCTTAGCAGTACTAACCTTGTTAGCAGTAGTAACTGTGTTAGCAGCATTAATATTTTCAGCAGTACTAATACTGTTAGCAGTAGTAACTGTGTTAGCAGTACTAATATTTTTAGCAGTACTAACACTGTTAGCAGTAGTAACTGTGTTAGCAGTACTAATATTTTTAGCAGTACTAACACTGTTAGTACTTCTAGGTACCCATAGTAAAATACTTTCTTTTAAAACCTTATTTTTCATAGGGCCTTTACTTTCAACAGATTTCTTCATCACATGTTTCTTTCCAGCCTTCCTATAACCAACAGGTTTTTGCACAAATCTTTGAAAGTTTATCTGTTGATTAATAGGGTTAAAGAAGCAATACTTAGCTAAATGATTCAACTTGCCACATATGAAACAAGGTTTTGGTCTATTGATTTTATTCAGATCAACTCCTTGTTTCTGAGCCCATTGATTATTCCAGTTTCTTTGATTACCTCTTTTTATACCAGAATTTAGGCTCTTAGCTTTATTGCAAGCACACTATTTGCAAGATCCAGGATTCACAACCGTGGTTTGTTTGTAATGGACCTTGTTATCCTTTCCTTTGATCTTCTCTATCTCCTTGGACTTGACCCAGATTTTCCCACATCCCTCATTGGTGATAATATTGTTTTCTAATGGTATATTTTTACTCACAGTATTATCCCTATTCTTACTAGCTTCTTTCTCAGTCAAATCCTTAACTACTACCTCATCCAAAGGATCTATCTTAAGAGCTTCCTCAGAAAGGTCCTTTTTCTCCTTGGTTTCTAACAAGTCTGAAGTAGGAGAGATATAGTTGTTGTTGTAAGGAGGAGGTGTATTGTTGTATCCAATACCAGGCTTCATCTTATCATGAATCTGAGCCTTTAGAAGAGAATCCATTGCTTTTGAAGCATATGAAAACTTTTCTATGTCAAGCTTAACTTTAGACAGTTCCTCTTTCAGCCTATCATTCTCTTCTAAGGACTTAGACAGTTTGGTCTCTAACTCATTCTTTTCCCACTTCCAATAGTTTGTGTCATAAGAGTGTTGAAGTTCATTAGCTTGAAAGCCTTTGATTTGCTCTTCAAATCTCTCTACTATCAACACATAATCTCTTCTGTCCTTTTCTAATCTTTTGAGGTCATTACACATACTTTGATTGTGATCCCTGTATCTTTTGACAGTGTCTATGCAAGATTTAGTGCAAAGATTAGAAATTACCTCAGAGGGGAGATCAGACACTTCTGCCATAAGAGCTTGATTCTGAATGGCTTCCTCAGCTTGATCACTCCAGTCAAATCCCATTCCTTGTTGGGAAACAAGGGCTTGAGCAGGATTCTTGTTTTGATTGTAGCCTCCATTCTGAGCTTGTTGGTGGTTGTTGTTTGGAACAACACTCCTGCATTCTCTAGCAAAGTGTCCTTTCATGTGACACTTATAGCATTCCACCTTAGTCTTGTCAAAACCAGCTCCATCTTCTCTTCTTTGAGAGAAGTTGTTTCTTCCTGTTCTTTTAATAAACTTCTTCACTCTCATAGATAACATGGCCATCTGCCATTTAATGTCCATCTCCTCCAGGTCATCAGGGTGAAGTTGATCTAGATCATCATTAATCAATGAATTGTTGCTATGACTGGACAAAAAGGCTTCAAAGATAGTTCCAGTGCCTTTTTCTGAATTTACTCCACTGGCAATACTAACTGCTTCAGGGTTAGCAGTAGTATCAGTAGATGTTGAAAGAAGTGCAGCATTGTGGATATAACCAGTGGGATTCTTCTTGGATTCTACCTCAGTTTCAAAAACTCTTAGATCATTATATAGATCATTAAGTTCCTTCTCTTCCAGATTGTCACTCTGTCTATATGAGACAGTGTACATAGTCCATTCATCCCCAAGAGATCTGAGGAACTTTCTGTTGATATCATCTTGTTCCATCTTCACTCCTACAGTAGCCAGTTCACCAATGAGCTTGTTGAATCTATCAAAAGTTTGAGTCATAGACTCATTCTTTGAAGAAGTGAAATTCTCATACTGCTGCTTTAGAACATCTCTTTGATTTCTTTGGATACTTTTAGTTCCAGCAAATCTTTTCTCTAGAGCATTCCAGAGAATCTGAGCATCAGTGCAGTTGCAAAATTGATGATGATATTCATTGGGAATAGCCAAGAGCAGAGTGCTCAAGGCCTTCATCTCTGTCTGTCTGATCTTCCTCTCACCATCTGTCTTTGGTGGAGGTCTTTTCCCATCTGGTCCTATCTTTCCTACTTCAGAAGGACCATTCTCAATGATATCCCACATTGAGTAGTCAGTGAGAAGAATGAATTGTCTAATTCTGATCTTCCACATGTCAAACTCACTGGGTTTGAGCATTGGAACCTTAGAGACCAGAGTACTGTTTGATTCTGCAAGGTTTTCCATGATGAATGAAAAGATGTTTCTGAGGGAGTTAGGCTCTGATACCACTTATCAGGATCGAATTCTTAACAAGAATAAATTCCCAGAAACTAATATCAAAGAAGTTGCGGAATAACACTTTGATATTCAATAAAACAGTAAACCAAAACAGTATATAATCAACAACTTGTAAACTTGTATTGAATGCTTGAAGTTACAAGATTAAACACACAACCTCAATATTGATGAACAGACTCACCAATACGAATTCTACTTCTCTAGAATTAGGATCTATGCCTTGAGGTTGATTTTCTCTTAAACTTAGAATGAATGAATTAATCTCTATCTAAACTATTCTATCAAATCTGTACATATACTGAATAAAAAGATAATTACAATAAATAAAATATCTTCAGTATATCTTCCATCATTATCTTCAAGCCTTCCATGAATATCTTGATTCTTTCCAGCCGTCATTCTTTCCATCCGGTTCTTTAAGTCATAAGCAGTACTAACTATGCTCAGCAGCATTAATTCCTTCTAGCAGCATTAACTTGGTCTTAGCAGCATTAACTACTAAGCAGCACTAACCACTAGCAGTACTAACTAGCTAAGCAGTACTAACTTTGTTCAAGCAGCACTAACTTTGACTAGCAGTATTAATTCTACTAGCAGTAGTAATACTCAGCAGTATTAACTTTGAAGTCCTCTGGCAGTAGTAATTCTGAACTAGCAGCATTAAAGACTTGTTCACATCTTCAGTTCCCAACAGGGATAGAATTAGAAGAAGAAGGATAAAATTGATCATAAGAAATGTCAGAGATAAGAGTGACAAACTTTCCAAATTTAAGCATGGAATTTTCTTCTTTAGGCTCATCCTATGGTGTCCAAAAGCCAAGACCAGTTTTATCACTTTCAGGAGTTTGAGCATTTATTATCTCAGAGATATTTGTTGATGATTTGCACCATTTTTCAACATGAGCTTTTTCTGCTTTTAGAGTAGTGATGGCTTGTTCGCGTTCAATGCTGATGATTTCATTTATAATGACTTGATCTTTCAACTTTTCTTCTAAAAGATTTAGTTCTCTGATCTTTTCATGACATTTCTCTAGCTCTTGATTTAAATGAACATTTTTATTCTCAGCTTGAGTTTTGTCGTTTAGAGCATTATAAAGGTCAATCGTCAGCGCGACTTCTCTCAGCTTCAGGCAGAGAGGGATTTGTAGAGATAGATACCTGAGATGATATGTAGCTCATAGAAGGTTCAGATGGTTCTTCCACTTCTTCTTTAATCTCGGCCATGAGGCAGAGATTAGCGATTTCTTCTTCATCATAACTTGATTCTTCTGATTCAGCCCAGTCGTATTCTTCAGCGATGAGACCTTTACCTTTTCGCTTGTAGCTTTTCAGCTTTTGATATTTGTTCTTCAGCTTTAGGTATTTTTCATCACTAGATCTTCTTGAGGTAGAAGGCTTGAAGACCTTTTTAGACCTGCACTCACTAGCAAAGTGTCCAATCTTTTCACAGTTATAGCAAGTGGCAGTAGCCTTATCAACAGGAGTTGATTTTGGCTTTTCAGTAAGAGAGAGAGGCTTATTTCTTCGGAAATTGCTCTTTCTTACAAATCTCTTAAAAGAGTTTGTCAAGAGTGCTAAGGACTCATCGAACTCTGAAAGATCAGGGTCTGATAGATCCTCAGATTCAGAATCTACCTCAGTGATGGTGAGAGTAGATCGCTGAGATGGAATTATCTCAGAAGAGACTAAAGCAACAGGAGTGCTTTTGGAGTCTTTAGAATCTTTACAAGATTATTTTTCAGGAGATTCGATTGCTCATAGTTGAGCAATATTCCATACAAAGTGCTTAGAGAGAGAGAATTTAAGTCTTTTGTCAGCTTAAGACATATTGAATAACTGTCCCAGCTTTCAGGAACACATTCTAAGAATTTAGTCAAGACCTCAGAATTAGAATAGGTCATACCAACAGTTCTTAGATCAATGATTAAGCAGTTAAACCTCTGATGAACGTCAGAAAGAGATTCATTCTTACCAGCGATGAAACTTTCATACTGTCTTACCAAGTTAATCTTTCGAGTCTCTTGGACTTCAGTGGTGCCCTCATATTGAACACATATGGTTTCCCACATTTCTTTAGAAGTTTTCAGATGCATGATGGAATGGAAAACTTCATCAGGCAGAGCCATTGAGATAATGGTCTTTGCTCTTGCATCTATACCTACCTTCTTTTTGTCTTCATCACTCCACTGTCTTATTTCCTTAACGACATAGCGTTTAGGGACAGCTTCAGTGGTGGCAGTAGCGGGAACTGCAACTATAATTCTAACAGGTTCATATGGTCCATTTTCTATATATTCAGGTATAGTAGGATCAGCACCTTCAAGAAATAGCATCATTCGATTTTTCCATAGAGAAAAGTTATCTCTGCTAAATCGAGGAGGTTTAGAAAGTGAACCATTATCATAGTAGTTTGTGTTTGTGTTAAGTGCCATTTAGAATAGCAAAGAAGAGAATAAAGCAAGATCTTGTTTATTAGATTAAACAAATTGCTCTGATACCACTTGTTGGTCCCTAAGGTGCTTAACAAGTTTGTAGAAGGGGGGATGAATACAAACACAGAATTTAAAGTTTAATAAATTGTTTATTGATAAATCAAACACAATTTACAAGTTTGTTGCGGAATAAGATTAAGACAGACTCAATCTAAACAAACTTAAGAAACACTAAGATGGTTGCACAAGAATTTCAGAGAATGGGGGATTAAGGAATATAGAAAACAAAGGTTTCTATTTGGAGTTCAAGGATTGAGCACACCCTCAGATGGAGGGGTGAACTTCCTATTTATACCCTATGCATTAAATGCATGGCAGGGCACTTTACACGTGGCGTTCACTGATTGGATTTGGAAGTCTGACTTTGGGAGACATGCTTTCGGCCGGATCATGAACAGTGTAGTTGACAGAGTTGTTGTACGAATTATGGCAGAGGCATGTCCTGTCTGACACATCGTACTGAGTTGTGCAAGGTAAGACAAATAGAAACTTGAGGTATAAGCTTTGTGATCATTCAATCTCTGAATATCTCATTCTGCAGAGATATCAAGAGTTCAGCGATCGCTGAAGCTTTACTCATGTTTCCTTCGCGTATAAGTAGAGTTGTCTTTGCTTCACTGATATCTGCATCAGGTCACTAGTAGACTTCTCTTTGTTCAGCAGCTTCGTCTTCGATTCAGCTATGAACATCTGTTGACGCGAGACTTGTCTTCAGGGATTACGTTACTGTTTACATCAGAAACTATCAGCGATACTGAACAGAATCAGTTTGATCACTGATAGTGAAACACTAATACATACTAAATGTTTATAAGAAGACTATCAGCGATAACTGAACAGACTCAGTTTGATCGCTGATGGTGAAACACTAATACATATTAAACGTAATTTTCACTAAGTATAGAAAAGGGTCGTTATCAAATCACTGAGAGAGTTTAGATCAACAAACTTTGACACAATTGCAGTTTAAACCCTGAACTTTAACTTTAATCTTGAATACAATTATTTGATCCAACAATCTCCCCCTTTGGATTCAAGATTAAAAAAAATTTGACAATAATCTTCAGATCTTCACTTTTCTTCTCTTTTCTTCAGATATGACGTTGATATCTTCAAAACTTGTAGCTTCTTTAAAATCTTCAGCAGTCTTCAGATTATATTCTCCTTCTTTGATAATTCTCCCTTTTTGTATCTTCTCCCCCTTTTTGATGAGTGGTGAGAATCATCATCATCAAAACTTGGCAAAACAATCTCCCCCTTAATCAAAACAATCTCCCCCTTTGTGTATGATCATCACGTAAGCACAGTCTTCATCATGTAACGAGCCCTGTATGGAAATAAGAGCAGTCTTCCTAAATGGAAAGAGTGATTATTTCAATCTTTTCAGATAAAAATAGTCAATAGTAACCGTTTAAATCTTTGCAAATTCAAACAGTTTAAGAGCTGTAATCCTGAATCAACAAATGACTCAGTTAGAATGTCTGTCAGTAACACAAAGTCACTAAGTAACACAAAGTTACTATATAAGGAGTTGATTTTGATGTAGACTCTCCAGGTCTTCCATTCAATCATCGAATAACACATGGTTATCTATGAATGTTCTGACAGAAAACAAATTTCTGTGTGTTCGTGCATGTGTATGAAAGAATTAAGCATAGATGATTGCTTTTCATTTTAGGCTCAAAGTATGTAAACTTGTTGAGACAGCAACAAATTATACATAGACTCAATGTGCGTGAGAAAGGTTCGAAGGTGGGGCAACTTTCCTTCTTTTTCAATATTAGTATCTTCCAAATGAAGAACCAATAGCGTATGTGCTGCTTCCCCAGAAAATGTGAAACATTCTCTTTTTGAGAAAAGAATGAGTAGCTGGTGGGGTTGTATGCAAGAGATGGCATTGGCTAGGTGCCTTTTTCAATGATGGTCACCAAAAAAATGTGAACCAATCAGATTATGTGGCTGCTCGGCTCAGAAAGAAGTTTGGTACAGAGTTTAATATTCTTTTACTCTGATCGCTCACCCTCTTTCTTTTAATTCTCACTTCTAACCAATCTCTCTTTTACATTTTACCTCGTCACACACCATCACTCAATTCTTTTGACCTCTCTCCCCTCAATCACTCAGGGAATACTTCCTGGGTAGGAAACACTGGTTATCGTGAATCCATGGAAGTTCTGTTAAGTACTCACACTGAATCCCATGTATTTTCCTAAAAGAACATGCTGTTTAACAGGCGTTTTGTACATGTAAGCACAAATACCACTTGTTACATGAAGCACAAAAATATTGGAGAAAAGTCAAAACAGTTGTGTTTGACGATGAAATTCTCCCCCTCAACCTAAAAGAGTTTGACAATTAAGCTCATATCATTTTATCATGAAGAATAAGATTTTGGAGAATCAAAAACGAATGTTGTTTATATGAACAATATATAAACATATTTTCAATGAAAGCACATGAAATGACGTTTGATTCAATCAACAGTGAATACAAATAACGTGAGTATTACCATAGAAAGATTTAACTTTTGATACATGGTAATAACAAAGTCAAAATAGAATGTTCTGAACCGTTATGTGTATGAATACTTGACAAAGTATATTGACAAGATAAAACACAAGTATTTATCTTTAAGAACACACGGTCAGATAAGCATTTAAGTATCCAAAAATCTGTTAATATCACAGATATTCTCCCCCTTAACTTAGTGTAATTTTTTTTTAAAAGATAAGGCAGAAAAAATAAATAAAGCATTGAAGTGCGGGTTCTAATCTGATGTGATTAGAAGCCATACTCCGTTGAGGTACGGGTTCTAAGCTTGATTTACTTAGAAGTCTTTGTTCTTTCTCCCCCTTAATCCGTGGGTGCCTGCAACACAGATTTAGCTTTTGGTACCCACTGGTATTTGGGTCCTAATGGGTTAGTTGCAGTTCTAGTGATAGATATGAAGTAAGAACCATACCAGTTATTCACATAATCTTTTCTGACAAAATCATTTGAGCCACAGTAGGAACACCTAATTTTCTTTTGTGCTAACCTGATCAATTGATGGATTGTGTAAACCAGATCAGGTTTGCCAAAAGTTTTACCTTTTGTAACATAGTTCCATTTAGTATTTGATGTATGCACAAATGATTTGTCAGGATCGAATTCTCAACAAGAATTAATTCTCAGAAACAATATCAAAGAAGTTTGCGGAATAACACTTTGATATTCAATGAAACAGTAAATCAACAGAGAAAATATGAATAACAAACTGTAAGCTTTTATTGAATGCTTTGAAGTTACAAGATTACTCACTCAACCTCAATATTGATGAACAGGCTCACCAATACGAATTCTACTTTTCTAGAATTAGGATCTATGCCTTGAGGTTGATTTTCTCTCTAAAAGAATGAAAAACCAAAGTTATCTAACTATTCTAAACAATACAATATATATACTGAATACAAAGATAATTACAATAAATAAAATATCTTCAGTATATCTTCTATGTATATCTCTAAGCTTCCATGTATATCCTTTCATACGAATTTTCATCATATAAGCAGTATTAATCTTCAGCAGCATTAACTTCCTTCTAGCAGCATTAACTACTAAGCAGTACTAACTTTGTTCAAGCAGCACTAACTTTGACTAGCAGTATTAACTACTAGCAGTAGTAACACTCAGCAGTATTAACCTTTAAGTCTTCTAGCAGTATTAACTCTGAACTAGCAGCATTAACCATACTTGAGTTTTTCTTCAGTTCCCAACAATCTCCCCCTAACTTGACTTTTAGGAAGAGAAGTCAAGTTCTTCAAATTTTCTTCAAGATGCTTTCAACACCTCAATTCATACTCCTAGATTAGGATCCAAACCCAAACTTTGATTAATGATTCTGCTAACCACAATCTTTGCCATTTCTGAATCTTTTGAACATGTAAGCTTTGCATTCAACATTGCTTGTAATTTGGCCTTGCTGTGATCATAGATTTTATCAACTAAGTAGTACTCATGATAAGCTCTGACATAGACTCCACACCTTTCAAATATCATCCAGTTTTCTATTCTTTGGAATTTATTTTGTAGATGCAAATCTCTGATCACATGTTGAACTTTGCTAGGGTCAAACATCATGCATAAGTACTCCATAGCTAATCTGATTAAGCTCATTCCTTCTCCTTTCAGTTCCTTTTCATATATATCCAACCCAACTTTAAACATCTCTTCTAAATCTGATCTTGAACAACTTCTTATGAGTCTACCCCAAGTAGAGTACACTTCATATAGATCTCCCATTCTCTTAAGCCTGAAGTATTTCTTCCTTTGATCTTCCAAAATATCCCAAAAGATAACTTCTGGAGCTTTCATAGAGATGGGATCAACTGAAACTGGTTCATCATTTGTTGTAGTCATATAAAAATCAAGATTATATTGCTTATTGGATTGTTCTGGGTTCTTTACAGATTCAGTTGTAGAAGTAACTGAAGGTTCTGCTGTTTCTGCTGTTTCTTCAACTCTTGGCCTTTTGTTCTGCTTCTTGGAGGCAATTGACTTCACCCTCTTCACAGATGTAGCTTCTATACCAACACCTTCATGTTCTTCCTTCATCTCTTCAGTTTTATCTTTTGAAGGTGTGGTGTCCTCAGGGAATGGCTTTTGAATATTCAGGTCATGCCTTTCCTTCATTCTTCTCTCAGCCTCTTCCCTTTGGACTGAATCACCTTGAAGCTTAAGCATCTCTTTCTGATACAACTCCTTAACCTGAGTGTATGCCATGTTGGTGAATATCTCCCCCTTAACACCAATTGCACCTTTCAGGAAATTTATCATCTTTCTTCTTTCCTGATTGGCCAAAAATGTTTTGGAGGGTTGTCTCTTTTGCTTTTTGAATGGCATTCTTTGCTTAAGACCTTTCACAGAGCTTTTCTTGGCTTGAGCTGCTTCTTTGATGCTTTTCTGATATTCTGCATTCAACTTTCTAGCCATGATCTTTGCAAGCTCTCTATCCTTCTCTGATTGAAGTTGTTCTTCTTTTTCCATTTCAGCCTGAAGTAGCTTTGCCATTTCTTCATCCAACTCAATCTGACTCTTTTTCTTGGCAGGCAGTTCAGCTTCAACCATTTTCTCCTTTCCTTTTCCTTTTGTCTCCTTTGCCTTTTCTGTTGCCTTTTGTTGAACTTTTCCTTCATTGATGACTACTCCCTTGGCCTTTTGAGTAGCCTCAGGAGTGTCATTCTTTGCTTTGACTAGTGTTTCTACAATTTCCATTTCTTCAACAGAAAGCCCTGTTACTGCTGCTTCAGCAGTATTAACAGTTTCTGCTGCTTCAGTAAATTCTGATTCTTTTTCTGCCTCTTTCTCCCCCTCAACCTCAAATGCCCTCTCAGCTGGATTTGCTTTCTCTTTTTCAGCCTCTTTCTCCCCCTTGTTGGAAGCATCTGTATTAGTTGACCTCTTCTTTAAAACAAACTGTTTTCTTCTCTTCTTCTGTACAAGCTTTGTCACCATCTTCTTTAATTTGGCAATCTGAACTTGTTGTGACAGGATTACCAGCTTCATCTCCTCTATTTCTTTTCCTTGTTTCAGAACATCTAGGTTGATGTTACCCATTGCCTCCATCAATTCATCATAGTTATATCTGTCCTCACCTTCTCCAGAAGTGTTACCCTCCTTTGAAGGATCATTGGATCTTTTATTTGTGGAAGTCTTCTGCCTTGCAGAGGCACTATCCACCCCTGTGGTTTCTTGGCACCAGGGACCTTCAAATGATTGCTCATTCAAAGTTGCCATGGGGGAGGTCTTATTGATGTTACCACTTTCCTCCTCTGTACTAGCAGGAGTAGTGGCAGCCTCATCACCCATATGCTCTACCTCCTCCTCAGAGAGCACCTCCTTTGGGTTGGGAGACACCCTTGTGGTTTCCTTTTGGATATTCTCTAGGGGAGAATTCTCCCTTAGAGGGCTTATAGGCTTAGTGGGTAATGGTACAAGAAGGGAAGGAGCCTTCTTTACCTGTTTTCTCTTGTAGGTTTGGGTGATGGGAGAGGTTGGTTTTTCAAGAAGGGACTGGGGAATTGATTTTGAGAGGGAAGGTTGGGCTTGGCTAGCAGTGGGTTGGTCTAATGGGGGCCTTGACCCTGCTGCCATACCTTCATTGGTTTGGGACACAACCATCATTGTAGAGAACAATGGGGTGTCAACTCCTTCAGAGTCCCCAGCAGATCTTCTCATATTTGAGAAAACCTTGCCTTTGGGGGGTTTAGGTACATATACCCCAACAGGTTGAGGTATATCCGTTAATTCATGAGTAATAACTTCTTGTACAAACCTGGGATACATAAAAAAGCTCTTTTTGTTTCCCATGTTTGAGACAAGATCATTGAAAATCATTTTAGAAAAATTATACTTTCTGGCAGTGGCCAAGCACACCAAAGCATAAGCAATAGTGTTGCTGAACTCACTCCATCCAGTAGTCTTTTTGGATATACAATGCATAAGAGTATGGACAAAGAAACGCCATTGGGGTGAGAATTTTGCTTTAGAAATTTTGAAAACACCCAATGGGCCTCCATACCCCATTCTTGTAAGATTTGAAAACAGTTCATCATTTGGGATAGAAGTTATACCAGAGGCATCGTCTAGACGTAGACTGATGCGAATAACTTCTTCAGTAACTGTAAGTAATTGATCACAGATTCTTGTCTTGATCATTTGCACACCATTTTCCACAACAATGGTTGCATTAGCCCAGAACTGCCTTTGATGCTCAATGTAGATTGTAGGGGATACAGTAAGAGCATGAGCAATGTGGCTTGACTTGAGGAAATCCACAATCTGATGAAATCCTGAAGCTTGCTTTGGCTTTTGTAGCATCGCAATCTCGTTGTGCTCGTCGATGAACGTCATGGATGCCATTGATCTTAGTGAAAACTTGCCTGAAAACTTCGAACTTGAGAGAGAAAAGGTTTTGAGCGCAAGAGAACAGTATGCAAAGAGTCGTTATGAACTTTTAGGCGGGCAAAGAGTATTTATAGTATTCGGAATATAAGCAGTATTAACCTAGAGCAGTATTAACGACTAGCAGTAGTAACTGCTAGCAGTATTAACTAACTAGCAGTATTAACTAAAAGCAGTATTAACCACTAGCAGTATTAACTGAAAGCAGTATTAACCACTAGCAGTATTAACTGAAAGCAGTATTAACCACTAGCAGTATTAACTGAAAGCAGTATTAACCACTAGCAGTATTAACTGAAAGCAGTATTAACCACTAGCAGTATTAACTGAAAGCAGTATTAACCACTAGCAGTATTAACTGAAAGCAGTATTAACCATACTTACTCCTTTTAAACTTGCTAAACACTGAGTACTGCTATGCATATCCTGAAAAAGAAGATTAGTAACACCAAGAATAAAAATATACAGGTATAAAACCACTTTTTGAGAAGAAGATTATTCAGAGTTTATCATTCCCACACTTGTTACCAAGAAAGTGAATTTACCCACATCAAAAGCTTTAGTGAATAGATCAGCAAACTGATTATCAGTGTGAACTTTGACAACTTGAATAAGTTTCTTTTCATTACAATCTCTTATAAAGTGATACCTGATTTCAATGTGCTTTGTCTTTGAGTGCTTGACTGGATTATTTACAATGCTAATAGCACTGCTGTTGTCAATAAAGATTGGAGTGTGTAGAAAGGTTACCCCATAATCCAACATTTGATTCTGAATCCATAAGACTTGAGAACAGCAACTTGCAGCTGCTATGTACTCTGCCTCTGTTGTAGATGTGGATACTGTGGTTTGTTTCTTGCACTGCCATGAGACTAGTCTAGCACCCAAAAACTAACATCCTCCAGAAGTAGATTTTCTGTCCAAGTTTGCCCCACCTAGATCACTGTCTGAGTATGCTATTAGGTCAAAAGGTGAGTTATGAGGATACCAAAGTCCCAATCTGGGTTGCCCTTTGAGATATCTGAATATCCTCTTAACATCTTGAAAGTGAGATTGCTTTGGCCTAACTTGAAATCTTGCACATACACAGACTGGAAACATTATATCTGGCCTTGATGCTGTGAGATACATGAGAGAGCCAATCATGGATCTATAATGATGCACATCCATATCCTCCCCCTCAAGATCTGCTGTGATCTGCTTGTGTGTTTCCATAGGTGTGCTGGCAGGTTTTGATTCTGAGAAACCAAACTTGGTTAGAATATCCTGCACATACTTGGATTGACATATGAAAATGCCATCTGACTTCTGTTGAACTTGGAGTCCAAGGAAGAAAGTAAGTTCCCCCATGGAACTCATTTTGAACCTTTGATGCATTAAATCCTCAAACTCCTTGCACATGTTGTTTCTTGTAGATCCAAAGATAATGTCATCAACATAGATTTGGACCAGCAAGATATCCTTCTTCTTTCTTTTGATAAATAGAGTCTTATCAATGACTCCTCTTTCAAAGTCATTTTCCAAGAGATAGGATGACAGAGTGTCATACCATGCTCTTGGGGCTTGATGTAGTCCATAAAGTGCTTTCTTTAATTTGTATACCCTGTCTGGATAGCTTGGGTTTTCAAACCCTGGTGGTTGACAGACATATACTTCTTCTTCAATTGATCCATAGAGAAAAGCACTTTTTACATCCATTTGATAGACTTTGAAGTTCATGTAAGAAGCATAGGCTAGGAATAGTCTGATTGCTTCTATCCTAGCCACAGGTGCAAAAACTTCTTCATAATCTATACCCTCTTCTTGAGTATAGCCTTGAGCCACCAGCCTTGCTTTGTTCCTTATGACAATACCTCTTTCATCTCTCTTGTTTCTGAAAATCCACTTTGTGCCTATTGCTCTGTGACCTTTAGGAAGGTCTACTAGATCCCATACATCTTGTAGCTTGAACTGTAACAGTTCTTCTTGCATTGCTTCTATCCAGCTAGATTCTTTCATAGCATCATGCGCCTTTTTAGGCTCAAGCTGGGATAGAAAACAAGAAAGGACTGTATGCTGTTGATCTTGCATTTCTTGAAGCCTGCTTTGATGTCTAGTCATCATAGGAGAAGAGATATCTCCTATTACCAGCTGTGGAGGATGATTCTTTTGAACTCTGGTGTTATGACTAGGTTCTTCATTCAGTCCAGCCTCTAGATTAGAGTCATGCAACTCAACTGAAGTGTTTTCAGTAACCACTTCTGGTTCTTTATTTTCTTGAGTCTCCTCATCTCTAGTTTCTTCTTCACTCTGATTTGGTCCAGTAAATGATTCCTTTTCACAGTCTTCACCAGAATGCACTGTGGGTATGGGAAATATCACAGATTTAGATATGCTTTCTGAGACTTGTGTGATCCCTGATCCTCCACATCCTGTTCCTGTAGAATCATCACTACTGAAACCAAAAGAATTAGTTAGTGAATCAATGTCAAATAGCCACTGAGGTCCAGATCCAACAGGATTTGGTGTGCTCTCATTGCATTTGACATTGTCACTTTCTTCAATTATTCTAGAAGAAGAGTTAAATATTCTGTAGGCCTTACTCTGAGATGAATATCCAACAAGAAATCCATCATCTGCTTTGCTATCAAACTTACCTAAGTGAGATTTGGTATTTAGAATTGTACAAGGACACCCAAAAGGTTTGAAGAAACCAATAAAAGGTTTTCTTTTATTTAAAAGCTCATATGGGGTCTTGTTCTTTTGCTTGACCACTAGAACTCTGTTTTGGACATAACAAGCAGTATTAACTGCTTCAGCCCAGAAGGTAATTGGCAATTTTGAATCAGCCAACAGAGATCTAGCAGCCTCTATTAGTGTTCTATTCCTCCTTTCAGCGATACCATTCTGTTGAGGAGTCCTAGGAGCACTATATTGCCTCTCAATACCTTTTTCTTCACAAAAGGTGTTTAGATCATGATTTTTAAACTCAGTTCCATTATCTGATCTAATGACTTTTACTCTTTGATTAGTTTGGTTTTCAATTTTTAGAATAAAGGATTTGATAAGACCACTTGTTTCATCCTTAGTCCTTAGAAAATATACCCAAGTAAATCTGGAGTAATCATCAACAATAACCAAGCAGTAAGATTTCTTGCCTATACTCATAACATTTGTAGGACCAAACAGATCCATATGCAATAACTGGAGACAAGAAGAAACAGAATTTAACTCTTTGGTCTTATGAGAAGTTTTGTGTTGTTTGCCTTTAAGACAAGCAACACAATGATCATCACATGAAAAGACTTTTGAAGGTAACCCTCTTACAAGGTTATTTTTAACAAGATTGTTCATAGTCTTGAAATTCATGTGACACATCCTTCTGTGCCATAGAGAGGATTCATCTACAGAAGCTTTTGAAACAAGACAATTTAGAGATGAATCACTATTAACATTATCCATATCAAGACAGTAAACATTGTCCTTCCTTGGAGTTCTAAGTAGTATCATGCTTTCATCAACTACCTTGAACCCTGGAGCAAGGATCATACACTCAGTATTTGTAAATAATATACTATGTTGTTTGTCACAAACCTGTGATACACTTAACAGGTTGTACTTTAATTGATCAACATAGTAGACATCCTCAAATGTCATCTTACCTTTGGTGACATTACCTTTTCCACTTATCTTACCACCAGTAAGATTATCTCCAAATGCAACATGTCCTCCATTGATATACTTGAAATCCTGAAGGCATGACATGTTGCCTGTCATGTGCCTAGAGCAACCACTATCAACATGCCAAATGCTCTTTCCCTTGAGCTGTTGGTTGCCCTGCACATTAGATAAATCAATTAGTATGATTTAGGAACCCAAGCCAAAGTGGTCTTGGGTACCCCTTTCTCATCAAAATATTTGCATTCTTTCTTGACAAGATTTTTGAACTTTAACTCCTCATTCTTGGAGTACTTTGTTACAATAATAGGCTTGGAACTATGTTTGTTAGAATCAGTACTAGTTTTAGAAGTACTAACTACCTTGGCAGCACTTGCATGCTTAGCAGCACTAACTTTGTTAGAAGTAGTAACTGTGTTAGCAGCAGTAACTGTGTTGGCAGTATTAACTTTTGAAGAGGTATTAACAGTATTAGCAGCATTAATATTTTCAGCAGTACTAACACTGTTAGCAGTAGTAACTGTGTTAGCAGTACTAATATTGTTAGCAGTACTAATACTGTTAGTACTTCTAGGCACCCACATTTTGATACTTTCTTTTAAAATCTTTTTCTTTAAAGTGCCTTTACTTTCAACATATTTCTTTATCACATGTTTCTTTCCAGCCTTCCTATAACCCACAGATTTTTGCACAAATCTTTGAAAGTTCATCTGTTGGTTAATAGGGTTAAAGTAACAATACTTAGCCAAATGATTCAACTTGCCACATATAAAACAAGGTTTTGGTCTATTGATTTTATTCAGATCAACTCCTTGTTTCTGAGCCCATTGATTATTCCAGTTTCTTTGATTTCCTCTTTTTAAACCAGAATTTAGGCTCTTGGCTTTATTGCAATCACACTGTTTGCAAGGAATAGGGTTCACAACAGTGGTCTGCTTATAGTGAACCTTCTTGTTCTTTCCCTCAGTCTTTTCTATCTCTTTAGACTTGATCCAGTGCTTTCCACATCCCTCATTGGTGATAATGTGATTTTCTTTAGGAATCTCACCACTCACAGTATTGTCCTTATCCTTGACAACTTCTTTCTCAGTTTTATCCTTAACAACCACTTCATCTAAGGGATCTATTTCAGTGGCTCCCTTAGGTAGATCCTTCCTATCCTTTGTTTCTAACAACTCTGAACTAGGAGGGATGTAGTTGTTGTTATAGGGTGGTGGTGTGGTATTGTACCCTATACCTCTTCTCAGTTTATCATGAATCTGAGTTTGTAACAAAGAATCCATTGCTTTGGAAGCATTAGAAAACTTTTCTACATCAAGTTTGACTTTAGCTAGCTCTCCTCTTAGCTTTTCACTTTCTTCTTTAGATCTGGTCAGTTGAAGCTCTAAGTCATTCTTCTCCCACTTCCAGTAATTTGTGTCATAAGAGTGTTGAAGCTCATTAGCTTGAAAACCCTTAATCTGTTCTTCAAATCTCTCAACAATCCTCACATAATCTTTTATGTCTTTTTCCAATCTCTTAAGGTCATCACTCATGTTCTGGTTGTGATCCCTATACCTTTTAACAGTGTTAATGCAATTTTGAGAGCAAAGATTTGAAGTTACCTCTGTAGGGAGATCAGACACCTCTGCCATTAGAGCTTGATTCGGAATAGCCTCTTCAGCTTGATCACTCCAATCAAACCCTATACCTTGTTGAGAGACAAGGGCTTGTGCAGAGTTTCTGTTGAAGCTTCCAGATTGAGCTTGTTGGTGGTTGTTATTCTGAGACATTCCACTTCTGCATTCTCTAGCAAAGTGTCCCTTTTGATGGCATTTGTAACATTCCACCTTGGACTTGTCAAATCCTGCTCCATCTTCTCTTCTTTGGGAGAAGTTGTTCCTCCCAGTTCTTTTGATGAACTTTTTAACTCTCATGGAGAGCCTGGCCATCTGCCATTTAATATCCATCTCTTCAAGATCATCTGGATTGAGTTGTTCCAAGTCATCATTAATGAGAGAAGAGTTTCCATGACTTGCCAGAAAGGCCTCAAACACAGTTTCAGTGCCTTTCTCTTGGTTTGTTCCATTGGCAGTACTAACTGATTCAAGGTTGGAAGTAGAATCAGTTGATGCTGAAAGGAGTGTAGCATTGTGAACATACCCAGAAGGCCTCTTTTTAGCCTCTACCTCAGATTCAAAAACTCTTAGATCATTATAAAGATCATCAAGTTCCTTTTCTTCCAGTTGATCATTCTGTCTGAAAGATACAGTATACATGGTCCATTCATCACTCAAGGACCTTAGAAACTTTCTGTTCAGATCATCTTGATCAATTTGTACTCCCACTGTAGCTAGTTCACCAATAAGTTTGTTGAACCTGTCAAAAGTTTGAGTCATGGACTCATTCTTGGTTGATATAAAGTTCTCATATTGTTGTTTCAGAATGGCTTTCTGATTTCTCTTGGTACTTTTGGTACCAGAGAATCTCTTCTCCAGAGCATTCCAGAGCATCTCTGCATCAGTGCAGTTACAGAACTGATGTTGATATTCATTGGGAATAGCCAAGAGCAAGGTGCTCAAGGCTTTCATCTCTGTCTGTCTGATCTTTCTTTCTGCATCAGTTTTTGGTGGAGTTCTTTTTCCATCTGCACCAATCTTTCCTGCTTCAGAAGGACCATTCTCTATGATGTCCCACATAGAATAATCAGTGAGGAGTATGTACTGCTTGATTCTGATCTTCCACATATCGAATTCATTGGGTCTAAGCATTGGAACCTTTGAGACCAAAGTACTGCTTGATTCTGCAAGATTTTCCATGATGAATAGTTGTTTCTTAGAAATCAGGCTCTGATACCACTTGTCAGGATCAAATTCTCAACAAGAATTAATTCTCAGAAACAATATCAAAGAAGTTTGCGGAATAACACTTTGATATTCAATGAAACAGTAAATCAACACAGAAAATATGAATAACAAACTGTAAGCTTTTATTGAATGCTTTGAAGTTACAAGATTACTCACTCAACCTCAATATTGATGAACAGGCTCACCAATACGAATTCTACTTTTCTAGAATTAGGATCTATGCCTTGAGGTTGATTTTCTCTCTAAAAGAATGAAAAACCAAAGTTATCTAACTATTCTAAACAATACAATATATATACTGAATACAAAGATAATTACAATAAATAAAATATCTTCAGTATATCTTCTATGTATATCTCTAAGCTTCCATGTATATCCTTTCATACGAATTTTCATCATATAAGCAGTATTAATCTTCAGCAGCATTAACTTCCTTCTAGCAGCATTAACTACTAAGCAGTACTAACTTTGTTCAAGCAGCACTAACTTTGACTAGCAGTATTAACTACTAGCAGTAGTAACACTCAGCAGTATTAACCTTTAAGTCTTCTAGCAGTATTAACTCTGAACTAGCAGCATTAACCATACTTGAGTTTTTCTTCAGTTCCCAACATGATTCTTCTTTCTTCTTTTCCTCTGAAGATCCTTTAACTCTCCAGATCCAATTTCCTTTGTCTCTCTCATCATCCCTTCTCCAGAAGCTTTTCTTTCGAGACTTAGTCTTCTTTAAGTTACCTGGACCATCAACATTTTTGTCATAGAAAAGGTTAGAAGGACGAATCTGATTAGTAGATTTAGAAGTAAGACTATCATCTGAATCACAAAAAGGATTATAGAAAACATTTGAAACATGTGAACTTAAAGCTGTTGTTAATGAACAATTTGAGTCAGCTAGATCATCTCTCGGTGATTGAGCTATTGACTCTGACGTCTTGTGCTCAGTCAGCTTCACCTTGAATACGATCTCTTCAAGTTCATTTATCTTTGAAGACAAGTTGTTTCTTTCCTTTTCAATCAGATCAAACTTCTTATGCAACTCAGATTTTGCATTCTTCTCCTTCATGATGTTTGTTGACAATTCAGATAGCTTTCCTGTCAGCTTGGCTATCTCGGTCTCAAATATTTTCTTTTCTTCAGAAAAGTCTGTATTTGTATCCTTCAGCTCAAATTTCTTCTTCTCATTCTCAGCCTTTTGTCTTTCAAGAATGATAACCTTCTCAAAATCTGAAACTTGTTGAGAAAGCTTAACACATCTAAGCTCTAAAGATTTCTTCTCTTCAAAGGCTTTTCTGGAGAAATCAGAGAATTTCTTGGCAAATTCTTTTCTCTCTTTCTCAATCTTTACCATTTCATCTTGAGCTGTTGTATTGTCTCTGTCTTGGGTTGCCTTTTCTTTTAGCATATTAATTTCAACCTCAAGACAGAGAACTTTATCTTTTAGTTTATCTCTTTCCGCAAAGACTTGAGAATTTATCTTTCTTAGTCCTTCACTAGTATCTCTTGCAACACTTGTACTTCTTCTAAGATCCTCAAGTTCTCTTTGCATTGCATCCTTTTTAGACCATGTAGAGTTTGATTCAGATCTTTTCAACTTTGCTTGAAGATCCAAGATCTCTTTTTCTTTAGACTCAATTATTCCTGCAAAGTCAATTAAAGAATCAGAATCTTTTGAATTTTCTTTTAAAGCATTGATATGAATAAGAAGAGATGAGTTCTTAATCTTTAGATTTTCAATCTCAGCTTCAAGAGGTAACATCTCGGATTTGAGCTTTGTAATCTCCCTTTCACAATCATCAGCCCTGTCTATGTATCTTGACAACTGTCTAGCAAGATGTTTATCCTTTTCTTTTACTTCAGAAAGAGTCATGTTGCTAAAATCATGGTTGTAACCTTTAGACATATTTAGTTGAATCGACATCCTAGTTGAATGGTTAGTAATCAAACTTTTCTGTACCAAGACAACCAACTAGATGATATCGTTAGAATCAAGATAAAAACCACACTAAAAAATTTTCAGAAAAATAAATTTCCAAAAATAATTAAATGCAGTCCTCTCAATCAGTATAAAGCTTCAAATAATACTGAACAAAAAGAAAAATGTTGATCTCGAACAGAACTTTGTCCCCCTTCGCAGACTTAGCACGGTATGGGGGCAGCGCCCCTAGAGAAAAAAAATTTACACAAAATTGAACAGTGCAGTGAACAGTATTTGCGCAAAGTGAACAGTACTTGCGCAAGTGAGGTTTGTGCATGCAGTGGGGCGCGCAAAGTGAAGTTTGCGCAAGACTTGGGTTGCGCAAAGCAGAGGTTTGCGGGTCTAGAGGGATGCGCAAAGTGAGATTCGACCGGAACGATGCTTCGATCGGTATGGTGTTTGACCGGGAACTTGTTTAGACCAGTATTATGTTCGACCGGGAACTTGCTTAGACCGGTATTATGTTCGATCATGAACTTGCTTCGACCGGTATAACGTTCAACCGAGAACTTGCAAAGACCGGGAAGGATTAGACCAATGTAGTGTTCGACCGGGATTGTGATAGGACCGATAGTGAGTTCGACCGATAATGAAGAGGTCTCGACCGGTAAAAGACTAGACCGATATGGTGAACTCGACCGATATAATGTGATAGACCGGTATGAATTTGACCGATAAACTGTTATGACTGGGAACCCTTTGACCGATATAAAGAGGTCGACCGGTATGTTTTTAACCAGCCCAGAAGTCGATAAACAGAAGCAATAATCAACCCAGAAATCAATACAGACTCACAATTGGATGCAAAAATCAGACTATTGTACCAATTAGCATGTATCGATCACAACTCAATCAAAGATAAAGATTAATTTCAACTTTTGAACTTCGATTTTAAGAGCACAGAGTCGATATTCATGCAAACCCAGAAAACACAAAATCACAAATTCAATCACTTTGTTAATTCTCAATGCAATTAATCAATCAGATAGCATTCAGTAGCATGAACCTCAACTAATCAGATCAACTTTAAACCAAAAATCACATCAATTCATGAACTCAGATGAACAGAAAAAAAAATTCGATGAATAGTAATTTCGATGAATAGTAATATAATTTTTTTTTTGATTCTTTAGGCTCTGATACCAATTGTTATCCCAGTTTAATCTAGTTGGTAAATAATCAATCAAGTAATCAAGCAACACAATAATAATCAAGAGATATATAAATCAGAGTAACATACCAATCCCTTGAATAAACAATGAAACCCTTGAGTGTTCTTGATACCCTTGAATACAGAGAAAATACGGTTAACTATTTAGAAAATTATCAGAGTTAAACCTAAAACTAAACTAAACTAAACTTTAAATACCTAGGCTAAAAGGCCTAATGGGCTTATGGGCTTGAGGCCCAATAGCTAATAACTATTTACTTATTACATAATAAACCCTCTAAATAACTTTAACACAATTGCAGTTTAAACCCTGAACTTTAACTTTAATCTTGAATACAATTATTTGATCCAACACGAGTAACCATGACCGTATCCCGTCTCAGGGCGAGGATCCCATCCAGAGAAGATGTTCTCGGTGTGGACAAACAGGACACACTCGAGCAAACTGTCCATCTCCTGCACCAGTAAATGTGAGCCGACAAAGGGCATCTGGTAGTCGACAAACTGAAAGGGCATCCGGTAGTCGACAAACTCACAGGGCATCTGGTAGTCAACAAACTCAACCAGTATCAACCCAAGAGAATTATGAAAGTTTTAGACATGGTACTTTTGATTTAAATGTTGATCTAAACGAGTAAACCATGTCTGTAATAAACCTTTTATTAATATTATTATTGCTCTATAAAGTTGACTTCCCTTTTATCCACCTTATCGTGTTTTTTAAGTTGGAAGTTGTTATTTACTAAAGTATCCATCAAACCAAAATTTTATTGAAACCAAAGAAAAACGGATGAATTGCATCGATACAACAACCATCTTTGGAGGAGCCTACTACGTATAGATTTCCTGGATCCTGATGATCCAGTCAGACTTTTCCTTAATCATGTCCTCCCTGCCGGTGTAGCTGTCTTTGATTTCTATCACTTCATCTTCTAACTCATTAATCTCTCGTTTCATCGCCCTAACCCTGCGCTTCATTTTTTCCAATTCTTCTCCGCAATACACGCCTCTTTATCTTTCTAAATATCCATGTTGCTTAGCCACATCCTTCTTATGTTTTGTATATCTGCATTCGCCGCATCACATGACTCTCTCAACCTGGTAGGCAGTACTTGAGACATTGGTAGACCTGGCTGCTGGTGAGCTTGATACTCTGGTGGGGATTCTCCCCCATGAGCATGGTAGTATGCCTCTCGTGCATTGTTAAACTCTTCCCACTCCTGAGGCGTAATTGGACGATCGGTCGCAGTTCTACCAAACTGCGCCCACTCCTCCGTTGTCTCGGGTGCCTTCCAGTTAATCCTTCTTGATCCATCATTTAATTGTTGGATGTATGCGGAGCCTGAAGTACCAGCACCATTCGCTGACCTTCTACCCCTAGAACGTGAACCACCAGCCATTAAGTTATGAAAATGTAGAGAATGGTTGTAAACGGGTAGATAACAAGTTGTGAATTACTACTTCACCATAGAATCTACTTATGGTCGATGAGAAGATAGGGAGGGGCGCAATTGCGCCCGGGCGCAATTGCATATGGGCGCAATTGCGCACCACTACTCAACTATAAAGTGCCTGACAGGATTCACTGCAAAGTTATGGAACGATTCCCCTGCAAAGTCTGTCAGGATTCCCTTGTAAAGCATTAAACAACAACGATTCCCCTGCAAATGTAGAGGGGCGCAATTGCGCCCCCACGCCATTACGCCCCTGTCCTTAGATTTTGGCTATAAATAACGGGGTTATACCAAAGTTATAGTTCAGACCATCCATACAACATTTTCATAGCATAATAGTCCCCTCTTTGACCAAACACATGGTTGGAAATGCATCATCGTCAAACCCACCGTCTTCACAAATAATGCCCTCCAGACTGAAAAAGCGATAGAGAAAAGTGAAGCGGAGATCGAACAACTCCCCGAAGAGTGGAAGGAAATGATGGGCAAGAAGGATGGCCACTTGAGAAGGATCAACGCAGACAAGGAGGAGATTAGAAGGTTGAAGAGGGAGATAAAAGAGAAAGAAGACCGTATTCGCCAGGACAACGTTCAAGTAAACAAGCTTATGCAAGCTTATGCAAGATTTTGCAGTACTGCAAGCGCAGGTTACCCAGAAACAAAATTGGATTGATCAATGTAAAGCACTTTATCCTTAGCATTTTTGGATTTTCTATGTTGCTAGTTTGTACCCTTACTTGCTATCACTTTCTTTCATGGTGCTTGTGTTGTTGTATTTCTTTCGTTGCTAGTTGATAGATGTACTTTCTATGGCTTTGTTTGAAGAATTAAATTATGTAATCTATTTTCTGGTTTGATGCATTTAAATGATCATATCGTTGGTTGTTTAGTTCATATGCATTGTATCCGTTCAATGTTATTAGATATGTGCAATTTATTGAAATGATGCTTGTCTTGAAATTAACTAAAACTTCCAAAAAATTTATATACGTACATAAATATACAAGGTCCTAAAAGGAATCATACATTTCGATCTGTCTGTATCATGGACCAAAAGACATCCGCCATATGACACCTCAATGTTGCCGCCCTTGTCGACTCATCCTCCTGGGCTATTGGGACCTCGTTATTCGCTAAATGGGTGAGGAACATGCATGACAAAGGACCACAATCGCCCAAAGAACCCTGCTGCTGCGGTACCCCATCTGCGTTTACCCAAGTGAAGTCATGGCTTGCAGCTGCAAGTGATGGGCACCCAGCTAGGGTAAGAAGTTCCGGTAGATCGTTGGCGAACTTCGTCATCATTTTATTAAAGGTGTCCACATATGACGGGATCCTGAAGCTATCATATATAACCATCTTCATGGTTTCTAGGTTTAAGTCGCCAACAACCCAATGCTTTTGGTCTATGCAAATGGGAATAAATACCTGAAATATTTGTTCAAAAACAAACCAACAGTGAATAACATTAAACTATACAGAAAGTTATAAATAACAAGTTTTTTTAGAAATTGAAATTCATACATGTTCAACAGACCACCATGGTACACCATCCGGCTCCTTCAACATATTGTAGATAGAACTCGGCCCCCCATCAATGATCAAGACATGCATGAAATCGGACGTCATCACCGTCCAAGTGGCACTGGGCGAACGCGACTCGCGGATAAACCGAACCCATCCGTCGATGTGCTATTTAAAAATAAAAAAATGTTAAGACATAAATGGACATTATGATAGACAAACTGAAATGACGCTTTAGTACTAACATCGGATTCGAGCCACCCCGAGCCCTCCAGACCGAGTAATAATCCCCACCATTCCCTACCGACAGCATGGGTGGGTATGCACCTAAGACAATAATCCGGCAAAGCATTATCATGCCATCATTTGGCAATAGCGGATGAAGTGTAACTGGGAGCAGAAGAAGTGGTGGTGGCAGCAGTGGTGGCAGCATCTGCTTGCCGACGAGGATGAGGGTCCTTCGATGGGTGGCGCTAGATAGGTGGGCCTGTACTAGGAGGCAAAGCGGTCTAAGGAGGGCGCAATGATTTCCCGGGATATTTCTCGCACTACGGCCTCTGGACAACAACGGCCGACGGACGAACCTGGGTGTCCTGGGACACTGCAGGATGAGGGTACGTTGAGGTCGACAGGCCGACGTATGTACTCGACTGAGGCGTATCCTGGAACAAAGCCCCAACAAACCCCTCCAAACCCATCTGTTGCGGTCCACTATCATGGAGCAACGCCCCGAATGTGCCCTGCAAAATATGTTGGGTCCTCACAACTTTGTTCTAATAAATAAATAGCAAATGTAACAAACAAATCTCTTAACTTACATGTTGAGTATGCTGGCCTTGTGTAAGCCCCGTGTACGCTGCCCCAGAGCCCTACAAAATAACATTGAGGATATTCAGTTTCTATTCATAATATAAAAATCAAACTACCCACCAAATTTAATAACTTACATGTATAATTTGTTGTGGTGGTGTAACGAACTGAGATCCTAATAGGTCATCAAACGTGCCTAAGCCTGATGAACTCTGCACATTAATCTAAGTGATGTCATATGTGGTTTAAAAATGATGACATATGTGGTTTAAAAACGATTGAAATAACTAACATTATCCATGTATTGGGACGGCCCTCCGAAGTACGAAGATCCGAACCCATGCGGTATGTCGCTGGGCTGGGAGGGTTGTCCACCCTGCTGCTGGGATGGAATCTGTCATCAAGCATATTAAACCACGTAAAGGTTCAAAAGATAACAATTAAAACCAGGTCCGATAATTTAAGTTAAACACTTACCTGCCAAGCGCTAAACTGCCTCTCCACCTCGGCAATGCGTCTCTCAAGAGTTTCTTGGTATGCACGATCAGATGCCCATTTCTCGGTAAGGCATCTCTCAAGATCTTCATGCTCTGTGCAATGAGAAGTCCGAAAGTCATGGTAATCATTCTTCCAACGCGTAAACTCAGCCCACCGGTGAGCATTGGGGTCAACATGCGGACTATGCTGATAATGACCTGCATGACTATGCCCTGCATGAAATAGTGGCTCCTCGTAAGAGCTGGCCCCATGTGGCCTGCTGACGCCTACGTCATCATCAGTCTGGTCGTCTCCCTCTTAATCAGTTTGTACTTCTATACCAACAATTAACAACATTATTATAAATATCAGATAATCTAGAACGACTTCTCTTTATAAAAAAAATTATAAATATCGGATAACTTAGAATGACTTCTCACCCTCGTCAACATCCTGCGTAACTCTAGCCCTCTTCGTCAGTCGACGCCCCGCCGTACTACTAAACCAGCGATAGCTCTCCGTATACCATTCCTGACTCTCCTCCCACGGCGTCGGAACAAGGCGATAACGTGGCATCCTATCCTCCTAATATATTGAAAAATAATCATGTTAGAAATCCACACGAGGGCCCCACTTATCACAAATTTTTGGTCGTAGTCAATGTAACTTACCGTTGAGACATCCAGGAGATCATGGGCGTGATGGCTACCAATAACTGTCGAAGACCTAGCCCAACGAACTGCACGTAGCATCCTGGTGGTCAATATATAATACGTGCTAGCCATAGGAAAGGTCTCCAAAATTCATATCTGTGAATTATAATACCCAGACAGTAGTAAATATTTTCTAGAAATAGGGAATTCGTGTAGGTTATAAAAATATTAATTTGATATCAACTTACTAACCTTGAAGGCAAATAAAAAACCAGATAACGACATCCTATATTTATGGTCCGATCGTTTCTAGATCGCTTTATTCATCTGATTGTAGGTGTGCGCCCATATATAGGATCCCTAGGGATACTGATTAAACACGTTCATATCATCAATGGCCCGAAGTACAGGGTCGGGAATATGCTGGGACAACTGATGACCGAGGAAGAACGTCTCAACCATCATCATCAGACAAATACGGACGACAGAATCATCATCGATATGGGCCCGCCCCTCGTCAGCAGTGCCGATAATATTGAATAAATCTGTGATGTGTCGCACCGTCAACTAGCCTCGCGGGAACATCTGTCTAACAAACCCACCGGACCGATTCTTACGCAACTTTGGGTGCGGTCCGAAACGGAGTGCTGTGATAAGACAGAACTCCTCACGGCCGAACCGAAGCGCGTGCTCACCAACCTCAAAAATCATCTCGTCATCCCGTATATTTTCCGGGAAGACCTGTGTCTGCAAGAATATGTGGACCAAGCTCGGGTCGGCAGATGTGTTGGTCAATTGCAACCAATGACCGAAACATATCTCCTTGAATAGATCTAATCGTCGGGAGTTCAATTTCTGGCGAATCGAGTCCACCATGGACGTCTTACTCTTAATATTCAACTTTGCTGTGTAGAAAGTTCTTCCCTGCATAATAATGTTATAATACTTATCTATAGGGACCTAAATTATCAGTTTCTAATGTAGAGGGACCTAAAGTGTAAATTTCAAATGTTAAGGGACCTAAAGTGTATGTTTCTAAAGTAAAGGGACCTAAAGTGTAAATTTCAAAATTTAAGGGACCTAAAGTGTCACTATCTAATTTTAAGGGACCAAAAGTCTCAGTTTCTAAATTTTAGGGAACTAAAGTGTCAATTCCTAAATTTCAGGGACCTAAAATGTAAATTAAAAAAAGTTAAGGGACCTAAATTGACTGTTTCTAAAGTAAACGGACCTAAAGTGTAAATTTCTTAATTTATAGGACCTAAAGTGTATTTTTCTCAAGTAAAGGGCCCTAAAGTCTAAATTTTAAAATTAAAGGCACCAAAAGTGTAAATTTCTAATATATAATGTCTAATTTTTTTAAAGTGTAATTTTTTAAAAAATTATAAGGATTATTGTATAATGTGTAAATTTTTACATAACAACAAAACCTATCAATGGAAATGAAAATATACCAAAAAAATTCATCCAAAACTATGCTTTTAACTACAACCATTTAAAAGTATAAACCATACATAACAACATAATCTATCCATGGAAATGAAAATATACCAAAAAAATTCATCAAAAATAATGTTTTTAACTACAACCATTTAAGACTATACAACATACACAATAACAAAATCTAACAATGGAGATGAAAATATACCAAAAAAAATCATCCAAAATAATGCTTTTAACTACAACCATTTAAGACTATACAACATACACAATAACAAAATCTAACAATTTTATCAGAAAAAAGTTTTATTCAAATTGGTCATTTCTGTCAAAGATTCAAGATTAGTCTTGTTCAGATTATCTAATTCATCCAATTTCTTTTCAAACTTTTCTTTTGTATCTGTCAAAATAAATTTTTCATCTTTGAATGAAATTTGCAACTTTTCAATTATGATAGATTTTTCTTGATTTATGTGCTTTTCAAATAAGAATTTCGAACGTAAGTCATGTAAAGCAGTTATTATGACGTTCATTTGTGATGAAATGAAATTGTAGTCAAACTCAGAAGGTACCTCAGATTCATCAATTGAAGTGTCCTCAGCTTCATCATCACTCTTATCATCCCCAATGAAACACATAGCTGCTGTTTCCTCGTTTTCAGCTTCATTGTCGGAATGATCAAGCCAGTATTCCTCCTCAGCAAGCAGAATTGTTCCATTTTCTCTCTTTTCTGCCAATTCCAGCTTTTTCCTGTAGAAAGCAGAATCCTTGACAACCTTCACTCGACACTCTTTTGCAATATGCCCCGGTTTTCCACAGTTGAAGCAATTCATTGTCTTCTTTTCCTCCTTTTTCGGCTCAGCCACTTTAGCAGGTTCATATTTTGGAACGTGTGGCTTTGAGGGAGTACCGGGTTCCACTTTCTTTGACCCGGAAGAAAAGCGAAGGTTGTTAGAACCTGATCTGTGCTGGAATTTCTTCTGATAATGTTGAGAGAGAAGGATCATGGCTTTTTCAAGAGCTTCACCATCATCATCTGTTGACCCATCATAAGCATTTTCAGACAATGCTTGTTCTTCCAGCTGACTTGCTAGAAGAGCAATTAGGTCTACAGTCTTTGGTTTATTTTTCTTGTCAATCTTAGCTTTCTTTTCCGGCACCAAATTCTCATCAGCCATTAAGATCTCATACAGTTCCTGAATTGGCATTGTGGGGATCCTGACATCATTCCTCATTCAATGACAAGATTTGCTCCATTCTGGTTGAAGAGCATTTAAGAATTTTAGATTAGCTTCCAGTTCAGTCTACGTCACCTTTATCTTGTACAAATCATTGATCACTGCCCAAAATCTGTCAAACACACTTTTCAGACTCTCTCCATCTTTGGCCTTACACTCCTCAAAGTTGTTCATGTATCGAGTCTGACGGAGTTGAGTGGCAACTGCTGATCCAAGCATTATCTTTTCCAGCAGAGTCCACATTAACATCGGATTATGCTTGAAACAGTCAATTCGATTATAAATGGAATTTGGCAGTGCGAGAATCAGATTAGACTTTGCTTGACTATCTGCTTGATGTCGCAAAAGTTCGTCAGCATCATACTCTCCTATAAGCTTCTGAACCCTTGTAGCCTGTATGTTTCCAATGGCGGGAATATCTTTCATAGGCTTTACCATTGGTCCTTCAGTGAGAGATTTCATCATATTGTCACCATTAGGTTGTCGCTCTATGAAATTGATGAATCTGTCTTGCCATTGCTGAAATTCATTTTCATTGATCAGAACTGGAGGGCGAGTGTCTGACCCCAAAGACATCATTATGTCATTCTTGTACAACTGAGCTTGTAAAGACATCTTGATTGAATTACGAAGTCAGAAAGTTCTAAGTCTGAAATATGGTAAACTGGCGCAAACTGAAGGTTTGCGTGAGCAGTATGTAGCGCAAATGAGATTTGCGTGAGCTGTTGATGACGTAAAACAAACTTTGCGTGAGATGATGGAGGCGCAAAAGCAACTTCGCGCGAGCAGTATATGGTGCAATCTAAGAGTTGCGTGAGATGTAACTGCACACTGAACTTAATTTCTCGTGAACTGAGGATTATGCAAAGTTTACTTTGCGTGAGATATAGGTGGCACAAAGTTTACTTTGCGCGAAGAGTTGATGAAGAGAACTTGTGCACTTTCTCGTGAGATGTAGAAGACGCAATATGTACTTTGCGCGATGCAAGGGTGACGCAAAGTTTACTTTGCGTTATGAACCAAAGACGAAAAGATGATTCTCTCGAAGAAAACCTGAAGAACTCGCGCAAAGACCTGAAGAACTAGCGCAAAAGTTAGATCTGGCGCAAAACACAGAATTTCAAGAAATACCTCCTAAAATCAATTACTGAAACGAAATTAAAGGAAGATTCTCACACACACTCGATCGAAAACAGTTTTCTAACACTTTTCAATCAAACAACTCGATCAAAAACCACAGAATCGAACCTTCTTGAATGTAACAGTACGAGAAAAACGACTTTTTCAGAAAATTAAAGAATTTCAAAATTGACGATCAAAAACAGATTTTCTTGCAAAATAATGTGAATCAAAAATGTTCTACAATCAAAAACGAATCCAACAAATCATATTACAAAGAAATTCATTCACAAACCAGACCGAATTTGGTTAAAAATCAAAAAATGAGATTTTCTTGAAAAAATCAAGAAAATCGATCAAATTTTCTGATTTAATCACAAATTCAGATACGATATCATGTTCTCTCAATCCTCTCAGATTTAGGATGGCTCTGATACCAATTGAAAGTCCAAGATCTACCAAATCTTAGAGAGAGAAAGTAGAGAGAGAGTATGCGCCAAAATGTAAATTGTTCTATTCAAATGAGCTTCAAAGTTACAAAGACAAAGCACCTAAGGGATTTAAATACCCCAAGGCCTAAACCAATAGAGATAAGCATACTAAACACAGTTAAGACCTCGACTAATAAATACATTGATTACTATTTAAAATTGACTTAACAATGGTGCAAAATATCATGGCACGTAATCGAAAATCCTCCTTACCATACGCGTCCTATACTTGAACGCCTGAACTCCATAATTCTTTTAAGTCATCAATTAAGGGATTCAAATAAACATCAATGTCATTCCCGGGTTGTTTGGGACCTTGAATTAACAATGACATCATGATATATTTTTGTTTCATACATAGCCAAAATGGAAGATTGTAGATGCATAATAAAACTGGCCAGGTGCTATGACAGTTGCTCATGTTTCCAAATGGATTAGTCCCGTCTGAACTAAGCCCAAACCGTATATTTCTAATTTCGTCGCCAAATTCTTCAAATCGGAATCGATATTTCTCCATTGCGGAGAATCAACCACATGTCTTATTTTCCCGTCTCCTTTACGCTCTTCGGCATGCCAACAAAACAATTTTACATCTTTGGGGTTTGCGAATAATCGTTTTCAGCATTGGCATAATGGGTAAATACTACAATAATTTAGTAGGGGGACCATTTTTCATCTCATCACTGTTTTCTTCCGCATGTTTTTTCCGCTTATACCGTAATCTACCACATCTAATACATTCATGTAGGTTTGAATACTCGTTTCGGTACAACATACAATCATTTGGACATGCGTGTATCCTTTCAATTTCCAATCCCATTGGACACATTAATTTTTTAGCATGGTATAAAGAAACAAGCAACTCATTATCTTTGGGAAGCATTTCATGCAAAATCTCTAATAGACTAGTGAAATTTTTATCACTCCAACCATTGCTTGCTTTTAGGTTAAATAATTTCTAAACTGCTGAAAGTTTGGTAAATTTTGTACAACCAACATACAACGGTTTTTCAGAATCAACAAACAATTGTTGAAAATCTTCATAATGCTTATCAGTAACATTTTGTTCCACATCATGTAACATATCATATATATTATCATGACTGTTATTGTTTGAATCATTGTTATCACCGATATTACAATCACGACTCGTGTTAGGATCATCAAACACCTCACCATGTCGTGACCAAATCGTATACCCTTCCATAAACCACGACATATCAGATGTCCTTGAATTACATGATAATCAGAAACTTGTGCAAATTATGGAAATCTTTACAAGGACACCAAATGTAATTTTCTCCATTGTTCACCCGATTATCTTCAGCAACTTTAATAAACTAATCCAAATTGGTCAAATATTCAATGGTAGCACGTGGTATTTTGTACATCCAAGTATCACGATCTATCTATAATGTAGAAAACAAACTATTAATGAAATGCATGTAATGCATGAATAGAACAAATGGCAGGTGGTCAATCCTAACCCACTTTTTGAATAATTTGTCTCATATGTGAATACGTATTAGCAGATTAAGTATTTAAAAAAATTGACAACATTTCCCTTTGGCTCCCCAAATATGCGTCTGGAACACTTACTCGTTAGAGCAATGGGAAATATCTACCGAATGTTTCTTAAATACGTAATCGACTAATACGTATTCACATCCTACATGAGACAAATTATTCAAAAAACAGTCCGAAAATGGGGACTATCTGAAAATAATCTCTATTAGATTATTTCAGACGGGTATATAAGCTAAAGGCATATGCAATGTTGTCATTAAGATATAGAAAATTATGTATGTTCATGCAATACTAAAAACTAAAATTTAAGATGACAAATATTTACTTTGTTCCACCGATTTTTAATCACTCTAACAAGCAAATTAATTCTTGTAATTCGATTGCACAAACGGTCCTACAAATAATAACAACCAGTACCATTACTTATATATTAATTCACACTTACGTTCATGAAATATATATATATATATATATATATGTGTGTGTGTGTGTGTGTGTGTGTGTGTGTGTGTGTGTTTGTATATATATATAGGGGCGTTCAAATGTAACCCCTTTATATGGTGCAACCCATGCAACCCTTCTATGTACCACTTATTTTATTTTCACTTTTGTAATTAAGAAAAAGAAAAAACTTGAAAATAAAATGAATGGTGGATAGAGGGGTTGCATGGGTTGCACCATGTACAGGAGTTGCATAAGAACCTACCTCTATATATGTGTGTGTATTATGTATGTGAGGAGAAAGATAAAGAATTAACACTTTTACTTTACAAGATCTTCACATTCATTAATGGGATATAGAAAAAAGGAAAGAAAAAGGAGAGTGGGAAGTTGTCGTACAAAGTGATTGGAAGGAGAAAAGAAATAGGGTAGGTAGGTATTTGACCTAGAGAAATAGGGGGTAAATGGTACCCGGTTTCCTCAATGCAACTAGGTAGGATTTCTAAAGAAGCGTGGGGTAAATGCTACCCGGTGTCCTCACTGCAACCGGGTAGGATTTCTAAAAAGCCCATATTTTTAATTAAATGTTACCCGTTCTCCTCATTGCAACCGGGTAGGATTTCCAACAAACCCGTATTTTTAATTAAATGAACCCGGTTTCTCCTAAACAACCGGGCACTATTATCATCCCATTATTCCCCAAACAATACAACCCGGTTTATTACACGGGGACGGGTGCAAATCTCATGTGGGACAAATAGCACCCGGTTTCTTGGTTTATGTTACGACTCAAAGATCATCATCTCTTTTAAATAGGACAGTTATCATTATCACTAGTAGTTGGTTGTTATCTTTTAAATAGGATAGTTATCATTATCTCTAGTAGTTGGTTGTTATCGTTTTGTTATTTTGTTTCCCTTATATTCTATATGGTACAAGCTGGTTAGCATCATGAATAGAATTACCCACTTCCCTGATTCTCTAAATTTCTCTGTTCTCCTCTAAATTCTCGTGGATCATTCTTCTCCCGACCCACCTGATTTTGAGTTGCAGTCATCCGTTGGTTAACCAGCCATGACTGCATTTGAGTTGTATCATTGGTATCAGAGTAATTGGTTCTCGGAAATCCAATCATTGCGATCACACGAAGTATGGGTAAAGCCGCCAATCAAGGACTGGAGCCGATCAATTCTGCTGCAGCATCATTCAATACCGATCCACCTCCATCATCACAAGAACGAGGAAGTGCTGCTGATTTGGAAACGACGATCAAAACAATTATAGAGGATTATGGTGCTCGAATCAAAAATAATAACCAACAGCAAATTATGCGGGTGGCAGAGAATACTCGAGCGATTTCAGAGATTAGAGATCTCCTTTCCAGTTTGTCGCTTCAAATGAATCAACTCATGGTAGATCGTTTGAAGAAGGGCGATTCTGATAATCTAATGAATGACAGCCATAACCCTCTTCAACGGACAGAGTTGAAATCATCATCGTCAAATCCTCAAGTGAAATTAGCGGAGATGATTGTCAATCCACATCAATACTCATCACGATTGACAAAAAATTGAATTTCCACGCTTCAGAGGAGATGAATTGAAGTCATGGCTATATAAGGTGAATTAGTTTTTTCAACTGGATCAAGTAAGTGATGGTACAGAAGTCCTTCTAGCATCAATCCATCTGGAAGGTAGAGCATTGCAATGGCATCAGGGGTACATGAATGGTCGTAATCATATCAATCCTTCATGGGATCAATATGTCGCTGATATCACAGGGAGATTTGGGGAGCCATTCGATGACCCAATGGCAGAACTCATGGAACTGAAGCAAACCACATCTGTTAAGGACTATCATGATCAGTTTGATAGTATCATCATCAGGTTACAACTCTCCCCTGAATACACTTTAAGTTGTTTCATAACTGGGTTGAATGAGGAATTGAGGAGCCTAGTAAGGATGTTTAATCCTCCTACTATCGCACAAGCCTATTCCCTAGCCAAAATCCAGGAGCTCAACTTGAGTAAAACCAGTAATAAGCCAACACCTAAATTCAACAATACTTCTTCCCTTACTACAACTAAACCTGGAATTTTACCATCACCCTTGAAGAATAGTACTACATCTCCTAAGCCCGTTAATATGCCCCCTAAACCCATGGCAGCTCCCTTCAAACCAAATCCTAATCGAAAAACACTATCTCCCGCTAAGTTTGAAGAGAGAAGATCGAAAGGCTTGTGTTTTTTTGCAATGAGAAGTATGCGTATGGTCATCGATGTAAGGGCAAATGACCCAAATTGTACCACCTGGAATGGTACAATTTGGATGAGGACGTTGATGACGAATCAATACAGGAGGCCGATAACGAATTTTCCCAAATATCGGTTAATGCCATGGCGGGAATCACCGATTACCAGACAATGAGGGTAATAGGACACCATGGAAAAAGAGATTTGCAGATGTTGTTAGACACGGGCAGCACACATACTTTTATGGATGTTGCAGTTGCAAAGAAATTGGGGTGTAAATTGGTTTCTAAGTCGCCCATGTTGGTCAGAGTTGCGGATGGGGTAAAAGTTACGTGCGATATCATGATTGAAGGCTTCGAATGGAAGATGCAATCAATATCATTTACCGCTGATCTTTACTTATTACTGTTGGGAGGGTGTGACGTTGTTTTGGGCTTCCAATGGTTTACATCATTGGGGAAGGTCAATTTTGATTTTGTTAATCATACTATTGAGTTCTCTGTCAAGGGAACCAAAGTGACTTTAATAGGAGCAACGGGAAAAGGAGTGAAGACCGTTAACAACCGGAAAATGAACAAGACATTGCATCAAGGTGGACAACTGTCTATGATGCAACTTACGGCAACTCAAGGTGATAACCATCTGCCTGATTTCCAGATTAAGGCTAGCAGCTCTAATATATAATTCCCCTAGTCCTGAATTAGTGAAGTTGTTGCAAGGGTATCAAGATATATTCCAGGAACCTTCGGGTTTACCTCCTTTTCGAGAAGGATTTGACCATGTCATTCCCTTGAAAGATGGTTCAAACCCAGTAAACATCAGACCCTACTGTTACCCGGTGTTGCAAAAAGACGTCATTGAACAATTGAATCAAGAATTGGTAGATCAAGGAGTGATCAGATCTAGTAATAGCCCATTTGCATCTCCTGTCGTGCTGGTAAAAAAGAAAGATGGGAGCTGGAGGATGTGTGTGGATTATAGGGCTTTAAACAAGATGACTATTCCCGACAGGTTACCTATTCCATTGATTGAGGAACTTATGGATGAATTACATGGTACCCAATGGTTTTCTAAAATTGATTTTCATGTTGGATATCACCAAATCAGAGTTGCCACCCAAGATGTTCACAAAGCATCTTTTAAAACACACTGTGGACACTTTGAATTTTTGGTTATGCCCTTTGGGCTAACTAATGCTCCCTCTACCTTCCAAAGTTTAATGAACATGGTATTTCAACCCTATTTAAGGAAGTTTGTATTTGTGTTTTTTGATGACATATTGATCTATAGCCCGAATTTAACGACCCATTTGCAGCATTTAAGGGTAGTATTGGAAACGATGAGGAAGAACTCGTTATTGGCTAAATGCAACAAATGTGTTTTTGGGGTGCCACAGGTCGAATACTTGGGTCACATTCTCTCAAGTCAAGGGGTGGCCACTAACCCGACTAATATCACAGCCACATAAATTGGCCGGTACCAACCAATGTCAAGCAGTTAAGAGGATTTATGGGGCTTACCGGCTACTACCGGAGGTTTGTCAAAGGGTATGGTGTGATGGCAAAACCCTTGACGTGCCTATTAAAAAAATATTCTTTTTATTGGGATGACGAAGCAGATAAGTCCTTCTTAAATTTGAAGCAAGTGATGACCAACCCTCCCGTTTTGGCACTGCCTAACTTCAGCGAGCCATTTGTCATAGAAACTGATGTTTCTAGCCATGGCCTAGGAGCAGTTTTGATGCAGCAGGGGCACCCCATTGCTTTTATCAGCAAAGAGTTATCTCCCATACATATCACCTTATCTACATATGAAAAGGAGTTGTTAGCTCTTATTCATGTCGTGCAGAAATGGCAATCGTACCTGTTAGATTGGCATTTTGTGATCAAAACTGATCAACAAAGCCTCAAGCATTTGCCATAAAACAAGCTGAATACCCCATTCCAACAACGGTGGTTGTCCAAATTGTTGGGATATGACTATGAGATATGCTATAAGCAAGGGGCTAAGAACAAAGTAGCAGATTCATTATCCAGGGCAACTCATGGAAAATTGTTGCAAATGGCGGTATCCAACATTAAGTCAGATCTTTATAGGTCTATTCAAGAGGCTTGGGAGCAAGATGCAAACCTCAAAGCTATAATTTTGGCCATTCAACAAGACGGTTGCAAGCATCCTAAGTACAGTTGGACGAATCAAGAGTTGAGAAGGAAGGGAAAATTGGTAATCGGTAATTTTAAAGATATCAAGCACAAGATCATGTATTGGATGCACGATTCATCATAGTGGGGTCATTCGGGAGTTACAACAACTCTCAAGCGCCTAAAGACTCTATTTTTTTTTGCCCAAGATGACGTAAGAAGTGTCTGCCTACATCAGGAATTGTGTAGTATGTCAGAAATCCCCAACAGATACGGGAGCGCAACCAGGATTATTGCAACCGTTACCAATTCTGGAAGGGGACTGGGAGGACATCGCCATGGATTTCATTGAAGGCCTTCCTAGCTCACATGGAAAGGATGCGATAATGGTGGTCATTGATCGTCTAAGCAAATACACCCACTTCTTCTCACTCAGCCACCCTTTTTCTGCCATAGACATAGCCCGGGTATTTTTGGATAAAATCTATAAGTTGCACAGTTTTCCAAAATCCATAATGTCTGACAGAGATAGAATTTTTATCAACAATTTTTAGCGAGAGCTCATGGCATTACAAGGTATAACTCAAAACATGTCCAGCAGCTACCATCCTCAATCTGATGGCCAATTCGAAGTATTGAATAGATGTTTGGAAGGTTACCTGAGATGTATGTGTCACGAGTCACCTAAAGAGTGGGCAAAATGGTTATTGTTGGCTAAATATTGGTATAACACCAATTATCAATCAACTATAAAGTGCACTCCTTTCGAGGTTGTCTACGACCAAGCCCCTCCGCTGCACTTACCATACTTACTAGGGGAGAGTAAGGTCGACTCAGTGCATAGAAGTTTGATAGCCAGGGAGGAAGCCATTGCTATACTGAAGCACAATTTGCATAAAGCTTATAATCGAATGAAACAGACTGTAGACAAACACCAATCAGAGAGGAAGTTCGAAATCGGTGATTGGGTTTACCTCAAGTTGCAACCTTACTGGTAGACATCAGTGGTGAACAGGGCTAATATGAAGATAGCTGCCAAGTACTTCGGCCCTTACAAGGTGTGTGCAAAGGTAGGCAGTGTGGCTTACACTCTCCAATTACCAGCCGACTCTGGTATCCATCCTACTTTTCATGTTTCATTACTCAAAAAACACCATGGTCCTCCACCTAGAGGGGTTGCTCCTTTAACCGTGTCTGGAAGTGTAACTGAAAGAATTCCTGAGCAAGTCATTGACAAAAGAACCGTGAAGAGGCACAACAAACCGGTCATTGAATGGCTGGTGAAATGGAGGGGAGTACCTACAGAAGATGCTACATGGGAAGATGCTCTCACCATGGATAGGGTGTATCTAGAATTTGATCATTGGGGACAAGGATCCTCTTAAGGGGAAGGCATTGTTACGACTCAAAGATCATTATCTCTTTTAAATAGGACAATTATCATTATTTCTAGTAATTGGTTGTTATCTTTTAAATAGGATAGTTATCATTATCTCTAGTAGTTGGTTGTTATCTTTTTGTTATTTTGTTTCCCTTATATTCCGTATGGTACAAGTTGGTTAGCATCATGAATAGAATTACCCTCTTCCCTGATTTTCTAAATTTCTCTGTTCTCCTCTTTCTACTCTAAATTCTCGTGGATCATTCTTCTACTGACCCACCTGATTTTGAGTTGCAGTCATCCGTTGGCTAACCATCTGTGACTGAATTTGGGTTGTATCAGTTTACCGGTTTATATTTGGAGGGTTATATCAGTATTATGTAGTACTGTACGTATCTAGTATTTATAGCACTTGATTCTAATAGTTTTTGGAAAATTAGTATCAAATCCAACTTTTTAGCAATTCATTTATATTCTTTGTCAAGATGTGTCATGATATTAAACATAGTCCACTACCATACCATATGACTGTGCTTTCAGAGGAGTTTTCGTCCTTGACCAATTCATGCATCTCAGTTATTGATAAATACCTTGATCATCAGCTTAATTGCTATCCAGAAAGGCACATCTATACCTCCTTGTTTCTTAAGCTATACAATTGTATTATTGCCAAGTTTCTTTATTTTATTTCCCTTTTCCTTTGATATTACCAAAATCATAAAATGTCTTGAGCGTTTAACTGCCTTAGAATTCCTCTTCAAGACATAAAATTGGCCACCAAAAACTTTGATGATGATAACTACAACAATCAAGGAGGATTCAGAAAGGTTTACAAAGTAGAACTCCTCGACTCCAGTCGGCAGTTATCGTTGTTGTCAAGCGCTTCGATCGAGCAGTCGAATCCGATCCGGACAATGGGCTTCTAAGTTTTGGAAAGATATCATGATACTTTCTCGTTATGATCACATTTTTTACATGTAACAACTATTTATGTGTGAATTGTGTAGTAGTTGCTGATAGTTACTGCTTTTTTGTATATTCATAGATCTTTGTTGAACTATATAAGCATGCATATATATATATATGCTTTTGATTCTCATATACAGTTAATTTAGTTCTATATATCAATGTTATTAACTCTGTAATTGACTCAAATTAAAAGAATAAAATAATGTGTGAGACTATTGATAATAATAAATAGAGTGTATAATAAAAATTGTTTCATTCATTATATATCAATCTATCTCATACTTATATTCTAATATATTCGCCCACAATGCATGGTATTATTACCTAGTTGTATACTTGTATATACAAAGACATAAACGACGTTATTTAAACCTCTTTGTGTGTATATTTGATTTGGCACGGTGGTTAAGCATGAAAATAGCAAAATATATGGTGTGATTGACCAAAGAATGCACTGCGTGTGACTCAGAGACGGACCCAGAAATTTTTTCATACGATGACACCATATAATATAATATAGACAAAAAATTAATTACAAAAAGCACGGTTTTTATCGACGTGTCTTCATCTTTTTACCGACGTTCAATATTGTCTGATGTATTTTAGCGGCACTTAAGAAATTAAACTAAGAATTACTAATATACCATATCATTATACTTAATAATAAGTGATTACATAAGTTGATTTCTACGAGTTTTCATCATCTGAAAATGAGTCATTACATCTTGATTTGTAACCATAGCAAGTAATCTTTGTTTGAGGCCTTTCTTTTCAGAAATCTTTCCATTTTCTAGCAAAACCATAATGTATAAAACATTAACTAGAGTCAACAGTCAATAAATAACAATTTGCAGTACTCGGCATAATTTATAAAACATTAACTGTTGTAGTTATTTGTCTAGTTAGTATTTATTGAGTTGAGTAATAAGTTAACTGTCTCACAGTGAAAAATGAAAACCAATGGAAGCTACTGTGTTTGTGAAAATGAAAACCAAAATCCCCATTATTCTATTCACTGACTCAGTTCTCAAAGCCTCACTAATCACTGTCTATTTTCAAAAATGAAAAGTGAAAACCAAAATCCCCATTATTCTATCAAAGCCCCAATTTAATAAATGAAGAGATAACCCACTACTTACTGTTGTTTATGATAAACTGTTGTGTCTCTGTGGTACTGGTAGCCGACTGCACATATAAAAGGAGAGAGGAAGAACTAAGAAGATTGGAAGAAAAGGTAAGCAATAAAATAAAGAAAAGTTAAAAATTGAGTGCACTGAGTGGGAGAAGATTGGAAGAAGGTAAGTTGTAAGCAAGAGAAGAATTGAAGAAATAAAGTAGTCTGTGTTGTACCTCTCAGCCAAAATCGATTGAGAACTTGAGATTTGAGAAAAAAAATCGAAACCCTAAATCAATTTTGTGAATCGATATCGTCTACTACCCACTGGTCTAGGTTGACGTTTTGTACCTCTCAGTGACTCAACCTCTGTGTGAGTTGTGACTGTGTGTGTGACGAACGACGGTGGGAATCGCCGGTCGACCGAAGAACGGGGTGAAGAATCGTCGTCTGAAGAATCAAGAATGGCGTCCCCGTTTTTTTTTGACTGGGGGGATGTATGGTAAAGTTGGTAAAAAAAAATTTTAAACCTTAGGTAATTTTTTTTGACTGGGGTCCCTTCCCCCCTCATTTTTAAGGCTGTGTCCGCCCCTGATACCACCATTTCGAGGGATTTTTAAAGGATTTTGCTTGATTTCGACGAATTTTTAAATTTATTTATCGATTCCGAGGGGTTTTTTTCGGGTTTTGTTTTTGTTGATTTCAAGAGTTTTCTTCGGTTTTTTGGTTGATTTCAAGAGTTTTTTGGGTTTTTGGTTGATTACGAGGTACGATTGCACCTTCTTGAAGCTTCCAAAATAATACGGTAGCACCTTCCAAAACAATACGGTTGCACCTTTAATGAATCTAAATTTTTTTACTCTTCGCTAAAGAAAATCATACGGTGGCACGTGCCACCATATGTAACCTACTAGGTCCGTCCAAGGCGTGTGTCGATCGGTATATTTGTGTATGTCAATAGTGTGTACATACATATATCGTGTTTTTCGTATGTCACATAGGTTTGCACATATGTGGCACATGAAAATATAATTGTTTCCTTTCCTAAAAAAAAAATGAAAAAAAAAAAAAAAAAAAAACACAGGAGTGCATTGTTTACCAAGTATGTATCTACATATAAAGTTGTGTTCTTACAACATCCATGCTGTAATAAAATACTTGTGTAACGTATTTTGACTCCCCATAGTTTCATATATTTCTATTAGAAATGTTATATTAGACATTTGGTTACTAACAAACAATTTTATTTCATTTGAGTCAAAGAAAAGGAAACACCTATCATTTTTACAGACATCAAAATATTTTGATACAAACATTATCCATTATTACAGGAAATTAAGCCATGCATTAATATTTAACTACATTTTTTAAAATTTATTTTATTAAAAATATTTTAGATATTTAATTATTACTAAAAAAATAAGACTTTCAGTAAAATATGTGGTGTTAAATAAAAGGTTGTAAATTTTATTGGACATATAGTTTAATAAAAAAAATACTTGTCTATTAACTAAATATCTAAAATGCTTCTTAATTTGAAAAACCTAATGTTCCATGAAATATTGAATACACATGTTGGAAATATAAGGAACTGGTTGTTATCATAAAATTCTATTATTTGATTAATCGGTGAACACGTCGGTCGGAATTCGGATAGTGTCCGATCACATAACCCCCCAGTTGGGTCCTGTAATGATTTGAGGCAGACTGAAACATGAGGTCCCATCTTTAAGTTGCATCTACCCCATTTCAACCTGCCTTTTGGTTGACATTAAAAAGTCCTTTGTCCATTTTCATTCCATCAAATATCAAAGAAACTTCTCGATCCATTTTATCCTTCATAGATATGGATTAGGGACTCTATAGGATTGTTTATCAAACGTTAACATGGACAAGCACTTATTAAGTTATATTACTTTAACGATAAATATGACAAGAATCAAGAATCTTATCGGGTAAGAGCGAAGACAATGACCGAGAGTTTTACCCGGTAAGCGAGGACGACGGCTTTTACCCTGTTAGTGCTTACCGGGTAAATTTTTGCATATCATGACGTTTTAATAATAAACTAAAATCTTACCCGATAAGGTAAGTGATAGTGTTAAATTTAACCGATAAGCGCTTACTGGATGAGTGTTTGAGTAAACGGTTCCTAAAATTTTTAGGAATAGAATATATTTTAATTTTTGTCCAATTATTTTTGTTTTAATATTTAAACTTTAAACCAGTCATACACATTTTAGTCTAATTATAATGTTTTAGACTTTTATTCTTTTAACTAATCTGACAATTTCTGATTCTGGCTTCCAAGATTGTTAGAAGTTTTATTTATATATAAGTGAATTTTATGTTACTTTGTCATTTAATATATTTTGTAATTTTAATTTGTAAGGCTATTAATATAATATATAATATAAACTTTATTTATATTTTAATACATTTTGCAATTTATCCGATATATATTTGCAAATCCATATACACTAATCCAAAAAAAACCATTTTCTATTTTAAGTTGGGTTTGAAAAATGTGTCATTTTTATTTATTTATGTAAGATAAAAGTCGAAATTCATCTATTTCTATTAATAATAAATGTATCTTTTTAAAATATTTTATTTAATTAAATATTTTTTAAATGTGTACTAAATAAAAAACTTTATAATATAATTGTAAATTTTTTTACAAAGTATCAACTTAAATTTATCGTAATGAAAAAATAAATAACCAATCAACAACCACACATTTTCATATACTTAATCTTTAGTAATAAAAATTATAGTTTTAATAATTTAATTTAACTATATAGTTTAATAATTAAAATATATCAACCAAATAATTTCAAACATAGTATAATTAATACTTAAGCTATATTAAATTTAAATATTGTTTAATAACTAAACTATATTTGTACTCAAAAAATGTATTTTTTTTTCAAAAGCAAAAAAATGCAGACATATATTTTTTAGTATAAAACAAAGAAAATAGGTGGTTGTTAATTGGTTATTTATTTTTATTACGATAAATTTATGTTGAAATTTAAAAAATGTAATAATTATATTATATTTTTTTATTTGATACACATTAGAAAAAAAACATTTAATCAAATAAAATATTTGAAAATGATATATTTGATACACCACCCGTCCCCGTCCCAGGCGGGTATGGGGATCAATTACCCGTCCCCGGTCAAAACCCGGTCCCCGGCTGGTACAAGGATCGATTACCTGAAATTGCAATATGTCCTTGGTTGAGACTGAAATTTGTCGATTTAAGAGAACTGAAAGATGAATGACTGCAAAAGATAACATATTCATGGAACACAATAGAAAGTGTTGCCATAGCCATACTGCTCATAGATTTGCAAGCACCTTTCCTTGTTATATCAACACAAACCAATATATCAAATACTTGTCTTTTTGATTCACTCGATGAAACCTGAAGAACACAAGTGAAGAACAGAAGAATAGAAGTGCTCACTGTTGTGATTGTCGATGAAACCTGAAAAACAGAAGAAGTGAATCGATGGAGGGGAATCGGATGCGATGAAGTGAACAGAAGAAGTGAATCGATGAGGACTGAGGAGTGACCGATGAGTGACTTCTGTGCTGCGATGCTGCCGCCGATGGCCGGTGGCCGGCAAATCTAAAAGTGGAATCGCCGAATCGTTCGTGGAACTGGAACCGTGCGTAGGGATGGGAATGAGACCCGCCCCATTGGGGAACCCGGTGTACCCGCCCCGGCGGGGACGGGGATTCCCCGCAAAACCGGGGATCGGGGATGGGGACGGGGATCCCCGAAAGTTAAAAACCGGGGATGGGGACGGGTAACGTGATCCCCGACCCGCCCCGTCCCCGCATATTAAATATATTATATAATTATCACTAAATATTATGTATATTTATTACTAAATATATTGTATGTCTATTTCTAAATATATTATTTATAAAGATTTAGATATAACTTTCATATTTAGAATGGTATTTTGATATTTTTTGTTACATTTTTTTTACTTGTGTTACTTTTTTAGATAAAAAAAATGGAGACTCGAAAGCGTTTGATTAAATAATTACGTATGACGTTGTGATTTTGTTCACATCAATATTTGGTAGTACGTAGAAACATATTTTGGAAATATGTGGGATTTAGACATCGACCATTATCGATCGAGTATATATAGTGCTCAATACATTTCATTTAAAATATATCAAATAAGGGGGAAAATCCCCGATTACCCGTTGGGGATCCCCGTTCCTCGGTGGGGATGGGGATGGGGATGGGGATGTATTCATATTCCCCGGCGGGGACGGGGACGGGGATGGGGATAGAAATTAGGATCAGGGACGGGGACGGGGATTGGGGTCCCCGCCCCATCCCCGCCCCATTACCATCCCTAACCGTGCGTCGGCCGTGCGTGGTGGAAGTGTAATCTGGAAGGAAGACCAAACCTAATTTGGGGGAATATAGATTATTAATTAATTATTACATATATATATTTTAAAAAATAATACTACTATTATATATTCCGGGTACCGGGCGGGTCGGGGAGTAGGCTTCCCGACCCCGGCCTCGGTTTTAGAGTACCGAGTATCCCCGGCCCCGGTCCCCAGACCCTTATTGCGGGTATTCCCCGGCCCCGTCCGGGTCGGGTGAACCGGGTTCCCCAACGGGTCGGGTCAAATTCCCATGCCTAACCACAATGACCAAAATTGTAAATACTTTAAAAGAGGGAACAAACTTGATAGTGAGTGACAACTAGAAGAACCAAAAATGTAATTTACTCATTTCTTTATTATAGTATTGTCTTTTCATTTTTCCTTATTACTTTCAAATTATTTTTTATTAAAGCATTGTATTTTGAAAAAGGGAATTTAATTAAAATGCCCTTTATTGAAAAATTAGTACCCAATATACCCCAAATCTTGTTATTTTTGCCAAAATACCCCCTATGTCCGCGTTTTTGGTCCGCGTTTTTGAAAAACGCGGACATAGTGCATTTGGTTCGCGTATGGCTTGAAACGAGGGCTTGGTCCGCGTTTTTCACTGTTACACGCGGACTTGGTCCGCGTTTTTCACTGTTACACGCGGACTTGGTCCTTGTTTTTCAATGTTACACGCGGACTTGGTCCTCGTTTTTCACTGTTACACGCGGACTAGATTCTCGTTTCAAGCCATACGCGGACCAAATGCACTATGTCCGCGTTTTTTCAAAAACACGGACAAATAACGAGGACATAGGGGGTATTTTGGCAAAAATAACTAGATTTTGGGCATATTGGGTACTGATTTTTCAATAAAGGACATTTTAATTAAATTCCCTTTGAAAAATCTACCTATTATAACAATGGGTAACATGTTATCTTTTAAACTAGTTAACCCCTTACTTTTTTTTTGGTTGCTTACTTGGCTTAAATGAGATGATATGGATGATACATCGTTTTGATGATGTGGCCTAAATAAATAAATAAACTTCTTTTCAAATTATTTTTAATGGTGCAGTTGATTTATTGTTTTGTTACATTTGTAACATGGCTTCTAAAACGATTATAATGTAATGAGGCTTTTTTAGAGTAATGTAATGAGGTTTTACATCGTATATAACCAATGTCTAGCATTCTAAAGATTCGACACTTAAGACACAATCTGTACCCATATAAGAGCATCTCCAATAACTTTGCTAAAATAGAAAAAAAATGAGATTTTAGCATTTTTTTTGCTCCAACAGCTATGTTATATCATATGTTAAATTAGAGAAAATATAAAAGAGAAGGTAAAAATCTCCAAATTTGGAAAATTTTTAAAATCCCATATTGAAGAGAGAAAATAATATTTAATTAGTTTCTACCAATAGGAGACATTGAAGTTGTATGTTTAGGAAAGAGAAATAATATTTTATTAATATAATTGATAATAGATTTACTAAAATAGAGTAGTTGTTGGAGTTGGTTGTAATTTTTTTTTAGAGATTTCAATTTTTTATAATCTATTTTAGAATAATTATAGAATAATTGTTGGAGATGCTCTAACAGCCTCCAATTTATATTCGTCTAACCTTTGATTGAAGGGACGTAACCATTTATCCTCTATCCATGGCTCGAAGATCAAACCCCAGCTACATATATATATATATATATATATATATATATATATATATATATATATATGATCACCTAAAACTTGTACTTTTTCCGATGATTGCAGGTTCAACTTCCGACACAAAGTGATCAGAAAAACAAGTGGCATCAACATCACCGGCACCAAGACATAAATGTCGTCACTTTCTGAAGCATTGGTCGATGGTTGTAGGCCCTGCCCTTTTCATACTTCACTTGATCAATTATTTCAAACCAAAAGCAATAAACACCAAACACATATGGTCCAGACTCCATTGCACTTCAATTCCGATATTTTCTATACAACAATGGTCACTTACCATTGGAAAAATAAACACTTTAATTTGATCGATTAAAAGAACACACCTTAAATTTATTACAAAATACACGTACAGATAATACAACATTCTAATATGCATACATCGATACGTACAACAGATTGTATCTAATGATTCGGTTTATCGGTAGTACTACTTCTATACACGGGTTCGGCTACTTTGACAGATTTGTGACTCTTGCATCCCAATAGACCGTTGGCCCTTGTTTTCTGGGCTTTTTTCGCTGGTTCGATTTTGGTTTGGTTTCTTGTTCCATTATAAACCGTATGTTTTTCGTGATCATATCCCGAACAAACGGATGAGAATTCTGCTGCACTTGCTGTAACAACACTCCACTCGATGCTAGCTTCGCTAGGAGCATACTGCGTCGAGGGACTCATGACACAGCTCGACTGATCCGACGGTTGCCATCCGCTTCTCGAGATATTCTCGATCTCAAACAAATCCGAGCTAGCCTCGCTAGCCATATCGTCACATATCAGACTCTCTCTGCTCTTCGGAATTGCGTCCCATGTCAAAATCGACATTTTTCTCACCAGGTTTTTCGCTATGTCACCTTTGCTTATGGTTCCCGACCCAAAAACTTCGAGCGACATCCTCGGCAACTCTTCGAGTACTTTTTCCTCTTCTTTTTTCGCTGTCAAGATCTCGATGGCGGGATTATTCAGAACCGGGAATGCAAACTGATCTCCTTGTTTGTTGCTTTGGTGGACATAAACATCTTTTCTAGTCGAACACGGCCCTGTACAAGCGTTGAAGAACCGCTTACCGAATGCTAAACCAGTCGGCTTCACTTGAGACGTATTCCGTTGCAGCAGCGCGCCCTGACTGTTGCTCCAACTGCTCGTTTCAGAAGCAATACTCGGAGTTCTCGCCACAAACATGCTCGGTTTCATCCGGTGCATATCCAAAACCGCCATATCTGCTGAGAACTTACGATCACCACCATCGTAGACGTTAACCACACGTTCTAAGGGTTTAAGGTAGCAAGAAAACGAAGCTACACGAAGATCATTCAAGTTGTCTTCGGTTCCCATCGTGTTTTTTAGGGTTTTTGTTATGATTGAGGGATGAAGTTTGTAAACAGGCTTGTAGTAGGAGAGGAAAAACTTGTATTCATGATGGTTTGAGGCTTTTTCTTTTAAAGGGAAAAAGAATGCAAACAAAGATATGTAATGGGTCCGGTGTATTAGTGCTGGTATGATATGTGTGTGGTCTGAGTTTTTGGGATGTGGAAGGAGTTAATAGAGTGGATGTGTTATAAATGTGGTAGCATTTGAAATTAAATATATTCTTATTATTGAAGAATGGAATGAAAAGGAGGTTGGAGGTCTTGGTGGTCATGGTTGGAGCAAGTGGCTACATCAAGGATTTAAAGCTCTAGCCATTAGAATGGACCAGGATGTATTAATTAGGTGCAGTCGATAGAGATTGAATGTGGATAATTTCATTGATTACAGGGTGATCAAACATTCTCGCTTAGTTGTAAGTTCCTCTATGATTGAAACCTGTCAGCAATCCATAACCAATCATAAATTGGACTACTAACAGACTAATGTGACCTTTAAATGCGTATTGGAATGTAATATGTTGTGTGAAAATGGTTGGGAACTTCACACCATACAAGGTCCATTTTGTTTGTAGCTTCGGTTTGTAGGATTGAATTAGATTAGGAGGGATTTGGAATTGAATTTCATTCCAATCTCGTGTTTGATTTTGGGGATTCCCTAGATTTTAAATCCCACAAACATGGGTAGGTTGAGGAGATAAACTCGAGGAGGAACTCGCATACGATTAGCTAGTTGGAGAGGTAATAGTTTACCCAAGGCGTCAAGACGATGATCAGTAGTTGGTCCAAGAGGAGGATCAACCACACTAGCTAGGGCGAGACACAACCCAGACTCTCCTACAGAGGCAGCTAGTGGGGAATTTTCCATAATGGGTGAAAGCCTGACGGAATTTTCCATAATGGCCTCGCGCGATGGGATAAAAATCTCCTGTCCCAAATTATCATGTCCCATTCATGTCCACCAATCACATGAATACACGTCAATGGAGAGAGAATATAAACTTGAATTAAATAAAATCAAAAATATATAAAATCTGATGTGTCTTAATTTCATTGGTCGGACATGAATGGGACATGGGATTTTGGGACAGGAGATTTTTATTCGCGCGATGTGCAGTAGTAATATTTTTTAAGGAGTACTTGACTGAGTTAAAATAAAACGTAATTTCTCGGTGCCATGTTAAGGTCTTCTTATATATATATATATATATATATATATAGAGAGAGAGAGAGAGAGAGAGAGAGAGAGGTGGTTTCAATTGGAAACCTATATTAGATTGGAAACTTTAGAAACCATCTAGATACCATTGATCTTAGTAACCAATGGTCAAGATTCATTTGACTTAAATATGGTAATAAATGAATTAATTTATTAATAAAAAATAATAATAATAATAATAATAGGCCAAAAGGGCATAATTGTCTTTTGCTTTCCTGTTTCAATTTTGGGAAGCGGATGAAATCCGTTGAATAAGGAAAACCGCATCAAAATTGTAAAGAGAAATTTTGTTTGGTTACCAAAGAAACACAAGAAGCTCTCCAATTTCATTTGCAACGATGATACGACTCGCTGGAGGTAATCTTTGAAGATTTCAATATTTTTTATCTGAATAAGAAGAGTAAATCATCCGGTAACATCGATTTGATTTCATTATCACCTTACAGTGGTTCTTGGCTTCGATTCCATTGTGTAGGTCGGAAGAAGTGCGAACGATTGATGAAGAAAATTACATTTTCGAACTTCAAGAACACAACAGATAATCCTCTCGATGAAGATGAAAATGAAATCAAATCAAAATCAGATGGGAACTCTAAGAACAGACCGCCAGTCGTGAAACCCAAAATCGAAGTTAACAAGCATGGATCTCTTGAAGGTAAGTTTATGTACACATAAGTGGGAGTGTTTGTATTTCTGAAATCGATTATTGTAGTTGGAATTTTGAAGGAAGTCAGATTTAGGGGTAAAATCCTAGTTTAGGTTGCATATGGGTTTTTCATTTGTGGTAATAGGAATGGATAACACAGTTGAAATCGATTTTGTGTTGGGGTTAGTTTGATATTCAATTTTATTAGATGAAATCGATTTTTGTCGAGAACTTCGATTTCATGTAAGCATAACAAAAAGATGCATGTTTCATATGAAGGGTTTCATTTGTGTTGCACATACCAGTACCCACGATGAAATTAGGTGTCATTGCTTCAAACATGTGATGAAATTTTTGTTTGCATTTTATGGAATATGTGAAATCCATGAAATAGGTTTGGAAATTTCCATGAGACAATCTCTGATGTTATGAAATTTCCCTGAAATAGGCCATTCACAACACTCGCTTTTTGGTTAATTTGATCTTTTTTTTTGATGAAATTGATTTTTGGTCAACAACTTTGAGTTCATGTAAGCATAACAACGAGATTGTAAGCAACTATTGTAGTTGGTATTTTTTAAGGAAGCCATAATTACTTACAAATACCCGCACGGAAATTAAGTGGTAACTTCTTCTATGTGATGAAACATTTGTGTGATTGTTTGGAACAAACATATTCATATCTCATGAAATCCACGAATAGGTTTATTGTTCTGGTTTACTTATTGTGTAATTGTGTTTAGGATGCAGTGCATATTATTTTTAGATGGGTCAATGTTCTCCAATATGAAGATATTAAAATGTAATCTAGGCTTGCTTATTTGTTATGACGATTAGTGTTTGATTGTGTGGTTATTATGTTGATTCAGTTGTAATTGTGATCAAGCAGGATCAAATTCTAAAGATTAACATGGGATTCCTTCAGTATGTTAGTCAGATGAAATATTTAATTAACTTGGTTTAGTTTAGTTCGGATGAAATATATGATGTTATGGATTCATTTGTGATGTAATGGATTCCTTCAAACAAATTTTTTGATCTACTATGGTTCATGATTGGTTCATATTATTGTTTCATAAGAAAGAATTGATTTCATTACTGATTTCGTTACTGTTTGATCTTACGGATGGATTTTATGATGAAGCAGATGCGGGTGCTAGGAAAAATCTACGACCAACAGAAGGAAGTGGCAAACCAATTAGTTACTGTATTAACATTTCATACACAAACTTACAGACTAACATACTAACGTTTTTGTAGGGAAAGATGCGGAAACTTCTAAACATGGAATTACAAAAGAAGCATCAATCAAAGGTAAAAATTGTTTTAGCTATACTTAATTTAATTTAGGATGAAATAACATTCAAGTTTATGCATTTAGAGTGAAATCTATACTAGCTATTTTTCATGTATGTCTCATTTATTGAATAAATACAAATATGACTTGTGACTGTGGGTGATGAATCAGGTGAGGATGATAGGGAAAACACACTTCCTTCTGTCAAACCAGGTGATGAATCAGGTGAGTTTGTTATTAATCTTGCTTTATTCAATCGTATGAAAATAAATCTGAATGTTTTTGATTTGGTATTGATTGAACTTAATGGAAAAAAACATCTTGTTCATCATGCTTTTTATGTGAATCATCTAATGCATAAATGGTTGTGTACATTAATTTTGGTTACCATATTCTATTCATCTGCATCAATAACTGGAAAATGTTAACTACGCAGGAAACTGATTGTCCCTGTAGATTCAGTTTCTTATCACATAAACAATGTAATTACAATCAAAAGATTAAACAAACCTGTTTTTTTTATATTCAATCCAAATGGTTACAAGGTTTTCTCTTGAATGGATTTCTCTCTCTAAGCTCTCTCTCTCTCTCTTTCTCTCTGATAGAATGTACGGCTGCTAACACTAATCCCGGACAAAAAAAAACCAAAAAACCTAATTTAAACCATAAACCTATTTTAAGGGAAAATGACTAAAAACGAAAATACAAAATAAACTTTTACTATTTATTACAAAGGACCTAGACTTTATAATTGAGAGTTGACTTTTTCAGCTTTGACTTTAGATTTCCGTCTTCAATCTTGATGATCTTGAATCCAATAAATCTGTGCTCTAACAATCTCCCCCTTTGGAACAAGATCATTACTAAAAGGATTTAGCAATTCAATCTTCTCTTTAATGCTCAGAAGATGCAATCTCCCTCTTTGTCTTCAAAAGTATAACAATCTCCCCAAAAGACGAAAAGTAAAATATCTTTCAGATGATGGAAAGAAATTATCTTCAGATTCAGCTCAGAATGCTTTAGCAAATCATATTCAAGGAAACTTTCTTCAATACAGCATAACTTCATAAATTATTTCAAAAACTTATGTTCTCCCCATTTCTTGGTTGACGCTTCTCCCCCTTTTTGATGAAAAGAGCAACGAGTTCATCAAAACTCTTCTTCAAGAAATGTCTTCCACCACTGAGTTTGCATACAGAACCTCGGATTATCCGTCAATTCATAAAGATGTGCATCCAGATCTTTGCAAATCCAGACAAACTAGAAATGTAACACCTGAATCAACAAATGAACCAGTTAAGATGCTTGTCAGGAACACAAAGTCACTGTGTGTAACGAATACACATTGGAAAGGAGCGTTATGATGTTCACTCCCCCAGGGCTTCCATTCAATCATCGAAACACCACAAAGGCAATTTCTATGAACGTTATGACAAAGAAACAAATTCCTTGTGTGTTCGTGCATGTAATAGAAAAAATTAAGCACGCGATGATTGCTTATAAGGCTCAAAATGTGTAAACCACTGAAACAATAGTTAGTTAAACACAGACTCAATGTGCATGATTTAAGTGCGAAGGTGGGGTAGACTTCCTTCTTTTCAATATCCAGATTTCCCAGATGAAAATCAGATAGCAAATGTGTTGCGTCCCCTTTGAAAATGAAACATTTTCTTGTTAAGAAGAAAATGAGTAGCTGGTGGGGTAATGGCAAGAGTTGGCATGGGCTAGTTGCCTGTTTCAATAATGTTCACCAAAGAGTTATGAAACATTAGAATTGTGGTTGCCCGGCTCAGAAACAGTTGGTGCGGAGTTCTAATATTCTTTTAACTCTGTTCTCACACCCTATTTCTTTTAATCATTTAGCTTACTACTAACAAAACTCTATTTTTCAGTATACCTCATCACACAACCCACACTCATTTTTTTTTTGACTCCTCACACTCAATCACTAAGGATTTACTTCTTGGGTAGACGACACTGGTTAACGTGAATCCATAGAAGTTCATTTAAGTCCTAGCACACTGATCCCATGTTATCCTATAAAGCATATGTCACTCAGATGATTTAACTTGATCAGTTAAAGCTCAAAGATGAAGCAGAAAACATTTAAAATCACACTTCCAATTCAAGAAATCTGTTTGAGAATCGGGAAGTGGTTTGAACATTTAAGAACATGTTTTCTTATGATTGAAAGTTGTCCTTCTTTCAACCATAGATGAGATGAAGATAAAGAATTATACCTTTTTCATGCAGTCTTACATCTCATGAAGTCAAGCTTAAAGTCATAAAGATATGATCTTGTAAGCATCTCTCAAACTGCAAAAGTCTAAAGGTCATAGTCAAAGCAACTTTATTCACTGAAATTAAAATGACATAAAGTAGTAAAACAATTTAAAGTACGAGTTCTGATCGGAAATAATCAGAAGTCATCACCTTTACTACCCCTGAAATTATGCATCAGAAAAGTTATCAATGTAAAATATAAGTATTAACTCCCCCTCAAATATTGATCATCATATCTGTTGGATGCATAAAATTTCAAACAAAGATGTACTCCCCCTTGATGGTTGATTTTGTCAATCGAGTATTGGAGTACAATTCTCATATCAGCACAGGAGTAAGGTCTTTTGATCACTGAAGTACGAGTCCTAAACTGTTGTGTTTAGAAGTAAAACTTCGTTGAAGTACGGGTCCTAAGTTGATTTACTTAGAAGCCTTGGTTCTCTTACTCCCATTTGACAGAAGGTGCCTGCAACACAGATTCATCCCTTTTCTTTGGTACCCACTGGTATTTGGGTCCAACTGTGTTAGCACCCATTTAAATTTGGGTCCGCTTTTCTTTTGAAAACCATAGGAAGAATTAGAACGATAAGAATATACATGATATGTGCCAAACCAAACATCAGAATATTTTTGAGAAGCATAATCATTTCTACCATAATTTGAAAACTTTCTAGTAGATGAAGCTAACTGGAATAATTGTTGTATGGAATATTTCTTGCGAGAATCGACAAGTTTTGGTTTAGAAAAAGCAACATTCGCAATCAAATCATCTTTACTAGTAGTCTTCTTCTTACAATCAACACTAGAAAATGATGTAGCATTCTCATTTTTCTTCTGCTTTGGTTGCCATTCAGACTTAACTTCATGCATTTTCTTTCTCAGATCTGAAACATTTGAAATTTTAGAGTTAGAATGGTGAGAATCAAACAAATGCTTCTTCTTTGACTTACCAGTGTTGATCTGTTTCTGTGAATGCCCAGATTTCTTCTTTTTACCTTTGCAAATTTCTTTTTCACAGGAACTGATTTATCAACTTTCGTTGATGTTTCACCTTTTACGTACACACTTGGTAATCCAAAAGACTTAACAACAAAAGATGAATGATCAGGAAGTTTAGAATTAAAGTCAAAATCACCAACACAGTCATCTACACAACCATCAGAGTTTAGAAAATCAAACTCATTGTCAAGAAAACCAGACCTATCATCAGATTTTAAAGCCTTGGAAGATTTAGAAAACTCAGTATATTTGAACACAGTAGAAAAAATAGTTTGTTCTAAGTCCATCAAAATCCTTTCTTCTGTGAGAGTATTCTCGAGTTCAGAAATTTTAGTTTTAAAAATGAGAGGAGGAACGTAAAGCTTACCTTCGATGGGCTTAGCCTCCATTTCTTTTACAGAATAACTCTCAAAATAGTCATTTGAAAGAGATTTTGATTTATCAGAACTATAACTATTATTCAACCTCTCATAACGAATTGGAAGTTGAACTTTAGTTGTGTTCTTTCTTTTAGCATATTCCTTGGCTTTGTCCTCTTCAGACAGACTAGTCCAGAAAACTTTGAGTTCAGGGTATTGAGGTGCCAGTTTCATAAATCCAAAATCATAAAGAGAAGGCACTTTAGATATACCCTTTTTGAGGTGGTGTGGGTTCTTGTAACCAAATCCCCAACACTCAGGATTCTCTTTAGGTTTGTTCAGATGAATGGTTTGTTCTGTTTGACCCAAAGTATATAATTTTTCTTCCAAAGCATTCACCTTTTCAATTAAAGATTTCTTTTCTTTTGAAAGCGAATAATACAGTTTTGAAAGCTCCTTTGATTCAAACTCACACATTCTATATTTTGAAGTTGTTTCAGCTAACTCTTTAATAATGAGAGTATTTTCTTTAGCGTTGGTATCAATATTTTTATGTAAAGTCTCAATCAATAATTTATTCTCAGCAATATTCTCGCTAAGTTTCTGTATTGATTGGTTTTTGTCTTTATTGATACCTCTTTCACGCTTAAGCTTTGACTCTAACTTTTGAAGTCTAATCATCATGACATTTATTTGATTTACAAATTCATATTCAGTCATGTCACATACCTCTTCATTCTCTTCTTCATCTGACTCAACTTCATCTTCAGCTTCATCCACCATCTTTCCCATTAAGCACAGGTGTGCTGTCTCTTCCTTCTCAATATGTTCCCATAACAGTTTTCCTGTAGCCTTTTTGCATTATAACTTGATAGAAATTTCCTTTAAAATCTCCTCGGAAATTCCTTGCAATATAAAAGATCTGGCTAAACAGTCAGCTTAATGTCTTTTTCTTTGCTCGTCTGAGTACATATCAAGTGGTAATGGAAGTTCTTGTTTTTCTCTTTCTCCATTCTTCTTTATAACAGTAAAGACTCTCCTTGGAGTTGTCATACTCCCTTCTCTTAGAGATATTCTAATAAGATCCCTTAATTCATGTTTATCAATGAAATCTATGAACTTATTTTTCCATTTCTCATACTTTCCTTTGAAGAGTATTGGTGGCTTTGTGTCAGTTCCGATGGCGAGAGCTTCTCTGGAAGTCATCCTGTTTCTGAAAAGATATGCAATAGAAACTTGAAATTGATCGTTAGTCCAGATAAAATCAAACACTACTGAAAATCTTAGAATGAAATTCAGAAAATTTTGATCACGAATAGAACTTTGTCCCCCTCCGCAGACTTAGCACGGGGGTGCCGCTATTACAGTTTGCAAAAATTTGTCTAAGTATAAATTTCGCAAGTTATACAGAATTAGCACAAAATTCGCAAAACCCCGAAATGCGCTAAGGCAGAATTGCGCCAAGGGCTGTAGCGTAAACGAAGTTTTGCGCTAGAAGAGTCTGGCGCAAAAGTCAGGTTTGCGCTAGAAGGTTTTCTCAAACTCACTCTTTATCTTCTCATTCTCCTCTTTAATCTTTTTCAGCTTAAGTTCTAGGTCATTCTTCTCCCACTTCCAGTAATTTGTATCATAAGAATGTTGAAGTTCATTGGCTTGGAAAACTTTGATCTGTTCCTCAAACCTCTCAACAATTCTTATATAGTCTTTTATATCTCTCTCTAATCTTTTAAGGTCATCACTCATTGTCTGGTTGTGATCCCTGTACCTTTTAACAGTTTCCATACAAGTTTTAGAGCAAAGATTAGACATTACCTCTGTGGGGATTTCTGTGCTTGAAGAGTCTGAAACTTTAGCCATTGATGATTTCTGATTTCAAGGAAGAATGATGATTGCAGGTTTCTGAGAATACTAGCTCTGATACCACTTGTCAGGATTGAATTCTTAACAAGAATTAATACTCAGAAACTAATATCAAAGAAGTTGCGGAAAAACACTTTGATATTTGATCAAACAGTAATCAAAAAACAGTATATAATGATCAAACAGTAACCTTGTATTTAATGCTTAAAACTACAAGATTACACACTCAACCTCAATATTGATGAACAGGCTCACCAATACGAATTCTACTTCTCTAGAATTAGGATCTATGCCTTAAGGTTGATTTTCTCTCAAGAAAAACGATTATCAAAAGTTATTTCTATCTATTCTAAACATTCTATACATATACTGATAAAAAGATAATTACAAAGAATAAACAAATCTTCAGTATATCTTCCATGTATATCTTCTAAGTATATCTTCAGTATATCCAGCTGTAGTACATTCCATCCGGATCTCTTTAGCAGCACTAATAATGCTCAGCAGCATTAACTTCAACTAGCAGCATTAACTTCAAGCAGTACTAACTACTAGCAGTACTAACTAGCTAAGCAGTACTAACTTTGTTCAAGCAGTACTAATTTTAACTAGCAGTAGTAATTCTACTAGCAGTAGTAACACTTAGCAGTATTAATCTTCAACATGTTCTGGCAGTAGTAACTACACTTGTACTAGCAGTAGTAACTACACTTAGTAGAATCTTCAGTTCCCAACATGGAGTCTGGCGCAAAAGTCAGGTTTGCGCTAACTAAGACTTGCGCGATCTGGAGTTTTGCGCGAGGTGAAGGTCGCGCGAGAAAGACTTTGCGCTAGACGTGGGTGGCGCAAGAAAGACTTTGCGCGATGAACTGATAGCGAGAAACTTGTCTGAAACTTTGCGCGAAGAGCTGGTGGCGCAAACTAATCTTTGCGCGAGAAATAGATGGCGCAAAAGGAAACTTTGCGCTATTGGAAGTTGGCGCAAAATATCAACTTTGCGCTTTGTACTTGAAAATCTTGAATCTGGCGCAAACCCACTATGAACTAGCACAAACTCGATGTTCTTCACTTTTCCTTCGAAAAACAGCTCTGAAAATCCCACAAACTAATCTAGACTTCAATTTACAACTCGAAACTTTGCCAATTCGATTGCCTAATCATCTAGAACAAATTACAACCAAGTAATTTAAAAAACAAACACTCTAAACAAGGATTCGATTAATGAACCACTGTACTGACTCGTGAAAAGCAAAAACACAAAAATCATCAAATTGATGATCGATTACAGTGCAATACTCAACAAAATCAATACAAACTCACTCTAATACTGATTTCGAACAAAACCCAGAAGATTTCTAATCGAAAAACACATAAAAACTCAATAATCGAATCTGACTTCGATGAACAGTGCCGAACAGAACCTTTTTCTGAAAAAATTTGATTTTTATCTGGAATCTGCTCTGATACCAATTGATTGTCCCTGTAGATTCAGTTTCTTATCACATAAACAATGTAATCACAATCAAGAGATTAAACAAACCTGTTTTTTTTATATTCAATCCAAATGGTTACAAGGTTTTCTCTTGAATGGATTTCTCTCTCTAAGCTCTCTCTCTCTTTTTCTCTCTGATAGAATGTACGGCTGCTAACACTAATCCCGAACAAAACAAAAACCTAAAAACCTAATTTAAACCATAAACCTATTTTAAGTGAAAAGGACTAAAAACGAAAATACAAAATAAACTTTGACTGTTTATTACAAATGACCTAGACTTTATAATTGAGAGTTGACTTTTTCAGCTTTGACTTCAGATTTTCGTCTTCAATCATGATGATCTTGAATCCAATAAATCTGTGCTCTAACAGAAACAATGCTATAGGAATGAAGGTCGAGTTAATACAAAGACTACCATTGAACGTTGCATCAGACGGTAATATGTAGAAAATATTTCCATACTGTTCCATCTAAAGGGTAAAATGTATTTTTGATATTATTCGCTTGATAACTATATTATTTAGGATAAAAGTGTAACACCCTGAATTTTGGACTAAATTCTTATTTAATTTTTATGAATTACCTTAATGGTTACACCTCTAGATCAGTCGTGAAATCAAGAATTGGACCATCGAGTTTTGGAAGAGAAGAGGCCCTCGCCGACAATGACCGGCGACAGTGCCCTTGGGCATTGTCGTGTGTCATATTCGCTACCCATAACCCACTCTCGGTACACTTCGGGCGAGAGTGCCCGACGAGAATGCCCATGCCACTCTCGCGTGTCAAAGTCGCGCGCGGATAGAGGCTTGTAGTACACTCCCCGCGAGAGTGACAGGCGATAATGCCAATGTCACTCTCGCCTGGCATTGTCGCCGACGGGAGCAGTGGCCTTAAAATCTTTTCTTAGTTGGTAGAGTCTCATTTATTTACATTGAAGAGTTTTGTTGGGCAATTTTCCTCTCAAGTCTAGGTAAGGTTTCCTCTATTTATCATCTTCTCATCGGGTTCGAACCCCGTGGTGAGCATGTGGAGATATCCAGATCATGGGCTTGCCACTTAGTGGTACCCTTAATTAGGCCGGGTCGTAGTCGACGGGGATTAGTCGGGTGGCACCCTTAAGTGGGAGCTTGGATACCCCGGGAACGTGTGTGTGTGTTATCTACCGTTAAAAAAAATCTAGTAACATTTATGATCCCTTCTTAGTTCTAGCCTCAAGTGAATTAACTAGCATCTTTTGGGAACCTCAAGACTCAACTTCACTACTAAGGTTTTGTGATTTTATGGTTTTTACATCACAAACCTATTTGGTGAGTCTCTCAACCCTTACATCAACATAAATGTCAATATTTACTTGTATGTGATTTGTAGGTACATTAGGGTTTTGACCTAAAAGTTAGGGTTTGTGGGTTTGGTTAAATATGGGGTCTTGATCCTTACTATGTGTGCTTAATGATGCTTAATAAGTCATTACATACTTTCTAACATGTTGATTTGTCTATGATTATTGAGCATAAAGGAAGTTTTTCTATCAATTTTCGTTGAGAAATGAGGTAGATCTAAGTGTTGAAAGTCGGTTGATCGGAAAATCGAACTGGTCGGAATCTCGCCGGAAAATCGAGGTTTGAATTGTGATATTGTCAAATCTTCGTACAGATCTATTTGTAATGTATATTTCGATCGATTCTCACTTTTTTGATGAAAAATAGAGCATGAAATTGAGAGTTTTTTGATCTGTTAAAACTCCTCGCCGGAAAATTGATTTGTTGCCGGAAAAATTGGGTACTTCGCCGGAAAGTAGTCTGTTTCATCGCCGACAACTGTTCATGATGCATGTTGTCTGAAAATTGTTACTTGATGTTTAATAAAGCTTCTAGATGCAACAAAAAGCATATTTGGTCGTGAATGTTAAAAGCAAAGTGAAGTAGAAATGTGCAGATCATTACAATCAATTGAAAAGGATGATGAATAGTAAAATTAACGGATCCCATTAGCTCCGTTAGTTTTTCTAACATTTTTGGTCCAAAATCCGTTAATTTGGCCAAAAATTGTTCCTCGAAGCCTATCGTGTAGTGTGTGCTTGTTATTGTTCCTTCTTCAAGCAAAATGTTTATGACTCTTAAGCCGAATTCCTACTCGACTCGCGGTTTATCGACGGATTCTTTGTTATATACTAAGAATGCACTCGGTTTGTCACGTAAAACTCGCTCGTTATTTTTTCTAATGGGCTTATCGGAACGAGTTCGAGTTTCTACATTTCAAGATGATTTTCGTGCACTTAGTCGAGGTTATGGTGCACATTGAATCCAGTTTTAAAGTTGAAAACATGAAGAGTAAGAGCAACTTTCAAGGGGGAGCCGAGCCTACATTTGAAGAGTTTCACCACTAAAGTTTTTTCAAGAAAATCTGGGGGGGGGGGGGGAGGAGCTAAATACTTGAAGATGATTTACTTTCCAAAACTTTAGGGGGAGAATGTTAGTGTATTAATTTGTAGAAAGTTTTGTAAAGTAAAATACAATGTAAAAGGCCTTGGGCCTATTGGGCTTAATTGTAGATGGGCTTGGCCTTACATGTTGTAACAAGGTTAGAGAGGTTAGAGTACTATAAATAGATGTCTTGTGTTGTAATGTTTTCATAATTCAATTCCATATTTCACAATGTAGTCCTTAAATCTCATGTGCTATCTCTAGATTAGTTTTACTTTCTCTCTCTAAATAAATAGTCCTCTCCTATCTAAACTTGTTACATAAACTTGAGATGTTGTAGATCTAGGACCTATCAGTCGTTCATATTCACAGGGTTTATAAACCTTCATATTTTAGACGTTATATTGCCGAAATTTTAAGTTTTAAAATTGACCCTATTTTTAGGTTGTTACAAGTTGGTATCAGAGCTTTAGTTTAAGTGAACTAGGCACGTAAACCTTATGCCTAGACTTAAGCTGAGACGATTAAGCTACGAATTGTGAGAATTGGGTAGGACTTTTAGGATGGGACAGTCTTAGAGTCGACGGAAACTACACTATTGAAAATTGTAAAAGTGGTAGCAAGAACTCTTATGTAGAGTATGTTCATAATTTCAATTAGCTACTGTTATTATGAATATATGATCACGTGGGCATGCTTAAATTACTATGATTATGATGATCGATAAATTGTAATAGTACGTTCCGTGTGTGTAATCTCGTATAGCCTATATCTTACTCTCTCTCGATTGTGTGACAGACTGAGATGGTAAACACTCGGAGTCATCTTCAATCATCCCCGGAGGGCCAAGCCGTGACCGAATCCACGGCCGATCGGCCAAACAAAACAGTAACTGTTGCACCTCCTTAACTTCAGCCCTTGGTTGGTGGAAGGGTGGAACATATACCAAGAACAAATATTGCCACCGCCGATCCGATTCTATCGGAGGTAACGCCTCAAACTCAAATGATGGACATGATGATAGCCATGAACGAGACCATGGCGAAGCAACAAGAATTGTTCATGAAACTTTTAGAAGACCGAGAAGTTAATCACCGCCGACACGAGACAATAGAGGAAAATGTAGTGGTAGCGGGATCCGGGGGTACCGGAGATGAGAACCGCACCGAAGGACTAGTGACCGTAGAGACGAGACAACCCAAAAGGGCTTGTTCCTATAAATCTTTCTTTTGTTGCAAACTGCCGGTGTTTGCCGGGTCCGATGACCCAGTGACATAAATGAATTGTCTTAGAGAGATCAAGCAAGCTTTCAGAGCTTGCGACTGTGAAGAGAGTCAGAAGGTAAAATTTGGCTCACAAATGCTTAGAGGTTCGGCTTTGACATGGTGGAACGTGTTTACCTCAACTCTAGAAGATTCTGTGGTGGCCAAAATGACTTGGGCGGTGTTCAAGAAAATGCTTTTGGAAGAATATTCCCATGAGCAAGAGATGGACTTGATAGAGGAGGAATTCCGCATGTTGAAGAAAGGAAATTTGTTGGTGAGGGAATACACCTGACTCTTCATGGAGAAGTTAAACCTTGTGGGGCATGTGGCCTCAACTAAGAAGGAAAAGGTAAAGGCTTATTTGAAGAGTTTGCCTGCGGATATGATGTCCATGGTTCGCAACTCCAAAGCTACCAATCTTCGAGAGACGATAGAGGAAGCCAAGATTATGGAAATAGTCTATGCGAGAGACAAGGAGGAGAAGACCAAGGTGGTGGAGAAGAGAAGGTGGGAGAGCCCGCCAAGTTTGTTCAAAAAGCCGAGGTTCCAACCAAGCGGTAAGAGTTTTGACAATCGTCGTGAGGCGAAATGGTACCTAAGTGCAAAAGAAAACACTTTGGTTTTTGTAACCCCAACCCCAACCCAATATCATGCTTCAAGTGCGGTAAGCCGGGTCACACTAATTCGGATTGTCCTGTTAGAGGGACAATTTGCTACGAGTGTAAAGAAATGGGACACGTGAGAAGAGAGTGCCCCAATCTGAAAGGGGTGGCAAGAGGAAGTAGCTCGGGAAGTCAACCGAAGAAGGAGGTCATTCCTAAGGCTCAAGGGAGGGCCTTTCAAATGACGAGAGAGGAAGAAAAAAAGACTACCAACGTAGTGTCAGGTACGTTCTTACTCAACTCCCGTACCGCTAGAGTACTATTTGATTTTGGTGCCAATTTCTCTTTTGTGTCCATTGAGTTTTGCAAAGACTTGAAATTGCCCTCTAGTACTCTTAGTGATGCATTGGTAATAGAGGTAGTGAATGGCGAGCAAGTATTCTTGCGGGAAGTATTAGAAAAATGTCACCTAGAGATTAGTGGTGGACTCTTTGAAGTAGATCTACTTCCCATGGCAATTGGGAGTTTTGACGTGGTGATTGGAAATGATTGATTGTCTAAACACCAAGCGAAGATCTTTTTTTTGAAGAAGCTTATCAGGATACCGACCTCAAACGGGGACTTTGTCTTTGTTTACGGGGAGAAGCGTAAGGGTGAAGTGGCCCTTATTTCATCTATCAAGGCAAGGAAGTGTCTAGTGAAGAAATATCCGTCGTTCAGCGCGTACATAATTGATGCCAAAGCGGGGAAGAAGAAGATCGAAGATGTGCGAATCGTCAACGAATATCTGGATGTCTTTCTTGACGACCTTCCGGGCTTGCTTCCCGATTGCCAACTGGAGTTCCGGATCGACTTAGTTCCGGGAGAAACATCGATAGCCCGTGCACCTTACCGCCTTTCCCCGACAGAAATGCAAGAGATGATGTCCCAACTTCAAGAATTGTTAGAGAAAGGTTTTGTGAGGCCAAGCTCTTCGCCTTGGGGAGCTCCGGTACTTTTCTTCAAGAAGAAAGACGGGTTGATGTGAATGTGCATCGATTACCGGGAGTTGAACAAGGTGATCGTGGAGAATAAGTACCCGCTACCCCGAATAGACAATCTCTTAAACCAACTACAAGGAGCCGAATACTTTTCCAAGATTGTTCTTTGCTCGTGATACCATCAAGTGAAAGGTAGAGAGAAGGATATCTCCAATACCGCCTTTAGAACCCGGTATGGCCACTACGAGTTCTTGGTAATGCCTTTTGGGCTAACCAACGTGCTGGTCGTATTTATGGACTTAATGAACCGGGTTTGCCGATCTTTTCTAGACAATTCAGTCATCGTGTTCATCGATGACATCTTAGTGTACTCGAAGAATGAAGAAGAGCATGAGCGACATCTCAGAGAAGTTTTGGAGGTATTGAGGAATGGGAAGCTTTACGCCAAATTTTCTAAGTGTGAATTTTGGTTGCACGAGGTCCAGTTCTTGGGTCACGTGGTGACAAGGGAAGGAGTGAAAGTTGATCCATCGAAGATTGAGGCAATGACGAGCTGGGAACCACCCATGAGTCCCACCGAAATTCGGAGCTTCTTGGGCCTAGACGGCTACTATAGGAGGTTCATTCAGGACTTCTTCAAAATCGCCTCTCCCTTGACATCCTTGACAAGGAAGAACGTGAAGTTCCTTTGGACCGAGAGCCAAGAGCGCGCCTTTTGGACTCTACAAAGGAAATTGTTTGAGGAACCAATCTTATCCCTACCTGAGGGAATGGAGGATTTTGTGGTGTACATCAACGCTGTGGGTCCGTGTGATTGAACACGATCTTTACCAGATAATCAAAAAACAAACATATATAGATTACCAACCTGTTTCGATTACAAACGATGGATTACAAGGTTGATGTTCTTCACTGTTTAATCTCTCTCACTTTCTCTCTGATGTTGGCGATGATAGGATTTGAGATGTGTTGAGATTTGTTTTTGTGAGATTTGATCCGAGATCTGATCTTATCTCACCTAACATCTAATCTAACATAATATAATATCTAAACTAATAATATCCTAAAATATCTTAACAAATAGATATTTAGGAATATTATAATAATATAAAATACAATAATTAACTTTGACATTTTATTACAAACTAACATTAGACTAATATTGAGAGTCGACTTTTCAGCATTAGCTGCAGATTCCAATCTTCAGATTGGATGATCTTGAATCCAATAAATCTGTGATCTAACAATCTCCCCCTTTGGATCAAGATCATTACTAAAATGATTTAGCAATTCAGTCTTCTCTTTCAGCTCAGAAGATGGAATCTCCTTCTTTATCTTCAAAATGCTTTAGCAAAGTATCTTCAAAGAAAATTTCTCTAAAATCAGCATGTCTTCAGAATACTTTGATCTATCGCATTTCTTGGTTAGCTCTTCTCTTTTTCAATCTTGTAAATGTAATGGACATTTCTTCAAGCTTTACGTTCTCCCCCTTTTTGATGAATAGAGAATCGACATCATCAAAACTTCAATCAAGAAATGTCTTTCATTTGGAGCTTCTGATCCGTCAATTCAAAAGATATTCATCCAGATCTTTGCAAATCCAGACAAAATAATCGTGTAACACCTGAATCAACAAATGAATCAGTTAAAATACCTGTCAGTAACACTAAGTCACTGTGTGTAACAAATACACATTATAAAGGAGCTTTTTGATGTTCACTCCCCCAGGGCTTCCATTCAATCATCGAAACACCACAAAGGTAAATTCTATGAACGTTATGACAAAGAAACAAATTTCTTGTGTGTTCGTGCTTGTGATAGAAAGAATTCAACACGTGATGATTGCTTATTGGCTCAAAGTTGTGTAAACCACTGAGACAACAGTATGTTAAACACAGACTCAATGTGCATGATTGAAGTGCGAAGGTGGGCAGACTTCCTTCTTTTCAATATCCAGATTTTCCAAATGAAAATCAGATAGCAAATGTGCTGCTTCCCCTTTTGAAAATGTGAAACCCTTTCTTGTTAAGAAGAAAATGAGTAGTTGGTGAGGTTTGATCAAGAGTTGGCATGGGCTAGTTGCCTGTTTCAATAATGATCACCAAAGAGTTGTGAAACATTAGAATTGTGGCTGCCCGGCTCAGAAAAAGTTGGTGCAGAGTTCTGATATTCTTTTAACTTTGTTCTTACACCCTCTTTCTTTTAAACATTTAGCTTACTCTCTTTTTCTGTATACCTCATAACACAATCCACACTCATTTCTTTTCGACTTCTCACACTCAATCACTAAGGTTTAACTTCGTGGGTAGAAATCACTGGTTAAGGTGATTTCATAGAAGTTGTGTTAAGTCCTAGAACAATGAAATCATGTTTTCCTATTATGCATATGATGCTCAAATTGGTTTAACTATTTCAGTTAAAGCACAATGTAGATCTTGAAAACATTTAAAATCATACTTCCAATTCATGTAATCGGTTTGAGATTCGGGAAGTGGTTTGAACTTTTAAGAACAATGTTTTCTATGATTGAAAGTTGTCCTTCTTTCAACCATATATGAGATTAAGATAAAGGATTATACCTTTACGTGCGATCTTACATCTCATGAAGCTAAGATTAAAGTCATAAAGATATGATCTTGTAAGCATCTCTCAAAAACTGCAAAAGTCTTATGTTATAGTCAAAGCAAATTTATTCACTTAAATTAAAATGACAAAAAGCAGAAAAACAATGTAAAGGACGAGTTCTGATCAGAAGTAATCAGAAGTCATATCCAAACTCCTTTGATTTAAAAAGCTCCCCCTAAAATCATGCATTACAAAAATTTGACATAAAAGGTAAATGCAGGAATTAGGTATGCTCCCCCTCAAAAATAACAATGATCATCTTTTGAGTTTCTTTTCACACTCCCCCTTTGATCATGAACAGACTAATAAAGAACAGATATCTTACGGAAATGAAGAAATGATGAAGAATTTACAATAAGAAACTTTAATAGGTAACTACCGATTAGGTCTTAAGATTTAGCATACCAAGCTTAGAGACAAGAAAATTGAATCTCTTTTCGTCCAAGGGTTTGGTAAACAAATCTGCAAGCTGATAATCAGTTTTTACAAAGTAAAGTTCAATTGTTCCTTTTTCGACATTATCTTTGATAAAATGATACCTGACATCAATGTGTTTGGTCTTTGTATGCTGAACAAGATTAGCTGTTATCGCGATAGCGATCTTTGAGTCACAGTAGATCGGGATTTTGTTGAAGTGAAAACCGTAGTCTCGAAGTTGAGTTCTCATCCACAAGACCTGAGAACAGTAGCTAGCAGCAACTACATATTCTGCTTCAACCGTTGAAGTTGAGACACATAATTGCTTCTTTGATGCCCAACTGACGAGTTTATCACCGAGGAACTGTTTATGACCTGACGTGCTCTTCCTGTCTAACATACAACCAGCATGATCTGGGCCTGTATATGCTGTTAGTTCAAAACTAGTATCTTTAGGATACCACAAACCAAGATCTGCAGTCCCCTTTAGATACCTAAAAATGCGCTTTACAGCAGACACATGGGATTCTTTAGGATTAGCCTGATATCTTGCACATAAATATGTAGAAAACATTATATCCGACCTACTTGAAGTGAGATACATTAAAGAACCTATCATCCCTCTATAAGTAGTAACATCAACAACTTCTCCCGAAGGATCGGTGCCAATCTTAGTACCAGGTGCCATTAGGGTACCAATCGGTTTACAATTTTCCATTTTGAACTTCCGAAGAATATCAAGAATGTACTTAGATTGATTGATGAAAATCCCCGATGAAAATTGTTTGACTTGTAATCCGAGAAAGAAATTCATCTCCCATCATATTCATCTAAAAACGTGACACCATAAGGTTTGAAAAATTATTACAATATTTAGGATTAGTAGAGCCGAAAATAATATCATCCACATATATTTGAATTAGTATGATATCGGCTTTCTCCTTTTTCAGGAATAAAGTGGTATCGACTGTACCTTTTGTAAAACCTGACTTGACCAAAAACATAGATAAGACATCATACCAAGCGCGAGGAGCTTGTTTCAGACCATAAAGAGCTTTCTCGAGAATGTATACATCATTCGGTTTCTCTTGATTGAAAAAACCTTCTGGCTGCGAGACGTAGACTTCCTCCTTGAGAATGCCATTCAGAAATGCTGTCTTCACGTCCATTTGAAAGACCGTGAAGTTCTTGTGGGCTGCGTAGGCTAGAAACATCCAAATTTCCTCTAAACGCGCCACTGGAGCATAAGTCTTGTTGTAATCTATTCCTTCCTCTTGTCTATATCCCTTGGCAACAAGTCTTGCTTTATTTCTGATTACAGTACCATCTTCATCTTTCTTGATTTTAAAAACCCATTTCGTACCAATGATGGTTTTACCTTCATGTTTGGGTATGAGTCTCCAGACTTTTAGTGCGTTAAACTATTCAGCTCTTCTTGCATTGCAGTCACCCAGTCTGAATCGGCAAGAACCTTTGATACGCGAGTAGGCTCGATCTTTCTCAGAAAGTATTCATGCATACACATATTCATTGACGCTGACCTAGTTTGCACCGGTTTGGTTGGATCGCCAATGATCTGGCTTATCGGGTGCTCTTTGGTCCATTTATGTTCATGAGGTAGTGGATTATATGAATATATCAATGTTATCATCTAAGAATCCACTTGTACTTTCTTCTGGTTGTTCAGGAGGAATGGTGATTGCAGTTGAAGTAGTAGGTGCAGAAGTCTCAGTAGGTTCAACTTGTACAACAACTTCTGTCTCTTCATTATTTGTCACAGCTTCAACTGTAGGAGTCGACATTTGAACTGGTATTTCTTGTTGAATCTGAGAGTTAGATTCAATAGGGATATCTGAACTGGTTGGATGAGTAGTCGTTGAGTCTTCATTCCTGTCAACCACAACAGATTTAGTTATTTTAGATCCAAGAAATTCATCATAAAATAGTTCAAATAATAAATCTAAATCAGATAAATGATTAGTATACGTTGATGCTTCATCTGGTTTGTTCGTTTGAGACGCAGGTTCTGGACTGATTTTCCCAGAAGCTAGTACTCCTGTTATCACGGGTTCTAAACTGTGTTGTTCAGAAGCCATTTCTTCATCAAACGTAACGTTGACGCTTTCAAAAACTGTTTTTGACTTCTTCAGATATACACGATATGCAGTAGATGTAGAGGAATAACCAATGAAGATGCCTTCGTTCGCCTTGTCACTGAACTTGTTCAGACTCTCTCTATCGTTTAGAACAAAACACTTACACCCAAATATATGGAAATATTTGATTGTCGGTGTTCGGTGTTTGATCAACGCATAAGGAGTCTTCTTGAATCTGCGGTGTATCATGGATCGATTCTAAGTGTAGCACGCAGTCGATACAGCTTCAGCCCACAAAAATAGAGGTAAGTCAGATTGACTTAGCATAGTACGAGCAGCCTCGACTAGCGTACGATTTCTTCTTTCGACCACTCCATTTTGTTGAGGCGTACGAGCAACAGAGTATTGATGTGATATCCTGACAAATTCGAGATATTCTTTAACCTTTTTGTTCTTGAACTCTGTGCCGTTGTCAGTTCTTAGAAGCTTGACCAGTTTCTGCAGATTAACCTGGGTTGTCTTCAAAAATGTAATGAGAACATCAGGTGTCTCATCTTTTGAACGTAGAAATTTGACCCACGTGTATCGCGAATAATCGTCCACGACAACTAACACGTATTTCTTTCCACCTAAGCTTTGCGTTCGCATCGGACCACAGAGATCCATATGCAACAACTCTAAAGGAGCGCTTGTACTCGGTTCAGGCTTTGGTTTGTGCGGAGCTCTTTTCATCTTTCCTTTTTCACACGCTGCACACATATGTTCTTTGACATACTTTAGCTCAGGAAGTCCGTTCACTAACTTTCCACTGACCAGTTTATTGATGTACCGAAAATTGAGGTGAGAGAGCCATCGATGCTATAACCAGCTTTTTTGCATCGATGCTTTTGAGAGTAGACATACCTGCTTGTCAGTCTGGATGTTTGACAAATTAATTGTGTAGAGGTTGTACTTTTGAGTGCCGACCAAAAGTTCCTTGCCTTCTTCAGTGCGAACAGAACACCTCTTGGCCTTGAAATTTACCTCTAAGCCTTTGTCATAGAACTGGCCTATACTGAACAGGTTGTGTCCTAAGCCTTCAACATAGCTCACCTTCTTGATCGTGACTTTGTCATGTACCATATCACCATAACCCAGTATTGGTGAAAACTGATCATTACCAAATCAAACTGTTCCGCAATATTTCTCTGTAAAGTTGGTCAACATACCTTTCAGCCCTGTCATATGCTTGGAACACCCGCTATCCAAGTACCACATATGACGGGTCTGCACAAGAGAAATTATGAAACAAGAGTGTTAGGTACCCATAAAAAAAATGGAGTAAAGACTTTTGAGCTTTGAAGTACGGGTCTTGAACTGTTGTGTTCAAAAGCCATATATCTTTGACTTTAAGATCCAGGTTTTGAACTGTTGTGTTCAAAAGCCATTTTGACTTTGATATCCGGGTCTTGAGCTGATTTACTCAAGAACCATTTTTCTCCTACTCCCCTTTGACAGTAGGTTCCTGCAACACATAATCATCCTTTTTCTTTGGTATCCATTTGTATTTGGATCCAACTGTGTTAGCACATGATTTTGGTACCCATTTGAAATTGGGTCCTCTTTTCTTTTGAGAATCAAATGAAGAATTATAAGAGTGAACATGATATGTACCAAACCAAACATCAGAATCTTGATAAGAAGCATAAACATGTTTATCATAATATGAATACTTTCTAGCAGACAGACGTAACGGGAATAATTGCTTCATAGAATATTTCTTACGATAAACGACAAGTTTTGGTTTCAAAATAGTAGCAACATTCGCATTCAAAACATCTTTACTAGTCGGAGTCTTATTACAATCAACACTACAAAAAGATTTAGCAGTCTCGTCAATCTCCTGTTTTGGTTTCCATTAAGATTTAACTCCTGGCTTTTTCTTGCTCAGATCTGAAACATTTGAAACTGATGAGTTAGATTTTTGAGAAACAAACGAATGCTTCTTCTTTGGCTTACCAGTAGTGATCGGTTTCTGTGAATGCTGAGATTTAATCTTACCTTTAGCATTCTTAGTGTTCACAGAGACTGATTTATCAACTTTCGTTGATTTTATACCTTTTACAAGCATACTGGTTTTTCCCAACGATTTCACAACAAAAGATGAATGGTTAGGATGTTTCGCATTAAAGTCAAATTGATCAAAACAATCATCTAAAACACCATTAGAGTTTAAAAAATCATACCCTCCATCAGTTGAACCAAACAAATCATCAGATTTTGAAGCTTTAGTTGATTTAGAAAGAACAGTATTTTTAAGCACAGTTGAAAACACGTTTTGTTCAATATCAATCAAAAGTCTTTCGTCTGCTAAAGATTTCTCAAGTTCAGAAATTTTACTTTCCAAAACGAGAGGAGGAATGTAAAGTTTACCTTCAATAGGCTTAGCCTCCATTTCTTTTACAGAATAACTCTGAAAGAAGTCATTTGAAAGAGATTTTGATTGATATTTAGGATCATCATTATAGCTATTATTCAACTTCGTATAACGAAATGGAAGATGAACTTTAGATAAGTTCTTTCATTTCTCGGTTTCCTTGGCTTCATCCTCTTTAGACAGTCCAGTCCAGAAAACTTTAAGGTCTCGGTATCGTCGAGAAAGTTTCATAAATGTAAAATCATAAAGTGCAGGCACTTCAGATTTACCCTTTTTAAGGTAGTGTGGATTCTCGTATCCAATTCCCCAACTTTCTTTATTCTTGTTGGGTCTGAAATATGCCAAGGATGGTTACTACTTCTAGTTCAACATGGTTACTACTTCTAGTTCAACATGGTTAATACTTCTGAAGTTAATATTCAACATGGTTACTACTTCTGTGGTTAATGTTGCTAGTTGTAGTTAATACTGCTAGAAGAAAACAGTTAATACTTCTAGTTGTTAATACTTCTAGTTAGTACTTCTGATATTAATACTTCTAGTTAATGCTGCTAGAAGAAAACAGTTAATACTTCTAGTTGTTAATACTTCTAGTTAGTACTTCTGTTATTAATGCTGCTAGTTGATGGTTAATGTTGCTCAACAAGATTAGTACTGCTAGTTCAAAGTTAGTACTGCTTGAAGAGATTAATGCTGCTGAGCATGGTTAGTACTGCTAGAGTTAATACTGCTCAGAGTATTAATGCTGCTTATGATCAATACTGCTTATAAGATGGAGATCTGCATGAAAGGATAACAGCTGGATAATCTAAAGATATACATGGAAGCTTAGAGATATACATGGAAGCTTGAAGATAATGCTGGAAGAATATCTGAAGAACTTGACTTCTCTTCTAAAAGTCAAGTTAGGGGGAGATTGTTGGGAACTGAAGATTCTACTAAGTGTAGTTACTACTGCTAGTACAAGTGTAGTTACTACTGCCAGAACAAGTTGAAGATTAATACTGCTAAGTGTTACTACTGCTAGTAGAATTACTACTGCTAGTTAAAATTAGTACTGCTTGAACAAAGTTAGTACTGCTTAGCTAGTTAGTACTGCTAGTAGTTAGTACTGCTTGAAGTTAATGCTGCTAGTTGAAGTTAATGCTGCTGAGCATTATTAGTGCTGCTAAAGAGATCCGGATGGAATGTACTACAGCTGGATATACTGAAGATATACTTAGAAGATATACATGGAAGATATACTGAAGATTTGTTTATTCTTTGTAATTATCTTTTTATCAGTATATGTATAGAATGTTTAGAATAGATAGAAATAACTTTTGATAATCGTTTTTCATGAGAGAAAATCAACCTCAAGGCATAGATCCTAATTCTAGAGAAGTAGAATTCGTATTGGTGAGCCTGTTCATCAATATTGAGGTTGAGTGTGTAATCTTGTAGTTTTAAGCATTAAATACAAGGTTACTGTTTGATAATTATATACTGTTTTTGATTACTGTTTGATCAAATATCAAAGTGTTTTTCCGCAACTTCTTTGATATTAGTTTCTGAGTATTAATTCTTGTTAAGAATTCGATCCTGACAATTCTCTTTGGGTTTGTTTTGATGAATGGTTTGTTCAGATTGACCTAATGAGTATAACTTCTTTTCCAAAGCATTTAATTTTGCAAGTAAAGATTCGTTTTCTTTGGAAGTTGAAGAATGCAATTTCGTAAGCTCTTTGAAATCAAACTCACTCTTTTTCAATTTAGACTTTGTTTCAGTATTCTCTTTAAGAATTATGGTTTTTTCTTTTGCGCTGGTGTCATTGTTTCTATGTAAAATCTCAATCAATACTTTAATCTCAGCAAGGTCATTGCTAAGTTTCTGTATTGACTGGTCTTTGTCATTAATAACACCCTTTTCACATTTAAGTTTAGACTCTAATTCTTGGAGTTTTATCATCATGGCATGCATTTGATTTAAGAAATCTGATTCAGTTAAATCACATACCTCTTCGTTGTCCTCTTCATCGGAATCAGCTTCATCTTCTATTTCTAGCTTGCCCATGAAGCATAGATGTGTTGTCTCTTCCTTCTCTTCCTTCTCATCTTCTTGGTCTGACTGATCTAGCCAGAACTCATCTTCTGCCATCAATGCCTTTCCAGCTTCCTTCTGCTTGGCTAGAAGCATTTTGTTCTTGTAGTAGTCGGAGTTCCGGACTTTGGGTCTTCGGCAGTCTTTGGCAAAATGTCCAAGTCTACCACAGTTGTAGCTCTTTGGAGGTTCTAGTTGATTGATCTCTACTACTTTAAACCTTTTCTCTTTAGGCTTCCTTTCTTCTAACCTCTTTCCTTCGAATCTCTTTCCTTCAAACCTCTCTTTGTGAACATAGTTGCTTGGACCAGATGAATACCTCTGACTGTTCGAGCTCGGCTTTTTGTAGAAATTCTTTTGAAAAGCCTTAGTCAACATAAGCATAGACTGCTTTAGTTGTTCACAGTCGTCGGAGTCAGAGTTCGCTTCACTTTCAACATCATCTGATTCAGACAAGATCATCTTCTTCTTCTTCTTTTTCACAACAAGAGCAATTGAATCATCAACTGTCTTCTCAGTCTGTCTCTTCTCATACTTGATCTCATCCACCTCTTCCTCATTCTGCTTGAGTGTTTCATACACCTCGTGAGGTGGAATATCGTTAAGATATTTGATTTGCTTCATCTGTCTTGTAAATCTTTTCCATTCAGGCTGAAGGATGCTAAGGAATTTGACATTCAACTCGATATGTGTTTTATTGACCTTATTCTTGCTTAACTCATTCAGCAAGGTCACAAATCTGTCATATGTTTCTTCTAGAGATTCTCCAACTCTGCCTTTGAATTCTTCATAGTTGTTGAGGCAGTTGGATATCTTGAGTTGGTTTCCAACTTTTGAACCAAGCATCATTTTCTCTAGTTGATCCCACATCTGTTTACCTGTGGCTTTGTAGCTGTCTATCTTCACGTATATTTCATTAGTAATGCCTTGAAGAATGAAAGACTTTGCTAATCTATCAGCTTTTGCTCTCATGAGTGCATCACCTTCGAGATCATCAAACTTAAGTTGATATGGTATCTCCACAGTTCCCTCTGTACGAGTCTCCCAAACAGGTGGCATAACTCCTTCTTCTAAAGATTTCCTGATTAAAGTACCCATATCATGTCTTTCTATGAAGTCCATGAACCGATCTTTCCACTGTTCATAATCTCCCCTGAAGAGTATTGGTGGCTTTGTGTCAGTTTCGATATCTAGGGCTTCTCTTGAAGTCATCCTGTTTGAATAATGTGCAAAGAGAACTTGTACTGATCGTTAGTCCAGAAAAAAAATCAGATAATTACTGAAAATTTTGATTAAGTCTGGAACTGGAGAAAAAGCACAAGTTTGCGCTACTTGAAGGTGGCGCAAAAGTCAAACTTTGCGTTTGAAGAAGCTGGCGCAAAAGAGTTTTGCGCGAGAAGCGGGTCGGGCGAATTGGAACTTTGCGCGAGTGAAGGTTGGCGCGAAACAAAGTTTTGTGTGAGATGTAGTTGGCGCAAAACAGGGATTTGCGCTAGAAGTAGGTCATGCAAAAGAGCTTTTGCGCGAGACGTTGTTGGCGCGAATTGAGGTTTGCGCGACTAGTTGTTAGCGCAAAACTGGAGTTCGACCGGTAAGATGTTGACCGGATAAATGCTTCGACCGGAGTTACGACTGGTATAATGTCGACCGGGGTCTTGACCGGACTTGATGTCGACCGGACTGTTGTTTGTGACCTACGACCGGAGATGTTTTCGACCGGATATGAATGTGAGTGTGACCAGAGGTAGACTTCGACCGGGGTTGTTGATCGGTATGGAGACGTGACCGGTATACTGAGTGGCGCAAAGGTATATTTGCGCGACCAATTGATGGCGCAAACCGGTGTGTCGACCGGTAATGTGGACCGATATATTTCGATGGATTTCGACTGGGGTGTGTTTCTTCTTCGTTAAATCGGCCCTGTAAATCCCAAATACACCTATCCAGAAATGTTTTTACAGTGTTGGATCATAAATTTTATTCAAGATTAAAGTTAAAGTTCAAGATTGAATCTGCATTACTGATTCTAAAATTGATTTTGCAAGAATAATTGAGTCGAAAGAGAAAGAGATCTTAAATCTTCAAGTTGAAGTAAAAAGTATTAACTCAAGTTGTTAAAGTACATATTTATTGGATTCAAGATCATAATTATCTGAAGATGGAAAACTGAAGTCAAAGCTGATAAAGTCATCTTAATAAATAGTCTAGAGTCCTTTTGTAATAAATAGTCAAAGTCTGTTTACGTATTTTATTTATTAGTTTTATATTTAGTTAAATAAGTTTAGTTTTAGTTGTTTGGGCCTAAACCTTGTCAAGCCCATTAGGCTTTTTAGCCTAAGTTTAAATAGATTTGGTTTAGAGTTAATTAGGTTAGAGAAATTATTGGAGCTAATTAGAGAAAATAATTATAGAGTGTGGTGGTGGTGGTGCGCCGTTTAAAGAAAAAAAGCAGAGAGAAAGGTCGATTTCTTGTCAAGAACAATTGTAACCGTTTGATTAATCAATATCAGGTTTGCTTTATTATGTTGAATATATGTTTACTTGATTGAATGATTGCTTATTGGGACACAATTGGTATCAGAGCACGTTACATATTGAATTGAATAAGCTTTTTTCGGTTCTGTTTTCTATCAAAGATTCATAATTTTTATTGTGTGATTATTCATTCAAGTTGTTATTGATTGGATTGTGTTTGTTTAGCATATTATCGTGATTGGGTATTGGTTGATTTGAATATTACATCGATTTTGATTATCAATTTGGTGTTTTTGGAAATTTTGGGTTCGTTCTCGTGAAGCCACTGTTTCATAAATCAAAATTCATTGTTAATGGTTTTTATTGAAATTAATTGATTGCAATCTGTTCTAGTTGGTAATTTGATCGTATTGGCAAAGTTTTATTGTTTAATTCGAGAAATCGTGTGTTTTCTGGGTTGATTTTGGTTTCTGGGTCGATAAGTATCAAGAACATATCGGTCTAAGCCTATATCGGTCGAATATCTCTCCTATTATCGGTCTTTCACTATCGGTCGACCGGTACACACACAGTCCACCCCGGTCGAATACCTTAAAGTCTATCGGTCAAGGCTAATATCAGTCGAAGACCTCTATCGGTCCAAGCTATTATCGGTCAAAGTCTATACCGATCGAAACCTTATACCGGTTGAAGCCAATACCGGTCCATAATCTATCGGTCGAACATCACACTATCGGTCTAAGCACACCCCGGTCTAAGCATTCTATCGGTCTAAGCACACTTTCGGTATTTCACACTATCGGTCTAAGCATTATGTCGATCTAAGCTCTATCGGTCTAAGCACACTATCGGTCTAAACACACTATCGGTCTAAGCATACTATCGGTCTATTCAATTGTCCGGTCGAACAAGTGTCCACTTTGCGCAACGGCCTTGATACGCAAATCTCTACTTTGCGCAACGGCCTTGATACGCAAACCTTACTTTGTGCAACGGCCTTGATACGCAAACCTTACTTTGCACAACGACCTTGATACGCAAACCTTCTTTACGCAAGTACTATTCACACTATTCACTGTTCACCTTTTGCGAATTTTGTTCCAGGTTTGTACAGTTCATTTTTTTCAGTATTATTCGTGCTTTATACTGTGTTCGAGGACTGCATTTAATTATTTTTGGAAATTTATTTTTCTGAAAATTTTGAGTGTGGTTTTTATCTTGACTTCTAACGATCTCATCAAGTTGATTGTTTCAATATCAGATAAGTTTGATTTCTAATCATATAAGTAAAGATGTCTCGGGAAGCTCTTGCTATTGGAACAGATGTGAAGCCTCCAGTACTCTTCAAGGGGGAGTACGAGCAGTGGAAGGACAGATTCTTGGACTTCATCTATCGACATGATTTGGGAGATTATATCAGAAAATCTCTGAAAGAAGGAATCATGACACCTCCAACCAAGGTTCTCACTGTAGCCGGAGAAAATGGTGAAGAAAAAGAGACAGAGTATAAGTTATCGATTGGTGAATATACGGAAGATCAGCTGAAGAGACACAAGGGTGACAAGCTGGCAAGATCATTTATTCTCCAAGGCATACCGAATGAAATATATGTCAAGATTGATAGCTACAATGCTACCGTCAAGCAAATGTGGGATCAATTGGAGAAGATGATGATTGGATCAAAAGTCGGCAACCAACTTAAAGTTTCCAACTGCTTGAATAATTATGAAGAATTCAAAGCCAAAGCTGGAGAATCAATCGAAGCCACTTATGACATATTTGTCACGTTGCTGAATGAGCTCAGCAAGAACAAGATCATCAAATCTCAAGTTGAGCTGAATGTGAAATTTCTCAGCAACCTTCAGCCAGAGTGGAAGAGATTCACCAGACAGATGAGGCAGTTGAAAGATCTGAACGACATTCCACTTCATGAAGTTTATGAAATCCTCAAACAGAATGAGGAAGAGGTGGATGAAATCAAGGCTGAGATGAAAAAGGCTGACAAAGCAGTTGCTGATCCAGTTGCTCTTGTAGTAAAGAAGAAGTCTAAGAAGAAAAAGGTGATAGAATCTGAATCAGAAGAGACTGATAGCGAGGCAAAGTCTGACTCTGATGATTGTGAACAACTGAAGGAAGCCATGCTAATGTTAACCAAGGCTTTCCAAAAGAAGTTCTATAAAAAGCTAAACTCCAACAGTCAGAGGTACTCGTCTGGTCCGAATAACTACAAGCATAAGGAGAAGGTTGAAGAAAAGAGACCAGAAGACATGAAGAAGGATGGAGCTGATGAGTTCAAGAAGGAAGAACCGATGAAGGGCTACAACTGTGGAAGATTCGGTCATTTTGCCAAGGACTGCCGAAAACCTAAAGTCCGTAACTCCGAATATTACAAGAATAAGATGCTTCTAGCCAAGCAACAAGAGGCTGGAAAAGCATTAATGGCGGAGGATGAATACTGGCTCGACCATTCGGATCAAGAATCTGATGAAGGAGAGAAGGACGAGACAACACACCTGTGCTTGATGGGGCAGAACCAGTCAGAAGCTGAAGCTGATTCTGATGTTGGAGACAATGATGAGGTATGTAACTTAACTGAATCTGATTTTCTGAACCAAATGCATGCCATGATGTCTAAACTCCAAGAATTAGAGTCTAAACTGAAGCGAGAGAAAGGTGTCATAAATGAGAAAAATCAATCTATACACAAACTTAGTAATGATATTGCTGAGAAAAATGTATTAATTGAAACTTTGCATAAAAATATAGACACCTGCGCTAAAGAAAAGACTATAATTCATAAAGAGTTATCTGAAACTGTTTCTAAGTATAGAGAATGTGAGTTTAAGTCTATAGATTTTTCTAAAAGGTATTTTTCTACTTCCAAAGAAAAGAATTCTTTAATAGACAAGGTGAATGCTTTGGAAGAGAAATTACATTCTTTAGGTCAAACTGAACACCCTATTCATTTGAACAAACCTAAAGAGAAACCTGATACTTGGGGACTTGGTTACAAGAACCCACATCATCTTAAAAAGGGTATATCTGAAGTGCCTACACTTTATGACTTTGTGTTTATGTTGTTGGCTCCTCAACATCAGGAACTCAAACCCTTTTGGACTAGTCTGTCTGATAAAGATAAAGCCAAGGAATAAAATAAAAAAAAGAACACAGCTAAAGTTCAACTTCCATTTCGCTATGAGAAGTTGAATAACAATTATAGTTCTAATAAATCAAAATTTCTTTCAAATGATTACTTTGAGAGTTATTCTATAAAAGATTTGGAGGCTAAACCCATCGAAGGTAAGCTTTACGTACCTCATCTAGTTTTGGAAAGTAAAATTTCTGAACTCGACAATACTCTTACCGAAGAAAGAATTTTGATGGACTTAGAACAAACTGTATTTTCAACAGTGTTCAAAAATACTATTTTTCCTAAATTCTCCAAGGCTTTAAATTCTGATGACAAGTCTGGTTCACTTGAGAATGATCTTAATTTCTTAAACTCTGATGGTAGTTTGAATGATTGTGTTGCTCAATTTGATTTTACCTCTAAACTTCTTGATCATTCATCTTGTGTTGTTAATTCTTTTGGATAACCCAGTGTGTTTGATAAAGGTGAAACATCAACGAAAGTTGATAAATCAGTTTCTGTGAAATCAAAGAAAGCAAAAGGTAAGAAACAAAAATCTCAGCTTTCACAGAAACCGATCCACACTGGTAAGCCAAAGAAGAAGCACTCTCTTAATTCTCATCATTCTAACTCTAAAGTTTCAAATGTTTCAGATTTGAGAAAGCAAAGGGTTGGAGTTAAGACTGCATGGATACCGAAACAGAAGATAGACGAGAAAGATTAATCTAGTTCTAGTTTTATTTTGAATAAAAAGACTTCTAGTAAAGATGATGTGATTGTGAATGTTGCTATTTTTAAATCTAATCTTGTTGATTCTCGCAAGAAATACTCTATAAAGCAATTATTCCAGTTAGCACCATCAAATAAAAAGTTTTTAAATTATGGTGAATGTGATTATGCTTCTCGTAAATATTCTGATGTTTGGTATGGTTCATATAATGTTTCATCTTATAGTTATCATTCATCGTATCATGTTTATGGTTCTAAAAAACAAAGCGGGCCCAATTCTAAATGGGTGCCAAAATCGAGTACTAACAGTGGAGGTCCCATTTTTAAATGGGTTCCTAAACCTCTTCTTTCCTGATTTGTTTTGTGCAGACCCGTCATATGTGGTATTTGGATAGCGGGTGTTCCAAACATATGACAGGGTAGAAGAGTATGTTGTCTAATTATACAGACAAATACTGCGGCACAGTTCGTTTTGGGAATGATCAGTTTTCACCAATTCTGGGATATGGTGATGTTGTACATGAAAATCTTACGATCAAGAAGGTGAGCTACGTTGAAGGCTTAGGACACAACCTATTCAGCATTGGCCAATTCTGCGACAAAGACTTAGAGGTTAATTTCAAGGCCAAGACATGTTCAGTACGCACTGAAGAAGGGAAAGAACTCTTGGTCGGCACTCGCAAGTCAAACCTCTACACCATCAACTTGTCAAAGGTCCAGGCTGACAATCAGGTCTGTCTACTATCAAAGGCCTCGATGCAACAAAGCTGGTTATGACATCGACAGCTTTCTCACCTCAACTTTCGGTACATCAACAAGCTGGTCAGTGGCAAGTTAGTGAAAGGACTTCTAGAGCTGAAGTATGAAAGAGAACACCTATGTGCAACATGTGAAAAGGGAAAGATGAAGAGATCCCCACACAAACCAAAGCCTGAACCGAGTACCAGCTCTTCTTTAGAGTTGTTGCATATGGACTTGTGCGGTCCTATGTGAACGCAAAGTTTAGGAGGAAAGAAGTATGTGCTAGTTATCGTGGACGACTACACACGATACACTTGGGTCAAGTTCCTACGGTCTAAAGATGAGACACCCGAAGTTCTCATTACATTTTTGAAGACGAACCAAGTCAATCTGCAAAAAAAAGTCAAGATTCTCAGGACTGACAACGGCACAGAGTTCAAGAACAAGATAGTTGAAGAATATCTCGAGTCGGTCGGGATATCCCATCAATACTCTACTGCTCGCACGCCTCAACAGAACGGAGTCGTCGAAAGGCGAAATCGTACACTTGTAGAGGCTGCTCGGACAATGCTCAGCCAATCTGACTTACCTTTATTTTTGTGGGCTGAAGCTGTATCGACTGCGTATCACACTCAGAATCGCTCCATGATACACCGCCGATTTCAGAAGACTCCGTATGCATTGACAAAACAACCGAACACCAACCATTAAATATTTTTATGGTTTTGGTTGTAAGTGTTTTGTTCTAAATGACAGAGAGAATCTGAACAAGTTCAGTGCTAAGGCGGATGAAGGCATCTTCGTTGGTTATTCCTCTACATCTACTGCATATTGGGTTTACTTGAAGAAGTCGAAGACTGTGATCGAGAACGTCAATGTTACATTTGATGAGGACATGGCTTCTGAGCACATCAGTTCAGAACCCGTAATCACCGGAGTACTAGCTTCTGGGCCAGCCAGTCCAGGACCTGCACCTCATGAGAACAAATCAGATGACTCTTCTTCGTCTACTTCTAAATTATCTGATTTGGATTTATTATTTGAACTGTTCTATGATGAATTTCTTGGATCTAAGTTGCCTAACACTGTTGTGGTTGACAGGATAGAAGACTCAATGACTACTCATCCGACCACTTCCGATATCTCTACTGAATCAAATTCCCTGATTCAGCAAGAAGTTCCAGTTCAAAGGCCTACTCCGACAGTTGAAGTTGTGACCAACACTGATGAGACAGAAGTAGCTGACTCTGTAGGATGTACTGTAAGGACTGATCAACAGACTGCCCAAGTTGTACCTACTACCACTTCTGCAACGACTACTTCAACTGAAACCCCCGTTAATTCTGAACCATCTGAAGGCGATAATAGTGGAATCCTAGATCCTGACAATGATCAACATGCATCTAATCCACTCCCTCATGAACATAAGTGGACCAAAGAGCACCCAGTACATCAAATTATTGGAGATCCTTCTGCATCGGTGCAAACTAGGTCTGCAACTTCAAATCTATGTATGTATGAATCCTTTCTGAGCAAGATCGAGCCTACTCGCGTATCTGAGGCTCTTGCCGATTCAGATTGGGTAACTGCGATGCAAGATGAGCTGAATCAGTTTGAAGCACTGAAAGTCTGGAGACTCATACCCAAACCACAAGGTAAAACTATCATTGGTATGAAATGGGTGTTCAAAAACAAGAAAGATGAAGATGGTACCGTTATCCGAAACAAAGCACGACTTGTCGCCAAGGGATATAGGCAAGAGGAAGGGATAGACTACGATGAGACTTATGCTCCAGTGGCACGTATAGAGGTGATTCGGATGTTCTTAGCCTACGCAGCCCACAAGAACTTCACCGTCTATCAAATGGACGTGAAGACAACTTTTCTGAATGGAGTACTCAAGGAAGAAGTCTATGTTTCTCAGCCAGAAGGGTTTGTAAATCCAGATAAGCCGAATCACGTCTACATCCTGGATAAAGGTCTTTATGGACTGAAAAAAGCTCCTCACGCCTGGTAGGATATTTTATCTCAGTTCTTGGTCAAGTCAGGTTTTACAAAAGGTACGGTTGATACCACTCTTTTTATTAAAAAGGATAAAGGCGATATCATTCTTATTCAAATATATGTGGATGATATTATATTTGGTTCTACAAATTCTAAGTACTGTAAGAACTTTGCAAACCTCATGGTGTCACGTTTTCAGATGAGCATGATGGGAGAGATGAACTTCTTTCTAGGATTGCAAGTCAAACAATTTTCAACAGGGATTTTTATCAATCAAACTAAATACATTCTGGATATTCTTCGGAAGTTCAAAATGGAAAATTATAAACCGATTGGTACCCCAATGGCACCTGGTACTAAGATTGGCACCGATCTTTCGGGAAAGGTTGTTGATGTTAGGACTTATAGAGGGATGATAGGTTCTTTAATGTATCTTACTTCTAGTAGGCCGGATATAATGTTTTCTACATGCTTATGTGCTAGATATCAGGCCAATCCTAAAGAATCCCTTTTGTCTACTGTAAAGCGGATTTTCAGGTATCGAAAGGGGACATCAGATCTTGGTCTGTGGTATCCTAAGGATACAAGCTTTGAACTAACATCTTATTCAGACGCAGATCATGCTGGTTGAATGTTAGACAGGAAGAGCACCTCGGGTCATATCCAATTCCTCGGAGATAAACTCGTTAGTTGGGCTTCGAGGAAGCAATTATGTGTCTCCACATCAACGGCCGAAGCGGAATATGTAGCTGCTGCTAGCTGCTGTTCTCAGGTCTTGTGGTTGAGAACACAACTACGAGACTATGGATATCATTTCAATAGAATCCCGATCTATTGTGATTCGAAGAGCTCTATTGCGATTACCGCTAACCCTGTTCAGCATACTAAGACCAAACACATAGATGTCAGGTATCATTTTATAAAAGATAATGTAGAAAAGGGAACAATTGAACTTTACTTTGTAAAAACTGAATATCAGCTTGCAGATTTGTTTACCAAACCTTTAGACGAAAAGATATTTAATTTTCTTGTCTCAAGACTTGGTATGCTAAATCTTAAGACCTAATCGGTGGTTACCTATTAAAGTTTCTTATTGTATCTCTTTATCATTTCTTTATTATTATTTCCGCATGATACCTGCTCTTTAATAGTTTGTTCATGATCTCAGGGGGAGTGTGATAAGTATCTTATAGATGGTCAATGTTAGTTTCAGGGCGAGCAATACTGAATGCATTGGGCTTCCTGCCTAATTTGTTAGTAATGCATGATTTTAGGGGGAGCGTTCAAGTCAAATGAGTATGGCGATGACTTCTGATTATTTCTGATAAGAACTCGTACACTAAGTGTTTTACTGCTTTCTGTCATTTCAATTTATGTGATTAAAGTTACTTTGACTAGACCTTAAGACTTTTGTAGGTTGAGAGATACTTTAAAGATCATATCTTTATGACTTTCAGCTTGACTTCGTGAGATGTAAGACTGCATTCTAAAAGGTATAATTTCTTATCTTCATCTCATCTATGGTTGAAAGAAGAACAACTTTCAATCATAAGAAAACATGTTCTTAAATGTTTAAACCACTTCCCGATTCTCAAACAAATTTCTTGATTTGGAAGTGTGATTTTAAATGTTTTCTGATTCATCTTTGAGCATTAACTGATCAAGTTAAATCATCTGAGCATCATATGATTCATAGGAAAAACATGGGATCAGTGTGCTAGGACTTATTTGAACTTCTATGGATTCACGCTAACCAGTGTCTCCTACCCAAAAAGTAAATCCTTAGTGATTGAGTGTGAGGAGTTCCATAAAATGAGTGTGGGATGTGTGATGAGAGAAAATGTTAAAAGAGAGTTTGGTTAGCTGTAAGCTTAATGATAAAAAGAAAGAGGGTGAGAGAACAGAGTAAAAGAATATTAAACTCTGCACCAACTACTTTCTGAGCCGGGCATCCGCATTTCTAATGCTTCACATTTCTTTGGTGAACATTATTGAAACAGGCACCTAGCCCATGCCAACTCTTGACATTACCCCACCAGCTACTCATTTTCTTCTCAACAAGAAAATGTTTCATTTTCAAAGGGGACGCAACATATATGCTATCTGATTTTCATTTGGAAAATCTGGATATTGAAAAGAAGGAAGTCCGCCCCACCTTCACATTTCACTCATGCACATTGAGTCTGTGTTTTGTCTCATTGGTTTACACATTTTGAGCCTGATAAGCAAACATCATATGCTTTATTTCTTTCTACCACTTGCACGAACACACAAAGAATTTGTTTCTTTGTCATAACGTTCATAGAAATTACCTTTGTGGTGTTTCGATGATTTAATGGAAGCACTGGGGGAGTGAACATCATAAAAGCTCCTTTATATTGTGTATTCGTTATACACGATGACTTTGTGTTACTGACAGGCAATTTTAACTGATTCATTTGTTGATTCAGGTGTTACACTTCATTTACTAACTTGTCTAGATTTGCAAAGATCTGGATTAACATCTTAATGAATTGACGGATACTTAGTGGTTCTGTTTGCAAGATCAATGGTGGAAGAAATTTCTTGAAGACACGTTTTGATGAACTCTTTGCTCTTTTCATCAAAAAGGGGGACAAGCTGTCAATCAAGAAATGAAAGATATTCTGAAGATATGCTGAAATGAAGAAATTTTCTTTGAAGATGATTTGCTGAAGCATTCTGAGTTGAAACTGGAGATAATTTCTTTCCAAAAGATATTCTCATCGATTGGGGAGATTGCTACATTCTGAAGACAAAGAGGAGGATTACATTTTCCGAGCTTAAAGAATGATCTTCATCCAAAGGGGAAGATTGTTAAAGTACATATTTATTGGATTCAAGATCATAATTATCTGAAGATGGAAAACTGAAGTCAAAGCTGATAAAGTCATCTCAATAAATAGTCTAGGGTCCTTTTGTAATAAATAGTCAAAGTCTGTTTACGTATTTTATTTATTAGTTTTATATTTAGTTAAATAAGTTTAGTTTTAGTTGTTTGGGCCTAAACCTTGTCAAGCCCATTAGGCTTTTTAGCCTAAGTTTAAATAGATTTTGTTTAGAGTTAATTAGGTTAGAGAAATTATTGGAGCTAATTAGAGAAAATAATTATAGAGTGTGGTGGTGGTGGTGCGCCGTTTAAAGAAGAAAAGCAGAGAGAAAGGTCGATTTCTTGTCAAGAACAATTGTAACCGTTTGATTAATCAATATCAGGTTTGCTTTATTGTGTTGAATATATGTTTAATTGATTGAATGATTGCTTATTGGGACACACACAAGCTCTACATGGTCAAAGAAGGATGCAATGCAAATAGAGCTTGAGGAGCTTAGAAGGAGAGCAAGTGTTGCAAGTGATACTAGTAATGGACTGAGAAAGATAAATTCTCAAGTCTGTGCGGAAAGAGATAAACTGAAAGATAAATTTCTCAGTCTTGAGGTTGAGATTAAAATGATGAAAGAAAAGGCAACCCAAGACAGAGACAATGCAATAACTCAAGATGAAATGTTGAAGATTGAGAAGGAAAGAAAAGAATTTGCTAAGAAATTCTCTGATTTCTCTAGAAAAGCCTTTGAAGAGAAGAAATCAATAGAGCTTAGATGTGTTAAGCTTTCTCAACAAGTTTCAGACTTTGAGAAGGTTATCATTCTAGAGAGAGAAAAGGCTGAGAAGGAGAAGAAGAAAGCTGAGCTGAAGGATATAAATAAAGACTTTTCTGAAGAAAAGAAAGTATTGGAAACTGAGATAGCTAAGCTGACAAGAGAGCTATATGAGCTATCAACCAACATTCTGAAGGAAAATAAGGCAAAATTTGAATTGCATAAGAAGTTTGATCTGATTGAAAAGGAAAGAAACATTTTGTCTTCAAATATAAAGGAACTCGAAGAGATCGTATTCAAGGTGAAGCTAACTGAGCACAAGACGCCAGAATCAATAGCTCAATCACCGAGAGATGATCAAACGGATTCAGATTGCTCACTCAAAAAGGCTTCAAGTTCACATGTTTCAAATGTTTTCTATAATCCTTTCTGTGATTCAAATGATAGTCTGACTTCTAAATCTACTGATCAAATTCGTCTTTCTAACCTTTTCTATGACAAAAATGTTGATGGTTCAGGTAACTTAAAGAAGAACAAGTCTCTGAAGAAAAGGATCTGGAGAAAAGAAGATGAAAATAGAGGAAATTGGATCTGCAGAGTTAAAGGATCTCCAAAGGAAAATAAGAAAGAAGAATCATTTGTGCATACATCAAATGCTAAAAGGAACAATGCTCCGAAAGGTAAAACTTTTGGCAAACCTGATCTGGTTTATACAATCAATCAATTGATCAGGTTAGCACAAAAGAAAATTAGTTGTTCCTACTGTGGCTCAAATGATTTTGTAAGAAAAGATTATGTGAATAACTGGTATGGTTCTTACTTTATATCTCCTACTAGAACTGCAACTAACCCATTAGGACCCAACTACCAGTGGGTACCAAAAGCTAAATCTGTGTTACAGGCACCCAAGGTTTAAGGGGGAGAAAAAACGATGACTTCTGATTACTACAGATCAGGACTCTTGCTTAAGTGTCAAAGTGTTGACTTCTAGACAATACAGTCTAGGACTCGGACTTCAATGTCAAAGAGTTTGACTTCTGAATTTACTTTAATCCTAGTAATTCAGAACTCTGTTTCATGATTAAGGACATATTAAGGGGGGAGCTTATATGCTTAATATATCTACTGATATATTCTTTTGATTTAACTGACTTTTTACAGGTATCAAGGGGGAGGATATCTGAGTTTTGTCAAAGATACTTCTTTAAACATATTCATTTCAGGGGGAGTTAAGGATTCTGATTTACAGGTATATATTTCTAATCCTTAGACTATATCACTTGTTGAAAGAAGAACAACTTTCACTAGTGAAAAACGGTTTCTTAAAATGTTCAAACCACTTCCTATTCTTCAAAGATTTTCATGAATTGTGAAGTGTGATTTTAAATGATTTTTGGGAGCTTACTTGTTAAAGAGCTTAAATGGCAACCACTTTTAGTTTGAGGGGGAGAATCGTATTGTCAAACATCTTATGTTTTGACTTCTCCAAAAATTTTATTCTTCATGTGTAACTGTATTCTTTTGTACTTACATGTGTAAAAGACTGTTGAACAACACATTCTTTTAGGACAATATATGGGATTCAGTGTGTGAGTTTAACAGAACTTCCATGGATTCACGATAACCAGTGTTTCCTACCCAGGAAGTATTCCCTGAGTGATTGAGGGGAGAGGGGTCAAAAGAATTGAGTGATGGTGTGTGAAGAGGTAAAATGGAAAAGAGAGATTGGTTAGAAGTGAGACTTAATGATCAAAAGAAAGAGGGTGAGAGAACAGAGTAAAAGAATATCAAACTCTGCACCAAACTTCTTTTTGAGCCGGGCAGCCACATAATCTGATAGGTTCAGATTCTTTGGTGACCATTATTGAAAAAGGCACCTAGCCCATGCCATCTCTTGCCTTAACCCCACCAGCTACTCATTCTTTTCTCAAAAAGAGAATGTTTCACATTTTCTGGGGAAGCAGCACATATACTATTGGTTCTTCATTTGGAAGATACTAATATTGAACAAGAAGAAAAGTTGCCCCACCTTCAAACCCTTTCTCATGCACATTAAGTCTTTGTATAATTTGTTGTTGTCTCAACAAGTTTACATACTTTGAGCCTATAATGAAAAGCAATCATCTATGCTTAATTCTTTCATACACATGCACAAGCACACAGAAATTTGTTTTCTGTCAGAACGTTCATAGATAACCATGTGTTATTCGATGATTGAATGGAAGTCCTGGGGAGTCAACATCAAAACCCGCTCCTTATATAGTAACTTTGTGTTACTCAGTGACTTTGTGTCATTGACAGGCATTTTAACTTAGTCATTTGTTGATTCAGGGTTACCACATTTACTTTATTTGAATCTGAAAAGATTGAAATAATAACTTTCTCCATTTGGAGAGACTCCTCTTATTTCCACACAGGGATCCGTACATGAAGACAGTGCTAAATTAGAGTCTATAATGACAAAGGGGGAGATTGTTCTGATATGTTTTGATGATGATGATTCTCACCATTCATCAAAAATGGGGAGAATATACAAAGGGGGAGAATAATCAACAAGGGAGAATACAAGAACTTTTGAAGTCTTGAAGTAAAGATTGCTGAAGTTTTCAATGATGTCAAAGTGTCGGAATTTATTTGATCTATTAAAAGCCTGACTGAAGATGATCATCAGAAGGACACTTCAAGTAAGAGAAAGTTGAAGACTGTGTAAAGCTACAAGATTTGAAGCTGTCAAAGTAATATCTACTACAGTTTTCAAGAAAAGTGAAGACCCGAAGACAATTGCCAAGTTTTTTTTTAATCTTGAATCCAAAGGGGGAGAATGTTGGATCATAAATTGTATTCAAGATTACAGTTAAAGTTCAGTGTTTAAACTGTATTTATTTGATAGTTAAAGTTTGGGGTTTAAATTGTAATAAGTTGTAAATGGGCCTCATATCTCAAGCCCATTAAGCATTAAGCTTAAAGCCCATATGGCTTAGGTATTTAATGTTTTAATTAATTAGGTTTTAGGGTTAACCTTTCATAATCATAATATTCATAGAGAGGTAGCCTACTTTTTCTCTGTAATCGTATTAAAGGTATCAAGAACACACAAGGTTTTCATTGATTATTCAAGGGATTGGTATGTTATTCGAATCTTATTATCTCTTGATATATATTGTGTTCTGTGTTAGTTTATCAACTAGATTAAACTGGGTTAACATACAGCTCCAAACTTTGACACAATGATCGACTAAACAAGTAGAGCAACACACAACCTTTTAATTTTAAAAACGACCACTGTTTTGAGATTTTGATCGATGGAACAGTGTTGAAAAAATGATGAACACAGAGAGTTTCTAAAAGTTTGATTTTGATCTGGTTTCTGCTCTGATACCAATTGTGGGTCTGTGTGATTGAACACGATCTTTACCAGATAATCAAACAACAAACATATATAGATTACCAACCTGTTTCGATTACAAACGATGGATTACAAGGTTGATGTTCTTCACTGTTTAATCTCTCTCACTTTCTCTATGATGTTGGCGATGATAGGATTTGAGATGTGTTGAGATTTTTTTTTGTGAGATTTGATCTGAGATCTGATCTTATCTAACCTAACATCTAATCTAACATAATATAATATCTAAACTAATAATATCCTAAAATATCTTAACAAACAGATATTTAGGAATATTATAATAATATAAAATACAATAATTAACTTTGACATTTTATTACAAACTAACATTAGACTAATATTGAGAGTCGACTTTTCAGCATTAGCTTGGATGATCTTGAATCCAATAAATCTGTGATCTAACAGACGCGTCCAAGATAGGTTTGGGATGTGTCTTAATGCAAAGGGGCAAGGTGATAGCCTATGCCTCAAGGCAACTTAAAGAGCATGAGAAAAACTACCCAACCCACGATCTCGAACTAATGGCGGTAGTACTCGTGTTGATCCACACTCTCTCAGAGATTTGATAATGAACCGCTGTAATACTTAGTGAAAATTAATTTTAACATCTGTATGTATAAGTGTTTCACCATCAGCGATTAAATACTGAGTGTGTTCAGTATCGCTGATAATTTCTCTTGTAATAGTTAGACGTAATCTCTGAAGACAAGTTTCGCGACAAAGATGTTCATCACTGAGTCGAAGACAAAGCTTCTGAACAATGGAAGAGTCTACTCATGATCTGATGCGGATATCAGGGAAACCAAGACAAGTCTACCTAGACGCGAAGAAACCTGAAGAAAAGCTTCAGCGATCACTGATCTTCTTTCTATCTTTGTGAAACAAAAGATATTCAGTGATTGAAGATCACATAACTTATGCTCCAAGTTTCTTTTGTCTTATCTTTGCACATATAGTACAAATGTCAGAAGAGACATACCTCTGCGACAGATCGTACAACAACTCTGAAATCTACATTGTTCACCTTTCGGACAAAAGCATGTCTCCAAAAGTCAGAGACATGCAACCAATCATCGAAGGACACGTGTAAAGAACCCTGCCATGCATTTAATGCATAGGGTATAAATAGAAAGATCAATACTCTATCTGAGTGTTGCCATCTATCTTTCTTATCATATATAAACCCTTGCTTTCTATATTCTCTCAATCTTTATTCTCTAATTCTTGTGCAACAATCTATGTGATTCTTAAGTTTGTTTAGATTAAGTTTTACTTAATCTTATTCCGCAACAAACTGTAAATTGTGATTTGATTTATCAATAAACCATTTATTAAACCATTAAATTTTGTGTTTGTATTCAACCATTAAATTTTAGTGTTTGTATTTACAAACTTGTTAAGCACCTTCGGGACCAACAAGTGGTATTAGAGCGGATTGTTTAATCTCAAAAAAAATATCTTGCTTTATTCTCTTCCTTGCTATTCTCAATATGGCACTCAATACAAACACTAACCACTATGATAATGGTTCTCTCTCAAAACCTCCTCGATTTGGCAGAGACAACTTTGCTCTCTGGAAAAATCGAATGATGCTATTTCAAGAAGGTGTAGACCCTACTATACCTGAATACGTAGCATATGGTCCATATGAACCTTTTATGATCATAGCTGTAGTTCCTGCCACTGCCACCACTCCTGTCATTCCTGAAAGATATGCTTCTAAGGAAATTAGACAATAGAGTCGAAGATAAAAAGAAAGTAGGTTTAGATACTAAGGCAAAAACCATTATTTCTATGGCCTTTCCTGATGAAGCCTTCCATTCATCATGCATCTGAAAACTACTAAAGAAATGTGGGACACTATATGTGTTCAGTATGAAGGTACCACTGAAATCCAAGAAACCAGAAAGATCAATTTGGTATGACAATATGAAAGTTTTATCTGTGGTAAGAATGAGTCTCTATCTGATGTCCACCAAAGATTTAATTGTTTAATCATTGATCTAAGGACTGTTGGTAGGACCTATTCTAATTCTAAGGTCCTAACTAAATTCTTGGAAAGTCTTCCTGAAAGTTGGGACAACTATTCAATGTGTCTTAAGCTGACAATAGACTTAAATCATCTTTCTCTTAGCACTCTATATGGAATATTGCTCAACTATGATCAATAAAATCTCCTAAAGAAGAATCTTGTGAAAGATTCTGAAGACTCCAGGAGCACCCCTGTTGCTTTAGTCTCTTCAGAGATCATTCCATCTCAGCGATCTACTCTCACTATCACTGAGTTAGATTCTGACTCTGAGGAATTATCAGACGCTGATCTTTCAGAGTTTGATGAATCCTTAGCACTCTTGACAAACTCCTTCAAAAGAATTGCAAGAAAGAGCAATTTAAGAAGAAATAAGCCTCTCTCCATATCTGGCAAGCCAAAATCAATCTCTGTTGATAAGGCTACTGCTACTTGGTTTAACTGTGAAAAAGTTGGGTATTTTGCCAGCGAATGAAGGTCAAAGAAAGTCTTCAAACCATCCACATCCAAGAAAACAGAGATAACAAATACCTCAAGCTGAAAGAAAAATATCAAAAGCTGAAAAGCTTTAAGCGAAAAGGTAAAGGTCTTATTGCTGAAGAGCCTGATTGGGCTGAATCAGAAGAATCATATCCTCTCAGGTATCATGAGTTTAAAGAAGAAGTAGAAGAACCAACAGGAACTTCCATGAGTTACATCTCCTCTCAGGTATCAATCTCTACTAATCCCTCTCTTTCTGAAGCTGAAAGAAGCCGCGATGTAGATGTGCTGACAATAGACTTGTACAATGCACTAAATGGCAAAACTTTAGCTGAAAACAAAAATATTGATTTAACTGAACAGCTAGAGAAATGTCATGAAAGGATCAAAGAAGTAACTCTTTTAGAGGAAAGTTTAAAAGATCAAGTCATGTCAATGAAGTTATCAGCATTGAACGCGAACAAGCCATCGTTGCTTTAAAAGCGGAAAAGGCAATTGTTGAGGGATGGTGTAAATCTTCAACCAAGATCACTGAAATCATAAGTGCTCAAATCACTGCTCATGAAAAAACCGGTCTCGGTTATCAACATGAAAAGGATGAACTTAGTAGAGACTGTTTCATGCTTAAGATTGGAATGTTTGTCTCTTCTAATCCTGACACTTCTTCTACTCAATGTATTTCATCTTCCAATCCTATCCCTGAGGACTTATCAAAGAGTTTCAAGCTCGCTGATAAAGGGAAATCCATTTCTCATCATCCTTAGAAGTCTACTACGATAGCAAAACCGAAGGTCCATTCCAAACCTTCAGTAAATCAATCCTTCAGCTTTGGATCAAAACTCACTGACATTACTCAAAGATCCACTCCAAAGTTGAAAATTGATATTAAGCATAAGAAACCAGAAGAATTGAAAGTTCCTCCACGATCTAATGCTAAGGGCATTCTTGGAGCAGGCCCTGCTCATCTTAAGTTTTCTAACTCAACAGCTCCTGGTCTTAAAGCTATTTTACTCTATAGAAAGTGCTACCACTGTGGACTTACTGACCATATTGCAGTAAATATCCTACTGCCACAAAAGCTGATAAAATAGCTAAAGTGAAGATGAATGCCTCCAAGGCTAAGAAAGTCACCAAAGCTGAGAAATCTGCCAAGGTGAAAAATGCCACTAAGGTCAAAAACTTAACCAAGGTGAAGGTTACCACTGACGCTGAATCTTCAGATGCCATGAAGTTTGATAATCCAAGATCTATGAATCTGTAGAGAGAGAAAGTAGAGAGAGAGAGCTTGAATGCTCAAGGTGTAAAATCTCAATTATGTGCGTGAAGTTCTTACAAAGGAACAAGACCAAAGGGACCTAAATACCCTTGGTCAATAATACACATAATAGGACACTAAACACAGTATTTGACCAAGCCCTATAAATACAATGATTACTATAAAATCAAACCTAACAATCTCCCCCTTAGTAATCATTGGCGCTTTGGTCTTCAAAAATCATCTTCTAAAACATCACGGACCAACAAAGCGACTTTGAGAAGCTCTCTGACTTTTAAGAAAAAATTTCTTCTCAGCCTCTTTCAGATTAAGTTGTCTTTGCTGCCTTGAGCTCTAGACGATACACCTCTTTTGAATGATCTTGAATGAACTATGGTGTTCGGAGCAGGAACAACAAAAGAATCATTTGTATCTGAGAGAATAGAATCTTTGAGCGAATCTTGACCAGTAGATAAACATTTGAGCTCTTTGTCTCTTTAACTTCTCCTTGACTTCTCCCCCTCATGACCTTGATGATCTTGATCAACTTGGTCATGTAAAAGTTGGAGACGAGACAGCGAAAGATCTGCAAAATCAAAGAAACTGAGAAAAACAGGGGAGGTTTGCGCTTCACGTTGGTTGCGCAAACTGAGGTTTGCGTTACACGTGAGTTGCGCAAAGCACGGTTTGTGTTTCAGCAGGTTGCGCAAAGCACGGTTTGCGCGACCAACTGATGTCGCAAAGCTGACTTAATCTTCAGAAAAAAATAAAAAAAAATTACCTTTTGAAGCTCTTTGACTCCCCCTACACAAATGCACTAGATATGACAATTCGAGTTAGCATTCATAAGAGAAAATCAGATACTCCCCCTCAAAAACAGATATAATCTTTGAAAAAAATATTCTCTTTGTTCACTCCCCCTTGAATAATGTATAAACCCATTAAAATATATTTATGAGAACACAATGATCAAATATTAATGTAAAAAGAAAAATATACTGAATGTAAATTTTGAAACGACTAAACATATAAAATTTTAAACACTAAACAAATTAAAGTCTACTCAGTAAAATATCACAGATTTATCAATCAGTTGAAATCAAGCGTGTGTTGTTGGATACAAGAACAAGGTTTATTGCATATCAAGTTAAAACATGTTCAGTTTCAAAAACTTCCAGCAATCTATTCAGTGTGCTCACATGCGAATCTTCGATTAGCTTCAAGAAAATGCAATTCTAAAAATATAATAGAGAACTTTTCATGTACTCACACTAATCCATCAAAAATTAAGATTATCACAAATTTATAGGTTTATCGCAACTTAAACATATCACCAAGTATAATGAGATGTGTGCTCATTGGCATCTTTTTAGCAGTGTGCACATTGGCATCTTAACATGAGTGTGCTCTTTGGCATCTTTTAAGCTTGTGCACTTTGGCATCTTTTGATCAAAAAGTTTATTAAGTAAAGAACATGCCGTAAACGTAACTTTCTATCTGACCCTGTTGCAGGATTTGGGTCAGCCGCTCCCAGACCAGTTGGCCTTAGGGGACTAGGTGTCAAGCACCCCTTGGAACTTATTCTCCCAGATCAGAAAGGCTACATCGACATATCCTAAACCCATTCATACCAGTAGAACATGACTTTCGATCTGGTTCTATTGAAGGATTTGGGTTCGATCACTCCCAGACCAAATGACCTTAGGGGACCAGATGACAAGCATCCCGAACAACTTACTTTCCCAAACCAGAAAGGCCACAGGTACAAACTTTTAAACTTAGAGATTTCTGAATTTTAAGAATTTAATATTCATCTCAATCACTCAGTTTTACATAAAAGTACTTAGCCCATATTTTCATTACAATCAAAATTTTGACTTTTTAGAATTTTCCAAGCATTGTAAACTATAAATATTCCGAATCACACAACTTTAAAGCAATAATAAAAGTTTCAAACATGTTGCTAACTTTTCGACTTTTGTAAGACTTGAAATTTGATCATATAAAACTTTAATATAAACAAAAAAACTTGAAAATTTATCCTAGACACATATTTTATTCAAAAGAAAGAAAAAAAATGTAAAACTTTACTTTATAGAATAAAATTTGTAAAGATTTAAACTATTAAACTCAATATGCCGATGTTAAAAAATTTCATTAAAGACAAAATGTAAAGAATTCGGCAAATTGATATTTAGTTGGAACAAAATGAAATTCAGTTATTTCATCTTTCACATTATAAAAATAATTTGTGTCTCAAATAAAAAAAATTGGGTTATACAAAATTAAGAAATAGTTGAACAAGCTCAGATTCTTGAAAAATAATGAGAAAAACTGGAACACATTATAATCAGAGAAAAAATGCAACAGAAATAAAAATGATGTACTCATAGTATCTCATTTAGTCAGAAGCTTAAATCATTGAAGAACGAGTTCTAAATTGATTTGTTTAGAAGTCGTAGTCTATGAAGTACGGGTCCTGAGCTGAAGTACACAGAAACCAATTTCCCTTACTCCCCCTTAACATGTGATGCCTGCAACTTTAAATCAGATAAAGATTTGGGTACCCACTTAAATTTGGGCCCATGTTTGTTAGTTGCAGTTCTTATGGGGAAATAATTGAAAGAATTGAAACTAGAACCATGAGAAAGATAATCAGAATAATATGCACAACCATCAGAAGATAAAGCATAATCATCTGAACTAGAATCAGAAGACGAATATGAGACATTTTTGGAAATCTGAATCATTTGCTTAATAGAGTATTTAGAAATCTTATTACAAGAAGCAAATGAATCACTTTTATAATATTTGTCTACATATAAATCCTCATCAATCATAGAATCAGTAGATGCCCGTTTCATTCTCCAAATCTGCTTCTTTGACCGGCTCAAAGTCCTATCTGTAAGAATTGAATCGGAAGAATTAGAACAGTCAGAAATAACTTTATCTTGTTTCTTCGACTTCTTTGACCGTCTTCTTTTACGCTTAGGTTTATAATATTGATCATTGAGCGTAAAAGAATCATCAAGAATTTTAGACTTAATATTTAAATCAGAAGAAATAAATTTATCTAAGCAACCAATCTGATCAACTAATAAATCTGAATTTGCCTTGGAGTCTGCATTATTTGGAGAAAAGATTTTAAAATTTGAAACTTCCTTTTCGTTTTCCTTAGAATCAGAAGAAAGGCTCGAAATAGAATCTGATTTTTGAGAAAATAATTTTTCTTCAAGACTAGACGTCATGAAAGAAAGAATAATATCAGATTCAATTTTCTTCAAAATATTTTGATCTTCTAGCTTATCTTCAGGATCAATGATTTTGCCTTCTAAAACTAACGGAGGAGTATATTTCTTCGAATCATAAAAGATTGGAGAAATATTTTCCCTATCAGAATCTGGAGCATAAGAAGGAACAAAATTATCAGACACTGAAGATTTGACAGGAGATATATCAATTAAACCTTTTCAACCTCTTCTTAATTTATCAGGAAAATATTTGGCATTTTCATACGTATAAACAAAAGGAATTTCATTTTTCTTGTTATTTATCCTTTTCTCATTTTCGACTTCTAAAATTTGCTTTTCACTAGTCCAAAAGAATTTAAACTGAGGAGCATAGTGTGCAAGAGTTAGATAATCGTATTTATATAAAGTTGGAACTTCGTTTATCACTTTGTTTAAACAATGAGGATTGTCAAAACCAAGTCCCCACCTTTGTTTTAAAGCTTCTTCACTCCGCGGTTTATTCATAAATATTGTTTGTTCAGATTGGTTTCTTCGATAAAGCTTTTCTTCTAACTTATTTATTTTATCTGAAAATTCATCTTTTAAAGAAGTCATTTTAGTCAAAGACTCAAGATAAGTCTTATTTGAATTTTCCAAATCATCCAATTTCTTTTGAAAGATGTCTTTAGTATTTTCTAAAATAGATTTTTCATCTTTCAAAGAAATTTTCAGTTTGTCAATCAAATCTGACTTTTCTGAATTTAAATTCTTTTTAGATAATAACTTTAAACGTAAATCAGAAAAAGCAGTTATCATGATATTCAACTGACAAGATATGAAATTGTAATCAAACTCTAAATATACCTCATCTTCATCAATTTCAGAATCATCTGACTGTCCAACCAAGCACATCTGAGCGATCTCTACGTTTGCAGCTTCATCGTTAGAGTGATCCAGCCAGAATTCTTCTTCTGCCAGCAAAGCTGTTCCATTCTCTCTTTTCTCAGCCAGCTCCAATTTCCTTCTGTAATAAGCTGAGTGCTTAACCTTCTTTGCTCTACACTCCTTTGAGATGTGACCCGACTTTCCACAGTTGTAGCAAGCAGCAGTCTTTGGCTCGGGTACTTTGGCTTTAAACCCAGAAGTGAAGCGAGAAGAGTTGGAATCAGATCTTGGTTGGAACTTTTTCTGGTAAAGCTGAGAGAAAAGGATCATAGCTTTCTGTAAAGCCTCACCATCATCTTCAGTTGACCCGTTGTAAGCGTTATCAGACAACGCTTGTTCAGATAATTGCTTTGTGAGAAGAGCAACCGGGTCTACTGATTTCTTCTTTTTCTCAAGTTTTGCCTTCTTTTCTATCACCAAGCTCTCATCAGTTAGCAAGATCTCGAACATCTCTTGGATCTGCATTGTAGAGATTCTGACATCATTCCTCAATCTGTGGCATGATTTATTCCATTCAGGCTGCAATATGTTGAGGAACTTCAGATTTGTCTCAAGCTCAGTCTTTTCAACCTTAATCTTCCGAAGATCATTGATTACGGCACAGAAACGATCAAACACAGTCTTTAGTGGCTCCCCGTCCTTGGCTTTAAACTCTTCAAAACTATTCATGTAGTGTGTATGCCTGAGTTGAGTAGCTACTGAAGAACCAAGCATAATCTTCTCAAGCTGTTGCCACATCAGATTAGGATGAGTTTTGAAACAGTCAATCCTGTTGTATACAGAGTTTGGCAAAGCGAGCATCATATTTGCTTTAATATCACGATCAACTTGATAAGCAGACAATTCTTCATGAGTGTACTCTTTAGTAGGCTTATATAATCCAGAAGCCAATTTGGGTCTTTTAAACGGTCCTTCAGATAAAATGATCATCATGTCTTTTCCATTCTTTTGTCGTTCAATGAAGTTCAGGAACCGATCTTGCCACTGTGTAAATTCGTTTTCATCTATCAGCACTGGTGGACGACTTTCTGTACCCAATGACATCATGATGTCATTCTTGTAGACCTGAGCTTGATAAGCAAATTTTGAAGAATCCATATATAAAAAAAATTCCAGACTCTTTTTTTTTTTGAAACTTAGACAGATAAGGCGCAAACTAGACTTTGTGTATGATGGCAGATGCGCAAAGTAGACTTTGCGTGTGAAGGCGGATGCGCAAACTTAAGTTTCTCGGATGCAGAAGGAAACGCAAAGTTGAGCTTTGCATATGTAGGCGATTGTGCAAACTAGACTTTGAGAGTGAAAGCTGATGCGCAAAATGATCTTTGCGTATGTAGCCTGATACGCGAACTTTGTTTCTCGGATGGCACTTGATACGCAAACTATGCTTTGCGTAATTAGTCCAATGCGAGAACCTGAAAAGCACTAACACACGGATTAGAATACAATGATCTTGCGCAAAGTAATATGAAACTTCCGCAAACCACTAAGAACATGCGCAAACCTACATGAACTTGCGCAAAGCGTAAAAATCAAGAAATTTTTCGCAAGAACAATTTAAACTATGAAATTATACCAAGAAAAATACTCACTGATTATCGAAATCACCTTTTTAACACATTTCAAACAACAATTTCGATTAAAAACCACTAAAACATGGATTTTGATGATGGAACAGTACAAGAACTCGTGTTTTCAGAAAATCACAAAATCATAAAATCGAAGATCAAATCATGGTTTTTATGCAAAATGATATGAAACATATATGATCGATTAACAAAAACGCATCTAATGAAATCAAAATCAACACAATTCGATCACAAACACATCCAAATTTGATGAGAAATCAAGAAAACGAGATTTTCTTGGAAAATTCAAGAAAATCGATCAAATTTTCGATTTCAATCACAAATTCAGATAAAAAAAATCAATCTCTCAATCCTCTCAAGATTCAGATGGCTTCGATACCAATTGATAATCCAAGATCTATGAATCTGTAGAGAGAGAGCTTGAACGCTCAAGGTGTAAAATCTCAATTATGCGCGTGAAGTTCTTACAAAGGAACAAGACCAAAGGGACTTAAATACCCTTGGTCAATAATACACAAAATAGGACACTAAACACAGTATTTGGCCAAGCCCTATAAATACAATGATTACTATAAAATCAGACCTAACAAAGATTGTTGAACCTTCCATCTCTACTAACCCTACTGGACCCATTAAAAAATGGGTACCAATCAAAACTTAATCTTCCTTATGTTTGCAGGGAACGAAGGGTATCTGGTATTTAGATAGTGGATGCTATCGACACATGACTGGACAAAAAGACCTGCTTACTGAATACAAGGAAGAGAAAGTTCCTTCAGTGATCTTTGGTGGAAATGGGAAAGGTTATACCAGAGGGATTGGCATACTCAGCAATGAGACGACTACCTTCTGAAGAGTCTCTTACGTAGATGGACTGAAGCACAATCTTCTTAGCATCAGTCAGCTATGTGACAAAGACTATGAGGTTCGCTTTTTAAGAAAGCATGCTCTGTGGTGAATGAAAAAGGAAAGCTTTCTCTCAGTGGTTATTGTAATATTCGGATCCAAAATTTCGATAAATTTTGATAGTTGGGTGAAAAGTTAAGCGAGACCCAAAGTTCAAGGGGGTTAAATGAAACTTGGGTTATATATATATATTTTAGCCTTAAGATTTTTTATCAGAATTCATTTCTGAGTTTGGATGGGAGCGGATGAAGGAGACGAGAGCAGGAGAAGGGGAGGACTAGGTCTTGAAGGATTGATCGTTTTTCTTGAAATCAAGGTATGATTCTAGTCTAATACTCCCTTCTGCAGTAAGTTAGTCGGTAAATGATATCGTTGTCAAGCTTTTAGCCGTTGTATTCGAGATTTGAGAGTAATTTTGGTTCTGCTCGAAGTTTTGGAATCGCCTGAGTTTGAATATCGACCGGACCGGACCGGGGAGACCGGTGCCGACCGGTGTGATGTCGACCGGTGTCGAGGTGTCGACCGACCGGTGTCGACTGGTGTGGGCCGACCGGTGTCGCCCGGGGTGTTTTCGACCGGGGTGGTCTCGACCGGGGTGGCACATAGTATTTTATGATCTGAGTAAGTGAGTTATCTATGTTTTGGCTTACCGATTTATCAGTGTTGTCATAGGTGGTGAGAACGTTAGAAAGAAGACTTTAAGCGAGAAGGATCTGAGGTGAGTCTTTCAAACTAAATCTGTTTACGATTACGAAAGTTATTTTATAAATGGGAGTTTCTGAACTGCACGTCTTATTATCAAAAGTTTGTGAAGGTTTATTGAAAAGGTTGATTTAATTATGTTGGCATGTTCATGCTATGTTTATATAAACTCGTTTTATATATTGTTGATGATTAGATGTATGCATATATTTAATTCGTGAGTTTTGACCTAAGTCGGGAAGTGTGACCCGCCTGATCGTACCGGGGAGTGTGGCCCGTTTATGCCATTGGGGTGTGTCCCCAAAATAAGGCAGTACGAGACAGACATACCGTCTTTGACGGCAGTGTTGGTCAATAGTTTTAGTTATGCTTGCGAAGCGTAAAGTATGGTCGTGTTGGTCAGTAGTGTGAGTTACGCTTGCGAAGCGTAAAATGTGGTAAATGTTTGGTTAATAGAGTGAGTTACGCTCGTGAGGCGTAAAGCTTTATTTAAATGTTTGAGTTACGCTCGTGAGACGTAAGGCTTTGTTTAAATGTTTTAAATAATATTTAAACTGTTGCAGTAGCGCTTGGAGGGGACTCACTAGACCATCGGTCTAACCCTCGCTCTTTCAAAACTATAATCTTGTTTCAAGTTTTTGCAAAGTAGCAGGTTCTGGTAAGGATAAGAGAAGTTGTGAGCTTTTCCATGAAGCTAGAAGACTCCTTGTAATAGTTTTCCTTTTTACTCAGTTGTGTAATAAGTTGTAGTTGCAAACCTTGTTTGAATTGTAGGCTTGGGGCCATTGTTTTTGGTATGGATAATTACATTTTGATGTAATTAAAGTTCGGGTTGTTACAATTGGTATCAGAGCCATAGTTTAAGGGATTTAGGTGACCGGATGGGCCTAAACTTAAACTCTGGTATAGAGGGACACAACTAAGATTTAGGAAGCCGTTAAGGAGTCAGTGGTCTTTGTGAATCGGGACGACAATAGTGAGGACTCTCATGTAAGGTAAATTCAGAATTGCATCTAGCCAATGCCATTATGAATTTACAGGTGCATGGGTATACTCGAGTACTATTGTTGGGTTAGTTGGAGGGTGTAGTTTTGAGTAGTGAGTTATATAATTGATCGATAGCGTTGGTCTGGCGTGCTGTGCGAGCACGTTCATGGGTTTAAGGTTAATACCTTCTAGGATGAGTATTGTGAGGGATGTAGATGTTCCGTCTGGAGGAAGAACTTCTTGGGTCTGAAAAAGGGAAGATTGACGATTGGAGGTGAGTTGGTCACTCCAAGGGAGTCGTCGGTTGGTAGTTTCTGATGTCGATCATGGACATCAGGAGAGTTCACCCCAAGAATCGAATAATAGATTTGAGCCTTTTGAATCAGTAGTTAACTGAAAGTTGGCGAGGGTGGCTGAGAGACGGTATTCGTGTTGACTAATAAATGGAATGAAGACAGAATGGAAATGAGTTATTGTTAAACCCAGATACTAGTTGATTAACAATCACACAACACAATAAGAACAAGAGATAAATAAATCAGACCAACATACCACAGATCTCTTGATTAATCAGATGAATACATGTGTGTGTTCTTGGTGTACAGAAAACCTCTCTAGCGTGAAACTCAATACGTACGGCTACTGTTCACGTGTATTGTTCTACCCTAAAACAGAAAATATAAAATCTATTTATACTTAGGCCTAATGCCTAATGGGCTTGAGCCCAACTACTAATAACTCTTAACTTATTACAAATTAGACCCTCTAATTAACTTTAACAAAATTGCAATTTAAACCCTTAACTTTAATCTTGAATACAATTACTGATCCAACAATCTCCCCCTTTGGATTCAAGATTAAAAAAAATTGGTAATTGTCTTCGGGTCTTCACTTCTCTTGAAAAACTTCAGATACAGTCTTCATCTTTCTCTTTCTTTAAATGAAGTGTCCTTCTGACGATCATCTTCAATCAGACTTTTGATGAGACACTTTGACATCTTTGAAACTTCAGTCAAAAATTCTTCTTGTATTCTCCCTTTCTTAATTATTCTCCCCCTTTTTGATGAGTGGTGAGAATCATCATCATCAACATAGCAAAACAATATTCCCCTTTTTGTATAGACATCAATTAAGCACTATCTTCATGTATCGATCCCTGTGTGGAAATAAGAGAAGTCTTCCCAGATGGAAAGAGTGATTATTTCAATCTTTTCAGATTCAAATAAGAAAAATGTGGTAACCCTGAATCATCAAATGACTCAGTTAGAATGCCTGTCAGTAACACAAAGTTACTGAGTAACACAAAGTTACTAAGTAACACAAAGTTACTATATAAAGAGCTGGTTTTGATGTTGGCTCCCCAGGACTTCCATTCAATCATTGAATAACACATGGTTATCTATGAACGTTCTGACAGAAAACAAATTTCTGTGTGCTTGTGCATGTGTATGAAAGAATAAAGCATAGATGATTGCTTTTCAATTTAGGCTCAAAGTATGTAAACTTGTTGAGACATCAACAAATTATACAAAGACTCAATGTGCATGAGAAAGGGTCGAAGGTGGGGAAACTTTCCTTCTTTTTCAATATTAGTATCTTCCAAATGAAGAACCAATAACGTATGTGTGGCGTCCCCAGAAAATGTGAAACATTCTCTTTTTGAGAAAAGAATGAGTAGCTGGTGGGGATTGTATGCAAGAGATGGCATGGGCTAGGTGCCTTTTTCAATGATGGTCACCAAAGAATGTGAACCAATCAGATTATGTGGATGCCCGACTGAGAAAGAAGTTTGATGTAGAGTTTGATATTCTTTTACTCTGTTCGCTCACCCTCTTTCTTTTAATTCTCACTTCTAACCAATCTCTCTTTTCCATTTTACCTCTTCACACACCAACACTCAAATCTTTTGACCCCTCTCCCCTCAATCACTCAGGGAATACTTCCTGGGTAGGAAACACTGGTTATCGTGAATCCATGGAAGTTTTGTTAAGTTCTCACACTAAATCCCATGTATTTTCCTAAAATAACGTGCCATTCAACAGTCTGTTGTACATATAAGCACAAAGGAATACAAACATGAAGAATAAAAATTTTAGAGAAGTCAAAACATAAGATGTTTGACAATACGATTCTCCCCCTCAAACTAAAAGGAGTTTGACAATTAAGCTTATAGATGATTAAGCTCCCCCTCAACTTAAGGATTTTTTTTAAACAGAAAAATAAAGCACTGAAGTGTGGGTTCTAATCAGATGTGATTAGAAGCCATAGTCACTTGAACACACCTGCATATAAAAGAAATCATGGTAATCATTTGTGAAAAATGATTCATGTCTCGTTAGCAATAGTTGGAAAGTAAAACACAAGATTAAGATTCAGAATGCTCCCCCTAGAATCATGAGTAGGGTCTAAGATGACATGTTCAACATACCAAGTTTGCTGATGAGAAATTGGAACCTCTTTTCGTCCAACGGCTTGGACAAAAGATCAGCTAACTGGAAGTCAGTTTGAACAAAGTGCATTTCGATATTACCTTTTTCTACATGATCCTTGATGAAGTGATAGCGTACATCTATATGCTTGGTCTTCAAATGTTGAACCGGGTTAGCAGTTATGGCGATTGCTCTCTTGGAATCACAATAAATAGGGATGAGCATGTAATTGTATCCAAAGTCCCTTAACTGTGTCTTCATCCAGAGGACTTGTGAACAGCAGCTAGCAGCAGCCACATACCACCAAAGGCCTAAATTAGGAGTGCCTTTGAGATATCTAAGGATTCGCTTAACAGCATTAAAGTGCGACTCTTTAGGATAAGACTGATATCTCGCACAAAAACATGTGGCGAACATTATATCTGGGCGACTGGCAGTCAGATAAAGTAAGGAACCAATCATGCTACGATACACCTTTTGATCAACAGGTTTACCAGAGGGATCTGTATCTAAGAGTGTACCAGTAGCCATTGGTGTTTTCAAGACGGAACTATCTGACATATTGAACTTTCTTAACATATCTTTTATATATTTAGCTTGATTAATGAAAATGTCTTCGGGTAATTGCTTTACTTGTAAACCAAGAAAGAAATTTAATTCACCCATCATCGACATTTCAAACTTTGTTTCCATGATTTTAGAAAAGTTCTTGCAAAATTTCTGATTTGTCGACCCAAATATTATGTCGTCAACATAAATCTGAATGAGAATCAAGTCCTCACCTTGCCTTTTAAGAAATAAGGTGGTGTCAACCGTACCTTTCTTGAAACCAGAAGCTATGAGAAATTTAGTTAGAGTTTCATACCAGACTCTTGGTGCTTGTTTAAGACCATACAGTGCTTTATCTAGCACGTAGACATGATCAGGGTGATGAGGATCAATGAAACCTTCAGGTTGTGCCACATAGACCTCCTCATGCAGAACGACATTTAGGAAAGCTGACTTTAAGTCCATTTGATAGACTGTAAAGTTTTTGTGCGCTGCATATGCTAAGAAGATTCTGATGGCTTCGATCCTTGCGACAGGGGCGAATGTTTCATCATAATCAATGCCCTCCAGTTGACAGTACCCTTTTGCAACCAATCGAGCATTGTTTCTCACAAATACTCCAGCTTCGTCTTTCTTGTTTCTGAATACCCACTTTGTTCCAATAACAGTTTTACCTTTAGGTAGTGGGATCAAGTGCCATACCTTGTTCCGTTTGAATTGCAGAAGCTCGTCTTGCATAGCAGAAATCCAGAAGGAATCACGTAGAGCTTCTGATGCTTTCTTTGGTTCTAAGGTACTAAGGAAGCTTGAAAACATGCAGAAATTAGTTGATGCGGACCTTGTCGTGACACCAGATTGTACGTCACCTATCACGTTATGCAGGGGATGATCCTTAGTCCAACGATGTGTGCTTGGTAAGGATTCAACTGTTTGTTGCGTATTTGATGCATCGTTTTCATCATGCACGACAGGTAGCTCCACAAGTGTACTCGGGACATCTTGTACTGGTGTTTCTGATACTGAATCTTCTGGAGTAGCAGCTGAAGTACTCGTGACTTCATTTCCAGAAGAATTATCTGCAGAGACAGATTCAACATTAGTAGAGTCAGAAACTAACGGTTTACTTGTACCTGATGGAGATGCAGTTTCAGTGACTTCTTCGGACGGTCCAGACATGTCTTCAGAAATAGTAGGGACCTCCGAGCTTGTTGTTGAAGTAGATATGCCTTTGTCAAAATCTACACAAATATCATCGAAGGCATCAATAAACAAAAAATCTAACTCAGATGAAGTAGAGTTAGAAGAAGTAGATTCTGTAGACACTGGTTCTATTCTGGAGTGAATAGAAGCTTTGTTCTTAAGTCCGAGTTCTGAACTGTTGTGTCCATAAGTCTGAGTTGAATTCTCATCAAAGGATACATTCATGCTCTCAACAACCGTCTTGGTTCGAATAATGTAGATTCGATAAGCTTTGGATGTCAGAGAGTATCCAACGAGATATCCTTCATCCGCTTTCTTATCAAACTTTGATAGTGCTTGACGCTCTCGCAGAATGTAACACCTGCAACCAAAAACACGAAGGAATTTGATGTTAGGTTTACGATTGTTGATTAACTCATATGCTGTTTTGTGAAAGCGTTTGACCACAATGGTACGATTCTGTGTAAAGCATGCTGTTGCGACTGCCTCAGCCCAAAGATACATGGGTAGATCCGAATAAGCAAACATAGTACGAGCAACTTCAACCAGAGTGCGGTTCTTCCGTTCAACAATGCCGTTTTGCTGTGGAGTGTAGGCTGTGGATAAGTTATGTGAAATTCCCACAGAGATAAGATAACTCTGCAAGATGTCATTCCTGAACTCCGTGCCGTTGTCGCTGTGAAGATTTCTGACTGGCAATTGAAGACGTACTTGGATGCGCTTTATAAAAGCTATAATCACTTCTGGCGCATCTGACTTGTTGCGAAGAAACTCGAGCCATGTATACCTTGAATAGTCATCTATCATTACTAAAACGTATTTCTTTCCGTTGATAGACGTTGTTCGCATTGGGCCACAAAGGTCCATATGAATAAGTTCCAGTACAGATGAGGTAGATGATTCAGTTTTGGACTTGAATGAGCTTCGTTTCATTTTGCCCATCTCACATGCATAACATAGTGAGTATTTCTCAAACCTCATTTCTGGTAGACCTTTGACCAGACCTTGTCTCTATAGCTTAGCTATGGAACTAAAATTTTGATGAGACAAGCGACGATGCCACGTCCACGATTGTGCTTTAGAAGCTTTGGCTAGTAGGCATATTGGACGTGTGGCAGACAAAGTTGGAAAATCTACATAATATAGATTTCCATGGCGCTCAGCTTTGAAGACTTCATAACCATCGGGATCCTCAAGATAGCAATGAGTTGTTGTGAAGCGAACTTGATATTTCATGTCACAGAAGTGACTGGTGCTAAACAACTTATGATCAAGTCCTTCAACATATAACACCCTTTGAATCTTCACAACTTCATTATCAAGCATGCCATATCCTCTGACGTGTCCTTCTACTTCAGAATTTGCAAAACGAACTGCTCCAGCAGGCTCCTCCACATAGTTATGCAAGAGGTGCTTGAATCCGGTCATGTGTCGTGAACATCCGGAATCTATCACCCACAGTCGACAGGCCTGCAAAAGAGACAATTAGTTTTGCTTAGGTACCCATATCAAGATGGGTCCTTCGCGGTTAGCACCAAGCAATTCAGGAATATCAGTAGGTTTAACTTTCACTCTCCATTCGTAACGGGGTTTTGGAACCCATTTCCAAACCATTTTAACATTTAATTCCTGAAAGTGATTTTTAGAACTAGGATTGGCAACCTTAGCACGAAACACTTTGGGTTGTGTGGAAGAATTAGAATTAGAATTGGAATTAAGGTTCAGTTTAGCTTTTCTTTTACTCTTCTTGGACTTAGGAATGGAGTAGTATTTGAAAGAATTATCCCAGCAGTGTTTGCAATAAAGATTCTTTCGAGCAAAATTCATAAACTTAGATTTATCAGAACAAATCTTACATTCATGTCCATCAAAAGAATTACTTTTCAAAATAATAGTGTCTGAAATACAATTATTTGTATCAAAATATTCACTAGAAGTCAAACTAGCATTTTTATTCAAACTAGTAACTTTATTCTTCTTACTCCTCCCAACTCCATTTCCTTTTATATTTGAAACAGAAACAGGAACCTTGTTAGTCACTATCTTAGAGGGTGGTTCTTTTCTAGAGCTACTTGAAGTCTTACCCTTCTCAAAAATACTAGGTGGATATTCAGGGCAATCAGAGTAAATTACTGAAGGTTTTGCAGGAGCATCAAATTCTGGATTAGTTCTTACCTTCCATCTTGGATCATTGAACATCTGTTTATCATTTGAAGAATTCTTAAACAAAGTAATTTTTAAATCATTGATCTCTGTGCAAAGCTCTAGATTTTCTTTCAAAGATTTTTCAAGTTTAAATTTGAGATCAAAGTTTTCATCTTCAACCTCATCAAGAGACTGTTGCAACATATCAATTTGCTTCATCAATTCAGATGTATGATCACTCACAGAATTTGATTCCTTTGCAGTAGAAACAGGATCAGAATCTGAAGCATTCATTATTTCAGAAAACTTTTCCGCGGTCATATTTTCAATAAACTCCATTTTATCATTTTTAGAACAAGATTCATTCGTGATGACAGTTTCTTCTTCAACCTCCTCAACAAGTAAAGGTTTAGAAGCAATGGGATTTGAGACTGATAGTAGAGTTGATGGATCAACATCCAATTCATACTCATCATATTTGCATGCAGTCTCAGGTGGAACCGTGTCATTGCTGACTAATTCTTTTGAAAATGTGGTAAACAGTGAATCAAACTCAGCCATTTCGATCTTTCGAGTCTCATAGCTTTTGTTCAAATCACTGTATTTAAAACCAACTGATTTAAAATAATTTTGAGAATAGTGTCACAAGACTTGTTTTCTCCCATTTCTTCTTTACCTTTGTTCTCTGTAAAAGGTTTAGAAGTACTTGCTTCAACAAAGGTTGCACGAATGTTAGGAATGGGTCTGATTGTGGAGCCAAGTTTATCAAAATTATACAAGTGCTCCGGTGCCTTTTTCAAAACATCGTTCATTGGCAAACCCAATCCTGGTTTGAGTTTATAAAATCTTTCATCTTGGAGTTTATTGGTTAACAGATTTAATGTCTGCTCAGTCTGACCTCGTTTCATGTTAATATCCTCCAATTGCTTAATCTTGGTGTAAGCTTCATTTCTTTCTTGAAAACAGACTTCAAATTTGATTTTAAATTCACCCTTTTCATCATTGAGATTTACAAGATCATTTTCTAAGCCAAATATTTTTCTTTTTAAAGATTCCTTTTCAGCTTTTAAACCATCCTTTTCTTTTTCTTTTTCTTCCACAACAACTTTTTGCAAAGCATTTTCATCACAAAAACTCAAAACTGATTGATGTGCGGAGCTAAGTTTACCTTTCAATAAAGCAAATTCATCTTTCATATTATGTATTTGGGCCATCAGAGATTCAATAAGTTCAGAATTATCACTTACCTCAGAGTTTGCATCTTCGGAATGTGCCTCAGAAGCTTCATCATCACCCTCCAGTGTGTGTAACAATAATTAACAATTCAATCAAGTAAACCAATAAATAATACGATAATGCAAACCTGATACAATTAATCAAACGATTCAACTGGTTACAAGTGTTCTTGAAGAAATCGATCTATCTCTCTGTTTCCTCTTGTTCACGGCGCACCAACACCAGGCCTCTCTCAAATAATTAATTTCTCTAATTAGCTCCTTAACCTAAATAACACTAAACAAAACTAATTTATACATAGGCCATATTAGCCTAATGGGCTTTGCAAGGCTTGGCCCAACTACTAAAACAAATCTATTAACTAAAATATAAAGCCTAATAAATAAAATACGAAAAACATACTTTTGACTAATTATTACAAAAGGACCCTAGACTATTTGTTGATACGACTTTATCAGCTTTGACTTCAGTTTTCCATATTCAGATAATTATGATCTTGAATCCAATAAATATGTGCTTTAACAATCTCCCCCTTTGGATCAAGATCATTACTAAAAAGATTTAGCAATTCAATCCTTCTCTGTAAGCTCAGAAAATGCAATCTTCCTCCTTTGTCTTCAGAATGTAGCAATTCTCTCTAAACAATTAGAATATCTCTTGGAAAGAAATTATCTTCAGTTTCAGCTCAGAATGCTTTAGTAAATCATCTTCAAAGAAAAATTCTTCAATTCAGCAAATCCTCAGAATATCTTCCATTTCTTGATTGACGCCTCTCCCCCTTTTTGATGAAAAGAACAAAGAGATCATCAAAACGTTTCTTCAAGAAATGTCGTCAACCATCAATCTTGCAAATATAACCACTGATTATCCGTCAATTCATTAAGATGTCCATCCAGATCTTTGCAAATCTAGACAAGTTAGTAAATGAAGTGTAACACCTGAATCAACAAATGAATCAGTTAAAATTGCATGTCAGTAACACAAAGTCACTGTGTGTAACAAATACACAATATAAAGGAGCTTTTATGATGTTCACTCCCCAGGGCTTCCATTCAATCATCGAAATACCACAAAGACAATTTCTATGAACGTTATGACAAAGAAACAAATTCTTTGTGTGTTCGTGCAAGTGATAGAAAGAAATAAAGCATATGATGTTTGCTTATAAGGCTCAAAAAGTGTACACCACTGAGACAAGTAGTTAAACACAGACTCAATGTGCATGATTGAAGTATGAAGGTGGGGCAGACTTCCTTCTTTTCAATATCCAGATTTTCCAAATGAAAATCAGATAGCATATGTGTTGCGTCCCCTTTGAAAATAAAACATTTTCTTGTTGAGAAAAAAATGAGTGGCTGGTAGGGTAATATCAAGAGTTGGCATGGGCTAGGTTCCTGTTTCAATAATGTTCACCAAGAATTGTGAAGCATTAGAAATGTGGCTGCCCGGATCAGAAAGTAGTTGGTGCAGAGTTTAAAAATTCTTTTACTCTGATCTCACACCCTCTTTCTTTTTATCATTAAGTTCACAGCTAACCAAACTCTCTTTTAGCAATTTCTCTCATCACACATCCCACACTCATTTCTTTTGACTCCTCACATTCAATCACTAAAGGATTAACTTCTTGTGTAGGAAACACTGGTTAACGTGAATCCATAGAAGTTTCTTTTAAGTCCTAGCACACTGATCCCATGTTTTCCTATGAAGCATATAATGCTCAGATGGTTTAACTTTGTCAGTTAAAGCTCAAGGATGAATCAGAAAACATTTAAAAGCACACTTCTAATTCAAGAAATCTGTTTGAGAATCGGGTAGTGGTTTGAACATTTAAGAACATGTTTGTCTTATGATTGAAAGTTGTCCTTCTTTCAACCATAGATGAGATGAAGAGAAAGAATTATACCTTTTGAGTGCAGTCTTTCATCTCACGAAGTCAAGCTTAAAGTCATAAAGATATGATCTTTGAAGTTTCTCTTAACTTGCAAAAGTCTAAAAGTCTAGTCAAAGCAACTTTATTCACTGAAATTGAAATGACATAAAGCAGTAAAACAATTGAAATACGAGTTCTGATATGAAATAATCAGAAGTCATACCCATACTCTTTACTTGTATGCTCCCCCTAAAATCATGCATCACTAACAATTTATCAGTAAGTACAATGCATTTAAATATGCTCCCCCTCAAACTAACATTGATCATCAATGAAATACTTCTCACACTCCCCCTGAGATAATGACAAACTATTAAAGAGCAGGTATCATGCGGAAATAATAATAAAGAAATGATAAAGAGACACAATAAGAAACTTTAATAGGTAACCACCGATTAGGTCTTAAGATTTAGCATACCAAGTCTAGAGACAAGAAAATTAAATCTCTTTTCGTCTAGAGGTTTGGTAAACAAATCTGCAAGCTGATAATCGGTTTTTACAAAGTAAAGTTCAATTGTTCCCTTTTCTACATTGTCTTTTATAAAATGATACCTGGCATCTATGTGTTTGGTCTTAGTATGCTAAACAGGGTTAGCAGTAATCGCAATAGCGCTCTTCGAATCACAGTAGATCGGAATTCTATTTAAATGAAATCCATAGTCTCGCAGTTGTGTTCTCATCCACAAGACTTGAGAACAGCAGCTAGCAGCAGCTACATATTCCGCTTCGGCCGTTGATGTGGAGACACATAATTGCTTCTTCGAAGACCAACTGACGAGTTTATCTCTGAGAAATTGGATATGACCCGAGGTGCTCTTCCTGTCTAACATGCAACCAGCATGATCTGTGTTTGAATAAGCTGTTAGTTCAAAGCTTGTATCCTTAGGATACCACAGACCAAGATCTGCAGTCCCCTTCAGATACCTAAAAATCCGCTTAATAGCAGACAAATGGGATTCTTTAGGATTGTCCTGATATCTAGCACATAAGCTTGTAGAAAACATTATATCTGGCCTACTAGAAGTAAGATACATTAAGGAACATATCATCCCTCTATAAGTTCTAACATCAACAGTCTTTCCCGAAAGATCGGTGCCAATCTTAGTACCAGGTGCCATTGGGGTATCAATCGGTTTACAATTTTCCATTTTGAACTTCCGAAGAATATCCATAATGTATTTAGATTGATTGATAAAAATCCCCGTTGAAAATTGTTTGACTTGCAATCCGAGAAAGAAGTCCATCTCTCCCATCATGCTCATCTGAAAATGTGACACCATGAGGTTTGCAAAGTTCCTACAGTACTTAGGATTTGTAGAACCAAAAATAATATCATCCACATATATTTGAATAAGAATGATATCGCCTTTATCCTTTTTAATAAAAAGAGTGGTATCAACCGTACCTTTTTTAAAACCTGACTTGACCAAGAATTGAGATAGAATATCATACCAGGCGCGAGGAGCTTGTTTCAGTCCATAAAGAGATTTATCCAAGATGTAGACATGATTCGGCTTATCTGGATTTATAAACCCTTCTGGCTGTGAGACGTAGACTTCTTCCTTGAGTACTCCATTCAGAAAAGTTGTCTTCACGTCCATTTGATAAACGGTGAAGTTCTTGTGAGTTGCGTAGGCTAAGAACATCCGAATTACCTCTATACGCGCCACTGGAGCATAAGTCTCATCGTAGTCTATCCCTTCCTCTTGCCTATATCCCTTGGCGACAAGTCGTGTTTTGTTTCGGATAACGGTACCATCTTCATATTTCTTGTTTTTGAATACCCATTTCGTACCAATGATGGTTTTACCTTGTGGTTTGGGTACGAGTCTCCAGACTTTCAGTGCTTTAAACTGATTAAGCTCATCTTGCATTACAGTTACCCAATCTGAATCGGCAAGGGCCTCAGATACGCGAGTAGGCTCGATCTTGCTCAGAAAGGATTCATACATACATAGATTTGAAGTTACAGACCTAGTTTGCACCGGTGCAGAAGGATCTCCAATAATTTGATGTACCGGGTGCTCTTTGGTCCACTTATGTTCATGAGGGAGTGGATTAGATGGACATTGAACATTGTCAACATATAAGAATCCACTGTTACCTCCTTCAGATGGTTCAGAATTAACGGGGGTTTCAGTTGAAGTAGTTGTTGCAGAAGTTGCAGTAGGTACAGCTTGGTCAATCTGTTGATCAGTCCTTACAGTACATCCTACTGAATCAGCTACTTCTGTCTCATCGGTGTTGGTCACAACTTCAACTGTCGGAGTAGGCTTTTGAACTGGAACTTCTTGCCGAATCGAGCAATTTGATTCAGTAGAGACATCGGAAGTGGTTGGATGATTAGTCAACGAGTCTTCCATCCTGTCAACCACAACAGATTTAGGCAAACGAGATCCAAGAAATTCATCATAAAACAGTTCAAATAATAAATCCAAATCAGATAATTTAGAAGTAGACGAAGAAGCGTCATCTGATTTGTTCTCATGAGGTGCAGGTCCTGGACTGGTTGGCCCAGAAGCTAGTACTCCGGTAATTACGGGTTTTGAACTGATGTGCTCAGAAGCCATCTCCTCATCAAATGTAACATTGACGCTCTCGATCACAGTCTTTGACTTCTTCAAGTAAACCCGATATGCAGTAGATGTAGAGGAATAACCAACGAATATGCCTTCATCTGCCTTAGCACTGAACTTGTTCAGATTCTCTCTGTCGTTTAGAACAAAACACTTACAACCAAAAACATGAAAATATTTAATGGATGGTGTTCGGTTGTTGATCAACGCATACGGAGTCTTCTGAAATCGGCGGTGTATCATGGAGCGATTCTGAGTGTGGCACGCAGTCAATACAGCTTCAGTCCACAAAAATAAAGGTAAGTCAGATTGGCTGAGCATTGTTTGAGCGGCCTCGACAAGTGTACGATTTCTCCTTTCGACGACTCCGTTCTATTGAGGCGTGCGATCAGCAGAGTATTGATGTGATATCCCTACCGACTCGAGATATTCTTCAACTATCTTGTTCTTGAACTCTGTGCCGTTGTCAGTCCTGAGAATCTTGACTTGCTTTTGCAGATTTACTTGGGTCGTCTTCAGAAATGTAATGAGAACATCGGGAGTCTCATCTTTAGACCATAGAAACTTAACCCAAGTGTATCGCGTATAGTCATCCACGATAACCAACACATACTTCTTTCCTCCTAAGCTTTGCGTTCGCATATGACCGCATAAATCCATATGCAACAACTCTAATGGAGAGCTGGTACTTGGTTCAGGCTTTGGTTTGTGTGGGGCTCTCTTCATCTTTCCCTTTTCACACGCTGCACATAGATGTTCTCTTTCATATTTCAGCTCTGGAAGTCCTTTCACTAACTTTCCACTGACCAGCTTGCTGATGTACCGAAAGTTGAGGTGAGAAAGTCGTCGATGCCATAACCATCTTTGTTGTATCGAGGCCTTTGATAGTAGACAGACCTGATTGTCAGCCTAGAGCTTTGACAAGTTGATGGTGTAGAGGTTTGACTTGCGAGTGCCGACCAAGAGTTCTTTTCCTTCTTCAGTGCGTACTGAACATGTCTTGGCCTTGAAGTTAACCTCTAAGTCTTTGTTGCAGAACTGGCCAATGCTGAATAGGTTGTGCCCTAAGCCTTCAACGTAGCTCACCTTCTTGATCGTGAGATTTTCGTGTACAACATCACCATATCCCATAATTGGTGAAAACTGATTGTTTCCAAAATGAACTGTGCCGCAGTATTTTTCTGTATAATTAGACAACATACTCTTCTGCCCGGTCATATGCTTGGAACACCTGCTATCCAAGTACCACATATGACGGGTCTGCACAACACAAATTAGGAAAGAAGAGGTTTAGGAACCCATTTATAAATGGGACCTCCACTGTTAGTACTTGATTTTGGCACCCATTTAAATTTGGGCCCACTTTGTCTTTGAAAACCATAAACATGATAAGAAAAATGATAACTATGAGATGAGACATTATATGAACCATACCAAACATCAGAATATTTACGAGAAGCATAATCACATTCACCATATTTTAAAAACTTTTTATTAGATGGTGCTAACTGGAATAATTGCGTTATAGAGTACTTCTTGCGAGAATCAACAAGATTAGATTTAAAAGTAGCAACATTCACAATCACATCATCTTTACTAGAAGTCCTTTTATTCAAAATAAAACTAGAACTAGATTTAGCTTTCTCGTCTATCTTCTGTTTCGGTATCCATGCAGTCTTAACTCCAACCCTTTGTTTTTTCAAATCTGAAACATTTGAAACTTTAGAGTTAGAATGATGAGAATTAAGAGAATGCTTCTTCTTTGGCTTACCAGTGGGGATCGGTTTCTGTGAAAGCTGATATTTTTGTTTCTTACCTTTTGCTTTCTTCGATTTCAAAGAAACTGATTTATCAACTTTCGTTGATGTTTCACCTTTTTCAAACACACTGGGTTGTCCAAAAGAATTAAAAACACAAGATGAATGATCAGGAAGTTTAGAAGTAAAGTCAAATTGAGCAACACAATCATTCAAAATACCATCAGAGTTTAAGAAATTAAGATCATTCTCAAGTGAACTAGACCTGTCATCAGAATTTAAAGCCTTGGAGAATTTAGGAAAATTAGAAATTTTGAACAGAGTTGAAAAAACTGTTTGTTCTAAGTCCATCAAAATTCTTTCTTCTGTAAGAGTATTCTCGAGTTCAAAAATTTTACTTTACAAAACTAGAGGAGGAACGTAAAGCTTCCCTTCGATGGGTTTAGCCTCCAACTCTTTTACAGAATAGCTCTCAAAATAATCATTTCAAAGAAATTTTGATTTATTAGAACTATAACTGTTATTCAACTTTTCATAGCGAAATGGAAGTTAAACTTTAGCTGTGTTCTTTCTTTTATCATATTCCTTGGCTTTATCTTTTTCAGACAGACTAGTCCAAAAGGGTTTGAGTTCCTGATATTGAGGAGCCAATAACATAAACCCAAAGTCATTGAGTGCAGGCACTTCAGATATACCCTTTTTGAGATGATGTGGGTTCTTGTAACCAAGTCCCCAAGTATCAGGTTTCTCTTTAGGTTTGTTCAAATGAATAGTGTGTTCAGTTTGACCTAAAGTATGTAATTTCTCTTCCAAAGCTTTCACTTTGTCTATTAAAGAATTCTTTTCTTTGGAAGTAGAAAAATACCTTTTAGAAAAATCTATAGTCTTAAACTCACATTTTTTATATTTAGAAACACTTTCAGATAACTCTTTATGAATTATAGTCTTTTCTTTAGCGTAGGTGTCTATATTTTTGTACAAAGTTTCAATTAATACATTTTTCTCAGCAATATCATTACTAAGTTTATGTATAGATTAATTTTTCTCATTTATGACACCTTTCTCTCGCTTCAGTTTAGACTCTAATTCTTGGAGTTTAGACATCATGGCATGCATTTGGTTCAGAAAATCAGATTCAGTTAAGTTACATACCTCATCATTATCTCCATCATCAGAATCAGCTTCGGCGTCGGACTGGTTCTTCCCCATCAAGCACAGGTGTGCTGTCTCGTCCTTCTCTCCTTCTTCAGACTCTTGATCCGAATGGACGAGCCAGTATTCATCCTCAGCCATTAATGCTTTTCCAGCCTCTTGTTGCTTGGCTAGAAGCTTCTTGTTCTTGTAATATTCGGAGTTTCGGACTTTTGGTTTGCGGCAGTCCTTGGCAAAGTGACCGAGTCTGCCACAGTTGTAGCACTTCATCGGTTCTTCCTTCTTGAACTCTTCGGCTCCATCCTTCTTCTTGTCTTCTGGTCTCTTTTCTTCAACTTTCTCTTTATGCTTGTAGTTATTCGGACCAGACGAGAACCTCTGACTGTTGGAGTTTGGCTTTTTATAGAAATTCTTTTGGAAAGCCTTGGTTAACATTAGCATGGCTTCCTTTAGTTGTTCACAATCGTCAGAGTCAGACTTTGCCTCACTATCAGCCTCATCAGATTCAGATGTTATCACCTTCTTCTTTTTAGACTTCTTCTTTACCACAAGAGCAACTGGATCAGCAACTTCTTTAACCAATAAATAATACGATAATGCAAACATGATACAATTAATCAAACGATTCAACTGGTTATAAGTGTTCTTGAAGAAATCGATCTATCTCTCTGTTTCCTCTTGTTCACGGCGCACCAACACCAGGCCTCTCTCAAATAATTAATTTCTCTAATTATCTCCTTAACCTAAATAACACTAAACAAAACTAATTTATACATAGGCCATATTAGCCTAATGGGCTTTGCAAGGCTTGGCCCAACTACTAAAACAAATCTATTAACTAAAATATAAAGCCTAATAAATAAAATACGAAAAACATACTTTTGACTAATTATTACGAAAGGACCCTAGACTATTTGTTGAGACGACTTTATCAGCTTTGACTTCAGTTTTCCATCTTCAGATAATTATGATCTTGAATCCAATAAATATGTGCTTTAACATCCAGTTTTGCCATGTAGGAAACTTGAGTGAAGTGTGCCTGCTCCTCGTCATCAGAACTTTGGAACAACCAATTTTCTTCTTCAGCCATAAGGACCTTTCCTTCTTCAGCTTTCTTGGCAATGAGTGACTTCCTTGCATAGTATTCTGAGTTCTTTACTTTCTTGAACTTGCAATCTCTGGAGAAGTGCCCAAATTTGCCACAGTTGTAGCATCTGCCTGGTTCATCCTTTCTGTCTTCTTTCTTCTCCTCTCTCTTTTCTTCTCGTCTATCTTCCTTCCTCTCTTCTCGTCTTTCCTCTCTCCTCCCATACCTTGGCTTATATCTCATTTCAGACTTCTCTTTCTTGTGCCCTTCGTACTTTGGCTTTGAGTAATACTTTTTCTTGCCAAAGCTCTTCTTGAATCGTCGAGTAATTAGAGCCAAGTCCTCAGAGAACTTTTGTATATCTGGATCAGAATCAATCTCCAGTTCTTCTTCACTCGAAGCAGAATCAGACTCAGTAAAATCCGTAACAAGAGCTTTAGACACCTTTTTCTTTGACCTTGAAGCAGATACTGGACCAGAACTTGAGCTTTTTCCTTTGCCAGCTATGAGAGCCACAAAGTCCTTCAGATTTTTGGACTCGTTGTTAATGGATGTCACCTCTTCTTCATGCTGATAAAGAGTAGATAAAATGTCAGTTACGTTCTCTTGAGCCATGTTCTTTGACATCTGAAGGTTAATGGCAAAGTTCTTCCATTTAGGATTTAAGTTCTTAATGAACTTATAGTTTATCTCTGAAGCAGATTTAGAGATATTGTTCCTCCTCAGGTCATTCAGAATGATGTTGTATCTGTTATAGGTATCAAGTAGTGTCTCTCCTTCCCTTGCATGAAATCCCTCATAAGCATTTATGCATAGATTCTGCTTGGCTTGGATGGAGGCTTCACTTCCTTCAAACTGCCTTGATAATTCACCCAAACTTCTTTAGCAGAGCTCCGACTATCTACTCGATTGTAGAAGTCATTCGGAATTGCCATTGTCAGATAAATGAGAGCCTCTTCATCTATCTTATACAGATCTTTCTCCTTTTCACTGAAGTACTGATACGGTTTAGGAACAAATCTGTCAGGGATTTCTGGAGAGGTTGGAGTTTCAGCTTGACCAGGTACTCTGATCATTGGATTTACTGGGCCATTGATGATTGATTCCATGTAGTCTATATTCTTGTGATTCAGAAACTGGATCATTCTATTCTTCCATTGCTGATACTCATTAGCCATGAGGATAGGAGGTTTAGACTGAAAGCCCATTGAGAGAAGCTGGTTCGACATCTTAACTGTATGGTTAGAAAATCAAACTTATCTGTACCAAGAGAATCAACTAGATGAGATCGTTAGAATCAAGAATTAGATAAAAACTACACTAAAAAATTTTCAGAAAAATAAATTTCCAAAAAATAATCAAATGCAGAATTAGCACAGTATAAAGCACAAATAAATTAAACACAGAAAAGTTGGCGCAAAAAAACGTCTGGCGCAAAAGTGTAAAATTGCGCTAAGGGCAGTTGGCGCAAAAGAACAACTTTGCGAAGGAAGAGTCTGGCGCAAAAAATCTTGAACCAGAGAAACTTTGCGCTAAAAGGCGCTGGCGCAAAGGAAGTTTGCGCGGGAAGAGGGTGGCGCAAAAAGATGGTTTGCGCGAGTAATGGATCGTGAGAAGTTAGTTTTGCGCGACTAAAGGGTAGCGCAAAATATTGATTCGCGCAAAGAGTGGGTGGCGCAAAAGGCGAATTGCGCTTAAAAGAGCTAGCGCAAAATATAGTAGCGCAAAAAAACACTTTGCGCTAATCGAGGTTGGCGCAAATAACACTTTGCGCTAATCAAAGCTAGCGCATAACACAATATCTTTTCGCTAAAATAGTTTGGTGCGAAAGTCATTTTGCGGTAATAGGTATGTGGCGCAAAAACAGAGATATGTGCGAATCAAATGTGGCGCGAAGATAAACTTTGCGCGAAGAGTTGATGGCGCAAACTTGAGTTTCTCGCTAATGGCAGTGGTGCAAGATACACTTTGCGCTATACACTGAATTACTATGAACTGGCGAGAACCACCTATGAACTGGCGCAAAATCGCGAAACTCACGAGTTCTTCACAGTGTCGAGAAGAACGGCCTGAAATCCTTAAAAAATCTATCTAGACAACGATTTGCACTCTCAAACTTTGACAATAAGGCTATTAACACATATAGAGCAAATTATGATCACAAAATTCCAATAACAAACACTCTATAGATAATCGATCGATAGAACAGTGTAGATGAACTCGTGAAAACCATAAACCAAAATCACCAAATAGATAATCAAATGCAATGTAATACTTGAATTAACCAATGCAGATTCGATTTAGATCACTTTTCGCACTTAACCCAATTGATTTCTAATCGAAAAACACAAAAACACTCAAAAATCGAATCTGAAAGATGATGAACAGTGTTCGACCTTCAAGAACAGAGTTTTCCAAAATCAACAAAATCCAATCCATTTATGATTTTAAGTGCAATTAGACAATCAGATGATGTTCAGTAGCATATAACACATCTAATCAAATCGATTTCATGCATAAAAACACATTAAATCACGAAAACGAATTTCTCACAGTAAAGTGTCGAGAAACACAGTTTAATCCAAAAAAAACTTGATTCTTTGGCTCTGATACTACTTGTTAAACCCAGATACTAGTTGATTAACAATCACACAACACAATAAGAACAAGAGATAAATAAATCAGATCAACATACCACAGATCTCTTGATTAATCAGATGAATACATGTGTGTGTTCTTGGTGTACAGAAAACCTCTCTAGCGTGAAACTCAATACGTACAGCTACTGTTCACGTGTTCTGTTCTACCCTAAAATAGAAAATATAAAATCTATTTATACTTAGGCCTAATGCCTAATGGGCTTGAGCCCATCTACTAATAACTATTAACTTATTACAAATTAGACCCTCTAATTAACTTTAACACAATTGCAATTTAAACCCTTAACTTTAATCTTGAATACAATTACTGATCCAACAGTTATTGTTGGTAAGCATAGTTGGACCAAAGTAAGGACGCAAGAATTGCGAATCAATGGTCGCGTTGGTTACTGGTAGTGGAACATACCAGAATGTTGGGAATCGTTGATGCAGAAGATAGATGCTATTGTGAGGTACCTGACTGGTTGGTCAGGAGTAAGGGTCGGTGGTATATTGGTGTGAGTGTAAGAGGTCGACCTTACGAGAGCGAATATCCTTCAATGAAGTGGGAGTATCATGCATGGTGTTTTCGAATAAGTTATTTGAGTTTTTCATGTCAAGTTTATTGGTGTGTGTGCACCTTTGAGTCATTTGCTTTGAAAATGAGTTAGCGTGCGTAAACGTGTATGGGTTTTAGAAAAAGGGCAAGTTTATTGCTCGGTGCGTTAAATTTCGAACTCAATAAATTGGTAGAATTGCATTTTTATAAAGGAGTCATCTTCTGTGGAAAATATAACATCTTTTGACCGTGTGATGTTATAAGAAGGCTGGTATGGACTTAGTCATGCCAGCAAGGGCGGAAGTTGACTAACTCACTTAGCATAAGTAATTTTGTTAGAACTTATTGAAATCGCTTGAGTAAAGTTTCATTGAAAAGATTTTCAAATGTGTCAAATGATTTCAAATTAATATGTTGTCATGCATGAAGGCTATGAACTCGCTAGATCGTAAGGAAGCATTGAAGTTAAGGATAAGGAAAGGGGTGAAGGATGAGAGTGTGACGTTCTGGCCGTTGACGGTCAATTCATGATCCTGCTATTCCTTCTAGGGAAATGCGGAGAATGATAGAAGCCTTAGCCCTTGAGTGTTAGAAATGATTCGTTTTGTGGTAGCATGTACTCCTAACCTAAGATGGTGTAGTCGGCGAGTGGTGTTGTTTGGGGTGGAATTCGAAGTCGTTAAGGTATGCCTTTTAGCAGCGTGTTGTTACGTAACGTTGTGGTTTTTGGATGAAAAGTTATTGACATCGAGCTGGAGTTTTGAGTTGATCTGGTAATCAGATTCTATCAAGTGAGACATGTGCCTTCAACATGCGAAGTCGGTAGGATACCGAGATAGTTATGATGTGTTGGAAGGAGTAGGTTCCTTTGGGAATCCTTGTTAGTCGAAAACATTGTTGAAGTATCACTATGTCGAATGTGATGTTGAAGTCAGCGACAAATGGTTGAGGCCATTGCCGGGACGTTGAAAAATGGGAAAAGTGGCTACGGTCATGTTTTTCTGAGTTTCTTAAGGAAGCTAGAGGTCATTCGGGAACGGTGTGTATCTGGAATGGTATAGGACCACTTCGAGGGGACTTTTCAAAATGGAAGATGGTTGGTTGGTAAGGTAAATTCCCATGAGGATTCTCATGGTTCGTGTGGGAGTAAAGTATATGGAGAAATCGGGTAGTTGCACTTCGAACAAGTTAACCTGTGAGAGAGTACGCTTAATCTTACCGACTACCTGACTTTGTATATGGCAGATCGCGATAAGCCGATCAAAAGTGAAATCATGTTGAGTGGTTTAGATATTCAAAAGTTTGCGGGCGGTCCAGATTTGAGCAGGATAAAGTCGTGAAACGACTTTATCTAAAATATTGGTGTTACGATCAGCATGATGAGGAGGGTATCTGTTATGTGTACCAAGTGTTGCGGAGATTTTTGGTGTCATGGTGATGATGTGGTAAGAAGATAAATGGTTAGATGAGATGATGTTACTTTTTATGCCAAAGTGGTCATTCGAGTCATTATAGTGGTAAGGAGCTTCTTTGAGGTTAAGTTATAGACTTGTGTTAGTATTATAGGATGAGCATTGGCGAAAACCCTTGCTTAGTGATTCTAAGTGAGTTTTTCGAAAGTGTCAAGTTTTTGGTAGAGATGCATAGATTTTTGTTGGGTTGGTGATTTTGCTAATCTGAAGTTTATGGATTCGAAAGATAGTTGGCGGCAACTTCATGGAGGAACCTTGGGTTCCTGGGTCGCAGAGATGTGTTGGACAAGCTCATCTTATTTCAGGGACATATTGATGTGAATGTCAAACGATTTAGTTCATAGTGGGTTGTAAAATCCGTAAGGATGTCGAAGTATTCTTCGAACGTGAAGAAACCCTACAGATGGCGAAGGGGAGTGAGGAACGTGAGGTGTCTTTGATCAGTGAGTAATGTTGTGGGAAAGCGTGGTTTAATGTCTCGAATGTGGATTGTCGGTAACCGTTTGATAAAGTGTAGTAATGTAGTTTGTGTTTTGACGAGTTGGAATTGTTGACCTGAGAGTAAGAAGTTTGGCAAGTGGCGCAAGATTTGGGAGTTTATGTTTTCAGAATTTCTATTAAGTAAGTTTATAAACCCTAGTGAGGGCGTGAGAAAGGGGATTAGAGTGTATGTTATGGTTCGAGAGTGGATAAAGCTAAAACGGTTGGTTGGTCTAAGGATTTGGGGCTAGCTAGTGAGCCTATCACTAGAAGCATGTTCATGTTTTTGAGAAGAAAAGGAGAGAAGCGATTAGAGGTAGTGCTTGGAGTAAGTCAACTTGGTAATTAAGTAGGAAAGGTTCCAAGTGAACCTGTCTTCTAGTGTTAAATTGGAGTAATGATGGGAGCATGATCACTCTATGTTAGAACGGGTAAAGCTTGGATTTATTTCAATTACGACCTGACAATTGTTGGATGCGACGAGAAGTGAAGTGGGAGTCATTATGATTCGTTCAATTGGAATTAGTGGGCTGTGAGGGTAAGGTAATGTGGAATTTTCTTTTATTATGGAAATCGAGTGATGACCTTTAGGGCGATGTATGTTACTGTGTAAGAGTTGAGTATCACCGCTGAACGGTGAACAGTATGGTATGGGAAAGAAAGTGCTTTTACGTTCGACGTATGCCGAACCGAGAGAAGTTAATATGCAATGGCTGATTACCGGATGAAGAAATTCATAATTATGCAGTTATTGTGGTAACATAGGTTTACTATATGCATGTTGACGCAGGAGTTGACCTGGGATGTTACGGCCTTGGTTTTGGAACAGAATGCTTGGAGTATTTGAGGGAAGTTAGTCGGAATGAATGAAAGAACGCGAGTCTTGTAAATCTTAAGATTTGAAAGGGAGCGACTTGATGCAGAAGTTGTTCCCATAGATTGGAGAAGTCTGCAAAGAGAGTTAGGTACGCAAAGAGAGTTAGGTACGCAACTCAAGTTAAGTACGGCTTATCAACCGCAAACGGATGGTCAGAGTGAGAGGACCATCCAGACGTTAGAGGACATGCTGCGAGCATGTGCCATTGATTTCAAGGGTTCGTGGGAAATTATTTGTCGCTGATTGAATTTTCTTACAATAATAGTTACCATGCTAGTATTCGAGCGGCTCCGTTCGAAGCATTGTATGGACGTAAATGTAGAACACCTTTATGTTGGAATGAGGTGGGTGAAAGACAGCTAGTGGGACCGGAAATCGTGCAGGTGACAGCCGATAAGGTCAACCAGATTCGAGAAAGGTTAAAGGTAGCAAGATCGTCAGAAGATATACGCCGATAAGCGGAAGACCCCGATAGAGTTTCAGATAAGAGACAAAGTAATGTTGAAAGTCTCGCCCTGGAAAGGGGTAGTCCGCTTCGGAAAGAAAGGGAGATTGAGACCAAGGTTTGTTGGACCATTTACTATCACTGCGCATGTTGGTGAAGTAGCTTACAAGCTTGATCTACCAGAGAACTTGCGTAGGATTCATCCCACCTTTCATGTATCAAACTTGAAAAAATGCTTGGCAGAAGCAGATGTAGTAGTTCCATTAGAGGACATTCAAGTGGATGAGAAATTAAGTTATATTGAAGAACCCTTAGCAGTTTTAGATCGCAAAGTAAAGAAGCTAAGAAACAAGGAGATCCGGTTGGTGAAAGTCCAGTGGAAATTTCACAAAGGACAAAAGTCAACATGGGAAGTAGAGGCAGACATGAGATCTCAGTATCCCCATCTGTTTAACGATGGAATTCCGGGGACGGAATTCTATTGAGGGGGGGATATTGTAATATTCGGATCCAAAATTTCTATAAATTTTGATAGTTGGGTGAAAAGTTAAGCGAGACCCAAAGTTCAAGGGGGTTAAATGAAACTTGGGTTATATATATATTTTAACCCTAAGATTTTTTTATCATAATTCATTTCTGAGTTTGGATGAGAGCGGCTGAAGGAGACGAGAGCAGGAGAAGGGGAGGACTAGGTCTTGAAGGATCGATCGTTTTTCTTCAAATCAAGGTATGATTCTAGTCTAATACTCCCTTCTGCAGTAAGTTAGTCGGTAAATGATATCGTTGTCAAGCTTTTAGCCGTTGTATTCGAGATTTGAGAGTTATTTTGGTTCTGCTCGAAGTTTTGGAATCGCCTGAGTTTGAATATCGACCGGACCGGACCGGGGAGACCGGTGCCGACCGGTGTGATGTCGACCGGTGTCGACCGGTGTCGCCCAGGGTGGTTTCGACCAGGGTGGTCTCGACCGGGGAGGTCTTGACCGGGGTGGCACATAGTATTTTATGATCTGAGTAAGTGAGTTATCTATGTTTTGGCTTACCGATTTATCGGTGTTGTCATAGGTGGTGAGAACGTTAGAAAGCAGACTTTAAGCGAGAAGGATCTGAGGTGAGTCTTTCAAACTAAATTCGTTTACGATTACGAAAGTTATTTGGGGTGTGTCCCCAAAATAAGGCAGTACGAGACAGACATACCGTCTTTGACGGCAGTGTTGGTCAATAGTTTGAGTTACGCTTGTGAAGCGTAAAGTATGGCCATGTTGGTCAGTAGTGTGAGTTACGCTTGCGAAGCGTAAAATGTGGTAAAAGTTTGGTTAATAGAGTGAGTTACGCTCGTGAGACGTAAAGCTTTATTTAAATGTTTGAGTTACGCTCGTGAGGCGTAAGTCTTTGTTTAAATGTTTTAAATAATATTTAAACTGTTGCAGTAGCTCTTGGAGGGGACTCACTAGATCATCGGTCTAACCCTCTCTCTTTCAAAACTATAATCCTGTTTCAGGTTTTCGCAAAGTAGAAGGTTCTGGTAAGGATAAGAGAAGTTGTGAGCTTTTCCATGAAGCTAGAAGACTCCTTGTAATAGTTTTCCTTTTTACTCAGTTGTGTAATAAGTTGTAGTTGCAAACCTTGTTTGAATTGTAGGCTTGGGGCCATTGTTTTTGGTATGGATAATTACATTTTGATGTAATTAAAGTTCGGGTTGTTACAGTTATCGTATGGAAAATGTCTATGTAATAGACATGGACTCTACTTCCACTGAAAACGTTTGTTTTCTTTCTAAAGCCTCTTCAGATGTCAACTGGTTATGGTACAAAAGGCTCTCTCATCTCAACTTTGAAACACTAAATTCTCTCTCCTCAAAAGAACTAGTCTCCGGTCTTCCTCATCACTCATATGCTAAGGAATCTCTTTGTTCAGCATGTGAGAAAGGAAAGTAGACTAAAGCTAGTTTCAAATCAAAACAATTTTCCTCAGTAACAAGTCCTCTTCAGATCGCATATGGATTTATTTGGTCTTGTCAATATTTAATCCATAGCTGGAAAGAAATACACTCTTGTTATAGTAGATGAATATTCTCACTACACCTGGGTAATCTTTCTTCACTCTAAAAACGATACTCTAGAAAAACTTATATCTTTTGTTAGAAAGATAGAAGTGCTGAATAATCTAATTGTTCGCTCAATAAGAAGTGATCATGGAACTGAATTCAAAAATAATTCCCTGAACAACTTTTTTTAAAGTAAGGGAATTTCGCAGAATTTCTCTTCCATAAGAACTACTCAGCAAAACGGTGTCGCTGAAAGAAGAAACCGAATGATCATAGAAGTTGCAAGATCAATGCTCAGCGATTCTCATCTTCCAACTCAGTTTTGGGCAGAAGCTGTCAACACTGCTTGTTTTACTCAAAACAGGTCTCTGATAGTAAAACATTTCAGCAAAACAACCTATGAACTATTTCATGGAAGAAAACCTTCTATCAGTTTTCTTCACATATTTGGTTGGCAGTGTTTCATCTTAAACAATAAAGATGCACTTGGAAAGTTTGACCCGAAAGCTGATGATGGAATCTTTCTTGGCTATTCTTCAATCTCAAAAGCCTACAGAGTCTTCAATAAGAGAAGACAAATAGTAGAAGAAATAGTCCACGCCACCTTTGACGAATCCAGGTTAACGAACTCTAAACCTATCGCTGACAATGATGAACTGAATGCTTGGATGTTCTCTCACTACAGGGAAACGGAACCTCTCTTCAACTCGCATCAGCATACCGATCCTACTAATACTAATGATGATCCAAACATCATACCTCCTAACGCTGAATCCACCTCTTGGGTTTCAGCTGTTCCCCTAAACACACTTCCTCCATCATATCTTCCCTCTTCTGAAAACCTCTCAGTGAATAATGTTATGTCTGAACCACAACATTTCAAGCTTCTTCATTAGTGAACATTCCTATTAATGATCCAACTCCTGAGGTAAGCTATTATGCTCCAGCTCAACGATGGACCAGAGATCACCCCATAGATCAAATTCTTGGTGATCCTGATGCAAGTATTCAGACTCGACAAAGTTCAAGTAATATCTGTCTCTTTATGAATTTTCTTTCTCTCATAGAGCCAAAGAAGATTGATGATGCCCTCAGAGATCCAAATTGGGTCAGTGCTATGCAAGAAGAGCTGACTGAGTTTTGCTAGAAACAAAGTTTGGAATCTCGTTCCCCGACCATCTGATAAATCTGTGATAGGCACCAAATGGGTGTTTAGAAATAAATTAGATGAAAATGGGATTGTAACCCACAACAAAGCTAGGCTAGTTGCTCAGGGATACAAACAAGAGGAAGGCATGGACTATGATGAAACCTTTGCCCTTATGGCTAGGCTCGAAGCAATTCGATTATTCTTAGCAAATGCAGTTTACAAAGACTTCAAAGTATATCAAATGGATGTCAAGTCAGCATTCCTAAATGGAAAGTTGAATGAAGAAATTTATGTTGAACAACCCCCAGGGTTCTCTGACCCTTAGCATCCACATTATATATATAAGTTGGATAAGGGTCTCTATGGGTAAAAACAAGCTCCTTGTGCTTGATATGACACCTTCTCTTCTTTTCTTATCTCTGAAAAATTTGAGCGTGGAAAAATTGACAACACGTTATTTTTCAGAAAGATAAAAGCTCATATTATTCTTGTACAAATATATGTTGATGACATTATATTTGGTTCTACTAACTCATTTTTGTGTACTCGTTTCGCTGAAAGAATGAAGAAAGAATAAAAAATGAGTATGATGGGTGAACTAACTTACTTCCTTGGACTTCATATCAAGAAATATGATAAAGGTACATTTATTCATCAGGGTAAGTATGTTAAGGATATGCTGAAAAAGTTTGATCTCACTCAAACCTCAGCGATGAAAACTCTTATGGAAACTCCCCTGACATTAAACAAGGATCCAGCTGGAACCTGTTAATGTCACTGCCTACAGAGGAATGATAGGCTCCCTGCTGTATCTAACAGCGAGCCGACCTGATATCATGTATTCTACATGTCTTTGTGCACGCTATCAATCAGAACCCAAGGAATCCCATCTGATCGTTGTCAAGCGAATTTTCAGGTATCTTAAGGGAACTTCTAACCTCGGCCTTTGGTACCCCAAAGATTCAGGGTTCGATCTAACTGGCTATTCAGATAGTGATTTTGCAGGTTGCAAACTTGATAGAAAAAGCACCACTGGCGGATGTCAACTCCTAGGTGGAAAGCGGGTATGTTGGACAAGCAAAAAGCAAAACTCAGTATCCACTTCCACAGGTGAAGCTGAGTACGTAGCCGCTGGAAGTTGTTGTGCTCAAGTCTTATGGATGAAAAATCAACTATTAGACTATGACCTTTAGCTATCCAAGATCCCAATCTATTGCGACAGCACTAGTGCCATCGCTATAGCAAACAATCCAGTGTTACACTCAAAGACAAAGCACATAGAGATCAGATATCGTTTTATCAGAGATCATGTAATGAATGGTGATATAGAACTCCACTTTATTACTAATGACTATCAGCTCGCTGATCTTTTCACCAAACCTCTTGATGAGACAAGATTCAACTTTCTCATTAGTGAGCTTGGAATGCTGAATCTTGAAGATTAACTCTTCAGCTTTCATGCATTATATCAGTTATAAAAAGTTATACCTCATCTCATAATCTCAGACTAAATATCTCTGACACTCAGGTATGTTATATCATTCTCTCTCACTTAATCTTATTCAGTAAGACGTTCTCAAAAATCAAAACTTTAATCACTGATTTTCTTCAAGTGGTTAAAAGATTTTTGAAAAACAAACCTTATCACTAACATATCCCTGACTTTCTATCAGCGACACTTTCCAAAAACTGAAACATTTTTCTCTCTCTTGTGACATCATTCGAACCAATAATCCATGGCACGCCTTTTTCTAACATGTTCGTCCGGTGCACTTCTTGTCCAATCAACTTCGTGGGACGTGTTCGTGTCATGATGACCACCTTTTCCCACTCTAATTTTTTTCTCTCTCCTCATATAAAAGGAATGCCATTCATATTTTTACATTTTACATTCTCTAAAAACTTAAAAGGCAAGAAAATACTCTCGGCATTCAAGCAAAGAACTTACGAACACTTGAATCTTCAAATCTTCAAGAAATCTAGGTTATTATTCTTTACATCTTCTTCTTCCAAAAACTTGTGTTTAATCCTATATCTTTTTTTCTTATCTTGGATTAAAACTATTTTTCTTAAAGTCATTTTTGAATGATTTCTTTTTTTGCAAAAACCTTATGGTTTTTAAGACTGTTCTTATTCCTTTCTTTTAAAGACAACTGGTTTTCCTCTAACAACAAACTTATTTTACAAGTTTCTTTCTTTAAATAAGAAACTAGTAATTTTGTTTGCACTGCGTTTGGATTCTAAACCATCCTTGTTCTTTTATTCCTTTACTTCTCAGAAATGGCCTCCCAAGTTGCTCTTATCCCATCAAAGAATGTGAAGTTTTCACTATCTGAATCGAAAGTAGCGAAGAACAACCATTTGGGACGTTTGGACCTTCCCAAAAACAAATGACTTCATCTTCTCGAAGTTGCTAACTTCCTCAAGGCCTCCTGTCTGGGCTATGCACTGAAGGTTGATCCTACTCCTTCAAAGACTCTTCTTCTAGAGTTTTGGTTCACTGTTGACAAAGGTGAAGTCCTAAACAAACAAGGAAAGCCCATCACTGCCATAAACTTTCAGACTCAGCATGAAACTGGTGCTATCACTCCACTGGTCATCTGCATAGCTCTCCGTTTTCCCTCCAAAACAAAAGCAATATTCAACGCCTTACCCACTGATGCTGAGCTCATCCATTTCCTTGACCATATGGGATACCAATGGGACTTCAAACCCTGCACCTCTGTCCCTGACAAGAAGCTTACAAAGATTCAAAAGGCAAAGATGTCATATGAATTGAATTATGTCTTCACTCACATAATTCAAAGCATGAGTCGGAAAGTTGGATCGCTGGATCAAGCAAGCAAGGTTCAACTACAAATGGGCTTCTCAGTAATTGCCAGACGTCATTTTGACTACACTGGTGCCATCTTTGAAGACTTGCTTTCAAAGATCGAGAAAGCCGATATGGACACCAAGATTCCCTATGTTCGATTCATCTCAGCCATCCTTCACTACTTCTTGGGATAAAAGTACCCTACGGAGAGTGACTGTAACTTCTCCAAGGTTGGCTCCCGGATCCTTGAAGTCAAACCCGCTGCAAATGAGGTATGTCTTCAAACCCTCCGCCTCCGACTCTCTCCCAATTCTTCGTTTTCAGTGGCTACGTCGATGGTTCCTTCATTGGCTACCCCCGCCACTACTACCCAAATTAAACGCAAGTCATCAGCTCTTTCTAGTGCTCCCAAGAATATCAGAAATACTGTGGAGCAATCCTCTCAAACATATGTACATGAGGTCGTCTCTCAACAGACCACCTTGGATGAGTTTGTGGCCCGCTCCTCCACTACTGCTACCGCAACAACCGTCTCAGTGACTTATGCCGCTAAAACACCACTGGTGACTACCCAGCTTCCTTCAGTAACTCTACCCCCTACTCACCCTATTCTTCAAGCTGCACATGTAGGACCTGGTGGCCTCCCTTTCGGACGTTTGCCTCAAACATCGCTGCCATTTCCTTCTTTCGAAGGAGACTTGGCATTCTACAACATGTTTGACACATCAGGTAACTCTAAGACCCTATACACTTCTTCCACCTCTCTAAATAAGCCTGAGCAACGCCTTGCTCAATCACTAACTTATTTTTCAGGTCCTACTTTGGGAACTGTTGACACATCGCTGACAAAGCTTGTCGAAAAAGTGGAAGCCCTCGCTACATCCATCAACACCAACACTACTGCCGTCAACAGTGCTAGTGAAGAATTGAAAAGTCTCTCTACCACCATCTCCACCAAAGCTGACGAATCTCACCTCAGCACTCTCCAAAATGAGGTCCATTCGTTGAAAGAAAAAGTGTCCACCAACTCAAATCAGCTACAATTTCTCAATGGTCATGTCCACTATCTTAACACCGAAGTAAAGAACCTCACTAGAGAAGTAAGAACTCTTAGTGAGAAGGCTGATAATACAAATTAGCTGCTCTCTCAACTTCTGTCAAAGATGAATGAACCAGCTCCCGCTCCTAGTCCATCCTTCACTGATAATGACCGAATGTCGTTGACATTAGTTGTGGACTTCATTCAATCAGCTACTTCTGTCATTCCAGAGTTGGAGAAATGTCTGGATGCGTTGGAGGTTGATGACCACAAATCGACTGCTGCTGAAGCTGAAGCTAATGCAATATCCTTCCTCCATGATGATGACAAAGAGGGGGAGAAGGATCTATATGAAGAAAATGCAACAACCGCGCAGGAGAACGTGGAAGAACCTCCCTCTAATTCTAAGGGGGAGAAGACAACTGAAGAATCGGTTGTTGCTGAAGAAAAAGCCCCTCCTTCCTCTTCTTCAGTGCATGTTGAAGAAGAAGAAGAAGAAGAGGAAGAGGAGGAGGAACAAGACGAGGAAGAACTTGATATTGAGGATCAAGAGGCTGACGATGTCATCGCTGATGATGATGAAGATGAATATCCATCTCAATGGTTCGCAACAATAAACGTCTCATCAGCTCCAGCGATGAAGGGTGTTGTAATAAATGAAGCAGGGGGGAGACAAAGTGAAAAAGCTCCAGATACCTCATCCCAAGGCAAGCAAAAGGGAATCGTTGCTGAGGGAAATCTGAAACTGTTGTCACCTTCTAAGGGGGAGCTACCTTCTCAGGCATGTCTCTCTATTGTACCTCTATCTTTCTTTTCCTACCAATTACCCCTGTCTTTCTAGCCTTTATCTCACTCTTCTCAAAAACATTCACTAACTCCTTTTTCTTATTGCTTAGACAGTTCTCTCCCCAACTTAAGGAAACGTATCAGCAAATAATCCTAGTTCCAATATCTGAAGAAACAATAATCCCAATCTCTGTCAACGAGATTGATGAAGAAAAAGAAGAGGATGAATCCCTAAGTCATCCAAGAAGGCCCTCTCGACCTCTTCAAAGGTCAGAGGATGAAGTTCAGAGACGAGTAGAGATGAACTCCAACCTGGAGAGTCTACGGCTGAATATCCCTTCTAAAACCTCCAATGAAGAGCTTAACTTTCTTTCATCGGCAGAAATTGAAGAATCTGTCAGAGCTGAAAATTTAATCGTTGAATGCCAAAAAGATGTTGATCTAACTCTTGAGGTACACTCATCCCTATTCAAAGATGACAAGCTGAAAGAGAACCCGGTGAAAGTTCAAGTTGCTCTGTTGAAAGAGATAGAGGAGGAGCACGCTAAAAGAAAATAGATCAACGATGCTAGTCTAGCTTGGTGCAAAAATAAGCTTGACCATCGATCTGATCCAATGAAGATCACTACCGTGACAATCTCAGGAAGGAAAAATAAGGACCGAGCCTCAGTCACCATGGAGATATTAAGAGAGGATGGAAGTTCAAAAGCTATGTTCTTATCAAGACTGAAACACTTCAGCTACTATGAATGGTTGGAGTTCAGAGAAGCACTGAAGAAATCAAGATCAATGCACAGAGGCCATGTTGAAAACCTTCTTGAAGCTCTCATCAACAGGGTCGCTGCCAAAACAAATGTGCCCTCAGCTCCTCCATCTCAGTCAAGACCAGTTAAACGAAAGCATGCCTCCTCCTCTGAAAATGATGCAATTATTAGAAATGAAACCTCCATCAAATTCTCCAAGGATGCACTGTTCGGGCCTTCTCCTGATCTCTCAACTCTAGATCTACCACTGTCTCCTGGTGGACTGTATATATCAGTGCAAGTGATAAAGAAGTCTTCCAATCTTCTTCAGAGATGATGAGGAAAAGCTTAGGCTTCAAAGAGTCTCTGAAATCCCTCTCTGCCCTATAAGCCATCTACAAGATTTTCTATGATTGTGGTGTGGATACTCTTCATTGGCGGATCCAATCAAAACACTTATTCTACAAGAAGCTGCTGATCGAAGAAGGAAAGGAGAAAAGATACCAGATTTTATGATCTCTCCAAAGACTTCCTGAAAACATTGTTGATAGATTCCCTTTTGTCTCTTGTAACCTATTAGTTGGTCTGACAGTAGTATAGGACTTCTCTTGTACTTACAATTTTCATGTTATACCTTGTAACTTCTTTTTACAATTTAATGAAAATTTCAGCGAGTACTTAAATCCATCAGTACTGTAAAAGATCCCTCAATATAGTAATTGGGACATGTATGTTACGAGTCCTGACTATCCTTATATTTTGACTTAAAGTAGTTTTCTTCATAGTTACTTTGTCATCATCAAATAGATGGAGATTGTTGATCCAAACTCTCTCAGTGTTTCATCATCAACGATTAAATACTGAGTGTGTTCAGTATCGCTGATAATTTCTCTTGTAACAGTTAGACGTAATCTCTTAAGACAAGTTTTGCGACAAAGATGTTCATCACTGAGTCGAAGACAAAGTTGTTAAACAACGGACAAGTCTACTCATGATCTGATACGGATATCAGTGAAACCAAGACAAGTTTACCTATACGTGAAGAAACCTGAAGAAAAGCTTCAGCGATCACTGAACTTCTTTCTATCTCTGTGAAGGAAGAGATATTCAGTGATTGAAGATCACATAGCTTATGCTCCAAGTTTCTTTTGTATTGTCCTCGAACACAGAGTACAAATGTCAGAAGAGACATACCTCTGCGACAGATCGTACAACAACTCTGAAATCTACACTGTTCACAGTTCGGACAAAAGCATGTCTCCAAAAGTCAGAGACATGCAATCAACCATCGAAGGACACGTGTAAAGCACCCTGCCATGCATTTAATGCATAGGGTATAAATAGAAAGATCAAGACTCTATCTGAGTATTGCCATCTATCTTTCTTATCATATAGCAACCCTTGTTTTCTATATTCTCTCAATCTCTATTCTCTAATTCTTGTGCAACAATCTGTGTGATTCTTAAGTTTGTTTACATTAGGTTTTACTTAATCTTATTTCGCAACAAACTGTAAATTGTGATTTGATTTATCAATAAACAATTTATTAAACCATTAAATTTTGTGTTTGTATTCAACCCCCCTTCTTCAAACTTGTTAAGCACCTTCGGGACCAACAACTCGCTTTGAAGTTATGGCGACACTATCTCTACGGTACGAACTGCACGCTTTTTACCGACCATAAAAGCTTGAAGTACGTCTTCGACCAAAAAGAATTGAACATGCGTCAACGAAGATGGCTAGAACTACTCAAAGACTACGATTGTGAACTTCTATATCATCCTGGTAAGGCCAATGTCGTGGCGGACGCTTTGAGCCGAAAGGAGTATGGTAGTGGTGTCCAAGCTACTTTTGCGAGAATCGAAGTTGTCTCAAGCCTACTTGATAAAATCAAAATGTCTCAGTTGGAGGCATTACTCGAAGCAATTCTCAAAGGAGAAGCTATGGTGAAGCAACATCTTCAGTTGTTAGAAAACGGAAGGGGCTTGACTGTTCCAAGGAAGGATTTGGGTGCCGAAGATCGGAGGATGTCGAGACTTGTTTTTGGAAGACGCACATAAATCCAAGTACTCAACTCATCCGGGAAGCACAAAAATGTACCACGACTTGAAACTAAATTGTAACGCCCCGAATTTTAGATTGTAGTCGTCTGTATTTATTCTCGAGTAAAGTCGTACTTTCGATTATTCTTGTAAGTGTATGATGTTGTAGAAGAGTATAAAATCAGTCTCGATCGCCCTCGTGTTGAAAAATCTTTGTTTCTGGACCAAGTAGGAAACCGGCGACTGTGACCGGCGACTATGCCATGTCACAGTCGTATGAGGCATTGTCGCGGGGGAGGATCCCCTTGCAGTACATACTCCGCGAGTATGCCCAGCGATAATGCCCGTGGCATACTCGTTGTGTCACTCTCGCGGGGAATTGATGACCCGCAGTACGGATGTCACTATCGCCTGGGCATAGTCGCCGACGCCAAGCAGGGGTATTAATTGGTCAGCCCGATTTTTATCAAATCTAAACTTCATTTCTCTTGAGTTGGAAGATTTCCTCTCTAGTCTAAGGAGGTAAGTTTCTGCCCTAATCATCTCTTCTCATAAATTCTTGGTAGATTTGACCTAAGTTCATTAATGGTGATGGTATAGGGTCTTTACTTGTCACCCTAAGGATCTTCAAGTTTTAACTCAAGTCTCTCTACCCACCTTCTTCTAGGGTTTTAGGTTTTGTCAAACCTACAATGTGAGTTCATCTTGTACCCATAAATCTCATACATGTTTAACTATTATTATTTATTGTTTTAAATCTTCCTTTCTAAAAGTGTGTGTTCAATGAATTTGACCTAATTTATACATTTGGGAATTTAGGGTTTGTACTCAATTTTATGGGTATCATTTGGGATATATGTATAAATACATAGTATGAGGATGCAAGAAATGGTGGTGACACTATGGTGGGAATAATATGAGAACCTTTAAATGTACACCTATATGCTTAAACAAATTGATTCTTATGCATGATTTAATGGCACATGGAAGGTAAAATGTGTAGTATATTATGGTTGATGTTAACGAAATTTCCTTTGTGCAACTTTGTGAACGATCTCTTTGAAGTCTTTGAAGGAGTTATGCAATAATGTTGGAAGGTGGGACTTTACTTTATATATGTACCAAGGAATAGGCATGGGGTCTCAGAGGATAATGGTTGTGGGCTTTCCAAGTCAGGCAATGGCCAACGACCATTAATTGCAATTCCTTGGGTTGAGTGAAATCTAGAGGCAATGGGTTTCCCATTGCTTTGTAGTGGGGCTCTTTAACGTGATCGTGTGACCTACTTTTGTGTTTCTTCACCATCACGGAAATCGGGTCTCCCCCGTCATCGTAAGATGATTGTACATTTGGGCAAAGGCAGAAATTCAAGAAATCTATATGAATGGAGTAACAAGATCTCGTTCTCTTAATTTTTACACTTATGATTATTTGCTTATTGAATGAACTCACTAGGTGTTAGCCTAACACTTTCTTAAATGTGGCTCGTGTAACAGGTCATACTAGCAGTGGGGCTCATCGGGATTGAGGGAACGACTTTGGGGTCGTGAGCGGTCTTTTTGGAGATACATAGTGACCAACATACCCTAATTCTTTCGGAGATATACATTTTGGAAGGATTGTGACACCTGACCATAATCTAGTTAGCTAAATTTAGATTAGAAGGTTGTTGTATTATGCTTCGTTTATGGAATTGTAAATGCCCCATCTCATGCCCGTTTTGGAATTTATACTCTTGGGTTTGAATTGTAGTACCATTACTTTCCAGGTTTAAATTATCCCCTATTTTAGGGCGACAGGTTTCTTCATTTTTCAAGCGTCATATTGCCAAAATTTCGAATTTTATTTATCTCAAAATTTTAGGATGTTACATAAACTATTGGTGGCCGGTAATGAAGTTGGATGTAGCCAGTTATGTGGAGCGATGCATAACTTGTTTGCAAGTGAAGGAAGAGCACCAACGACCTTACGGTAGTTTACAATCCCTAGAAATACCGGAATGGAAATGGGTGCACATTACCATGGACTTTGTAACCAAGCTACCGAAGACATTGAGGGGTCACGACACCATATGGGTGATGGTGGACCGATTGACCAAGAGTACGCATTTCTTGCCTATGCGAGAAAATCTACCGATGGACAAATTGGTGAAACTTTATATAGATGAGGTGATCTCGAGGCACGGGGTGCCACTCTCTATTGTGTCTGACTGTGATAGTTGTTTCACTTTTTATTTTTGGGATAGCTTACAAAAAGAGCTGGGTACTAGAATAAAGTTGAGAACCGCATACCATCCCCAATTAGACGGCCAGTGCGAGAGGACCATCCAAACTCTTGAAGACATGTTGAGATCATGCGTCATCGACTTTGGAGGAAGTTTGGATTCACATCTTCCGTTACTAGAATTTTCCTACAATAATAGTTATCACTCAAGTATCGGCATGGCGCCATTCGAGGCGTTTTACGGGAGAAAGTGCAGGACACCCGTGTATTGGTTAGAGGCGGGAGAAAAACAATTTGTCGGACCGAAAATCGTGCAAGAAACGATCGACAAGGTTAAGAGCATTAGAGAGTGGTTGAAGGCGACTCAAGACCGCCAAAAGAGCTACGCGGATAAGAAAAAAAGAGCGGTTGAGTTCCAAGTGGGGGAACAAGTGATGTTGAAGGTTTCACCGTGGAAAGGGATTATTAGGTTTGGAAAATGTGGGAAGCTTAGTCCCCGTTTCCTTGGACATTTCACCATCGTTGAGCGTATTGGATTTCAAGCTTACAAGTTGGACCTACCGCCCGAGATGAATGAGATTCACCCTACCTTCCACGTGTGTTATTTACAAAGATGCCTAGCCAAAGAGGAGAGCGTCATTCCTCTATCAAAGATCAGAGTGGATAACGACCGGTGTATGGAAGAACCTGAAACTATATTAGAAAGGAAGACAAAGAGACTATGACACAAGGAAGTGATTATGGTGAATATTCAATGGAAACACCACTGGGGAGCCAATGTGACATGGGAATCGGAAGAAGATATGAAGAGGCGATATCCTCACCTATTTGTTTAGTTTGAGATTTCGAGGACGAAATCTTTTCTAAGGGGTGGAGGATTGTAACACCCCAAATTTTGGACTAAATTCTTATTTAATGTTTATGAATTATCTTAATTGGTTACATCTCTAGATCAGTCATGAAATCGAGAATCAGACCATCGAGTTTTGGAAGAGAAGAGGCCCTCGACGACAATGACCGACGACAGTGCCCTTGGGCATTGTCGCGTGTCACAGTTGCCACCCATAACCCACTCTCGGTAAACTTTGGGTGAGAGTGCCCGGCGAGAATGCCCATGGCACTCTCGCGTGTCATTGTCGCGCGTGGATAGAGGCTTGCGGTACACTCCCTGCAAGAGTGACATGCAACAATGCCAATGTCACTCTCGTCTGGCAATGTTGCCGACGGGAGCAGTGGCCTTAAAAGATTTTCTTAGTTGGTTGAGTCTCATTTATTTACATTGAAGAGTTTTGTTGGGCGATTTTCCTCTCAAGTCTAGGTAAGGTTTCCACCATTTATCATCATCTCCCCTCATTAAATGTTTATCCAACCTTATCTAGTAACATTTATGATCCCTTCTTGGTTCTAGCCTCAAGTGAATCAACTAGCTTCTTTTGGGAACCTCAAGACTCAACTTCTACTTATAGGGTTTTGTGATTTTAGGGTTTTTACATCACAAACCCATTTGGTGAGTCTCTCAACCCTTACATCACCATAAATGTCAATATTTACTTGTATGTGATTTGTAGGTACATTGGGGTTTTGACCTAAAAGTTAGGGTTTGTGGGTTTGGTTAAATATGGGGTCTTCATCCTTATTATTTGTGCTTAATGATGCTTAATAAGTGATTACATACTTTCTAACATGTTGAAATGGAATATATACTAGATGAGAGTCATTTCTTGCAAAAAGGAGGATTTTGGCCTAAGTGAATGTCTTTTGTAGATGGGATTCATTTTCTTAGTTCATTAGATCTTTCTTTGGTATTAAATAATGGGTTGTCTTAACATATTTATGAGTTATGCCATGGCATGAGCAGATAAGAGCTATATGTGGATATCATGATTTAAAGTGGTAATTGGAACATGTATGGATAATGTCATTCTTACTTGGTTATGATCATAATGTGAAGCTTAATGTCTACTTCCTTGTGCACGAGGACTTAGATGGCATGATATACTTGGTTATAATTGTTGGCCACGTGTGGTCACAAGCGAGTAGGCAATGGAGGACTTTATAGTCCTTGAGGTGTAACTCCACTAGATTGGATAGGCAATAATGTCCGTAAGTCCTTGAGGTGTAACTCGATGGAGTAGGCAATAAAGGCATAAACGGTTTGAGGATTATGATGTCTTGATGGCATGGGAACTAGAACCCGGACATGAGGTGTAATCCAATAACATCATGGGTGACTCCATTCACGTGTTTTTGTCACCCACGATGGAAACGGGTCTCCCCCGTATTTCAAGAGATATCTCTTGTGTGTATTTGTTCGAGTGTGGAATATATTTCCATGTTGAGTGTTGCCATTGGTTCAACCCTTGGGTGTATCGATAACAATTAATTATGATGCAATTGCCTAAATTATAAACTGTTAAATCTTACAATATCACTAAATTGTTGATCTAAGACTTGTTTGGTATGTTGTTGACTCACAGGTCCTACTAGTGGTGTGCATAAGGCACCTTGATTTGTCGGTCATGCACCTAGGAGTTCTTGAAGGACCGGACTTTTTGGAATCTTTTGAGAAGAGTATTTTGGAGACATAGCGACACCCATCTTAATCTAGTTTTGGATATTGTTCTAGATTAAATAGGCTGTTATGTTTTATGTCTCATTCTTCTGCTATTATATTTGATACAAACTACCCAAACTTTATTGGGTTTTTGGTCCTTCATATTTAAAGGGTTTATAAACCTTCATATTTTAGACGTTATATTGCCGAAATTTTAAGTTTTAAATTGACCCTATTTTTAGGGTGTTACAAAAAGTGTTTCCATTACATGCAGATGATGATTTCCTGAATATTCCTAAACCTGTTCCATCAAGTTCCACTATAATTTTGAACAGTGACAAGCCAATTTCTAGGAAAATAACAAAGAGGATCGTAGAGGGAATGAAAGGGATAACATTGAATGAAGGTACATATCGAAAATCTATTTTCACAATTAAATGAAATTAAAATAACAAATTTTGTACTTATAGACACAAATGTATAATAATTGCAGGACTGAAGGAAAGGATAGATGGAACAAGAGGAAGATTGAGAAGCAGCGATACAAAGGCCGAAGATAAGATGAAAAGAGCGAACGAATTTGTTATAGATGCAGGAATGGAAAAGGGTGTTAGAATACCGAAAAGGGAAGTACACTTACCTGTTATAAAAACTAGGACATCCCCCCGAGCTCTTTATGACGCAATTCATAAGCTCAACAATGAGCAGCAAGAAGTAGTTAAAAGCATGGGGATGGAATGCTTACTTGGCATCAAAATAGATGGCATTCCATCTAGGTTAGGATTTTATGTTGTAGACAACCTAGATACTAATTCCATGAAACTAAAGGTGAAGGATGGGACAATAAAAATCACATTAGAGTCATTCCATGAAATTCTAGGGTTTCCAATGGGTGGCATTGACTTAATGCAAGATGATCCATCAAAACCAAACCTAGATATGGAATCCTTCTTTAAAGACCAACTTGATAAGAAGAAAATGAGACCGATGGATGTCATCAATTTGATTGAAAAATCAGGCGATTCGGGTATTAGATTCAAAATAATTTTCTGGTCTTGGTTGTTAACTTAATGGCAGAACATAAAAAGTGAGCAAATGATATCTAGAGTGGACTGGTGGCAATACATTTTTGATATGCTGAAACGAAACAAGATTAACTGGAGCAGAAACAGTAGCACTTGCTTTTGTGCAGGACCACTAACATACTTAACGTTTAGTCTTTTCATCCTACGTTCCTTTCTATGGCATATCACACAATGAAACTGATCTAACTAATTCTATATTTCATATACACAGTTGTTATATGTTAAGAGAACTATATTGCCCAGCATATCGGTAAAACACATTAGACCTGCAACCCTGGCATGGAACGTAGAGTTGTTGAAGAAACAAGAGATAGCAGAGATTGAAATGGAGGCTTAGGAAGTGCACCTTTGCTGGATAGAACGCAAGATCCACCGATGAACAACAACAAATTCACACCATTGCATGATGATTCAGTTGAAAAGGGTCTTGAAGATCTGGAACGTGAAAGGGAGGTACGTGATATTTATGCTTCTACAACGTTATTTTTACTTACAAATACACACACGGAAAATTCAGTGTCACTGTTTCTACTATGTCAATCATCTGTGATGAAACATGAAACGATTTTCTTATTGTTTGTGTTTTTTAATCTGTGAAATCCATGAATTAGGTTTAGCAATCACCATGAAACAGTTTTCTTATTGTGATGAAACAGTTAATTTTTTTGGTTTCTAGCTGTATAATTGTGATGAATCTATTAGAACAATTTCTGTGATGAAATCTGTCTACTACACTTGCAACAACATCAACCTTGCCAGCTAAACTAAATGAAAACTCTTCCAAGCCTTAGAGATGCGCAGTCCTAGTAGTTGTACAACCCATACTTCTATAGAAGCTGAACCACCACTGAAGAAATTCAAGATACTCGGAACAACATATAATCATGAAGATATAGAAGGAACCGGAGCATTTATTGAACGAGCAAGCTGAAGGACTATTAGATTGGGAGATCATTTAAGATCCCCATACGTTAGAACAGTTGTGGATATGAAGGTTACGACTGAAGAAAAACTAATCCTCGATTGGGAAATAACAGCCATGGGTGGAGAATTATAAGTATATATATATATATATATATATATATATTTCCATTACTTATTTTTGGTATGTTGGCATTCCATTGCTATATATGCACAACTGAATAGCAAATCCTATGGACGTGTCTGATGAATTTTAGGAAGTTTCATCTGTGTTTTGTTTGTTCACCTTGATTATTAAATAATTAATCTACTGAAATATTTGTGTACCTATACAAATTCAGTGAAACTGTCTTTAAGCTGGATAATGGGGCAAGTCTGATGTGGGGGAATTTGGAGAATCTGGCAAAACCATCAGCAGTATTCCCCCATGTTGTTGATGGATGGGCAGAGTTACTAAACTATGAAGAGCAATACACGAGCAGGGATTTAATTCGATGTTTATTTATTTACAACGAAAGTTATGGTAAGTTTTTAATGTAAGAATGTAAGAAACATCAATTGTTTCAATGACAAAAAAAACATGGTCATATGTTTTATCTATTTTGTTTCAATGCAATTTCACCCGCATTATATGCTCATATAATGATCTTCAGTGTGTTTTCACCAATATTGCGCATTTTTTCATGTGACCCAAAAAGATGTAAGGGTCTTCTAATCCAGTAATTAGTTTCACCAAGTCATTCTATGTTTAACCAATGCATCACCAATGTGGCATCTAGACATCATTTGAAATAGTAAATTGTTTGACCAGGTTCACCTAATTTTTCAAGTCTGTTTGATCATATTTATATGTTATTTTCTGCAATAAAGCAAAAATATTGACTAATGCATTGAAAAACATAGGGGGACCAAGATCTATGGACTCCTTTCATCGACTTCAAATCTCAGTATGAGATTTTTAGCAGGAACTTGGCAATCTTGGCACGTTTTAATATGGAAGTTCTGAAAATGCGTAATATGGATTTGGTAAGAAACTCTTTAAACCATTTAAGTTACGTTTTCAAAGTATATGTAAAATGTAATTCGGTATTAAATTATTTTACAAACTCAACAAATGCAGGTATTTATTCCCATATTGGATACGGTGAACTACTACTTGGTTGTGTTCAACTTCAAGAACCCATCAATCGTAGTAATAGACAACCGGTATTGGGAAGGATGTAATATGGATGATGCAATAGGGAATTATGAGCATATGGTCAACATATTGGTAAGTAAACCGAATGAAACTAACGATTGGTTATATGCTCTTATACATTAGTTAATATCAACTACCTTAACAAATTACGCAGCATCGGCTTATGATAAACACTTGAAGTCGGTACAACATCCGGTCTAGGTAGACATGGAAGAGAATGCCCATGAAAGACTACATATGAGTTGGCAAACGAAAAACAAGAATGATGACAACGGTATATTCTTGATGAGACATATGGAGACCTGGATGGGAGATGAATGGTCATGGAAAACTGGATTCACTAAGGAAGGGCCAAATCAAAAAACACAACTCAAAGATCTGTGGAAGAAGTTCGTTGCAAAACTTGTGTTAAGCAATTTCAATAAGAAAAAGGAAGAGGTTCTAAAAGAAGTTGAAGCTATTGCATTGAAGACAACATGTTTGGGGTATTGAAGGTGATTGAAACAACAAGAACTCTTGATATTTCATTGCATGGTCTATTTTTGGCAAAACCCGAATGATATTTGCTTTTATTTTGGATGTACGGCGGATTCTAATTTTATATTTGGGTTGAATCATGCTTATGTTTATTGTGTCTTCCATGTTAAGTGCATTAAACTGTTTCATTAAGTTGTTTGATTTGATTAAAAAACACAAATTTTTATAACAATGTCAACAAAGAAATGAAAAGAAGCATTAAACAATTTCATTGTTTTTACCAATTTCATTAAGAATCATTAAACAAATGAAATAGAAGTGTTGGACTTAGCAATTACAATTTACAAAACATGGCCACGTTTTGGCCATCTTTTTTCCTTTTTATCACCATATTCACATACTTTCACATTCATTCTTGTTAGCATGCATGTCTTAGCTTCTCGATCTATTTTTCATGCAACTTAAACCACAACAGATACGTTTACCTAATAGCATTATTCATGAGTTTTTGGTTTTCCTTTTCCTAATTTGGGATAGGCATTAGGCTACAACAAGCTTTTATTGGAAGGCAAAATTAAAAGACAAACCAATTTGTCATATTAATAATTAGCTACTTTATATGTTTCTCCTTATTTAAGTTTGATCTCCTTTTCACAGCTAATGACCATTCATAGAATAGATTAATGATTTTTTCCTTTTATTTATCCGAATAGTTTGGAACAACAACCATTTAATGAAACAAGGAAAAACACTTGTCTTTTCAATAATGAAGCTCGAATCCAACAAATAAAAAAACCAGTAAATAAATGTCAAGGAAACCGTAAATTGCTAATGAAAAAAAGCCCAATTAAAGCATAATTATTAAAAAAAAATAAACACACCTATAAATAACTTATCACTAAGATCCTTTCGTCGCACAGTTACGGGAATCATATATGGCCATCTGGTGGCAACGTCTGCACAACCTCTTAGGCTTCTTTGCGTTGTTCCTTGCCTTCTCTGATGCCCCTACAAGACGTTTCCTAGTTCCACATCCTTTATTGCAATTGAAATTTCATCTTTCAAATCCTCCAATTGTTCTAGAAACTTTGTTAACTTATCTTTGTCATTGCGTACACAACCAATGATATGATCAAACAACAAGATAGCCTTGTTCATCATTTCTTGTTTCTCTACATCCATTTCACCGTACCTCGCACGGGCCGACAACACCTCTACAGGTACTAATTCCCGTCTCCACCGATGCAAAATATACTTTTCAGAAATAAATTGTATATTAGCATTCAACATTATCTTAAAAGCGTGACGACACAGAATACCATTCCTAACAAAGTGATTGCAGCTACATTCAAACGTCTCTTCAACAATATTATGAACCACCTATCAGATCAAACAAAAAATGAAAAGGGACGTAATATTAATTACAAAAAAAGAGACTATAAAAATAATTAAATTACGTACAAATATTGGAACAGACTCATTACTCTTATTACCGTATATGTAGCTTTCTCTTCAGAACGCTTGTTCAAATGCGTAACTTCATGAATCTTGTTGCCACCTACTTCTTTAAAGGCATTCGACTCCCATCCACAGAGCCAATTAGCCTTGTTCAATTCCTTCTATACCTCAATAAAGATTGTTCGAGTATAAACAGCACACGCATGAGCTTCAATCTTGGAAGGTGATAACATATGAGGTATCGTAGTTCTGGTAGCAACTTCAAGAGCATGATGGTCTATACGTAGTTCATCAATTGCATCATCAAATTTTTTAATGAAAAAAACAAGGTCGCTATGAAACTTCGCATATACCCCGAAAAATGCATTGATACTCTCTGACCTAGAGGTAGTTTTCATTAAGCAAGACATGGAAGAATCTTTGTAATAAGTAGGAATCCACGATTCCCTTATGGAGTACATTTCATCCCACCATGCATCACCTCGTAAACCATATCGATCCATTAACTCGTTCCATTTAACCTCAAACTCTTTAGGTCCAATGTGGACATTCCATACAAGCTTATTGATCTCACTTTTAAAAGGCGTACTATGCGCTATGTACGTACTTATCTTCACAACATATACAACAACCACAAAAATATTAGTAGGAAACACCAAAACTTATATCCTATAAATGTAGATAACCCATATCATGAATCAACATCATTAAATAACATTTGGATACAAATTGAGTAATAGATATGACTTTACCTTGTCTGGAAACTTCTTCGTTATGTGCCACATACACAAGCGATGTTTTGCAGGGAAACGCTATAGGGATGGCTTGCTTCATAGCTGCACACTGATTAGTAATCACGAACTTAGGCTGACTGCCATGAGCTTTCATAAATGCATTCAAAACCCATGTGAAATACGGAACGGTTTCACCTCGAATCAACGAAGCACCAACAACAACTGTTTCCTTGTGATTGTCAATATCCACAAATGGGACAAAAACCATTGTATTCCTGTTCATAAAACATTTAATAGAAAAGTAAGAGAAAATACAATGAAACAAACAAGTAACATACAATGACAAAAATATGGTCCTTACTTATTTTTCCTATATGTAGCATCAAATGATATAGTGTCGCCAAACTCCTTATAATTCAAACTCGCCGTTTCATAAGCCCAAAAGAGTGCAACTAACTCCTTCCCATCACACTTATATTCAAAAGTATTACGGACAAAGTTCACGCCTCCGAATCAATTTGTTTATCAACATGTGAGTATCTTTGATACCAGCCGAGTTATCAACGCCCCTTTTGAAATTGATATGATCCCTAGCTGTGCCACCAGATACTTCTATACCACCTTTCATTGCGGATTGCATGCGATGTGATTGGGTTATACCAATATTCGAACCAGTAGCATGCAAAATCCTCCTATGTTCCGCATAATCAAGTTGTCTTTTAATACGAGATAACACCATATCTTCAGGACGATAAATCATATGATGATGCCTCTCAATGAATTTGTATACCACATAACGACCGCTATCATTAACATAATGAACTTTTAAACAAGCTTTACAACCAGTCCACTTGAAACTAGTATTTCTTCGTTTTTTTTCCACCAACTCCTATATCCATTGAATCAAATTCCCTCATCTCTGGAATTCTTTGTCTGCTACAGAGAAAGTAACGGGTTTGTACTCATCCAAATTTATTGTTTTTCATAATCGACAATCGAATGTCAAATCCAGCACATTCACCATACTTCCTATACATCGCTTCCGCACTCTCAACAGAATCAAAAGAGTCACCGATTTTAGGGGAATTGTTCACATCAACAATTGGAATCCAAAATTTTGACCCACTTGGAGATTCCCCCATCTCATGCGATAACATATCTAACAACAAATATGACCTTAATAAACATGTTTCACTAATATAAAACACATACAAAAAAGTTTCATTGGGCAAAAAAGGCACAAATTAAACTACATATCTACTATATGATTCACTTTTGCAAACACGTACCTTTTTAAATTAAACTACACAATACAATTAATAATTACTGAAGGGCGTGCAACAACATACTTGCAATCATTACATAACAAATTAAAATTCATCCAACAAAACTTTCATAAATGTTTCATGGAAATATTAACAGTTACACCTACACAGAACATATATCGAAAGGGACAAACCCATTTAATCAAACCATATGATGAAATCATTACACCTACAAACGACATACTTATAATCATTACAATAACAAATTCATCACATGTAAACGTGTTTCATCTATTGGTTCATGAGTTTCAACATTGTTTCATCAAACACGTATTTGCATATATTGTTTCATGTGTTTAAATCTGTTTGGTTCAAATATGTTTCCCACAAGAAAATATAAAACTTCAAATTGTGGTCACAAATATATAGATATCACGCCTAATTACATACTTCAATAAAAAAACGTACCTTCGTTAGCATCTTCGGTAGATTGAGACACATGATAATCCTCCAAGACTTCACACACTTCATTCGGTACATGGTCGGGAATCTTATCAGAATCGTTACTAGGAATTTTATCAACAGAACGAATAAAAGACAATAAAAACGTTTCATCGTTGTCGAGTAGATCTCGAACATGAATTTCGTTAGCCAAAACACCATCAAACATGCTACCCTTCATTGCTCTGTATGGTTAATTTTTAATACTCCAATTAAAAAACCATACAAATATATAACAAAGAACTAAAAGAATTTATTTTAAAAATATTTCAATTCAATGAAAACAAATATTGATTTTAAATATAATTAAATATTTGAATTTTCTATAAAAATAGCTCTTTTCCAAATTTGGATGAAACGGAAATCAAATGAAAAAAAGTTTACCTTAATAGTTCCAATTAATAGGAAACTGAATCGAAATCAAAAAGTAAATAGTTTAAATTAATATAACATCCATTCATACCATATATAAAATGCATTAAAATTGAATAATTAATATTATAATAATAATAATTACCATATATATTACGAAATTAGGTAAAAGATTAAAATACCCTTATGAATTAAAAAAAAGTAAAAAAAGGAAATTCATCGATTGGTCAATATTATTGGTTTCCAAAATTTCAATATATATATATACACACACACACACAAAGAGAGAGAGAGAGACAGAAACATACACAGAGAGAGAGAGAGAGGTTCTGGGAAAAACCAAAAAAATGGAAAATTGAAGAACACTCTGGTAGCCATTTATTTGGACAGTGTGTATTTTTTTTATGCACTTGTGCATTATGCACGTGTTAATAAACAACTTAATTTACTTGTATGCACAAGTGCATATCGTCCAGATGAAAGGCCACCAGGGTGTTCCTCAGTTTTCCATTTTTTTTGAGGTTTTCTGAACGTGGCCTATATATATATATATATATATATATATATATATATATATATATATATATATATAGGTCAAGGTTAATTTGCAACCCATGTAAATATATATTTTAAGGTGTCCGAGACTATGCCTAGACTAATCCCAACAAATTTTGAGTGTAAGAAATCATCCCTGATAAACTCAGTGGTCACAATCATTGTGTGAGCCTAGAATTGAACCTTAGGCAGATGAGATATTCCACCACCTCCCCCAATGCCTCAACCACTATGCCACAACCCTTGTGGTTAACCCATGTAAATCTTACAACCCATGCAACATACATCTTAACCGTTGGATTAATGATAAGTGGTTATTTTTATTTTTTTAATTGAAAATATTGGGCCCGCATGTATTGTAACCGTCGATCCTGAATCCAACGGTTAAGATGTTGGTTGCATGGGTTGTAAGATTTACAAGGGTTGCAAATTAAACTACCCCTATACATGGATGAGAAGCGTGAGAAATGGTTATCAACCGTTGGATGAGAAATGGACACACATTAAGATGAGATGCACTGATGAGATGCACCAGATCAATTCCCTTCTAAGATGCAATTCATGGGAGGGCATGAGATTAAAAGTGATCAACGGTTCAGATTCACTTCTCACCGTTAATTAACTCAATTTCTCACACGATTCTTCGCTCATACCTATATATATATAGATATATATATATAGAGAGAGAGAGAGAGAGGAAGGTTCAAAACGCTAACTATTTAAGAAACAAGAAAACAACAAATCATGTACAAAATCATATATGATTCAGCATTACCGACCCAAAAACTGGACGCGGACAATAAGTCGCAAGCAAAGTCGCGTGAATCATACATGATTTTGTACGTGAATCATATATGATTTTGAATGTACTCGGTCGTTCTCGTGTTTTCTTAAATAGATACTATTCGCGTATTAATCCACACACATACACACACACACACACACACATATATATATATGGAGGGTCAAACGAGAACATGCTCAAAATAATTAAGAGAACACAATTACGGTCAAATCACATGTGATTCTGTACTGAAAACACATGCAATTACGAAACACGGTCAACGCAAGGGTGTTCGGGTGACTTGGTGCACGACCTAATAGCCAAGGTCGCGAGTAATCACATATGATTTGGATGTTATCCTGTTCTCTTATTTGCACACTGTTAGCGACTGAACTTGATTGTCTCTACATATAACATCCTAAACATTTTTCATACAATATATTAAGGGGTGTTTGGTTTGAGGGTTTATCCGGTAATTAATGGGATTGATAATAAAAGAGAGTGTTTGGTTTTATATAATGATATGGGTTCATTTCCCCAAAAGCCCATTTTCTCATTCCTGATGAAATTGGGGGGGGGGGGGGGGAATGAAAAATCCATTTCTGCTTTCTATCACCAAATCGGCGTCTCCTCCTCTCCTTCCACTTTCTCCATTTTCTTTTCGTACGATCTCTCTGAGAACTCCATTCAAGTCGACAGTGATTATGTGCATGTATGTTTTCGATTTCTCTCATAGCTCCATTTTTTTCATATGATCGATTAGATTAGATCAATACTCTCTTCTTTGTGCTCCTTTTTTCCAGTTTTTTACTGCTCCTTTATGCTTCTATATGTATCTCCTATGTGCTCTTATTCATGAGGCATCCTCTCTTTTACTTGGATTTTTTTAAAAGGCAAATAATATTAAACCAACCAAAACAAAGCGATACAACCAACCACACAACCACCGCCTGCAAAGAAGCAAGGCCACGAAGCTACCACAAAAACCAGAACAAAACAATAGGGAAAAAAGGAAAAGAGGAACTGAAGCTCTACAACTGCAAAAAAAAAAAAAAAAAAAAAAAAAAAACAAACAACATGCGAGGAGCAAACCGCAGCCATGAAGCAGAATCAGACCTGCATCCGCCACTGCCCCTCTGCCGCAGAAACCGAACCGAAACGTGAAGCCTGCCAAAACCAGAAACGCCGAATTATTGTTGCAATGATGGGTCTACGAGCCACCTCGTCCAGTCCATCTCTACCTTTTTATTGCGCCTTTTCACCCACTCAAAGATCTTTCTTTGAAATTCAATGAATAATTCGACGATCTTCCTCTTATCTTCTCTAAAGACCACACAATTTCTATGATGCCAAATCAAATAGAGTACTGGCCATAATACCCCATTCCATATTGATTCGCCCGCATTATAAGCCGAATTCTCTCCTTGATGAAGAATGTCATTAACCGATTCCACCGTATCTAGATTCTTATGCCACCACCTTCCGATCATTTGCCATAATTTTTTCACATCCGAACATCCTACTAATGCGTGATCGACCGATTCGGTCATTTCTCCACATCTTGGACACAAAACGGTATCCACGTCCATTCCCAATCGATCCAAAACCGAGCGACAAGGTAACCTTCCTTTTCTAGCCCTCCAAAGGAAAATATATACCTTTTCTGGAATAATCTTCACCCAAATGAAAATACATACCTTTACTTGGATTATGTTTAAATTTTTAGGGAAAAAAATTATCATTTGTGCATATCTGATTTCAACTACATTACAACCATGATTTGATAATAGCTTCTACATAGGGGGAATTTAATCGAAGCCACAAACATGAAATTGTGCTTACTCATGTCTTGATGATTTAAGGAACAGTCCATTTTAGCCTTTGTTGTTTTTGGTTTTTTATCGAATTGTAATGTATTTTGAATTTGGATGAAACATCCGATTGTATTGTATTTTTGAAGTTGAAACATCGAATTGTATTATATTTTTGAAGTTGGGTGAAAAATATTTCGTATTGTATTTTTTGAAGTTGTGTTGAAATTATAAATTGATTGGTTGATGTTATAAAAATGGTAGTACAATGTTATAAAACAAATTTTCAATTGTTATATATGCTAAGCATCCAAACAACATATATGATAATGATTTCCGAGTATTAACCAAACAACATTAATGCAATATTCATTTTTATTCACTGTCATTTTCATTTTCATTCCTATTTTCATTCTCATTCCTGAACCAAACAGGCCCTAACATATAATTACGAAATAATAATATAAGATGACCCCAAAAACAATGGTTGAAAGAAAGAAATAAATAAAATCAAAATTGATAAGGGCGTAAATACAATAGAGTAAATTACACAAAGAAGCCTGAAGTTACCCTAAAACTGAAATAGCCACTAAAATCTGAAGCTACATTTCTTAATTAAAATGGTTGCTAACAGAAACACACAATATCTTTTAAAAAAAAGAACATTTAAATCCATTTTCTTCATCGATCATCTTGAAGATGTGTAGCTATTGTTACCTGCAACCCAATACTGTTTGACAGCAAACAGTATCTTCTCAGGGACTAGAGGGCCATCTTCATGATCCACCATTTTTGTGTTCCATCTCATGCCAGAAAGGATACTTTTCACCTTCTTCACTTCTCTTTCATGGTCACGAATTATAACACTACCCTCGGGTCGTAAAATTCTGTCCATTTCTAAAAGGATGTCCTCATAACTACACCTACATGTATGCCCACCATTCAGATTACAAAAAGTTTGATTTTGGAAGACAAACGAATGATATTTACTGGATCATGATGCATAATATAACTTACTTGTCTTTGTACAAGCTGAAAAGACCGTTCGCATGAATAAGGTCGTATGTTCTTGGGTAAGTTGAGAACGCTTCACACCTGAAAAACAATTTTCATAATAAATAATTTTCATCATGAATAAAGCATGAATAGTTGGTTCATAGGTTTTTAAAATATTTACGGTCCTGCCCCTACATGAGTATAATAGCTAGGTTTCAAGATTTACCAGTCATGGTAGATGCCAATCAAGCCTCGCTCAAAGATCACGCCAAGAGTGTCCTTCTTGGATATCGTTGGCATCACGTTCATGACCCATGACTTGGGAGACTCGAGTGCAGCAGCAAAACTTCCAAGACCTGCATTCATATCCATAATATTACGATACCTCCCTGAGTCAATGATCTTATTCACCCTCTTGTAAGCATTGAAATGTTTCTGCCACAATTTGTTGTCCTCTTGGAATGACTCGACAGAGACTCCAGGGACGAAGCCACTGGTGATTCTTGGAGGAACGTCATTGAGTCTCTCTGGAAATGGTTTTAGTTCGCCACCAGCAACATCATCTTTGTTGTTCGTCTCCGGATATGGGGTTGCACAAGCTTCCATCTGCTTGTACCTACACAAACGGGTGCCTGGTCATTAAGGATATGTTTGGCAATCTAGCTGATAAGCTAACTATTGGCTTATAAGTTAGCTGTTAGCTGAAAAGTTGGTTGTTGATTCTAAGCTAGTTGTAAGCTGATAAGCAGATGACAAATGTAAAATGTCCTCGACATGTTAAAAAGTTAATTAGAAAATGAACCGTGGAGTTTATTAAAAAGCTACTTAAACTAACTTATCAACAAGCTTATATCAAAATATAAGATTGTTTATAAGCTAGCTTATGGTCGCCAAACATGGCCTAGGCTTTTGTGTGAATGGAAGTTGAAAAAATTTGAATTTGTAATCAGCTTCTATACCAGACATCATCTGCATTTGTGGATTGACACATGGTAACATGAGAGTTTCGTTCTTTACAATAGGCTTCATTGACTCTTTTCCTCCATATCGCAGTTTCACCTTTCTCGTATTTCTTCTCCCAACAAAGGAGTTTAGCCATCTCCTCGATGTTCTTCTGCTCCTCTTCAAGTTCCTCTTTAGGGCGCTGCCATGATTTATAGTTGGCCTTCCAGTTAATCGGAGGACCAGAAAGAATCCAGTAGCCACCAGGTCTCAGGACTCGATCAACTTCCATCATGTACTTTCCATCTAACACAAAAAATTCGATTTTAAGCTATTTAAATCCATGTAAAATTACTAGGGATGAATCTCTAATACCATTAATTATAATAAAGAGTAAAATTTAGGATCTTACCATTTCCACCCCATGGTATCAAGCACCGAGAACAGTGAGCCATGTCAAAGGATCTCGACGGATATGGAAGCTTTATAGTTCCAAGAACACCGATGATTGCTGGGACACCTCTTTCAAGAGCAAACTGAACTTGTGCTTCATGTGAGTCTCTTGGTGCAAAAGACATGGCTATCACATTTCTTTTGAATAGGTATGCGCCCCAGCTTGCAACCTATGCAAACCAAAATATAACAAATAATCAAAAACAATAAGAATGAATAGAGTTTAGGATATTTTCAGAAAGAATAAAAAAAAGCATGAAGATTAGAAGTGCGAGTGTGTGAGAATATGGACGATGAATGGTCAAAGTCTTGCTGATGTGGGACTAAAACAAAAAGTAAGCAGAAGTTATATATAGAACAATTGAGAAAACAGAACTCTACTTACCCCACAGCCAGTGTCCAATGCAGTTCTAACCATTCCATTGCCAATTGGGATGACAGAAGCCAATTGATCAATATATGCATCAGCCCCATGAGGAAACTGTGTTCCTCCACCTGGGAATCTAAAGACATTGCCTTCATATTGGATCCAATTCTGAATCGCCTTTTCGACCGTCAAGCTCTTGTAGGGTGCATTGGCAAAAGGTACAAAATCACGGCTCTTGGGCCATGGAAATGGAGTCACGTACCCTTTGGGGGCCGGAATAAGACAGTGCAGCTTCTCGTTCTCAGGAGGACAATGTCTCTCCCTGTAGTTCATGTTTTCTCGAGGGAAAGTCATTGCACGCATTTGATCATGGCAGGGAGTGTAATCAATGAACCGGTCAGCACATGGCTCGAAAACCTTGCTTTCTAGTTGTAAATTATCGGTTTTCTTCATTCCATCACCATGGTGGGTCTCAACATTTAGATTGGAAAGGACGCTACAATCAGCGCTTTTTGTCACCTCTTGAGCTATGCTGTCTCCCTTACCGAACCCGCTCTTTTGCCATGCACCCAGTAGATAGAAGAAGCAACATAAACCAACTACTATAAATATCGAAAAAGACCTCCTGGTTCTGTTGTCTCCTGGATTTCCTTTAGTTGCCATGAGTGATCTGCAACGTTTATTCAAGAATCAAAATGCAGTTGCCCAAAAGTTTTAGGTATCTAAGTTTGGTTTACAGGACACCAAGTGTCTTCTAGATCTTCAATAACCACATGTCTATACGCCAGATCAACCTATAAAGAAGAGGCCTTCGTGGATTTATCTACAAGTAATGGTTTATAAGTAAATCGATGAATAATCTAACACTTGGTCGTTTCATCAAACACTTTATAAGCATGCCTTTCCCCTGTTTTAATATCTGATAATCTTGTGCTTAGAAGCTAAGAAACACTTTATAAGTATTCAAAGTTAAGATCTTTGAGTTCTTGGCAGCCAAGAAGCTGATCAAGTTCTATAATTAGAAGCATTCCAGTACCACCAAACAAACAAAAGATTCCGAAAACCTAGGAAAAACTTCACCATCCATGAATATCTTTAAGATCTGGAACTTAGTAAAAGGACATTCAACCACACACCGAAAGAAGTGTAGAATCCTTAACCCAATAACCAGATTAAAAAGATATTATTGGATTCGATTCGGTTCGGTTCTCTAGAACAACATTCAACCCGATTAAAATATTCAGTCCACCAAGTCTAATACAAACAATTAGGTGTAAACAAGAAGAAAAGCAGATGGAAGTGATGAAGAATCTTACGGATCTTGAAGCCGATAATAGAGATCTTGAGAATTTGGTTGGATCAAAACATAGTGGGTTCCAAGATTTAGGACATCAAGTGTGATTTCGTGTTACAGTATAATTATCGATTGTGGCAGATGTCGGTGGGGAATGAAGAGGGGAGATGGGTCTTCAATAAATGAAAGAAGGAATTTGGGTATTCGATGATGATTATGATTACGAATGTGACGATGGGTCTCTCTTTCCTTTTTGTTGGATTCTGAAAAAGGAGACTGGAGACCCCCCCCCCCCCCCTCTATTGGCCATCAGTCCCTTTATTTTCTCTTCAATTTTGATCCTCATTTTTATGAAAATTATTTTTGTTTTTAATGTGGAAAAACAACTTTAAAGATGCTTGATGATGACATATACAACAATGGAGTCCAAAAGGATGTGATGTTAGGAAAGAATATCAATGAGGATTTATTTTTCCTCCCATTTGATTTGATTTGATTTGATTCTTTTAAATAGGAAACTAATCTTTTGAACTAGATTAACTCAATTCTAGACATATTTGGAAGATCTAACCGACAGTCATCCGAACGAGCTTTGAAGCCTCCTTGAGTCCGGCTTGATTGGAGTTATTTTCCTTCGGTCCATAAAAATCATGTCTTCGAAGGTACGTTTTTTTCCCGTTCACCTTCCCCCCTCATAGTCGATTAGTAATGGGGTCTTGTATTGTTTTTCTTTCGAATAAATATGTTGTTTTTGGCTTCATGAAGATCAAAAGATTGAACTCTAAATTGATGACGGATGTGTCAGGCCTGAAAAATAATAAATTTTTATTATCTCAGATAATAACCTAAATTGTAATAGTGTCAAACAAGGTTGAATCCATAGTGATTGGCAGTGAAAGATTATTGACTTTTACGCGTTATGTAAAAGAGGAGGGGTTGGATTGAGATTTTAAACTAAGCATACAAATAATTAAAAACGGTAAACAATAAAAAGAAACCTTTTAGCAATGAGTTATAATCCAATGAAGTTCAGACTTGTATATCCTTAACTGCCCAAATACATTCTCTCGATCAATTCCAGACTGGCCATAAGTGTTGATACGCATCATACACTATGTTTATCCTTATGATTAGACTATCGTGAGAAGCTCTATGAAAAGTCCCTAATTAGTTAAAACAACTTTGGCTAAGAATATAGAAGTTGAGCTACTAATTATATTAATAGCGAGATAAACACCAATCCTAACTAATGATCAAACGCCTACTCGTTTCAGCTAGATTATAAAAACCTATAACACATTCCAAATAATATGGTGGTCATTCGAAGTGTTAATTTCTACTTTATCAAAACTAAGAACAATTACGTATCCCCAATTTTGATTAACAATTCAAAGTTATGTTACACAAATCAATGAGCTCTATCAATTTGGACAACCAAAACAATGATGAAGATGTTCAACCAAGATTAATAAATGAAACATGAAGAAAAACATATTTAGATTGAAAGTCTCAACACAAATCCAAGCTTCAAATGTTTACAATCTTATTGCTTGAATGGAAAGAAAATGCTAACTAGGAATGCTAATATTAAACCTTTGTGTTACCTAATTAACAGAAAGAAAATGTGTTTTAAGCCTCCAAAATCACCTCCTTACGAGGATCCTCTCCTCGTTCCTTGAAGAATTATGATTCATCTATCATTGAAAACGAAGTTCCCAACACTATATAGCCCCTAAAATCGACTCCTAGTGTCATTTGGTTCATATGCCAAAGCCATCAATCATTTCATAAATATGCCCACATGAATGATTATTTCTAGAATATGCTCGATTTTTTATTTGGAAATATATTGTTTGAATTGTTATTTCAGAAATATGCTCAGTCGCAAGATCATTTGAAAGCTATGATTCATAGTGACTTAGGCGACTTGTGTCACAACTTAAGTCACCCAAAAAGTCGTTAGAACAAAATTTTCACCATATTTCACCTTTTTTCGCTCCTATTCTACAATAGAAAAAATAAGGGACTTAAGTAGCTCATCAAAGGCATAAAATCAACATGAAAGAGGATATTTTTTAACTATAAAAATATATTCAAATATGTGGTTATCAAATACCCTCACACTTGACTCAAATTAGCATGCATTGGTAAGAACATAATCCAATGATCATGTCAACAAACATAGAATCATGAACTTAAAATTTGCAACATAGCCTTGAATAGTAATTATATACATGTCAAAGTGACTCAAGCTATCTCAAGAACTCTCATGAAGGTGATAAACATATCAAATACTCTATTCAATCTTGAGGGTCAAAGTGTATTGCTCAAAAGACATCAATTCGCTAATTACAGACTTACCATAGGCTTGCAAGAGCTCTCATTTTCCACTATTTGGATTAGATGCAGACTTACCATAACTTTGTATTCATTTCAGTAGGGTTGTAACATATAATATGGCTTAAGGTAAGGTAGGTAAACATATGGGAAAGTGTCTAATGATGGTTAACCAAAATCAAGAATCCGTTGAACAACTCTAACATTTTGTTCCACAATTGGGAATCATCAAAGTTGGACTCTTTGATGAACAAACCCATTAGATGACATGGGATAAATATTGGACAATGATATTTCAACCATGTAATCTCTTTGCTTTTTTCTCTTCATTATTTTTCTTTATTTTCTCTTTTTCTGATTTTCATTCTCTTTTTGTTTTCCCAAACATATTCATATATCACTTTTAGTATACGGGAATGACGGTAGACTCCAATGGCTATTGCTCGAGTGGGTAGTATTTAGATAGGCCGATATATAATATGGGTAGCAAATGAAATAGGCTAAAGCTCACATTGGCATGCAACTTGAAATATCACAAAGAAAAGGCATGCTTAAGGCTAAAATGACTAATATAAACAAGAAAGGCGACCTTTATCACTTTCATTAGCAATGCCCAAATCAATACAATCTTAAGGAAAGCTAGTTCAAGTTCTAGAAGTTCACAATTAGGAATAACTGAAGTTGGACTATTTAATGCATAAACTCATTAGATAACATGGGATAAATATTGGACAATGACATTTCAACCATGTCATCTCTTTGTTTTTTTCCTTGTCATTATTTTTCTTTTCTTTTTTCTCTTATTTTTTTGATTTTCATTATCTTATTCTTTCCAAATCATATACATATATCACTTTTAGTATAAGGGAGAATGACAGTAGACACTATTGGATATCGCTCACGTGGGTAGCATTAATTAGATAGGCTCATAATATGGGTGGCAAATGAAATAGGCTAAAGCTCACATTAGTATGCAAGTTGAAATATCACAAAGAAAAGGCAGGCTTAAGGCTAACATAAATAAGAAACACGACCTTTATCGCTTTCATTAGCATGCCCAAATTAATGCAATCTTAAGGAGAGCTAGTTCAAGTTCTATAAGGGTACGTTTGGTATGGTGGACAGGATGGGACAGGACAGAATAGAACACACCTGTCCCATGTTTGGTATGACCATATGTGGAACAAAGTGGAACTAACTAGAACAACCATGGGACAAACTTGTTCTCCTCTACCCCCCTAAAACAAGATAGAACAAGCTTTCTTTTTACAAAATTACCCTTGAAAATATTTAACCATCTATCAGATAGAAACGTTACTCACAAGTCACAACCCATCGCCAAATTGACTTCTCACCGGACGACTTTCACTGGACGATTCTCACCGGACGTCTTCTCACCGGCCGACTTCTCCACAGGTATTTGACTCTCGATTTCTCCCGACTTCTCCATCGATTGGACCTGCGTTTTTTTTGTTTTTGGTTTCTGACTCTCTCTACCGATTGCACCTGCAACTTTTGCTTCCATCTTTGCTTCCTATTTATCCCGACTTCCATCTTTGGACCTGCAAGATTGCACCTGCGTTTTTCTATTGAACCCTAAACTTGAGTTTTTCTTTTGTTGCTTCTGACCTGCTACGATTCATGCTATGGATTCAAGTTTTTTTTTTTTTTGGTTTCTGATCTACTCGATTGAAGGGTGATAGATTCATGCTATGTTTTGAGAGATTCATTTGTGGTTGAAAACACAGCTATGAATCTGTGATATCATTTTATCATGTATGTATGTATGTTACTTATGTAGTCATGTATGTATGTGTGTGTATTGCATAATTGTGTGATTTTTTTAACCTTTAAATAATTGCTTCCATTTGATTGATTATTTGGTAAAACAAAAACCGCTAAACAATTCAGTAGGGGTAAATTGGTCATTTAGTCAGTTTTGTTCTGTCCTGTCCAGTCCTGTCATGTCTTACCAAACGTTGAACAGCTGTTCTGTCCTGTTCAGTCCTGTCCTGTTCTGTCTTGTCCTGTCCTGTCCTGTCTACATACCAAACACACCCTAAATGCACAATAAGAGAAGATGTAATCACATAAGAAGTGAAATTGAGACTGTTCCTAATATTCAGCCAAAAAGCTCAAAATCTCATGGTGTACAAATTGTTCAAGAGATTAGCAAGAGTAAAAAATGACTGATACACATAATCTAATTTACTTTATGTGTAATTGTTAAATTCAATAATGCTATATATGTGCCAAAACTCAAGATAATCTAAAATCAAGATTGCTAAAAAAATACATGTTAACACATCGAAAGTCAGACAACGATTCATAATTAAGCATAAAATTCAAAAAATTACCCCAAAAATGCCAAAAAATCATTCATAAAACCCCACCCCCACACTTAGTTCATACATTGTCCATGATTAGGACACTCGAAAACATTAAAAAGTAAAGAAGATTAGTAAACTCTCTGATTGGCGAATGGTCCTCCAATGTATGAGCCAACGAGGTGAGTACATTCATTTAAGCTCCATATCGGGGGTAGGTAATACTGAAAAATATAGATAAGAGCTTAAGCGACGCAAGAGGTAAGAAAGAAATAAACAACTAAAACAAACGCAGAAAATTAAAACCATGGGTTACCTCCCATGCAACACTTTTCTTTTATTTCTTTGGCTAGACGTTCAAACTTTATCCTGTGTCTAATAAGTCTATGTATCGTACATGTTTTTTCTCTACGCATTGAGGCTTCTTGAAACTTGTCAGGATTTCAAGTATGGGTCATTTGCACTCTAAGGATGTCTCTTTTGCTGGCTCAGCAAATGTATCATCTTTCGGGTTCACCTTCTAGTCATCATCCTTCAGTTTTTCAAGTTCAATTAAGGTGTCCTCAGCATCTACACTTTTCTTCTCCTCCTTTATGAGGTAGACCAAAGGTGTACGAGAAGGATGAGTCACCACTATCGAATTCCTTACAGCGTCTTCTCCTTGGTGTTGTCGATATTATGTGATGAGATGTATTTGCAACCACTTCTTCGTCCTCTTCTTTAGTGGAGGTCTCTATTTTCCATTCATGAACCAATCCTAGATCTTCATGTTGAGCTTCCTACACGTTTTGAGAAGATATGTACGCATTAATCTGGTTCTCCAAACTCTGAATTTGAACCCTTGTTTCCTGTTGGAACTTGAATGTTTCCTACTGAAATGAATACAAAGTTATGTTAATCGCTATTAGTTGGACCATCTCTTCAACAGACATACTTGAGTTCTCAAAAGAGTTATCTATTGTTGGTGTTGTCTAGGAAAATGGTTTCTCTTGCCAATTGTAATCGTACTCGTTCAGATTTTGATGGTTTTGCCATCTTGGATAGTAAGTATTGGAGTATGACTCGAAGGGAGTTGGGCTCGGGCATGGAATCCTCCGTAAGTGTAGGTCGACTCGGTGTTGTAGTTGATCATTAGGTATGTCACAATGAGATGAGCATGGTGAGTGTTCATCCTAAACATACTAAATGGTTGTGTAACACCCTAAATTTTCTACAAACGATCGGGAAACGGTCGGTCAACAACCGAAAAAACAATCGAGGGACGTCCGGGAAAACTGGTTGGTGAAAGGGCGGGGAACGGCCGGGAAAACGGTCGAGGAACGGAGAGAAAACGGTCGAAAAACTCGCGGTAGGGGCCATGCTATAGTGTTTGGCGACTGTTCCCGTGGCACTATGGAATGTCAAGGTCTCCAAGGGGGTAAAAAAACTCTCAGTACAAGTTGTGCAACCATGCCATGTGATTGTGACATGGCAAGTTCGCATGTCACAATCGCACAGAAGGTACAATGCATAAAATCCGATTTTTGAGCATTTTCTCATATCTTCTTCACCATAACTCCAATTGAGGAATGTTCATTTTAAGTTGTGGAAGAGAGCTTGTACAAAAAGAGTGGTATCAACGAAAAAAAATGAGCATAACTCATACACCTCTAAGTGTGAAATAGTAGAGCATAAAATGCATACTATGAGAGAGGAAAAAAATGTTAGGGCATAAAATGCATGCTATTCAAAATATATATATATATATATATATATATATATATAATAAAAGAAGGTCGTGATATTAGCCGCATGAAAATACCCATGTTCTATCAAGACTAGATGTGTAATGTATTTGTCTAACCAATTAAGATATATGGCTAGCTTATGGTGAACATTTTTGCAATTTTTGATAATATGTGTCTAGTGGTTTATAAAAGGCTAGCTATTACATAGAAAGGTATGCATGCATGACAAATCCATTGTACAACAAGTTCTAATTTCATCCTTGAGTCATTTTTAGTTGTCTTTTGTATTGCTTGGGGACAAGCAACGATTCTAGTTTGGGGTTGTGATATGCGGCAACTTAATTGGCGCATTACACCTTATTATTTTCTTTTTCGTTTATTTAAATTGTCAAAAGTCGTTAGATTGAGTCTTTTTTATGTATATTTTTTATTTTCACGTTTATGGAGTTTAGGTAAACCAATGACCAATTTCACTTGTCTTTTGATGCTAATTTGTGGCTAATCTTTTGGTTTATAGTGTTGATTGGAAAATGCGTTTTGTGATGCTATAGGATGGAAATGGAGGAGGACTTATGCTTTTGGATGAGGACAAATCTTAAAAAGGATTTGGTGATTTTCTTAAAATCTTCCAAGAGATTTTGTTGCTAAGTTTGGAGCATATGGACCATTGGTTAATACTTTTGAAGTTCTTCATCATGTTGTCTCCTCCAAGACCTTATAAATAGCAGTGTTTTGTAACTTGTAAAGAATCCTACAAGATAATCTTATCATCTCATAATTTTCCCATCATCCATTTACCACTTGAAACCTCTCCACTATGTATTCCTCACCTCTTGTTACTTCATCTTTGTGAAAAGATGAAGTTTTCTTCCATGACCTCTCATTCTCTTTTATAATTAATGCAGTAATCTTTTAGTATTTTTCTTCTTGCCTTCTAAATTTTATGGATTTTTAGTTTACGCTTTTACGTTATCATAAATCTTTATTTGTACGTAGTCGCATCTTTATTAACTCCGTCTAGCGTAAATGTGTTATCGTAAAATTTCGTTCACATTCTAAATTTTAGCCATCTTGGTTTATTTTACTTTGTCGTATTTCTCTTTCGTAACTTAGATCTTTCACGTTTTTGTTGACTTTCATATTGTAAAACAAGTTTAGTTCTTGTAAACTTTTATTTTATCGTTATTTAAATATTTAACACATGTCTTTCGTTTTTCTTAAAAATAAAAAATGCAAGGAAACCGAGCAATGATAGGCTGACAACCTTAGCTCGGGTGTGGGGTGAAGTTAAGATAAAAAGCCTATTTTTGTTAAGTCAGATTTTATAGTAATCATTGTATTTATAGGCTTGGTCTAATAATGTGTTTAGGTTGCTTATCTGTGTTGTATTAGCCAAGGGTATTTATGTAACACTCGTAAATCTCTACCCGTGAAGTTAACCCTTTGAGAAATTCTTGTTTCTTATCGTAGAATTTCATCCCCTATATCTTACCTATTAAGCCGTATCGCGTCATGAGTGGTCTGTGTGGAAAATGGGAAGAAACGAGCTTGGTACACTCTGGGCGATAGTGCCCTGGCGAGAGTGCCCTGGGCACAATCGCCAGCGGGGGTGTGCCCGCGGAACATTTTGGGCGATAGTGCCCTGGCACAATCGCCGGGCACAATCGCGGTCGGCCCCAGGGCCTTTTAGAGTCGCAATTCTCTACCATTTCCCTCATTCTCACTTCCAAATTCCTTCTCTTTTCTCTCCCAAACCCCAAAACCGAACCCTAACCTATTTTGGGGGGTTTTTCCTCCTCAAACCACATGATTACTTACCATCTAGCTAGTTGGGAGCTTGAGTCACAAAACCTCCATTTTCATCTTCCTCATCAAGTTCAACGGTTGGGAGCTCGGGTTGAAGTGATGGATTGGGTGTTCTCGGAAGGTCTCATCATCTTAAGTGGTAAGCTTTCTTGAAATAATGTTATAAATGCTCCATTGGTGGTTTCTTAGTGTTTGGTATCTCAAATCTCGGATTTGTTAGTTTTGGAGAAACTAGGGTTTTGATCTCGTTTAGGGATTTTAGTATATAATGTTGGGGAATGTTTCTATGTGGTTGTTTATGGATATTTATGGTTTGGAGTGTTTGGATCTAGGTTTCGGAAGTTCTCGGCTTGAGGATTCAAGCGGCCTTCAAAAGAGCTCGTTGGGTGAAATCTAGATTTAGCCTAAATCTAGCAAGGTGAGTTCAAGTTGATTTGTGAAAAGGTGTACATGCCAAAATGTGTATTTTAAAGTGTTTTACATGAAATGGTTAACTGCTGATAAGTTTTGAGTATTTGGAAGTAAATTATGTTTTACTTAGTTATTTGTCAAAGTGTGAGTATTTTGATAAGTTTTCTTACTTAGTAAACTTGGGCTGTGTTAACCTCTTAAAATGCTTCTATTGGACTTTGAACGTTTCCAACAACTAAATAGCATGCATTACGTATTCTTGGTGATTTTGTACAAGTAAGGTCTATTTTATGAGTTATACGTCTTTGACGATTTTGTACAAGTAAAGTCATTCATGATATATGCATTTGGTGTATTTGCATTCACAAACACTTTGGAAATCTTGAGTCCCATCTCGTATGGAGTTTTGGGTAAATCTAGTCTTTGAAGTACGTGTCTTCATAAACGTTATTTAAAGAAATTTCACTATTTTGGAGACCGGTAATTATTGGTCAAACGGATTTTGAGCTCGTTAGTTCGGTATTGGCTTAAACGAGTCGTGTGGACATTTGTCCGGATGTTTTAACCGTCGTGGGTTTTGGATATGATGGCACTTAATTTGTGTCATTGGTGAGTTACATGTTTTGGGAGCTTCGGTCTTTCAATTGGAGTCATGTAACGTTAGACAGTGTGTAATGGATCCATAGGCACATGAGTCAGTCTGTCTTGTATGGTCAATTGGGTATTGCGGAGTTGAACTTCGGTACCTATGTTTTATGACCGGAAACTTTACAAGTGATCGCTAGGAGGGTTGAGTCGGCTAGTGCTACCGGAATAGTAGGCGCTAGGACCTCCGCCGCTTGAAGTAATGCCTGGGAGGTAGTCTTTAAGTGTGTCGTGCCTTCGGGATGGAGTTCTTCGGAATGATCCATCAAGTTCAACTGACTTGGGGTGACACTTGTAAAGAAGTCGTAGGGACACCGGGTTGGGATGTCGGGAGGTGTCATGCGATTAACGTTGTTTGGGTGGCATACTTTTGTGTTCCCTCCACCCTCAACGGATACGGGTTTCCCCCGTTGTTGGCTATCAGTATGTTAAATATAAGAACGTCTTATTTTATTGTCATTGGTTCCTTACGGTCGCGTGAGTATTGGACCGAGTGTCCATGTTTTCGGACGTACGGTATATGTGGTTTTGATAACGATTCATGGGTCGAGCATTCTGTCCCGCCCGCGTTTTTGGTACTTTGGGTTATAAATGGTTATTCATGTTTTTACCAAATAAGTATCGAACTATGATCCCGTTTGGGTGAGTTATGCGTTGCGCGTTATATGAGGAATGTGTGTTTTGGGAGCTTTGCCTTTAAAAGTGCATATTATGGGAAAATGTGTTGTTTCCATTTTTAAGCGTAATATTTCGAAGGACCATGCTTTAAATTGAATTCTTTTCTTTTAAAGATATATGCTTATGTTAAAACTCTTGAGCTCACTAGGCGTTAAGCCTAACCTTTTTATTTGTTGGCATGTGCATCAGGTTTCAAGGTTGAGAGTTGGTTCTAGCAATCCTGTGAAGAGTAAAGCCTTAGCTAGATCCGAAAGTAAGTATTCGGTGAAGTCTTCCGCATTATGGAGATAGTGACTATGCATGGGTATTAGTAGCACCCGTCCCTTATAGTCTGTATATATATAAGATGGTATACGTGTATTGTAGCTAAGTCTGAATTCGTGGTTGTAGATGATTCATTTATTGATGTATTTAGAAAATTTTAAATAAGTTGCTATTTCCAGATTTTGGGGGCGTTACAATTTAAGTCCCTTGTGTCTTTGTGTTTGTATGGAACTCTAACACATACTTGGAATAGATCTTACTTTGCGCTTACATCTCTCTCTAAAGATTTAGTTGATTTTGGGATTATCAATTGGTATCAGAGTTGTTCTAAATCTGAGGGAATTGAGAGAATCGTTTTTTCGTTTTTGAATTTGTGATTGAATCAAAAAATTTGATCGATTTTCTTGATTTTTTCAAGAAAATCTCATTTTTTTGATTTTTAATCAAATTCAATCTGGGTTTTGAACGAATTGCCTTGTTTTCTGGTTTGTTGGATTCGATTTTAATAGAAAAACATTTTTGATTCACATCAGATTGCAAGAAAATCGTGTTTTGTTCTTCAATTTTGAAATTTTTCGGATTTCTGGAAAAATCGTTTTTCTTATTGTTCAAATCATGAATTCTTGATTTTGTGGTTTTTGATCAATTTGTTTATTTGTAAATTGGTAGAAAACAGTTTTCGAACACTTCTGTGCATAAAAATCTCATCAATTTCGGTTTCGTAATCGAATTGAGAAGGATTCTAAGTTTTTCATCATCTTTGTGTCAGATCCGAGTTTTGCGCGAGTTCATAAAGTTTGCGCGAGTTCATCTGGAACTTTGCGCCAGTTCATCCGGATTCTTCAAAGTTTTGCGTAAGTTTATCTTCAAGTTTGCGCCAAAGAACCAAGTGCTTCAGGAAAAGTTCAGATTTTCGCCATAAGTGCTTCGCGCAAAATTACTTTTGCGCCACTTATTGTTCTAGCAAAGAAACGTTCTCTTCATTAACATCTCGCGCGAAGTGAATTTTGCGTTATCAACTTCTCACGCAAAACAGCATTTGCGCCATCATCGTCGTCTAGCGCAAATCTTTTTTGCGCCGTCTACTTTCACGCAAAATCATCTCACGCAAAGAAATAAATCAGTACATCATCTCACGCAAAGTCTATTTTGCGTCATTAGTACATCACGCAAAACTAAGTTTGCGCCATCATCGCTTCGCGCAAATCTAAGTTTGCGCCATCTTCTTCAAGCGCAAAAGAAAGATTGCGCTAGTCACTGTTCACGCAAAACTCAAGTTTGCGCCATATCCTCTGCTTTCAGACTTAGCATTTTCTGAAGCTTTTCTCTATGGATTCTGAAAAGTTTGCATTTCAAGCTCAGTTCTACAAGAGTGATATCATGATGTCATTAGGCACAGAAACTCGTCCTCCGGTTCTAGTTGATGAAAATGAGTTTACTCAGTGGCAAGATCGGTTTCTGAATTTCATCGAGCGTCAAAAGAACGGAGATGACATGATGAAGATTTTATCTGAAGGATCTTTTGTAAAACCTACTCTGGCTTCTGGATTATCAAAGCCTACTGCCGAATACACACCCGATGAGTTGGTACAATATAAAGTCGATCGTGATGTAAAGGCTAATCTGATGCTAGCTTTGCCAAATTCTATTTACAACAGGATTGATTGCTTCAAGAACAATCCTAAACTAATGTGGGCACAACTAGAGAAGATTATGCTTGGGTCTTCAGTTGCAACACAACTTCGGCATACACGCTACATGAACAACTTTGAAGAATTCAAAGCCAAAGATGGGGAGTCACTGAAAAATGTTTATGACAGATTCTGTGCGGTGATAAATGATCTGAGGAAGATAAAAGTGGAAAAGACTGAGCTAGAGACAAATCTGAAGTTCCTCAATGCTTTGCAACCGGAATGGAATAAATCTTGCCATCGCTTGAGGAATGATGTCAGAATTTCATCTATGCAAATCCAAGAGTTGTACGAGATTCTGATGACAGATGAATGCATAGTCATAGAGAAGAAGGCCAAACTTGACAAGAAGAATAAGAAAACAGTGGATCCGGTTGCACTTCTAACGAGCCATCTAGCTGATCAAGCATTATCTGAGAATGCTTATGACGGTGCAATTGATGATGATGGCGAGGCACTTCAGAAAGCTATGATTCTTCTCTCTCAACACTATCAGAAGAAGTTCCAACCTCGTTCGGGTTCCAACAATCTTCGCTTCACTTCTGGGTCTCAGAATGTCCAAGTGCCCGAGTCTAAGAAACCTGCTGCGTGTTTCAACTGTAGAAAGTCGGGTCATATTGCTAAGGAGTGTCGAGTGAAGAAAGTTCAGGATTCGGCATATTATCGGAAGAAATTGGAACTAGCCGAAAATAGAGAGAATGGAATTGCTTTGCTAGCCGAAGAAGAATTTTGGCTAGATCACTCCAATGATGAAGCTCATACTGTGGAGACTGCTCATATGTGCTTTATCGGAGATGATCAGAGTGATGATGATGACACTGATGAAGATGAGGTACCTTCTGTTTTTTACTTTACTTTTATTTATTCACAGATGAATATCATGATAACTGCTTTACATGATTTACGCTCGAAGTTATTATCTGAAAAGCATTTAAATTCAGAAAGGGCAAATTGCATGAAAAGGTAACGTACTTTGCCTTAATTCCTGTTTTGGGTAACGTACTTTTAAAACATCCGTTTTGATACCTAAGATGTGAACTTTCAAACATTTAAGTTCCTGCATAATTGATTTAAGCATTAACCAGTTATCATGCTGATATGGCGAGTGATGTGACATCCAACTCAATATTATTTGCTGACGTGGATAGCGACATAGAATTTTAATCTAATATTAGTTTTAAATTTATCCTTAATCTTGACATTTCAATTTTATAAATATATAATTTACAAATAATTATAATATATACTTTTATAAAATTAATACATTTAATAAATTTAAAACTGATTTTAGATTAAAAATCCATGTTAGTAACCACATAAGCAAATAATATTGAGTTGGATGCTACAACACTCGCCACATCAACATGGTATGCTTAAACCACTTAAATGTTTGAAACTGTACATCATAGGTACCAAAACGGATGTTTTAAAAGTATGTTACCCAAAACAGGAATTAAGGCAAAGTACGTTACCTTTTCATGCAATTTGCCATTTCAGAAAAGTCAAATTTGATTGATAAATTACAAATTTCTTTGAAAGATCAAAAATCTATTTTGGCTCATACAAAAGACATCTTTCAAAAGAAATTAGATGATTTAGAAAAATCAAATATGACTTATCTTGATTCTTTGACAGAGATGACCAAATTAAAAGATAACTTTTCAGATAAAATAAATGAGTTAGAAGAAAAATTATATCGAAGAAATCAATCTGAACAAACTATTTATTTGAACAAACTGCGGAGTTATGAGTCTAAAAAAGAAAAATGGGGACTTGGGTTTGAAAATCCTCATTGTTTAAACAATGCTATCGAAAAATCCCCTACTTTATATAAATACGATTATCTAACTCTTGCTAAATATGCTCCTCAATTTAAAATTGATTGGATGAATGAAAAGCAAGTGTTAGAAATCGAAAATGAGAAAAGGATGAATAATAAGAAAAAAGGAAATTTCTTTTGTTTACACGAGCGAAAATGCCAAATATTTTCCTGACAAATCAAAGAAGGGCCGAAAAAGTTTAAATGACATATCTACCATCAAGTCTTCAGTGTCTGATGATTATGTTGATATATATGCCACTAAATCTGATAAGGAAAATATCTCTCCAATCTTTTATGATTCTAAGAGATATACTCATCCATTAGTATTATAAGGCAAAATTATTGACCTTGAAGATAAAATGGAAGATCAAAATATTCAAAGAAAAATTGAATCTGATATTATTCTTTCTTTCATGACGTCAAGTCTTGAAGAAAAATTAATTTCTCAAAAACCATATTCTGTTTCTGGCCTTTCTTCTATTTTTACAGAAAATAAAAAGGAATTTCTAAAATCTGAAAACTTTTCTCAAAAATTTTCTGACTCCGAGGCAAGTTCAGATTTATTGTCTGATCAGTTGGATTTATTAGGTAAAATTGTTTCTTTTGATTCAAATCTTAATTCTAAAATTCTTGATGAATCTTTTACGCTAAATGATGATTATTATAAACCAACGCGTAAAAGAAGAAGGTCAAAGAAGTCAAAGAAACAAGATACTGTTATTTCTGAAAATACTAATTCTTCTTATTCAAAATTTTCAGATAGGACTTTGAGCACTTCAACAAAGCAGATATGGAGGGTCAAGCGGACATCTGCTGAATCTACGACTGATGAAGATAGATATGTAGACAAAATCTATAAAAGTGATTCATTTGCTACTTGTAATAAAATTTCAAAATACTCTATAAAGCAAATGATTCGGATTTCAAAAGATGTCTCATATTCTTCTTCTGATTCTAGTTCAGATGATTGTGCTTTCTCTTCTACTGATTCTTATGTTCATTATTCTGATAATAATTCTCATGCTTTCAATATTAAATCTAACAAATATTTCCTTACAAGAACTGCAACTAACTTTCATAGACCCAAATACAAGTGGGTACCAACATCAAAGATTGATTCTAAGTTGCAGGCATCTAATGTCAAGGGGGAGTAAGAGAAAATTGGCTTCTAAGTACATCAGCTTAGAACCCGGACTTCAATGGACTTCGACTTCTAAACATGTCAGTTTAGGACTCGTTCTTCAATGCACATAGTTTATGGACTAATGAGAAATTGTGAGTACATCTACTTAATTTCGCTGCATTTATCTCTGTCAATAATGTTGTTCCAGTTTTTCTCATATTTTTTCAAGAATCTGAGCAATTTCAACTCACTCTTGAATTTGTACAACCCAAATCTTTCTTTTGAGACACAAATTCATTATATTCTATGTGGAAGAAGATATTATTGAATTTTATTTTGTTCCGACTAAATATCAATTTGCCGAATTCTTTACGTTTGTCTTAAATGAAAATTTTTCAAACTCGGCATTTGAATTTAAAAGTTTAAATCTTTACAAATTTTATTCTATAAAGTAAAAGTGTTACAGTTTTTATTTCTTTTGAATAAAATGTGTGTCTAGGATAAATTTTCAAATTATTTTGTTTATATTGAAGTTTTATATGTTCAAATTTCAAGTCCAACAAAAGTCGAAAAGTCAGCAACATGTTTGAAACTTTTGCATTCTGCTTTAAAGTTATGTGATTTGGAATATTTATAGTTTACAATGCTTGGAAACCCTAAAAAGTCAGAATTATGGATTGTAATGAAAATATGGGCTAAGCACTTACATGTAAAACTGGGTGATTGAGATGAAAATTATATATATATAATTCAGAAATCTCTAAGTTTAAAAGTTTGTACCTGTGACCTTTCTGGTTTGGGAAAGTAAGTTCCGTGGGATGTTTGTCATCTGATCCCCTAAGGTCAATTGGTCTGGGAGTGATCTAACCCAAATCCTTCTATAGAATCAGATCGAAAGTCATGTTCTACTGGTATGAATGGGTTTAGGATTTGTCGATGTAGCCTTTCTGATCTGGGAGAGTAAGTTCCAAGGGGTTCTTGACACCTAGTCCCCTAAGGCTAACTGGTCTGGGAGCGGCTGACCCAAATCCTGCAATAGGTTCAGATAGAAAGTTAGGTTTACGACATGTTCTTTACTTACCAAACTTTTTGATTAAAAAGATGCTAATGTGCACAAGCTTAAAATATGCCAAAGAGCACACTCATGTGAAGATGTCAATGTGCACAATCCTAAAAGATGCCAATGAGCACACATCTCATGATATTTGGTGATATGTTTGAGTTGTGATAAACCTATAAATTTGTGAAAGTCTTAATTCTTGATGGCTTAGTGTGAGTACATGCAAAGTTTTCTATTATATTTTTAGAATTACATATTCTTGAAGCTAATCGAAGTTCGCATGCGAGCACACTGAATAGATTAATGAAAGTTTTTGAAACTGAACATGTTTTAAACTTGATATGCAATGAAACTTTTATCTGTATCCAACAACATACACTTGACTTCATCTGATGGATTAATCTGTGATATTTTACTAAGTAGGATTTAATTTGTTTAGTGTTTAAAATTTTATATGTTTAGTTGTTTCAAAATACATATTCAGTATATTTTTCTTTCTACATTGATGTTTCAATTCTTGTGTTCTCATATTTTTGTAAATGGGTTTGTGCATTATTCGAGGGGGAGTTAATAAGGAAAATTTTCTAAAAAGATCATATCTGATTTCGAGGGGGAGTATCTGATTTTCTATACAAATGCTAATTTGAATTGTCATATTTAGTGCATTTGTGTAGGGGGAGATAAAGAGCTTAACAGGTAACATTTTTTCAGTCTTCAAGTCAGATTTGCGCCAACAGTTGATAGCGCAAAACTCAACTTTGCGCCACCTTCATCTAGCGCAAAATTAAGTTTGTGCCACCAACAATTAGCGCATACCTTTCTTCTTTCTCCTTTATTCTGATTTTGCAGATCTTTAGTTGTCTCATCTCCAACATTTGCATGACCAAGTTGATCCAGATCATCAAGGTCATGAGTAGGAGAAGTTAAGTAGTAGTTAAAGAGACAAAGAGTTCAAACGTTTATCTGTTGATCAAGATTCGCTCAAGATTCTATTTTCTCAGCTACTAATTCTTTTGTTGTTCCAGCTCCGATCACCACAGTTCATTCAAGTACATTTGAAAAAGGTGTGTCGTCTAGAGCACAAGCTGGTGAACCGATTGTTCTTTCAAGCTAATTACAAACAGGTCCAGTCTTGTCAAGGCAACAAAGGCAACATAGTTTGAAAGATGCTGAGAATAAATTTTTAAAAGTCAAGAAGCTTCGCTAAGTCGCTTAGTTGGTCCGAGTTGATTTAGAAGATGAATATTGAAGACCACAACGCCAATGATTACTAAGGGGGAGATTGTTAAGTCAGATTTTATAGTAATCAATGTATTTATAGACTTGGTCTAATATTGTGTTTAGGTTGCTTATCTGTGTTGTATTAGACAAGGGTATTTAAGTCCCTTGTGTCTTTGTGTTTGTATGGAACTCTAACGCATACTTGGAATAGATCTTACTTTGCGCTTACATCTCTCTCTCTCTATTTTCTCTCTCTAAAGATTTAGTTGATTTTGGGATTATCAATTTTGATGGTAGAATTTTGTTGACTAATAATAAATCGTTCCAACCATTCGTTTAAGGTTATATTGTTGAAATGTTAAAGTTTGATGAACTCATAAATGAGCCATCTTGAACACATCAACTTGAACGATACGGAGGTAGGCTCGAGAGAGTTACTTAGAACCATGGAAACTTGTTTTATTCCGTACAACTTACAAAAGGGATAGATTGTGCCATTGCCAAGACTTTACTTTATTTTGGAAACATTAAAGTTAGTCCATGGATGCGTGCCTTTCTCAACCTCGAAAGAGTGCCTTATACAAGTTGATGGTTAAATAAGAAGAGTTGTTTGTCACGAAATTCTATCCGATTTATTCGCTTTGAAATCTTAACGAATCCTTACACCCTTGCTTCATTTTTAATTAAATCGCAATAGTTTGTAATCAACATAGCCAACAATATTTCTTCAAAATCGCCATCTGAAATCATTTCTTTTTCTGGACTTTGATTCAAATCTTTTACTCCTTTTTCTCTGTGGATCGATACTCAGTATTTTACCGTTTTATTACTTGTAAAAGATGACAATGGATTGAGAAATGTATACTTGCATTACTCTCCATTTGTGCACAGTCTGAGAGGTTTATTCTATATATATCTTACCACAACTGGCCATTCCAATTCCTTCAAATTCCATGAAACAAACAACCCCTTATAGACTTCATGTTCTTGTGTAAAACCCGATAACTCTTCACATAACCGACTTCTCCAGTCAACACTAACCCACAATAAAAAGCAGCTTTCTTGATCTCCTTTTGAACCTCAAAAAATACAGTTCAGGTATAAACCTCTGATGCATGCCTCTCAAGCAACAACGGCGTAACACACCTTGGAACGTGTTTCTAGTAACAAACTCAAGTGTACGATGCTTATTTTACTTTGTTTCTCGATCGCACCATCAAATGCATGTAGAAACTTCACCAAATCATTACAATACGAAGAACATATTCTAAAAAAAGCATGAGAACTTTCTGACCTAGAAGTCGTCCTCATCAATCTCGACATAGCGTCGTCCTTATAATAAGCTGGAATTTATGACTGACTAATTTCATACATATCTCTCAACCAATCACTCACATGCAATTCATACTCATCTATTATATTACCTCACTCCAACTCAAGTTCATCAGGATTTATATGAGTATTCAAAACCAACTTATTAATCCTCTTTTTGAATGTCGCATTAGCATCGAGATCAGCAGTTATCTATGAAATATAATTCCATAGAGATAAATTCAACTTGAACATGAATAAATAGGCGCTTCATACATGAAAATTAAATTATATGCATGGTAAACATTTAAAATAATAATGGAAATGCCTATTGGCAATTTCTTCATAATATGCCACATGCATAACCGGTGTTTCGATCGAGTAAAAACCACATAAATTGCTCGCTTCATAGCAGCACATTGGTCCGTTATCACAAGCGTAGGCTACTACCCATGAGATTTCAAGAAAGCAAAAAATACCCACTTAAAATTGTCGGTATTCTCATGACTTATCAAAGTTGATCTGACCACAACTGCTCTTTTGTGGTTGTCAATAACTATGAAGGGAACAAAATTCATAGCATGCCTACAAAGACACACACCATCAACATTAAACACTTTTAATGAAAATTAATAAAAATATAAAAAAAAGGAAATTAAACCTACCTATTAGTATGATAGGTCATATCAAAGGAAACAGTATCACCAAACTCTTTAAAGTTTAGTCTAGCAATCTCATCTGCCCAAAAAAATGGCTTGCAACTCCCCTTCACGAGACAAGAACTCAAAAAAAATCTGGCACAAGACTTATTCGTTTTGGCAATAAGTCAACCAACATTTGAGCATCTTTATTCCCAACAAATGTACCCATGTCCCTTCTCGCATTTTGATACTCAACTGAAGTGGTTCCAATGTACTCATAACCACCCTTCAGAGCAACTTGAATCATGTGAGACTTCAATCCATCAATACAAGAATATGATGCATTATAAACATTCCTATAATCTGTGTATTGTGATTGTCTTCTAGACCTTCAAAGTTTCTTATCTTCATAATTATATAATGAATGGTTATGTCTCTCCTCAAATTTATAAACAACGCAACACCTATTCTCTTTCCTAAACCAAAACTTGATACATGCCTTGCAACCTAATCTCTTAACATTTGGATTTCTACACTTATGCTCACCACTACAAGTGTGAAGGTAATAAAACTCCTTTTTGGTGGGGACACCTTCCTTACTACAAAGAAGATACCTTTTTTTTCCTTTTTAGATTGCCTAACATCGAACCCAACATTTTTATCATATTTCATATAAGCAGCATCAATTGCTTCGATCGACGGAAATTCAGACCCCACCCCTAACTTCACATTTGTAACGACCATTACCTCGCTTGTCCTTTGTAATAAATTTCTAGGAGTTGGTAGTGTTTGTAATAAAAGAAACCCTGGAGGGTCTTTTTGTAAAAATGGTTTAAGAGTACCTTTAACCCTAGACTTTCTCTCATTTTGGAAAATAAGGGGATATTTGCAGCGCTGGAAAAGAGAAAGAAAGGTGCAGAAGAAGTTTTGCTAAGGATTGAAGTTCTAAAAGATTTCTCTCCTGGAAATTTGTGGAAAACCACTTGTGGATTGTCTTCTTCAAGAGGTAACTCATCTAATCCCTAGCTAGATATTGAAAATCTTGTCATTTAGGAAAGTTCCCATCATGTTTCAATCAATCTGGATACCCTTATTGAAAGAAACTCGATGTTGTGATTTTGGGTGTTGCTAGACGAAAATTCTAGGTTAAATGTTGTTTAAAGCTATCCTTAATCCTAGTCTTCGATTAATTGAGTCTTAATTGAAATGGATTTAAAGCTTTCGTTGGTTGAGTTGTGTTCGAAGCTTTTGTCGGAACCCTTGGTCAACTGGAAATCGCCCTACCGGTACGTCGAGAGCCCACAGTCGGCCGACTCGGGAGTTAACCCCACCTGGGCACCGGGAATTCATCACCCGGGTGCACCCAGGATATGCTTAGACCCGGGAGTCACTTCCCTGGGGTCGCCGGAGAGTCACTTGACCGGGGTCGCCTGGATACTACTCGACCGGGACGCAGAGTGGTGGAACCGGGAGCCAAGGCTCGGGAATCAACCGGGAGCCAAGACTGGAGACTCAACCAGGAGTCGAGGTCGAGAACCAGTTACTAGACCACGGTCGAGTTTCGATCCGTGGGTCGGTTAGTTGGGAACTTTGCAATCAAAATTGTTTGGGTCATGTTTGCGTTTAGGCATAATTGTGTAATGGTAAAATAAATGTAGGTGCCGGTTAATTTTCAACCTAAGACCAGAGTGTGTCGTTTTGCCGCCAAGAGGTGAGTTCCCTTATCTTGATTAAGTTATGAATTGAGATGACTATTATGATGTTATTTTTTACCATGATATCCTTTTTCGATGTAAGGGGTTGTTAGCCATAATTTAATTCGTTATCCATCGATATCTTATATATTTCTTATGAACATTAAAATCTATGCATGTGGTTATGTTTGCATTATGAGAAATTACGCCTTGGCTTATGAGTTACCATCGGGGATGGTTAGACTGTGTGCCGGAATCTATTTCCTGTGCACACGGTTACGACATCGACTAGGGGGCTGAAAAAAGGGGATCGACTTGGGCCCCGAGTGTGGTCGTTCGTAAAATGTTCCGGCAACCGTTCACGGTTATGGAATTGTTCGTGGATTGTTAAACGTGGAGATTGGTATTTGGAAATTAAATGCTATTAGCTTAATTTTCTTACTTTGCTTTATAACTACCTGTAGAGTGGGAATTCACTAGACCTTTCAGTCTAACCCTCGTTGTCTCTCTTTTTCTTTTAAAAAACCCTTTTTCAGGTAAGGGACTATTGGGGCTTCATTGAAAGATAAAGAGAAGTGTTGATGGCTAGAGAGAGTCGGTGTTGGTCGGTCTAGAGGCGGTGCTCGTAGTGAATCTTAGAAGTTCGGTTGTGATAGAACTAAATGTTGTTTGAACTATGTTAAACCTTTTGTTTCATATGCTTGTATTGGGACCCGTTTTGGGAGCTTTATCTATGTTATGCTATGTCGGTTTTAGGTTGTTACAACATTATCATCTACATACGGTATCCAATATTTCGTACCTCCAGGAGAAACAAATGTTTCATTTAAAAAATGTTAAAACTTGAAAATTTAAAATTGTAACCATATCATATAACTATGAAAAAATATACACGTTACAACCATATCATATAACTATGAAAAAATATACACGTTACACCAATCATAAAATATATGAATGTTACTTTTACATATTACTGAATTTAAAACTTTGGAAATAAAATTTATTGCCTAAATTTCTGAAAGTTGTTAAACATTCTTTATTGAACAATAAAATTAAAAATACATACAATAGTGTCACTGCAACCATAAAATAAAAAAATTATCTTGGTAAAAAAATGTTACAACCATGCATGCAAAATTTATAATACATAAATTTCGGTTTCACATGTGAAACATAACTTAACATAAAAAAGTTTTCATTCCCCACGAATTGACTACAAAAAATATATGAAATAATTTCATATCAAGGGATACATAATTCAGTTTCACATGTGAAACATAAATTAACGAGTACAGTGTTTAATTCCCAGCCAATTACAGATGTGAATATGAAATAACTTCATGCATACGAATGCAAAATTAACGGTCGCCTCACATACGTTTCACATATTAATAATTTCTTGAAACAAAAGGATGAATTTCAAACAATAAACACCATGAATAACTTAAGAACTTCATATGCATCCATACACATTCCACGATTTCAAAAACCAATTTCATATTAAAAACAAAATAAAAATAACACTCACCATTATCTTCTTTTACTGCATGCTTCAATGGAGTACGGTTGCAATGATCTCCAAAATGACATAAACTTGAAAAATCGTCATTTGCAATTGCATCATGAATAGAACCGTCCGATAACACAAAGTCTGCAAAAACATCGCTAACTAAGATCTCGTTGTCCATAGAAGCAAGAAGAAATTCATCGTCCATAACAAACAATTAACAATAAATTCGTGATCATGAATAAGAAATAGATTAACACAAAAAATATAAAAATATTATATTCCAATCATTTCATAAAATAAAGGACGTTTAAAAAACAAAATCGGTAACCGAAAATTAAAAAACTAACTACAAGACGATATTGCCCTTTACAAAAAAATAAAGAGAAAAATAGGAAAATATAATCAACGGTGGGGATTAGTTTTCATACTTCACAAATTAAAAGGTTTTACAAAAAAAGCAAGGATCATTTGTTAATTATCCATTTTATGTTAACTTTATAAACCTTGCTCAACCAATAGGAATTCAAGGATTGTTGATATTTAAATTATTGAAATTCTTAATGTTAAAGGGTATATATGTCATTTTATTTCTAAAAATTTTGCATTAATTTTATTAGGAGTTACAAAAAACAAGTTTCCATAATTACATGGTAGGTTACGATTCTTGTATTATCTCCATATCCTACATTTTTTTTACATCATATTAATAGGATAAACATATTTCGGCGCATATGTTTGATAAAATAGTAGATCGTATAGTCGTTCTTTTCAATAAATTTATCATATATTAATCATCATTCGTAAATCACACGAACATTCATATATTAAAGATGAACATATGTGTTTTATACAATGTTTTATATTTGTAAGGTGTTCATCGATGTTCCCATCTATCAATATTTGTGTTCATCGATGTTCCCTTCTATCAATGTTTTATGTTTGTAAAATGTTCATCGATATTCCCATCTATCAATGTTTTATGTTTGTAAGGTGTTCATCGATGAACATTTGTGTTCATCTCTATCGATGTTCATCGTTGTTGCGTTCATTTCACGGATATTCATGTGTTTTCTGAATTAAAATTAATTTTTGTTGGGGGTTACAAAAATGAAGCTTCCATAATTATATTGTGTGTTATGATTAAATCATTTTCTTTTCCCCATAATAAACGTTTCATATGTAATTAAATAAATGTAATAAATGTTCATCCGTTTCTATTGTAATAAAATAAATGTTCAATTAGGCGTTTCATATGGATTAATACTATGAGCATTTTTTCCCCATAATACCTTTGACCAGTCATATTCATCTTCATATGTAATAAATGAGACTTTTTTTTAATAAAAATTAAGTATTAATCTCAATCATCCAATAAAAATTAAGATGGATGGCTTGGATTAGTTATAGTTAACAAGAATATGAAGGTTAACAAAAGAACTCAAACTTATATATATATATATATATATATATATATATATGTGTGTGTGTGTGTGTGTGTGTGAGTTAATTATAGAGTTAGTCATTAAGATTTGTTACAAAAATAGAAAAAGACAAAAGTGAAAAAGATTAAAATAAAATTAAAATAAGATTAAAATAAAATATGTAACAGACTAAAATGTCTCTCCTTCTAACCGAGAAAACAAAGGGAGTTAGTGACGAGGAACCACTTTTATAGAAAATGACTACCACAAGGATGCTTTTTAGACTTATTGAAGTTCAAGTCCACTTTTAAAATTTTCACTAAACCTCATAGATCAAAATCAAGAGTCTACTCTTTTTTTTATCTTATTATTTAATGTTCTACTCTTTTATAGAAAATGATTATCACAATGATGTTTTTTAGACTTATGGAAGTTCAGATCCACTTTTAAAATTTTCACTAAACCTCATAAATCAAAATCAGAGTCTACTCTTTTTTTATCTTATTATTTAATGTTCTAAATTTAAAATAAGTATTTAGAAATTGCAAGTTAACACACTGATTGAAATATAAAAATATACGTAATGATTGCAACTAATAAATTTATAGGATATTACAGTTAAGCCCTGGACTTTTTTGAGGTAGGGTTGGATTCTCATGAAGTTGGATTTGATAAAATGAGATATGGTTCTAAGGCCTACCGTAGTTGAGAGTGGGAAACCTTCGGTCTTCTCAAGAAACGATGGTGGTGTTTCAAGACTTCCTCAGAATCGTTATGGCTTCGAGTGATTATAAGTGTCTTTGTGAATGATGGAGGGATGGATTATATTAGAAATTCTAGACATTTTAACGGGTCGTTTGGGGAGGGGGGGGGGAGTCTTTAGAGTGGGCAAGGATTTAGAAAAGTTCAATGTACTTTTTTCGGACTCTCTAAAAAAAAAGGTGGGTATGGGAGCAATATACTCTTTTGGTTAGACATATGGTTGAGGAACTTAGGCTTAGAGATAAATTTCCCCGTTTATTTAGGCTACAAAGGGATACTAAAGTCTTGGTGAAAATTTGAGTTTCATGGACTAATGGCTCTTGGTGTGAAAATTTAAATGACAAAGGTTTGAATATTCCTTCCTTACTTTTGCCCAAGTTATGGGTTGGAAATCAAGACCTTTGATCATTGTTTGGTCAAGTGCCAATTGTTGATTTTTCAACTCTGGAAAGCTTTCTTTTAGTGGTGGGTGTGGAATCTTTTGACACCTATATAGCTCGATGACTTACTTACGTGTGTGGATTCAAATGTTATTCCAATCTCGAGACGGTCTATTGGAAGGCAACCATATGGACTGTGCTATACTTAATCTAAAGGCATCAAAACAATCTTGTTTTTCCAAATGAAAACATACATAGTATTGATCGAATTTTTTTATATTCAACTCTTATCGTTCAAGTGGATTTCGAGACGAACTAGGAGCTTGAGTTATTGATCGGAATGGTGTGGAGGACAGGCTTTGAAAGTGTAGGATCATTAGGTATGATCCATTGCCAGTGCTAGGTTTGAATGGATTTTGGATTCATCTTGTTTTTTATTGTGTTCGAGCTTTCGGTAGAGTGATTTTAGGTGAGATCCATTGTTAGTGGTAGGCTCGAATGGACCTCTTGATATTTTGACCAAGTGTTCGTCTGATGGTGTAGGAGTAGGATTAATAAAACTTTCCTTTTTCGTAAGAATTGGATTAGTTCAGATTATTGAAATTTCAAGGTTCTTCCAGGTTAGTTTTTTGACTTTCTCAAATTTCATCTTCTCCATGAGGTTCTTGTTTTCTCCATTTTTGACGTGATCTAATGCTACGTATGAAGCACGTGAATGGCTTCTTCCGTTATTCCTTCGACATTTCAGAGTTGAACCATCTCTCTCTATTTTGTAATCATGTCTGCAAGTGGTGCATGGTGTTGGAGGAAAGTGTTAGATTTTTCTAATAATTATATGGGCTTATATGATGAAATTATATAAGCTATTTTAAATGGTCTTTATTTAATATAGGCCCATGGGATTTGACATTAAGAGGCACAATTAGGGTTTAATGGGAACCCTAATGTCAAGATCGAAATTCTAAACAAGAATTTAATTAACACTCAGAAACTTTGTTAAAGAAGTTTGCGGAATAACACTTTAACAGTAAATCAATAGAACAGTGTATGGATCAAATCACAAGTTATATTGAATTAACTTAATGATTACAACCACAGCCTCAATCTGTTGAACAGGCTCAACAGACGTTCAATACTTCTCTATTGAAAGGACTACAAAGAACCTTGAGGCTAATTCTCTCTAAAACAATATATGTATACTCTGTGTATTCTATCAAAAACTATATCTATAAATACAAAACAAAATACAAGATAAATATGAAAATAATATTGATCCCCAACATCCAGTCCATAATTATCTTCAACATTATCTCCAGCTCCTAGTCTTTCGCTTTAAGCAATCAATCCATCTTTATCTTCATAAGCAACATTAATCTTCATCCTCAACAGTACTAACCATGCTTGCAGTAGTAATTTCTTCAAGCAGTACTAACTACTAGCAGTATTAACTTTCAAGCAGTATTAATACCTCTAGCAATAGTAATCCTACAAGTAGTAGTAATACCTTTGAGTAGCAGTATTAAAATCTTCAACAGTAGTAACCAACAAGACTTAGCAGTAGTATCCATCCTTAGCACATTTCAGACCCAACAATCTCCCCCTAACTTAACTTTTCAAATTGAGAAGTTAAGTTCTTCAAAATATGGTCTTCGTGATGCTTTCAAAACTCCAGCTCAATTTCCAAGATTAGGATCCAGACCTAGACTTTGATTGATAGTTCTTCTGATCACTATTCTAGCCATTTCTGAACCTTTGGCACAGACCAATTTAGCTCTCAACATCCCTTGCAACTTTGCTTTGCTGTGATCATATACCTTATCCACCAAGTAATACTCATGATAGCTTTTATCAATGGTTAAGACATAGACTCCATATCTTTCAAACAACATCCAATGATCAATTCTTTTAAAACCATTTTCATGATGTAGGTATTTGATAAGATACTTCACTCTATCTGGATCAAACATCATGCATAAAAACTCCATGACCATCTTTATTAGATTCATCCCAGCTCCTTTTAACACTTCACCATATAGATTCAGACCAACCTTATACATATCCTCCAAATCTGTTCTGGAACAACTTCTGATGATCTTTCCCCAAGTTGAATAAACTTCATACTGATCACCCATTCTCTTGATTCTGATATATATTATGTTCTTTTGTCCAAGAGTGTATCCCAATGAATGATTTCAGGAGCATTCACTGAGATAGGATCAACTTTCACTGGTTCTTCATCTGTTACTGTCATGTACAAATCAAACTGTTCCTCAGGTTGTCTTGGCTGTTCTGATTGTTGAGTTGTTGGCTCTTGATTCTGCTCATGCTCTGCTAAAGATGCAACAGTAGGTTCTGATGGTTCTGCTTCTGTTCTTTCACTTTCCTTTTCTTTCTCCACTTCCTCAATCCTTGGCCTTTTTGCCTGTTTCTTTGAAGCAATAGACTTCATTCTTTTAACAGCTCTGATCTTCTGGGCTAGTGTTTCTTCTTTCTTGACTTCTGCCCTTTCTTTTGTAGGAGTGCCTTCTTCACTGTTAGGGAAGGGTTGTTGAATATTCAGATCATGTCTCTCTTTCATTTTTCTTTCAAACTCAACCCTCTGACTGAAGTCCCCTTGAAGCTTGGCCATCTCCTTCTTGTATAATTCCTCAATTCTGCTGAAGGACATATTTGTAAACATTCCTTCAAGAACTCCAATGGATCCTTTCAGAAAGTTGATCATCTTTCTTCTTTCTTGATTGGCTAAGAAGGTTTTTGAGGGTTGTCTTTTCTGTGGAGCTTTCATAGTGACCCTCTTCACAGCAGTTTTCAAGCTTTTCTGATACTCTTCATTCAGCCTTTTTGCCAAATCTAAGGCAAGCTTTCTGTCATTGGCAGTTTGGATCTCATTCTCTTTTTCAAGCCCTTCCTGCAGCTTCTTTGCCAACTCTGCATCCATATCTATTTGCTTTTGCTTTTTCACTGGTTTCTCAGATTCAACCACCTTCTCTTTTCCTTTCTTCTTTGCATCTGACATGCTTATCTCTTTCTTTGTCTTCTCTGTTTCTCCTTCTTTGATCACTACTCCCTTAGCCTTTTGAGTGGCTTTAGGAGTGTCATGCTTTGCCTTAACCCAGGTTTCAGCAATTGCTAGTTCTTCTACTGTCAGTTCAGTTTCTGCTGCTGGTTTTTCTGTTTCTGCTGCTGCTGTAGTTTCTACTTCTTTCTCAGTTTCAACTGCCTTTGTTGTTTCTGCTGCTTATTCAGTTTCTGCTTCATTCATTGTTTCTGCTGCTAGCTTCGTTTCTGCTTCACTACTCATCTCTCCCTCAAACTGAGATTCCATACCAACTGGGCTTTGCTTTTCAACTTCAGCTTGACTCTCCCCCTTTTTGGAAGCATTATGTATACTTCCCCTTTTCTTCAATATAAACTGTTTTTGCTTCTTTTTGTGCATCAACCTGATTACCATCTTCTTCAGTTTGGCTATTTGCACTTGTTGGGAAGTAATCACCTTTTTCATCTCTTTTATCTCCAAATCTTGATTGTGAACTTCCAGACTTATTGTACCAAGAGTATCCATCAATTCTTCATAGTTATATCTGTCCTCACCTCCTTTAGGTGTTTTTATCACCCTTGAAGGATCCTTGGATCTTTTAGTAAAGGCCTTCTGCCTAGCAGAAGCACCTTCTACCCCCGTAGTTTCTTGACCTGGGACCTTTAGATGATTGCTCACCTAAAGTTGTCGTGGGGAAGGTCTTAACTATGTTCATACTGTCCTGATCCACACCTTGTGCAGAATCAGTAGTGTGAGCTTTGTTGCCCACATGCTCTTCCTTCTCCTTAGAGAGCACCTTCTTGGGGTTGGGAGACACCCCTATGGTTTCCCTTTGGATATTCTCTAATGGAGAATGCTCCATTAGAGGGCTTGCAGGCTGTTGGGGTGAAGATACAGGAAGGGAAGGAACCTTCTGTACCTTTTTCCTTATATATGTTTTGGTGATGGGGGAAATTGGCTTCACAATAGGGATCTGAGGAGGATCATTAGAAATGAATGGTGTGGGTAGGTCATCAGTGGGTTGGTCAGATGTAGGCTTTGACCCTGATGCTTCACCATAGGAATGAGACACACCCATCATTGTAGAGAACAATGGAGTATCTTGTCCAGAAAAGTCCTTACTAGGCCTTTTCATGTTAGAGAACACCTTCCCTTTGGGAGGTTTAGATACATACACCTCTTGAAAAGAGGGTAAATCCGTCAATTCATTGTTGAGTACTTCTTGTACAAACCTTGGATACATGTAAAATCGTTTAGTTTTGGTTTTGGTATCCAGGTTTGACAGCAGATCATTCAAAATCATTTGTGAAAAATTAAACTTTCTGGAGGTTGCTAAGCAGACCAGAGCATAAGCTATGGTACTGCTGAACTCACTCCATCCAGTTGTTTTGCAAGAAATACAATGTTGAAGGGTATGAACAAAGAATCTCCACTGAGGTGAAAATTTGCTCTTGAAGAACTTGTAAACCTCAGTGGGACCTTCATATCCCATTCTACCAATTTCTTGGAAGAGATCATCCTTAGGAAGAGAAGATATACCTGATGCATCATCTAGACGTAGATGAGTGCGGATGCAGCCTTCTGAGACTGTGATAGGTTTATCACAGACCCTTGATTAGATGACCTGATTGCCATCAATAGTCTGTATAGAGGCATTGGCCCAGAACTGACGCATGTGCTCCACATAGATGGTGGGATTGACTGTGAGTGCATAGGCAATGTGGGATGCTTTCTGGAAATCCACAATTTCTTCAAAACCCTCTTCTTGTTTGGGTTTCTGCAGCATTGCGAGTTCATTGTGATCGTCCACAAATTCCAATCCTGCCATCGTTCTTGGGATCGAAGCAATACTAGGGTTTATGCACTGGAGAGCAAGAATTCGAGAGAGAGAGAGAAAGAAAGAACACTCGTAAGAAATTCAAAGAGCCGTTTGGATTTTGGAGGTCAGAGAGCGTATTTATAGGTGGAGGATTTCAGTTAGAAGCAGTAATAAGTACCCTAGCAGCATTACCAAGCCCGCAGTACTAACCCATATAAGCAGTAGTAACACATACCAGCAGCATTAACATAGATTAGCAGTATTAACACAGACTAGCAGTAGTAACACACACCAGCAACATTAACACAGACTAGCAGTATTAACACATACCAGCAGTAGTAACACTGTCAGACAGTAGAAATATGGTAAGCAGTAGTAACTTTGCACTAGCAGTATAAACCACCTAGCAGTAGTAACCATACTTAATCATATTTGAACTGGCAGCAGGATTAATAGTGAGAGCAGTATTAACTTAACTAGAAGTACCAAGTTTCTAATCAGCAAGGTAATCTGAAACACTTAAACACACATAGTTAGCAGCACCATGCACAATACATTATGAGAAAGTAAGCATGAAGGAATCTATACAGAAATGGTACATAAAGAAAATCAAAAGAGGATTATTCAGTGTTTATCATGCCTACACTTGTGACCAAGAATGTGAATCTACCCACATCAAAAGCTTTGGTGAATAGATCAGCAAATTGGTTACTTGTGTGTACTTTAAAAACCTGAATTAGCTTCTTTTCATTGCAATCTCTAATGAAATGGTACCTGATTTCTATATGCTTGGTTTTAGAGTGCTTGACTGGATTATTAACAATGCTTATAGCACTGTTGTTGTCAATGAAGATTGGAGTGTGAATAAAAGTAACACCATAGTCCAACATCTGATTCTGAATCCATAGCACTTGAGAGCAGCAGCTTGCAGCAGCTATATACTCTGCTTCTGTTGTAGAGGTGGACACTGTGGTTTGCTTTTTACACTGCCATGAAACTAGTCTTGCACCCAAAAACTGACATCCTCCTGATGTAGACTTTCTATCCAAGTTTGCACCACCCAAATCACTATCAGAATATGCAAGTAGATCAAATGGTGAGTCATGAGGATACCAAAGACCCAACCTAGGTTGTCCTTTGAGATATCTGAAGATCCTCTTGACTGCTTGAGAATGAGATTGCTTAGGTCTTACTTGAAATCTGGCACAGACACATACAGTAAACATAATATCTGGCCTTGAAGTTGTTAGATACATGAGGGAGCCTATCATAGATCTATAATGATGAACATCTACATCCTCCCCCTCAAGATCTGCAGTGATCTGTTTGTGTGTTTCCATAGGTGTGTTTGCAGGCTTTGAATCTGAAAATCCAAACTTTGTAAGTATATCCTGCACATACTTGGATTGGCTGATGAAGATACCATCTTTCTTCTGTTTAACCTGTAGCCCAAGGAAGAATGTAAGTTCACCCATTGAGCTCATCTTGAATCTTTTGTGCATCAGCTCCTCAAACTCCTTGTACATATAATCTTTTGTGGATCCAAAGATGATATCATCCACATAGATTTGAACAAGTAGGATGTCCTTCTTCTTCATTTTAATGAACAGAGTCTTGTCAATGATTCCCCTTTCAAAACCATTTTCCAAGAGATAGGTAGACAGAGTGTCATACCATGCTCTTGGTGCTTGATGTAGCCCATAGAGTGCCTTCTTTAGTTTGTATACTTTGTCAGGAAAGGTAGGATTCTCAAACCCTGGAGGCTGACAAACATACGCTTCTTCATCAATTGTCCCATATAGAAATGCACTCTTGACATCCATATGAAATACTCTGAACTGCATGAAAGAAGCATAGGCTAGAAACAGCCTAATTGCCTCAATTCTGGCTACTGGTGCAAATACTTCTTCATAATCTATCCCCTCTTCTTGTGTATACCCTTGTGCCACAAGTCTAGCCTTATTCTTTATTACAATTCCTCTCTCATCTTTCTTGTTCCTGAAAACCCATTTAGTACCAATTGCCCTTTGTCCTGGTGGAAGGTCAACTAGATCCCACACATCTTGCAGCTTAAACTGCAGCAGCTCCTCTTGCATTGCTTCTATCCATCTTGGTTCTTTCATTGCATCATAGGCCTTCTTGGGTTCAATCTGAGATAGAAAACAAGATAACAACCCTGACTGCAAGTCTTTCAATCTTCCTATCTTACTTTGATGCCTTGTGATCCTAGGAGAATTGATGTCACCAATCACCAACTGAGGAGGATGATTTTTCTGAGTTCTTGTTTGATGTATGTTGGATCAAATAATTGTATTCAAGATTAAAGGGTTTAAACTGTATTTATTTGATAGTTAAAGTTAGAGGGTCTAATTAGTATTTATTCAATAGTTATTAGCTATTGGGCCTCAAGCCCATAAGCCCATATGGCCTGGGTATTTAAAGTTATGTTTAGTTTATGTTTAGGTTAGAACCTTTCATAATTTAATAATCATTGTTTAGAGATAAAGGTAGCCATATTGTTTTCTCTGTATTCAAGGGTATCAAGAACACTCAAGGTTTCATTGTTTATTCAAGGGATTGGTATGTTACTCTGATTTATATATCTCTTGATTATTATTGTGTTGCTTGATTACTTGATTGATTATTTACCAACTAGATTAATCTGGGATAACAATTGGTATCAGAGCCTAAAAGAATCAAATTTTTTTGAGATTACTATTCATCGAAAAATCACTGTTCATCGAAATCACTATTCATCGAAAGTTACTGTTCATCTGATTTCATGAATTATTGTGTTTATTGGTTTAAAGTTGATCTGATTAGTTTAGGTTCATGCTTCTAAATGCTATCTGATTGATTAATCGCATTATAGATCATCTAGTGATTGAATTTATTGATTTTGTGTTTTTCTGGGTTCGTATGGTAGTCGATCACTGTGGTCTCAAAATTGAATCTTAAAAGTCGATTTCAATCTTTAAGGTTGTTTGGGTTGTGTTCGATATATGTTTTAGGGTATAAAAGTCTAATTTTTGCATTCAATTTTCGTGATTTGTGTGTTTTCTGGGTTAATTTTCTGGGTTCATCATCGTTCTGGGTAGACTAAGAACGTCCCGGTCTAACGCATAATATCGGTCAAATCAGGACACCGGTCAAATAGTCCGATCGCCCGGTATACTCACAGACCACCTCGGTCGATACCTTGTCCGGTCGAATCAATACCGATCGAATCAATACCGGTCCTTACATTATATCGATCGACCGAATACCGGTCGAAGCATCGGTCTTGCATCATACTGGTCAAACGTGTTACCGGTCTTTACAAGTTCCCGGTCGAACTCTCTACCGGTCTTTACAAGGTCCCGATCGAACTCTCTACCGGTCTTTACAAGTCTCCGGTCGACTCAATACCGGTCGAAGCACATCCCCGGTCGATTTTTTGCAAACTGTAATAGGACCCCCGTGCTAAGTCTGCGAAGGGGGACAAAGTTCTGTTCGAGATCAACATTTTCTTATTGTTCAGTATTATTTGAATCTTTATACTGATTGAAAGGACTGCATTTAATTATTTTCGGGAATTTATTTTTCTGAAAATTTTTTAGTGTGGTTTTCATTTTGATTCTAACGATCTCATCTAGTTGGTTGTCTTGGTACAGATAAGTTTAATTACTAACAAGTGGTACAGCTAAGATGTCGAATCAGCTTCTCTCAATGGGTTCTCAAGTCAAACCTCCTGTCCTCATGGCTAATGAGTATCAGCAATGGAAGATCAGAATGATCCAGTTTCTGAATCACAAGAACAGAGACTTCATGAAAGCAATCATTGAAGGTCCACAAACTCCAATGATCACAGTAAAGGGTCAACCTGCTACAGATTCCTCTCCAGAAATCCCTGACAGAGAGATTCCTAAACCTTATCAGTTCTTCAATGAAAAGCAGAAAGAACAGTATAAGACAGAAGAAGAGGCTCTAATCTATCTGACAATGGCAATTCCAAACGACATCTACAATCGTGTCGACAGTCAGAGCACTGCTAAAGGCATCTGGGATGAACTAGCAAGGCAGTTTGAAGGAAGTGAAGCCTCCATACAAGCTAAGCAGAATCTATGCATAAATGCATACGAGGGATTTCATGCAAAAGAAGGAGAGTTGCTATTAGATACCTACAACAGATATAACATCATCCTCAATGACTTGCGGAGGAACAATATCTCTAAATCTGCTTCTGAGATAAATTACAAGTTCATCAAGAATCTGAATCCAGAATGGAAGAACTTTGCTATCAACCTCCAGATGTCCAAGAATATGGCTCGAGAAAATGTCACTGATATCTTCACTACTCTTGCTCAACATGAGGATGAGGTGAAATCAATTAATAATGAGTCTAATCATCTGAAGGATTCTGTGGCTCTCATAGCCGACAAAGGTTCTGTATCCTCTGCAAGGTCGAAGAAAAAGGTGTCTAAAGCTCTAGTTACCGAAGTTACTGACTCTGACTCTGATTCGAGCGATGAAGAACTGGAAGTTGATTCAGATCCTGATATTCAAAAGTTCTCTGAAGACTTGGCTCTCATTACGCGACGATTCAAGAAGAGCTTTGGCAAGAAAAGATTCTACTCAAAGCCAAAGTATGATGGATACAAGAAAGAGAAGTCTGAGATGCAATACAAGCCGAGGCATGGAAAGAGAGAGGAAGGACGAGAAGACAGGAAGGAAGAAAGAAGAGAAGGAAAGAGAAAGGAGAAGCGAGAAGAACGAAAGGATGAACCAGGAAGATGCTACAACTGTGGCAAATTTGGGCATTTCTCGAGGGACTGCAAGTTCAAGAAGGTAAAGAACTCAGAGTACTATGCAAGAAAGTCACTTATTGCCAAGAAAGTTGAAGAAGGAAAAGTGCTAATGGCTAAAGAAGAAAACTAGCTGTATCAAAGTTCCGATGACGAGGAGCAAGCTCACTTCACCCAAGTATCTTATATGGAAAAGCTGGAAGGTGACGATGAAGACTCTGAGACACAATCCGAAGATGCAAACTCTGAGGTAAGTGACAATTCTGAGCTTATTGAATCTTTAATGGCCCAAATACATGGTATGAAAGATGAATTTGCTTTACTAAAAGGCAAACTTAGCTCTGCACATCAATCTGCATTAAGCTTTCGTGATGAAAATGCTATTTTAAAAGTTGTTGTGGAAGAAAAAGAAAAGGAAAAAGACGATTTAAAAGCTGAAAAGGTGTCTTTAAAAGAAAAAATATATGGTTTAGAAACAGATCTTGTGAATCTTAATGCTGAAAAGGGTGAGTTTCAAATAAAATTTGAAGTTTGTTATAAAGAAAGAAATGAAGCTTACACCAAAATCAAGCAACTGGAGGACATTAATATGAAACGAGGTCAGACTGAGCAAACATTAAATTTGTTGACCAATAAACTCCAAGACGAAAGGTTTTATAAACTAAAACCAGGTTTTGGTGTGCCAACTAATGAAATTTTGAAAAAGGCACCGGAGCATCTATATAATTTTGATAAATTCGGCTCCGCAATCAGACCCATTCCTGACATTCGTGCAACTTTTGTTGAAGCAAGTACTCCTAAACCTTCTAAAGAGACCAAAGGTCGAGAAGAAATGGGAAAGAACAAGTCTGGTGACACTGATTCTCAAAATCTTTTTAAATCAGTTGGTTTTACATATGGTGATTTGAATAAAAGCTATGAGACTCGAAAGATCGAATTTACTGAATTTGAATCACTATTTACCACACCTTCCAAAGAATCAGTAAGCACCAACACAGTTCCACCTGAGACTGCATGCAAATATGATGAGTATGAATCGGATGTTGATCCATCTACTATACCATCAGTCTCAAATCCCATTGTTGAAGAGGTTGAAGAAGAAACTGCTATCACGAATGAATCTTGTGTTCAAAATGATAAAACGGAGTTTATTGAGTCCATAACAGAAGAATTATTTTCTGAAATGATGAATGCTTCAGACTCTGATCCTGTTTCTATTCCAAAGGAGTCAAATTCTGTGAATGATAACACATCTGAATTGATGAAGCAAATTGATATGTTGCAACAGTCTCTTGATGAGGTTGAAGATGAAAACTTTGATCTCAAACATAAACTTGAAAAGTTTTTAAAAGTAAATCAAGAGCTTTGCACTGAGATCAATGATTTGAAAATTACTTTGTTTAAAAATGCTTCAAATGATAAACAGATGTTCAATGATCCAAGCTGGAAGGTAAGAACCAATCCAGAATTTGATGCTCCTACAAAACCTTCAGTTGTTTACTCTGATTGTCCTGAATATCCACCGAGTATTTTTGAAAAGGGTGAGACTTCAAAGAGCACTAGAAAAGAGCCACCTTCTAAGTTAGAGACTAACAAGGTTCCTATTTCTGTTTCAGATATAAAAGGAAATGGAGTTGGAGTAAGAAGAATAAAGACAATAGTTTGAATAAGAATGATAGGCTATCTAGTGAACCTTTTATTCCAAATAGTTGTACTTCTGACAGTGTTATTTTGAAAAGTAATTCTTTTGCTAAACATGGATGTAAGGTTTGTTCTGATAAATCTAAGTTTATGAATTTTGCTCGAAAGAATCTATATTGAAAACACTGTTGGGCTAACTCATTCACATACTACTCCCCTCCAAAGTCCAAACAGAATAAGAGAAAAGCTAGACTGAGCTTTAAGTCTAATTCCAATTCTAATTCTTCTGCACAACCCAAAGTGTATCGAGCTAAGGTTGCCAATCCTACTTCTAAAAAGCACTTTCAGGAAATAAATGTTAAGATGGTTTGGAAATGGGTTCCAAAACCACGTTATGAATGGAGAGTGAAAGTCAAACCAGATGATATTCCTGAATTGCTTAAAGCTAACAGCGAAGGACCCATTCTGATATGGGTACCTAAGCAAAACTAATTATTTTTGTGCAGGCCTGTCGACTGTGGGTGATAGATTCCGGATGTTCACGCTACATGACAGGATTCAAGCACCTCCTACATAATTATGTGGAGGAGCCTGCCGGAGCAGTTCGTTTTGCAAATTCTGAAGCAGAAGGAAAAGTCAAAAGATATGGCATGCTAGATAATGGAGTAGTGAAGATTCAGAAAGTGTTATATGTAGAAGGACTTGATCATAACTTATTCAGCACCAGTCACTTCTGTGACATGAAATATCAAGTTCGCTTCACAACCACTCATTGCTATCTAGAGGATCCCGATGGTTACGAAGTCTTCAAAGCTGAGCGCCATGGAAATCTATACTATGTAGATTTTCCTACACTGTCTGCCACACGTCCAGTATGTCTACTAGCCAAAGCTTCTAAAGCACAATCGTGGACGTGGCATCGACGCTTGTCTCATCAGAATTTTCGATCTATAGCGAAGCTACAAAGAAGTAACATCCCAATGCTTAGTGGGACAAATTTCAACATCCCAATGCTTAGTGGCACTATCTTCCCAAGTAAGTAACATCCTTAATGGCACTATCTTCCCAAGTAAGTAACATCCCAATGCTTAGTGGGACAAATTTCAAAATCTGGAAAGACACCGTAGAAATTGTTCTCGGTTGTATGGATCTGGATCTAGCACTTAGGACATATCGACCCATTGCCACTACGGAAAATGCCAACGAGGCAAAAATTGAGAAATGGGATCGATCTAACCGAATGTGCATGATGATCATGAAACGCTCCATTCCAGAAGCGTTTCGGGGCTCTATTGTTGAAAGTGAGAATGCCAAGAAGTTCCTTGATGAAATACAACAGTACTTCGCTAAGAATGAAAAATCTGAGACGAGTAACACTTTGGCTAAACTTGTCTCAATGAAGTACAAAGGGAAAGGGAACATTCGGGAGTACATAATGGAAATGTCCCACCTCTCGTCAAAACTCAAGGCACTAAAGTTAGAGTTATCTGAAGATTCACTCGTGCACTTGATTTTGCTTTCACTTCCTGTACATTTTGGGAAATTCAAAGTAAGTTATAACACATTGAAGGACAAATGGTCCCTAAATGAGCTCATTTCTTACTGTGTACAAGAAGAAGAAAGTCAAATGAGGGATAAGACAGAAAGTGCTCATTTGGCCACAACTTCCAACAAAAGGAAGAAGAAAGAAGGAGTCACTGCAGAAGGATCTTCTTTAAAGAAACAAAAGAAGCATAATGAAGAATTCGTCTGCTACTTTTGCAAGAAGTCGGGGCACATGAAGAAAGATTGCTCCAAGTACGCCGCATGGCGTGTTAAGAAGGGTATGCTTCTAACTTTGGTTTGTTCTGAAGTTAATTTAGCTTCTGTACCTAAAGATACTTGGTGGATAGACTCTGGTGCTACTACTCATGTAAGTATGACTATGCAGGGTTGTCTATGGACTCGACCGCCAAATGATGCTGAAAGATTCATCTATGTGGGCAATGGCAATAAAGTAGCAGTAGAGGCTATAGGGACTTTCAGATTACAGTTAAAGACTGGATTTTATTTGAACTTGTTTGAGACATTTGTTTCACCGTCTTTTAGACGGAACTTAATTTCTGTTTCTAGTTTGGACAAATCAAGTTATTCTTGTTCATTTGGAGATAATAAAGTTAGTCTCTATCAAGATTTAAATTTAATTGGTTGTGGTTCTTTGATTGATAATCTGTACATGCTTGATATTGCAAGTTCCTATAATGAAGTATTGCAAACAAGTTCACGTGGTACAAAGCGAAAATTAAGCGAGAATTCTGCTACATTATGGCACAAGCGTTTCGGTCATATCTCTAAACAGAGAATTCAGAGACTTGTGTCAGATGGGATTCTTAAACCCCTAGATTTGACAGACTTTCAAGTTTGTGTTGAATGTATTAAGGGGAAACAAACCAACAATAGAAAAGTGGGTGCCGATAGAGCTAAAGATGTCTTAGAATTGATACACACGGATATTTGTGGCCCGTTCCCTAAGGCTTCATGGAATGGACAACAATACTTCATTACATTCATAGACGACTACTCTAGATATGGCTATCTATATCTAATTCATGAGAAGTCTCAATCCCTCGACGTTTTCAAAGCATTTAAAGCTGAAGTTGAACTTCAACTTGGAAAGAAAATTAAGGCCATCAAATCCGACCGTGGTGGTGAATACTATGGTAGATATAATGGATCAGAAGAACAACGTCCAGGGCCCTTCGCGCTTTTCCTTAAAGAATGTTGAATCGTTCCACAATAAACTATGTTGGGCAAACCTAGCATGAATGGTGTTGTAGAACGAAGAAATAGAACTCTTAAGGATATGGTAATAAGTATGATTAGTCATTCCTCTTTACCAGAATCACTTTGGGGAGAAGCACTAAAGACTGCAGTGTATATTCTTAATAGGGTACCTAGCAAAGCAGTTGCCAAAACCCCATATGAACTCTGGACAGGCAAAAAGCCTAGCATTAGGCATTTGCATATTTGGGGTTGCCCAGCTGAAGCACGACCTTATAGGCCAAATGAAAGAAAGTTGGACTCAAGAACAGTTAGTTGTTACTTTGTAGGTTACGCTGAAAGATCCCGAGGCTACAAATTTTACATTCCCACATCCAGAACATTTTTCGAAACGGGAAACGCCAGGTTTCTTGAGGATATTGAGGTTGGGGTGAAGATTCATTAAGGAATGTTGTCTTTGAAGAAGAACTTGTTAGTGATAGTAATCAGGTTTATATACCTATTACTATTCATAGCAATGTTCAAGATAGTCTTAATGATGTTCAGGACCATGTTCCTGACATCGTCCCAAATATTGCTCCGATTACAGATAATAACGTTCAGGATCTTATTCCTGACATTTCATCGGAACAAGACAACAATGTGATGATTCATCCAACACCACTTATAGAACAACCTCAACAACCTCAAGAAGTGCCATTAAGGAGATCCACTAGAGAGAGAAGGAGTGCAATTCCAAATGATTATATGATGTATCTCCAAGAACATGAGGATAATAATGGCTTGTCAGAAGATGACCCGATCAACTTTTGCAAAGCCATGCAAAGTTCTAACTCCCAAAATTGGATTGATGCCATGAAGGATGAAATGAAGTCTATGAAGGACAATGACGTTTGGGATCTTGTCGAGTTACCTAAAGGTGTGAAACCAATTGGTTGTAAATGGATATTTAAAACCAAAAGGGATTCAAAGGGTAACATCGAAAGATATAAAGCTCGTCTTGTTGCAGAGGGCTTTACTCAAAGGGAAGGCATTGACTATAAAGAAACTTTCTCTCCTGTATCTTCGAAAGACTCTTTTAGAACTATGATGCCACTGGTAGCTCATTTTGACCTAGAGTTGCATCAAATGGATGTTAAGACAACGTTTCTCAATGGAGACATTGATGAGACGATTTACATGCGACAAACAAAAAACTTTGAATCAGGAGATCCAAAGTCTATGGTCTGCAAGTTAAAGAAATCCATCTATGGTCTAAAATAAGCTTCCCGTCAGTGGTATCACAAATTTCATCAGATAATTACCTCATATGGTTTTGAGGTTAATATCGTTGATGATTGTGTATATCACAAGTTTAGTGGGGGTAAATGTATCTTCATGACATTATATGTCGATGATATTCTGCTAGCAAGCAACGATATAGGATTGCTTTGTGAAACCAAGAAATTTTTGATGAAGAAATTTGAGATGAAAGATCTTGGTGATGTCTTTTTCGTATTAGGCATTAAGATACTTAGAGATCGTTCTCGAGGTATCCTTGGATTATCACAAAAGAGCTATATTGATACGGTCCTAAGTAGATTCGGCATGAAAGATAGTAAACCAGGAGACACACCTGTAGCCAAAGGTGACAAATTTAGTCTCAAATAGTGCCCCAATAATTATTTTGAAAGAAAGGAGATGCAAAAGATTCCTTATGCCTCGACAGTTGGAAGTCTAATGTATGCTCAAGTTTGTACTCGCCCTGACATAGCATATATAGTGGGAGTTTTGGGTAGATTTCTAAGTGATCCTGGCATGCAACACTGGAAGGCAGTGAAATGCGTGATGCGTTATTTACAAAGAACAAAGGACTATATGCTCATGTATCGGAGGTCAGACAATTTGGAGGTCATCGGATATTCTGACTCTGATTTTGTGGGTTGCAAAGACAGCAATCGTTCCACGTCAGGTTACATCTTTATGTTGGCAGGAGGAGCCATTTCATGGAAGTCTGCCAAACAGACTCTTATAGCTCCTTCAACCATGGCGGCGGAGTTCATTGCGTGTTATGAAACATCAAATCAAGGAATATGGCTGCGAAACCTTATCACTGGCTTGCGTATAGTAGATGGCATTGAAAGACCACTAAGGATTTACTGTGATAATATAGCAGCAGTACTTTACTCCAACAACAATAGAAGCTCTACAAAGTCAAAATTCATTGACATCAAGTTTCTAGTTGTCAAAGAGAAAATTCAGAATAAACAGATTTGCATAGAACACATAGGAACGTATCATATGCTAGCAGATCCACTAACCAAAGGCCTACCACCTAAGGTTTATCACGGGCATACCGCTTATATGGGTCTTGTTTCGGATGTTACGTTGGTTTAGTGGGAGTCTTTTCCATGTTAGTTTTATGTATTTTACTTGAGGTATTGAACTATTTAGTTTTCTGCAGAATAAAGTTGATGGTCATTTATTTATTTTTGAATTTATTAATGTGTTATGTTTACATCAGAATAAGGATTATGTATTGATCTCTATTGAGAATAAAGAAGGACCGGTTGGAAATGTGCATGTATGAGATCAAGATTCATGCAATTTTCACAACTCACCCATATTTGATCTATGTCATTGAGTGTGTTAGTATAGTGATCGTCGTGGTTTAGTCACGACTGTAATGTGTTAGGACTGAAAGTCCTATTTGTTGAAAGTGGAATAAAATATTTATAAGGGTGCATAATGTAATTAATTAATAGTTGTTTTAGTAGTTGGGCCTGAAGCCCATAAGCCCAATATGGTTGTAAAGCCTGAGTATATAAAGGTTGTTTTAGTTTCATTTGTTAAGTGACAGTCTCATAATTCAGATTACTAGTCAATAGGTTTACTTTCTCTTATCAGAAATCCTTTCTGTAAACCTGTAACCCTTTGATTGCATATTAATCATATGACTAGTAGTTGTGACTCAAATCTTATTCATCTTTGATATTATTTGTTGTTGATTGCACTGTACTGGGATCTACAATTGGTATCAGAGCAAAGAGACTAAAGGTTTGATCCAAAAAAAGGTTTGTCTAAAACCCTATAATCAATTATTCGTGTTAATCGTTGTTATCTTCTTTAATTGATTATCTATTTCTAAGTTTTTGGTTGATCTGGGTCGATTGATATTTTTGTTTATCGATTACTGTTTATGTGCATATTATCGGTCTAAGTTATCTATCAATCTGTTTGATTTCTGAGTTATTATCGATCTGGGTTGTTTATCGGTCTAAGTGTGTTAATTGAAAATCAATTGTTTTTTTTTCGGTCTAAGCTTACTACTGTTGATTTTTTTTATCGGTCGATTTTTGCATAGTTGTTTGAATCTGATTATTTGTTTATCGATTTTAATTTCTGGGTTTGGCCTCGATCGAGTTCCAGAAATTCTTCGAGTTCTTCGATTTGTTCTTCGTGATTATCGGTCCTTATCTGATTTTATCGGTCCTTATCTGGTTATCTGTTATTGACCGATAGTGTTTGACCGATAGTTTACTTGACCGATAGTTTAGTCGACCGATAGATATTGGCCCAATAACCTTAGACCGGGACGTTGTTGTTACCGGTCTTTTGTTCGATCGATATATAGTCTCTACCGGTCCTTTTGGTTCGACCGGTGCTTTGTAATTATCGGTCGTTTATTCGACCGGTACTTTGACATTATCGGTTCTTTGCTCGACCGACTCATAACCTTCGACCGATACCCTGCTTACCGGTCTTTGTCCTTTCACCGGTACATTGTCACTTCCGGTCTTTTGGTTTGACCGGGCCTTGCTTTGACCGATACCTTGTTCTTACCGGTCTTTGTCCTTTGACCGATACTTTATCAATACCGGTCCTTTGCTTGACCGGTACATTGTCTTTACCGGTCTTTTGCTTGACCGGTACCCTGCTCGATCGGGTTTGTTAAAAAAAAAAAAGGAAAAAAGAGTCAAATTTTTTGTCTCACGATCATTTTGCAGTGCATTTCTTTTAGCCCCCGTACTTCAAGGTTTCAGTAGTTTGTCATTAGTGACCCTAAACTTTCAAGTTTCACACTTTGTCACTTTTGGTCCCTGCACTTTCAAATTCCATCTCTTGTCAAGTTCAGTCCCTGTTTATCAAAAGGAATGCCTTCAAGCGAAGCTCTTTCAATAAGTATGGATGAGATGCCACTTGTTCTTTACAGAGGAGAATATGACCAATGGAAGATTCAGTTCTTAGACTTCATTGATAAACTTAACTTGGGTGATTATATCAGACTATCTCTGAGGGAAGGAAGAATGGAAACTCCGACAAAGATTTATTATTTTATGGGAGAAAATGGAAGAACGGAACACGACACGTACTCACTACCATTTCAGGAATACACAGATGAGCAAAGAAAGAGATTTAAAGCTGATAAATTGACTAAAGCTTTTATCTTGCAAGGAATTTTCGAGGAGATTTCAAAAGAGATTTCTGTAAGTTTAGACAGTAAAAAGGCTACAGGAAAATAGCTGTGGGACCATCTTGAGAAGATAATGACAGGACCAAAGATGTCTTCAAGAGTAAAGTTTTTGGAAACTGAGAACAAAGAGCTGACAAGAAAAATCTTGAACTTGGAAGATCAGATTGTCCAGATCCAGAAAGCATCCGTTGAAAGTTATGAGGAAAATATCTCTGAACTAAAAGATACAAATGCCGATCTTCAAAATCAAATATCTGATTTGGAGCAAAAGCATGCTAAAGATAAATCCGAGTTTGAGAAATCTTTTGCAAAGAAGTTCTCAGATTTTTTGAGAAAATGTGCTGATGAGAAGAAAGAAGTTGAGCTGAAATGCATAAAACTTTCTCAGCAAGTTTCTGATTTTCAGAAAGTAATCATTCTTAAAAGAGAGAAGTTTGCAACAGAAAAGAAGGCCATTGAACAAAAGAATGTTAGCGTCTTCAAAGAAATCCTTTCTGTAAACCTGTAACCCTTTGATTGCATATTAATCATATGACTAGTAGTTGTGACTCAAATCTTATTCATCTTTGATATTATTTGCTGCTGATTGCACTGTACTGGGATCTACATAATGTGACGAAAGTTGCGGTGGTTCTATTGCTAATACATAAAATGGACCAGATTGGTTAAGGAAAGCCTGAAGATAAATAGCATACAGAAGCGTGCCTAAGGAATCGGTAATATAATTTCCAACATATGAAGCCCAAGTGGGAGATGGTTAGATTCTAATAATTATATGGGCTTATATGATGAAATTATATAAGCTATTTTAAATGGTCTTTATTTAATATAGGCCCATGGGCTTTGACATTAAGAGGCACAATTAGGGTTTAATGGGAACCCTAATCACATGCCTATAAAATGGTTATGGTCCCCAATATACCAAAGCACAAGAAACGATTTCCAAATCCCATCTATTAGAAATAGGTCATTCGGTATAGAACAATTAAGGGCTTTGGTTGAGGAAGATCATCACGCTCGCTCTGTTCGTTCATCGTCGAGGTTCCGCGTAAAGAAGACGATTAATCAATGGATTCAGGTATGTTTTTTTTCCTTCTTAATGATTCGATAGTATGGTTTGGTCCTTAGGATTGATTGAGGAAAATTTCCAACAGAAAGAAGGTTGGAGAAGGACGAAGGTTGTAGGTAAAGGTGTTTTGGGGAAGAAGAAGGAGTTGGGGTGTTTGTAGTTTATTTCCACGTAATATATTTGTAATTTATAATTTGCCACGTCATATTAAGAAGACCGGTTACCTACTCAACTCGTCAACGAGACCCTTAAATAGACGTTTAACTTTATTTCATACTTTAAACTGATGATTTTGAAAGTTTGTTCCCCAAGACATAAATCAGACTAAAGTTTATTCCATTTTGATGTAATTTCCCTTTTAGATAACTATGCTCTTAAATGGTTATGTTTTTGACAAACAAAACCTCCAAAATAAAGAAAATGGAGACTATTAGGGGTGAGCATCGAAAACTGGTACCCGCCTTTGGAACCAGAACCGCTTCGGAACTGCTGGTTCCGGAACCGATGTGATTGGTTCCGGTTATATGGAACCGATCGGGACCAGTTTTGGTTTCGGATCTCATTTTTTTTAACTGTTAACCGCTGGGTACCCGTTGGGACCGGTTCCGGGACCGGGTACCTAGAACCGGAAACGACGGGTATCCGTTATATTTTTAATAAAATATATTTTTTTATTTATTTATAAAATTTTAATAAACTACCTTTTAGGGAAACACCATTTGTAGTATTTATTAGCATCAACTAATATTAATGACGTGAAATGTTTTGGAAGCACCGTTTGTAGTATTTACTTATTTTGGAAGCACAGTTTGTAATATTTATTTGTTTTCTAAACATCGTTTGTAGTATCTATTAGTTTTTAGTTTTTGTCGTATTAGTTTTCACGTTTGTGGTATTTATTTATTTACGTTGGAACTTTGTAATATACTTATATTTACTTATTTATAATATGAATGATAAAAAAAGTTAAAAAATTAGACAGCAGTTACCCGGTACCGGAACCGGAACCGACGGTTCCAGGACCGGTTTCCAAATATAAAGAATCGGTGTACCAGTTCCGGTCTCACTTCCTTCATTCCAGGAACCGCTGGTTCCGGTTCTGAGACCGATTCCAGGAATTTTAGGCGGATACCCGCCTTTGCTCACCCCTAGAGACTGACGGTTTGGAGAACTCCCCAAAAATTCTTTAAATTTGGAGAAAGTATGAGAGAATGTAAAATTCTTTAAATTTGGAGAACTCCCCAAAAATTATTCTCGTGAGAGATAAATATTTTTTATTAAATTTCTACCAATAAATAATCTTGAAATTAAATGTATAATAGAGAAAAATAATATTTTATTAAATATATGAAATATCTTAATAACATAGTTAATGTTGTACCCTCTAAAATGAAAAATTTATTAAGGTTGAATGTAATTTTTTTAGAGATTTTAAAATTTGATTGTCCAAACATGTTGAAGAGTCTATTAGAGATGCTCTAATAGAACATGAATATCGATGAGATCATAAAAAGGAATTGCATATTTTTTTATGCCTCAAACTTTATTTTATCTGTTTAGGTTTAGTCCTCCAGTCTGTTCTCATTTTAAAACAGTTCCATCTACCGCTAGTTGTTTTGCTATAAGCTAAAAACCGGATAATAGCATCATATTAAAAACATTATTGATGGCATAAATTTTTAACAAGTAACGTATTAAAGAACCGAAAGTTCGTAAAATCCTTATCGACAATATAAGTATATAACGTATTATGTCAAAAAAAAAAAAAGAGTATATAACGTATTATTAAACTAGAAGTGATCGGATTTAAAACAAAAGCCTCACACAATTTTAATGAACCCAAAAAGATTTATTTGGGCTGCGTGACTGATACATCAGCCCAATTACACTTATAATTTAGTACCATAGACTTTGGGCCGGGCTTTTTATACATGTGTTTGCCTTATTGTTTATTTGTTTAGGGTTAAATGAACGCAATAGTAAAGATACTTTTATAAATTTTATATAATATTATATTTTCACTTTTTCTATTAAGACGTATCTTAAATTTTTAACCATCAGGGTCATCTTCGGGGAGGGCGGGTCGGGCGTACGTCCAGAGCCCAAAGGAAATAGGGGACCAAATTTTTTAGTATATAATATATATGAGTAGTTAAAAAAGTTGTACATAAAAAAGACAAAAAAAAAATTAGTGTATAATAGAATCCAAAAAAATTTTAACATTATATTAAGGGATCAAACATGTATTAATTAATAACATTTGACAAGAAAAAATTTGTGAAAAGTTTCTTAGTCTTTCATTTTATAACATTACTTACTGTTTATCTAAGTTTTTTACTTTTATTTTTATTTAGTATTAATATCTAAAATTTAATTTTGCCTATAATCCTTGAATTTTATTATTCCATCCGCATGAATTTCACATACTCTTTTCATTATTCATCTTCTACATGCTCTTCTACATACTTTTTGCCTATAATCCTTAGTATTAGTCATCTTCTACATACTCTTTACATTATTTCATCCGCACGAATTATATTATTGTGTTATAATATAGTAGATTTCTTCTTATTAACTAAGAAAACTCCTACATTTTAAAAACAATTACCAAACTATATGAGATCACCCAACATATATCTATATTTATGATTTCAAATATACTTCTTTTTTTCATATATTATTGACTCTTTATTATCTAATATTGGATGCACGAATCTTAAGTACTATTTTATCTCTAAAACAAGAATAAAATTTCAAACTATAACCAATATGGACTTTTGATTCTAAGATTGATGGTTCTTAAATAGTTTGTTTCATCCATAAAAGTTTAAAATGATAATGAAAAACTTTAACATCAGGTAACATGTGGAATATCAATTGATTTATGTTGATTTACTTAAAGTGTTACGCCGAATGGTCAACATAGTGACATCAAATGATTTCAATCTATTTATTAAAGGTATATCATAAGATGGCTTTGACAGTGAAACAAATTGACGATGCTATGTAAAATTGATATGAAAGATGATATTAATTTAGAAATTATTATAGATTGATCTACGAATACCACGAAAAATGGTTTTATATGAATTATTAATATTTCTTGAATTCAATGTTATTTTTGATGATATAAACAATATATTGAAAATAATTTCGTAGTTATCGATGACCCATTTTTACATCTCGCCCAGGACCTAAAAAATATCAGGAACGAGCATGTTAACCATCATAGTAATGGGTAACCTTTTCATTTGAACTAAGATGACATGGACAAATTACCATATTTTCATGTCATGTTGTCCACGTGTAACATATTGATATGACTTCGTATTACAACATTGTACCTCTAAAATTATCTTATTATAACATTATCAAATCTTATTACACCATTATTAGTTTAGACGCAGGTTCATGTGAGAACAAAAGTTAAGGTGAAAAAGTAAGAAGGGATCAAGACCATTTATCACTTTAATCTCAAACCCAACCATGAATCGTGCTTGATATGGGGATTGATCCGGTATATCTCCGTGCATCTTATCCTAATGTGTATCCAAGAGTGGAGACCCCTTACCCTTCTCACTATAATTTCATTCTCACCAGAACCCAACCTTATAAGATTATACATGAAAAACATGTATCTACCCACCATCAAATGGCGATTCAAACTCAAAAAATCAATCATCAGTGAAACACAAATTGAAACCCTCCTACTCTATGCTGGGTTATTTGAGATCATGGGAAAGTTTGGTTTTATTCGTCTGATTTCACCACTGCTAATGTACACTATACTATGTATACTATAATATAATTGTTTAATGGGTTACTAGAAGCGTACTCGTGCAATGCAGCGAGATAAATCACGATTTTAATGTTTCATTTTATTTTTTTGTCGATTTACAGTACGGTTTTTAATGGTTTTGAGAAAGTGATAATGTTTTTTTTATAAATTTGTTTAATTTAGTCTTAATAATATAATGTTTTTATACAAAAAAAATTAAGTATTTTGTTAGAATTCAATGATTATCTTATATATTTTAATGACATTTAGAGAAAATAACCAATTACATATTTAATAATATAATTAAAACAAATTTATAGTAATATAATATATTAATTAATAGTGATACATGGAAATGTGTGCATAAAAGAAATGTCCTGTACATACCAAATTGGTGGGTGTTAGAAGCCTGCAGTAGTAATATGTATCTTGTGTTTTGAAACTTGTAAATTAAGAGATTTCTAAAACTTGCATAAAATGATGGTACCTTGTGCCTAATAATTTGTATTTAAGAGTTTTTTATCCGTGCTTTATAATATAGTATAGATACATACATATACATATATAGGGGCAGGTTCAAACGAGAAGGTATACAATTTGCGAGAAGGCGAAAAGAAAACCTAACCAACCACCTAATTAAATGGATGACTATGATTAATAGTGGCATAATTGTAAATTATTAGAGAAATATAATTAAAAAAAATCTGTAATTTAATCATAAGGGCAAATTTGGAAAAAAATCTTTTAGATAGATACGCGGGTCCCGAGATTTTTGTTTTCAAAATATATCCTAATCATTAACAAGATCAATATCAAGCTTTTTTCTCTCTCATCTAAAACCATTATCTGATATCAAAAGGGAACTCTGGAAGATCAAAAGCATATCGAAAGCAGGTGGAAGGTCCGACTCCTCAGACCTCGTACGATCGACATTAGGGTTTGTAAAGCAACACATTAATCATCGTTCACTCCCCATTGATCACAGCAAGTTAGTAACGACATTGTTTCCATTAATCCCAAAAGTCCCTACATTAGGGCTCGAAACTCTCTGAATCACACACATTCGGTCTCGTAAATCTCAAAAGCAACTTCATTAGGGCATGAAAACGTATTTTCTTCAACAACATACTATTTCTTTGAATACCAAGATGTCGATGCAAGAAAGAGGTAATATCTAATCCTTTTTTTTTCTTAATATGTGTTTGTATTTGGAAGATTAAACTCGATTGTATGATAAATCTATCTGTTGTGATTAATCCAGGGATGCGGAGTAGTAGAAGATTGGCCAAAAATCAAGGAATGTTGAAGAACACTTCTGATAATCAAGGTAATGTAGATGAAAATGACAATAGTTTGGACAGTGAAAGAACGAATTCTAACTTGAGGATGAAGGATGACATTTGTAAGTTTCTTCCTTAATCACATAGTTTATATTGAAAGTAAGTTTTAAAATCATATATGATTTCAAATAATAATGGTCTTAACCATATTAAGGGATGTAAACAATGAAGTTTGGTTGAAGTGAACCATAACTTAATTTAGTGTAGATATTATGATGCAATGACTAGTAATATAACGGTTTGGTAATGATGGTTTTTTGAAAGTTGGAGTTGTAATCATATGTGATATAATATGTTATATAGTAAGGTTTTGCCACATTGTTTGTTGAACTGTGGTTGTGCATAATATGGTTATGACTTTGTAAGGAATAGCTTATGGTATACTTGCATAATTTTCTTGTGTAAAGCTATTAGGCTTCTATTTAAGTTACCATGTTATGTTAAGCATTAATTTAATCATATGTGATTATGTAAAGTAATCATATGTGTGTAATCAATGTGATTACATAAAGTAACCATATATGATTAAACACATCCGCAAGCCATGTAATCATATATCATATCATAATGATATCACAATTTGCGACCTCTCGCAAAATGTTTAACCTCTCGCATGACCCTTCCTCTTGTGAATAATATGGTCAAGACTCTAGTAGGTTTTCATTTAATCTTATGATTATTTTACATAAGCACATATGATCTTATGTGTGTAGATATTAGGCTTTTATTTAAGTCGCGGTGATATGTGAAGCAGTAAAGTAATCATATGTGATTATGTAAAGTAATCATATGTGATAATATGTAGGTAATAATATAGTTTTTTTGTTTATCATCTACGATTTTAATAAACCTTGTATGTTGAATTGTATGTATCTGATGAATCTAATGTGATAGAAGTAACAAAAGTGCAGCGACAGGTGACTGAGTCCTCACCTACATCTGATCACACTAAAATTACGAGACTTACGATTAGGAAGAGGAAGTTACAAATTGGGGATACCTGTGTGGGAGGTGGGACATCTACTAGTAATGAGGTTCAACAATTAGCTGAAAGAAGAACGAAGAAAAAGAGCGATGTATTAGTCAGTGAGCAAGTCGAAAATGAAAATTCAGGCACACATAATGTCGGAGTACCAGTTGTTGAGGAGACACCAATCATACGGTTACGGACAACTCCATACCCATTGTTTACTGCCATGAAAAATCTGTCAGATAAACAAGAAAAATGTGTACAACATATGGGTTTTGGGGGACTAATAGGTACGGTATTAGACGGAATTCCATCTAAACTTGGGTATTTCCTGGTAGTTAACCTTGACACTGATTGGATGACCCTCAGAACGGGAAAAAGGTGTAATCAATGTAGATCAAGCATCGATAAGAGACATGCTAGGCATAACCATGGGTCATGTAGCATATGATGACAACTTGTCACCAGACTTCGGCATCACGATAATTGAAGAGTGAAGAAAACAGTACAAAAAGAGTAACATGCGGCCATCCGATGTTAGCGGGAAGATAGTATCATCTGAAGTCGCGGATGATACCTTTAAGCTAAACTTCATAGTTCTATTCTGCAATACTATAGGAAAATGTAGAAGTAACGGAGTATGCGATCTTAGTGTCTTATCACATGTGACACCATAAACCAAATTTGAAGATTTGAATTGGTGTGAGTACGTATGGTCGTGCTTGAAATACAACAAGAGCTCTTAGAAAGGGGACAATGAAAATGCTTTCTATTGTGGCCCTTTGGCAGCCCTTACTGTAAGTAATATGTAATTTTTTATATTGTATATATAATCATAATCATATGTGATATGTATCATGTAATCACAAATGATATATATATATATATATGCCAACCATACTATATTATATTCTACTTCACCATAGCAACTAAATATTTAATTCAATCACGTTGATTAATGTACATATTGGTTATGATAATACATTGCGATAATTACAGCTTTTGTATGTCGATCAAGTGAAGTGCGACATGCCACGGGTTATACGACAACGTCCGGTAGTAAAGGCTTGGTCCCTGGACAAATTGCGGATTCGAGAGGCAGAAGAGCTTGCAAATGGAGGTTTTGGATTAGGTGACTTTGTTGAGCCATATGTGGGAAATGTAGGGTGCGTGGATGGTGCAGGAACCTCGTTACAAGGAATGACTCCAAAAAATGATATTCAGGTAATGATATACAAATACAAGTTTAATTTATTAAAAGAGGTCTAAACGAGCCATAAGATGTTATATTTTTTGTGATATGTGTTTAACACTGCTTATCACAAATGATTAAATCTTGGAAAACGTTATTCTGACAAGTAATCATATGTGATTAACTATGATTGTAGGCATATGTAAAGGATTTAAATGAGACTTACAAGCAGCTGACAGCCTTAAAGACGGAATTTGAAAGAACACTGGATGCAGCATCGCTGAAGTACCTGAAAGCAAGTGAGATTACCGAGTGGCGGCGAAAGCATTTCGTCCTATTCGGTATTGACGTTAACTCAATTGAAGGGCAACCTCAACCAGGAGATGAACCCAACGATGGAGCTGAACAGGTGATACTTGGATGTGATGGTAAGGTGGACAAGAATCGAGAATTCAAAACACCAACACAATTCTTTCAGCATCCGGATGTAATCCCAGCTGTTGATGTAGCCATATGGGAAGAAATGTCCAGAAAGAAGGGAACTACATTATCAGCATTACCATTAGACTCGATACCCAGCTTTAGTCTTGGGTTGACGCAGGAGTTTGAAGAAAATTGTGCGACTGACAGTAATATGCCTGTCCATGTTCCAGAGATACATATATCGGGAAACAACAAAGGCCGAAACATCATTATGTACGACAAAGGGAAGGGTCCAGCAGATAGTGACAACAACATTTGTACGAACGTTGTTGACCGATCCTCCAATATGCAGATTTCGACTCAAAACAAGGGTAAGGGCATCGTTATAGTTGATCATGAGAAGATGACAGAATTTAATGAAAGGAGAAGAGAGCCGAAAGTAAGAGTCCAAATATGTTCCCCTTACATGAACAGGTTGGTTGAAGTGAATGCACCAACAACAAAGGACAAAAAAGTGGTGTCCCAGTGGATTTTTGCCATGCAAGGAAACAAAAGGTGAGTATTTTTCTTTTATAAAACTATGTTAATTAACAGTGTTAGCACATGTGCTCAAGATATTCATCCTTTGTTTATCAAAAAAGTGTAGTCATATATGATTGAAAGTGTAATTATATAAGTGTAATCATATATGATTTAAAGTTTAATCACATATGATTGAATTTCTAATCATGTATGATTGAATGTGTAATCATATATGATTACACGTAATCATATAAGATTACACTTTTGCAAACATATTTGATTACATGTGCAATAAACATGTATGAGTTAAGATAGTCATATATGATTGATTGTGTAATCATATATGATTAAGAGCGTAACAAGATATGGTTATGCATAAGCAAATAAGATTAATAATGCAATCATTTCTTCTACATCTGCAAAACCAATTCTATCTAACTTTGTGTATCACAGTGATGTTGTATTCAGTAATGATGAAGGAATACATGGAGATAGAAAACTTTTTGAGAGCATGTCATATGAAACACACATATTTCAGGGGAACATTGACATATGGGCGAGACTTCTGAATCATGAAGAACAATTTCAGAGTAGATCTTCACCATACAGGCTGTTTTGCAGCACATCAACTTTGGTTACATATATTTCCTGATTTTCCATACGTAGCCTAAAGTCTTTATTTCTTGTCCACAATAATAAGTGTAATGATCAAAGGATAATGAGAATCACAAAACTGTACCGTCATAATAAAAAAAAATGTTGTTATTTGGCAGAATGAGTTTATGATTCCCCCAAAGATGGAATATGCAGCTATGTATAGTAAATTTGAGGACCGCCTGAAAGCAAATATGACACATGACCATTCACTATTGTCGCTGAAAAATGTTGACATGGTAAATGTCCTATACAACCTATTTTGAACAAACTTTTTAAAAGCACATCTATTTACATTTTCTTGTTTTTGATAGGTAAGCATATGATATGTGAACATGTATTTATACGTGATTTTATCAAGTAATCATATTTTCTTCTAGCAAGAAGTCATATGTTAAAATTATTTGAAATAAATCATGTTTTGTATGTGTCAATTGCAAGTAGTAATATTTTCTATTTGCAAGTAATCATATGTGATACTCTGGAAAATCATATGTGATATTATGAAGTTTTTGTGAATAGATTTAACACAGTCGAATGTATATAACAATAGCCATGTTTTACGTTACAGATATTCCTCTATGTTCAGAGAGGCACACATTTCTACTTGATTGTGTTCAACTTAAAGAATCCAAGTTTTGTTATCTTGGACAATAGTGGATCTAATCAAGAAATATCGGACAAGTATGGGGATTTATCATATCAACTAGTAAGCTATTAAAAGTTATTTTCTAACGTTTAGTTTGGTAATAATAATTATTATTTTGGATTAATAGTGACAAACTTCATACTATACATTCAACAAAAAGTTCTGCATGACTATATGAAGACAGTTAAACACCACCGAGTTCAGAGTATAGGCAGATTGGTTCCGAACAAGTATCGGTTGAAGTGGAGAACACTTGATAATGAGTTCGACAGTGGAATATTTGTCATGCGACATATGGAGTCTTATATGGGTGAAACTGTTAGTCGCTTCAAAATCGAGTTTTTAAATGATTCAAGTGCACAATATTCGCAGCTCCTGAACTTCAGATGCAAGTATTTGACAAAAATGTTGTTGTGGTCCCAAAATAATTTAAGATCAAAGGTGATTGAGCAAGCAACAGAATTCGTGAAGTTAGATTCAAGACTTAGAAGAGACATGGTGGAGACCGCAAACAAAACAAAGCATGTAAGACTGGCGAGTTGAAGGAACATTGTGAATACTTAGACTTGGTTGTTATTTGGTACATTATGAAATGAGTGTTCTAAAACTTTATGATAGTTATCTCATAGCTGGTATCCATTTGAATCTTAGGCACTATAAGTTAGGTTATTCCGAATATTGCAACTATAATTGCATAGTATGGGTTTGATTTCGTAATTACAGGCATCCTTTGATAACTGCACGTATCAAGATCATATATGTTTGTACTTGTAATGGTTGTGTTCAAAGTTGGCAATTCACACCATTTAGGAATAGTTTTGTGTATATAATTAAGTTAGGGTATTATTTATTTAATAATGTATGGCTACTGGAACGTATCTTTGCAATAACACTGTAAGCATCTACGAATACAAATTCACAAAAGAATGTAAGCATGTATGACAGGCAGCACGTGTAATCATGTATGAAAATAAATGTAATCACATATGATTACATTTGTAATCGAACATGATTACAAGTGCAATCACACATGATTACGAGTGTAATCACAAATGATTATGGATGTAATCTCACATGATTAGAGCATCTCCAACAACATTGCTATCTTGTTTGCTATAATAAAAAATCAAAAGTGAAAATCTCTAAGAAGTATTACATTCAACTCCAACAGATTTGCTATTTTAGAAATTTTAAAACAACTTATATTATTATAATATTCTCTAATTTATCATCCCAATACACTTTAAAAAAATTAAATATAAAATGATAAAAATTGGATCTTATTGGTGGGATTAAATAAAATAATAATTTCACTCTCCAACCATCAAGTTTTAGAGAATTCTCTAGACTTAGAAAAATTCCAAGTTTTTTCTATTTTAGCAAACAATATATCAAAACAGTTGGAGAGGTTTAGAGAACAAAAACACAGTTTTTTTCTATTTTAGCAAAGCTATTGGAGATGCTTTTACGGTTGTAACCATATAAGACACACAAACACTTATATACATTTGTAATTACACATGATTACACTACACATGATTACTAGTGTAATCATATATGATTACTTGTGTAATCATATATGATTACACAAACACTCATATATGATTACACCAGGTAAAAAACCTATCTACAAAAGCCGAATATATGATAACTTTGTATGTATCTTAGTAATGTCGTACTCGGTACTGTTGAAGAGATGTATACAGAATATAAAATTTCTTAGTGCAAGGAATGCACACACTCATATATATCATAGCAAGAAAACTCCATAACTATATAGCTCAATAAAAATATTGATACATATCAAATGATAATAACATCAGTTAAAAACTTTATTATTGCATGTCTAAAAATGAAATAATGAATAATAAATAAACTAATATATGTTCATGAAAAAATCAAGTTATACTAAACCAGATATCCTACGATGACCATAGCATATGTAAACCAACTACTTAGATTTCGCTTTTTTGAAAGGACAATTGCGAATGTCATGGTGAGCAAGTTCACCACAACCTTTACAAACCCTTTTCGGACGAGCATTCTTCTTAATAGATTTTTCTCCGGCACCAATCAGTCTTTTTTCGGTGCCACAACCTTTATTTCTAATGCCTTCAGGAGGAAGTATCTCAGCAGTCTCTGGCCGCAAAACTCCCAAAATAGATTCGAATTCATCATCTTTATTGTAACCAACATCATCTACCGGTTCCTCTGGTGCCACTTCGAACTTTAAACTACGAACCTTGTCCACTAACTGGGATAATTTCTCCTCGTCACCACGTAACCTGTTGAAAATTTGATCAATCTCATAATGAAGATCCTTGTATAATCTGTCAACACGATCGTTACTTCCTGCTTCAATTCTTCAAGTACGAAGAATATCCATTGGACTTACACCTCTCATCCATCGCCTAAGAATGTAACGCTGAGGAATCTCTTGAGCATAAATGTTGAATAACACGTGGAATATGTGCCGACACAAAATCCCGTGGTACTGAAAATGTTGACAACTACAAATTAAAGATCCATCGGACTGTGATTGAACTGTTAGATCTCAGATTTATTGGATTCAAGATCATCCAATCTGAAGTTTGCAATCTGAAGCTAATGCTGGAAAGTCGACTCTTAATATAAGTCTAAAGTCAGTTTGTAATAAATCGTCAAAGTTGTTTATTGTATTTTATGTTTATTCTAAATATCTTATAAATAGATATTTATTAGATATTAGTTTTAGATATTATGTTGGTTGTTGTTAGGTGAGATACTAACATATCTCAGAACACAACACATAATCTATAATAATCTACATCGTTCAAACACTATTCTTCAGAGAGAAATAGAGAGAGAGCTTAAACAGAGAAGAACATCAACCATTGTAATCCGTTGTTTGTAATCTAAACAGGTTGGTTAATCTATCATATTTGTGATTTGTATCATCTGCTTAAGATCGTGTTCATTCACACGGACCCTCAATTGGTATCAGAGCTGAAATCAGATCAAAATCAAATTTTAAAGAACTCTATGTGTTCTTCATCTTCAACACTGTACCATCGATCAACATTTCAAAACAGTGGTTGTTTTTTAAATCAAAAGGTTGGTTAATCTATCATATTTGTGATTTGTATCATCTGGTTAAGATCGTATTCATTCACACGGACCCTCAATTGAAGTATGGATCTTGAATACAACAGTTCAAGACCCGGACTTAAATGTCAAGACGAAGGCTTCTAAGTAAATCAACTTAGGACCCGTACTTCAATGAAGATTGACTTCTAAACACAACAGTTTAGGACTCGTACTTCAATAATCAAAAGACCTTACTCCTGTGCTGATAAGAGATTGTACTCCAATTCTCGAATGAGGAAATCAACCTTCAAGGGGGAGTACATATTTGTCTGAAATTTTAATGTATATCTTTTTAACTGACATATTTTTGGATGCATAATTTCAGGGGGAGTAAAAGACTTATGACTTCTGATTATTTCATATCAAAACTCGTACTTTCATTGTTTTTCTGCTTTTTGTCTTTTAATTCAATGTGAATAACGTTACTTTGACTATGACATAAGACTTTTGCAGTTTGAGAGACGCTTACATGTTCATATCTTTATGACTTTAAGCTTAGCTTCATGAGATGTAAGATCGCACGTAAAGGTATAATCCTTTATCTTAATCTCATATATGGTTGAAAGAAGGACAACTTTCAATCATAGAAAACGTTGTTCTTAAAAGTTTAAACCACTTCCCGAATCTCAAACCGATTTCATGAATTAGAAGTGTGCGTTTAAATGTTTTCAAGATCTACTTTGTGCTTTAACTAAGATAGTTAAACCATTTTGAGCATCATATGCTTTCTAGGAAAACATCGGATTTCATTGTGCTAGGACTTAACACAACTTCTATGGATACACGTTAACCAGTGTTTCTTACCCAAGAGGTTAATCCATAGTGATAGTGTGTGAGGATTTAAAAGAAACGAGTGTGGGTTGTGTGATGAGATATAATGCAAAAGAGAGTTCGGTTAGAAGTAAACTGAATGTTTAAAAGAAAGAGGGTGTGGGAACAGAGTTAAAAGAATATCAAAACTCTGCACCAACTACTTTCTGAGCCGGGCAACCACATTTCTAGTGTTTCACATTTCTTTGGTGAACATTATTGAAACTGTGGGTCCTTTTGTGATTGAACATGATCGTTTACCAGATAATCAAACAACAAACAAGATACGATTACCAACCTGTTTAGATTACCAACGCGGATTACAAAGGTTGATATTGTTTCTCTGTTTAAGCTCTCTCACTGTTTATCTCTATGAACAGTGTTCTGATTGTTAGTTGTGTTGTGATATGATCTGATATTTCTCTAGCTTCTCTAACACACTAACAACAACTTGCAAACATAATATCTAAACAAATATCCTAAACTAAATATCTATTATTAGATATTTAGGACTAATATTAAATACTATAATTAACACAATAATTAACTTTGACATTTATTACAAATGACATTAGACTAATATTTAGAGTTGACTTTCCAACTTTAGCTTCAGATTGGATCTTCAGATTGGATGATCATAAATCCAATAGATCTGTGTGCTAACAATCTACCCCTTTGGATCAAGATCATTACTAAAATGATTTAGTAATTCAGTCTTCTCTTTCAGCTCAGAAGATGCAATCTCCCTCTTAGTCTTCAACAAGTAGAAATCTCCCCAAAAGACGTAGATATAATCTCTTTCAGATGATTGGAAGAAATTATCTTCAGATTTAGCTCAGAATGTTGTAGCAAAGTATCTTCAAAGAAAATTTCTCTAAAATCAGCATGTCTTCAGAATACTTTGATCTCTCGCATTCCTTGGTTAGCTCTTCTCTTTTCCAATCTTCTAATGTAATGGACATTTCTTCAAGCTTAAGGTTCTCCCCCTTTTTGATGAATAGAGAAACGATTTCATCAAAACTCTGAGTAAGAAATGTCTTTCATTTAGAGCCTCTGATTCGTCAATTCAAAAGATATCCATCCAGATCTTTGCAAATCCAGACAAAATAATCGTGTAACACCTGAATCAACAAATGAATCAGTTAAAATGCCTGTCAGTAACACTAAGTCACTGTGTGTAACGAATACACATTGGAAAGGAGCTTTTTGATGTTCACTCCCCAGGGCTTCCATTCAATCATCGAAACACCACAAAGGTAATTTCTATAAACGTTATGACAAGAAAACAAATTACTTGTGTGTTCGTGCAAGTGTTTGAAAGAATTAAGCACATGATGATTGCTTTTTATAGGCTCAAAAATTGTGTAAACCACTGAGACAACAGTAAGTTAAACACAGACTCAATGTGCATGAGTGAAGTGCGAAGGTGGGGCAGACTTCCTTCTTTTCAATATCCAGATTTTCCAAATGAAAATCAGATAGTAAATGTGCTACTTCCCTTTTGAAAATGTGAAACACTTTCTATTTGAGTAGAAAATGAGTAGCTGGTGGGGTTAATCAAGAGTTGCATGGGCTAGTTGCCTGTTTCAATAATGTTCACCAAAGAAATGTGAAACACTAGAAATGTGGCTGCCCGACTCAGAAAGTAGTTGGTGCAGAGTTCTGATATTCTTTTAACTCTGTTCTCACACCCTCTTTCTTTTAAACAGTAAGTTTACTTCTACCCGAACTCTCTTTTGCATTATATCTCATCACACAACCCACACTCATTTCTTTTTGATTTCTCACACTCAATCACTATGGATTAACCTCTTGGGTAGGAAAACACTGGTTAAAGTGTATCCATAGAAGTTGTGTTAAGTCCTAGCACAATGAAATCCGATGTTTTCCTAGAAAGCATATGATGCTCAAAATTGTTTAACTATATCAGTTAAAGCACAAAGTAGATCTAGAAAACATTTAAAATTACACTTCCAATTCATGAAATCGGTTTGAGATTCGGGAAGTGGTTTGAACTTTTAAGAACATGTTTTCAATGAATGAAAGTTATCCTTCTTTCAATCATATATGAGATTAAGATAAAGGATTATACCTTTACGTGCGATCTTACATCTCATGGAGCTAAGCTGATAATCCCTGTTCTAGTTTCTAATCACAATCAATTAATCAACAAACAAGATTTAATCCAACTACCTGTTTTGATTCACTTTCAGTTTCAACAAATACAACTTTCTCTCTCTAGAACTCTCTCTCCCTCTCTCTACAAAAACTCTCTCTAGTACTTGATACGTCCAACTAAACAACTTCTCAAGTTACAACACTAGACTCCTACTAAAAACAGAAAATACAAGGTATTTATACCTACAAGAATTACAAAGAAAACAAAATACAAATACAAGGAAACTTTGATTTTTTTTTATTACAACAAGACTTTGACTTTTAATGAGAGTTGACTTTCTCAGCTTTGACTTCTTGAACTTTTATCTTCAGACTTCTTGATCTTGTATCCAACATATTTATGCACTAACAATCTTCCCCTTTGGATTCAAGATCACTATTGAAAGATCTTACAATTCAATCTTCTCTTTTAAGCGCTGTCAAATGCAATCTCTCCCTTTAACATTGTAATCTTTCCAAGTCTGTCTTTAAAGAATATAACAATCTCCCCAAAACTTTCACAAATCTCTTTCAGACTTCGGAAAGAAATTATCATCAAATTCAGCTCGGATTGCTTTAGCAAATAATCTTCAAAGAAAATTTCCTCAAAATCAGCACATTTTTAGAAATTCTTTGATCTTCTTCAAATCTTTACTTTGAATTTTCTGATTCTAACATTTCTGTAAATCATCTCCCCCTTTTTGATGAAACGAGCATCGGTATCATCAAAACTTTCACCAAGAAATGTCTTTGACCATTTTGATCTGTCCAAGAGAATCTGATTATGTGATCCATAACAATGTATTTATCCAGATCTTTGCAAATCTAGACAAAATATTCGTGTAACACCTGAATCAACAAATGAATCAGTTAACATGCCTGTCAGTAACACGAAGTTACTGTGTGTAACAGATACACATAGGAAAGGAGCTTTTTGATGTTCACTCCCCCAGGGCTTCCATCCAATCATCGAAATACCACAAAGAAAATTTCTATGAATGTTATGACAAGAAAATAAATTCCTTGTGTGTTCGTGCAAGTGTTGAAAGAATTAAGCATATGATGATTGCTTTTATAAGGCTCAAAATTGTGTAAACCACTGAGACACCAGTAGATAAACATAGACTCAATGTGCATGATTGAAGTGCGAAGGTGGGGCAGACTTCCTTCTTTTTCAATATCCAGATTTTCCAAATGAAAATCAGATAGATTATGTGCTGCGTCCCTAGAAAAATATGAAACATTTTCTTTTTAAGAAGAAAATGAGTGGTTGGTGGGGTATTAGTCAAGAGTTGGCATGGGCTAGTTGTCTGTTTCAATAACATTCACCAAAGAATTGTGAAACATTAGTAATGTAGCTGCCCGACTCAGAAAGTAGTTGGTGCAGAGTTTGATATTCTTTTACTCTGATCTCACACCCTCTTTCTTTTAATCATTAAGCTCACATCTAACCAAACTCTCTTTTCCATTTTACCTCAACGCACAACCCACACTCATTTCTTTTAGACTCCTCACACTCAATCACTATGGATTAACTTCTTGGGTAGAAATCACTGGTTAACATGATTTCATAGAAGTTCAGTTAATTCCTAGCACAAAGAACCCATATTAACCTAGAAAGCATATGTTGCTCATATGATTTAACTTTATCAGTTAAAATTCATATACAAATGTCAGATAAAGTGTATGCTCAGATGATGTAATCATGAAGATATGAGCATTTTTTTAGACATTAAAGTATTTTCAAACAAGTATATTGAATGAATAGATATGAATGCAAAAGACTTGTTTGAAAATCCGACATTGTATGAAAATGATCAGAAATGAAATGATATAGCAATTTAAGGCTTATGGTCAAGAATAAAGGATATTGTCTATATGAATCAAAATACAAACATTCTTTGAATGAAATGTTCAGAAATGAAATATCTCTCAAAATTCATTGAAGTACAAGCGGGGTGTCTTACCATCAAAATTATGTTTCAATATGAGACATGGTAATAACAATTTGAACAATAAGTCAAACCGGTGTGTGTGAATACTTGAAAGTATATAGAAAAGACAATACACAAGTAATTATCTTTGGAAACACATGGTTTATAATCATGTAAGCACAAATAAAATGAAAAGCATTTAAAATCACACTACCAATTCATGAAATCTGTTTAAGAATCGGGAAGTGGTTTGAACATTTAAGAATATGTTTTCTATATCTGAAAGTTGTCCTTCTTTCAGATATATTTGAGATTAAGATAAGAAATTTACCTTTTTGCTCATTCTTAATTCTCATAAAGTTAGTTGTAGTCAATAAGATATGATCTTGTAAGCTTCTCTCATTCTGCACAAGTCTCAAAGTCATGTGAAAGCAACTTTATTGACAAAATTTATTCAAAAGTAAAAGACATAAAGCAGTAAAACAATTAAAGTACGAGTTCTGATCTGAAGTAATCAGAAATCATCACCTTTACTCCCCCTAAAATTATGCATCACAAAATTTTGTCAGTTAAATAAAGTGCATAAATTAGATAAACTTCCCCTCAAAAGAATAATAACCATCTTTAATCTTCTCTTACTCACTCCCCCTGAGAACAACAACAACATGTTATAGTGCAGATATCCTTTCAGAATTATTGATAAAGAAATGATGAAAAATGATAATAAAATAAACTTTAATAGGTAATTACTGATTAGATTTTGAGATTTAGCATACCAAGCTTAGATACAAGAAAATTAAATCTCTTTTCATCTAAAGCTTTGGTAAACAAATCCGCAAGTTGGTAATCAGTCTTTACAAAGTAAAGTTCTATTGTACCTTTTTCTACATTATCTTTGATAAAATGATACCTGACATCAATATGCTTTGTCTTAGTGTTGCTTTGTCTTAGTGTGTTGTACAGGATTAGCAGATATCGCGATTTCACTCTTTGAGTCACAATATATTGGAACTTTGTCAAACTTGAATCCATAGTCTCGCAGTTGTGTTCGCATCCACAGGACTTGAGAGCAGCAACTAGCAGCAGCTACATACTCTGCTTCAGCAGTCGATGTGGAAACACATAATTGTTTCTTTGATGCCCAGCTAACAAGCTTGTCTCCAAGAAATTGAATGTGACCTGAAGTACTCTTCCTGTCCAGCATACACCCAGCATGATTTGCGTCTGAATAAGCAGTCAGTTGAAACCCAGTATCTTTAGGATACCACAGACCAAGATCTGCAGTCCCCTTTAGATATCTAAAAATCTGTTTGACAGCAGCCAAATGGGATTCTTTAGGAGCAGCCTGATATCTAGAACATAAGCATGTTGAAAACATAATATCTGGCCTACTTGAAGTAAGATACATTAAAGAACCTATCATACCTCTATAAGTCCTAACATCAACACTTTTACCCGAAGGATCAATGCTAATCTTAGTACCTGGTGCCATTGGGGTTCCAATCGGTTTACAATTTTCCATTTTAAACTTTCGAAGAATATCCAAAATGTACTTAGATTGGTTAATGAAAATACCCGTTGAAAACTGTTTTAGTTGTAATCCGAGAAAGAAATTCATCTATCCCCAATTTTCCATTCAGAAAGGCCGTTTTTACGTCCATCTGATAGACTGTGAAATTCTTATGAGTTACGTAGGCTAGAAACATACGGATTGCTTCTATACGCGCTATTGGAGCATACGTCTCATCGTAGTCTATGCCTTCCTCTTGCCGGTAACCTTTGGCAACAAGTCTTGCTTTATTCCTTATGACAATACCATCTTCATCCTTCTTGTTTTTAAATACCCATTTGGTTCCTATCACGGTCTTTCCTTCTGGTTTTGGAACTAATCTCCAGACCTTCAGGGCTTCAAACTGATTTAATTCTTCTTGCATAGCAGATACCCAATCCGAATCAGCAAGAGCTTCTGATACTCGAGTAGGCTCTATTTTGCTGAGGAATGAGTCATGCAAACATTGATTTAAAGTTGCTGACCTAGTTTGCACCGGCTTGTTAAGATCTCCAATTACTTGGTGTAAAGGGTGCTTTTTGGTCCAGCGATGCTCATGAAGGAGTGGATTAGATACTGATTGATCATGATTATCATCTTGAAATCCACTATCAGGCTCTTCAGTTTGAATAGTTGGAGGGGAATTTGCAGTTAAAGTTTCAGGTGCAGAAGCATCAGTTGGAACAACAGACTCTGGCTGTTGAGTTGACAGTGTATCACACTCAACTGACACAGTTACTTCTGGCTCAGCAGTTACTTGTACATCTTCAACTGTAGGGGTAGATATTGGAATGTGAGTTTCTGACTGAACGGGGGATTCAGATTCAGTTATGACTTCTGAAATGACTGTATGATTGTAACTTGTGTCTTCAGACCTGTCAGTCACATCAGATTTAGGCAAATTAGATCCTAGAAACTCATCATAAAAGAATTCAAATAACAAATCTAAATCATATAAATGTGAAAGTGAAGTAGAAGCATTATTCGAATTGTTCTATGTAGAAACAGGTTCTGGACTGATCGTCCCAGAAGCTAATACTCCAGTTATCACAGGTTCTGAACTGAGTTGTTCAGAAGCCATTTCTTCATCGAATGTAGCGTTTACGCTCTCAACGACAGTCTTTGACTTCTTCAGATAAACACGATATGCAGTAGATGTCGAAGAATAACCAATGAAGATACCCTCATCCGCCTTAGCACTGAATTTGTTCAGACTCTCTCTGTCATTAAGCACGAAACACTTACACCCAAATATGTGAAAATATTTGATTGTAGGATCAACTCATATGGATTCTTTTGAAAACGACGGTGTATCATGGACCGATTCTGAGTATGACAAGCAGTAGACACAACTTCGGCCCACAGAAATAGAGGTAAGTCAGACTGGCTCAACATAGTCCGAGCGGCCTCGACTAGCGTCCGATTTCGCCTTTCGACTACTCCATTTTGTTCGGGCGTACGAGCAACAGAGTATTGATGTGAAATCCCAACCAATTCGAGATATGCTTCAACAATCTTGTTTTTGAACTCTGTTCCGTTGTCAGTTCTAAGAAGCTGGACTTGTTTCTGCAAATTCACCTGAGTCGTCTTCAGAAAAGTAATGAGAACTTCGGGTGTCTCATCTTTTGATCGTAGAAATTTGACCCACGTGTATCGCGAATAATCGTCCACGATAACCAGCACGTATTTCTTTCCACCCAAGCTCTGCGTTCGCATTGGACCACACAAATCCATATGCAACAACTCTAACGGAGAGCTGGTACTTGGTTCAGGCTTCGGTTTATGCGGAGCTCTCTTCATCTTTCCTTTTTCACATGCTGCACATAAATGTTCTTTCTCATATTTCAGCTCAGGAAGTCCATTTACCAATTTTCCACTGACCAGCTTTTGTTGCAACGAGGCTTTTGTCAGTAAGCAAACCTAATTGTCATTCTGAACCTTTGAAAGCTTGATGGTGTAGAGGTTTGTCTTTCGATTGCCGACTAAGAGCTCATTGTCGTCTTCAGTACGAACCGAACATCTCTTAGCTTTGAAGTTGACCTCTAACCCTTTATCGCAGAATTGACCAATGCTAAACAAGTTGTTCCCTAAACCTTCGACATAGCTCACCTTCCTAATCGTTATGTTATCTTGAATGATGTCACCATATCCTAAGATTGGTGAAAACTGGTCGTTCCCAAATCTCACATTGCCGCTGAATTTCTCTGTATAATTAGACAATAAAGCTTTCTGCCCGGTCATATGCTTGGAACAACCGCTATCCAAGTACCACATATGCCGGGTCTGCAAGAGAAATCAGGGAATAACAATTTTAGGTACCTATTTAAGAACGGGTCCTAACAGATTAGCACATGATTTTGGTATCCATTTGAATATGGATCCTCTTTTCCTTTGAAAAATCTTTGAAAAATTAGAGTTAGAAAAATAAACATGATAAGATCCAAACCAATCATTAGAAGTTTGATGATAAGCAAAATCATTTCTCCGATAATGAAAAGATTTATTAGTAGTAGGAGATAATTGAATCAATTGCTTTATTGAATAACGCTTGTAAGAAATTACAAGGTTTTGTTTAGGAGAGGCAAATTGACCAACTACATCAGTATCACTACTATCAGATCTATTACATGAGTTATCAGAAATTGATTCAGCTGTCTCATCATTCTTCCTTTTTGGTCGCCATTCAGTTCTTGCTTCCAACCTTTTCTTTCTTACATCTGAAACAAAAGATTTATATTTATTAGGAAAAGCAGATTTCTGAGATTGATTTTTCTTTTGTTTACCAGTGTTGATCCGTTTCTGTGATTGTTGTCTCTTATGTTTCTTACCCTTAGAATAATAACCAGCAGTCACAGAAACTGGTTCACCAACCTTAGTTGATGATTCACCAGTTTTAAAAACACTTGGTAACGCTTTTCCATTTATAAGAAAAGTAGAATGATCTGGAAGAGAAGCATTAAAATCAAACATATCAATCTCCTCTATACACCCATCATCAGAATTGATAAAATCATTTGCAGACGCAAATAAGTCATCAAAGTTATCAGTGGAAATTTGAGATGCCTTTGAAACTTTAGAACACTTTGTAGATTTAGATTGAAAAACGGTGTTCTTTAAAACAGTAGAAAATACACTTTGTTCAATATCTACCAAAAGTCTTTCATCAGATAAAACATTTTCAAGTTCAACTATTTTGCTTTCAAGAACGAGTGGAGGAACATAAACTTTTGCAACTGCAGGTTTTGCCTCCATCTCAGAAACAGAATAACTAGCAAAATAGTCGTTTGAAAGAACTTTTGGTGTTTCAGAAAGATAACTATCATTTAACTTTTCATAGTTAAACGGTAGTTGCATTTTCTTAACATTCTTTCTCTTTTCAGTTTCCTTGGCCTCAACTTAATTTGGTAACAAATTTGGGTTTTAAATGAGTATATTTACCAGCAACAGCAAGAAAATCAAAATTATAAAGTGCTGGTTGTTTTCTGATGGTTTTCTTTAAGTAATGAGGGTTTTCATAACCAAGACCACATTTTTCCTTAACATCAGCCTCATCATTAGGTGCATTAAGAAAAATAGTTTGATCTGTTTGACCTCTTGTATAAAGTTTGGCTTCCAGACCATTTACCTTCTTATTTAAGAGCTTGTTTTCAACCTGCAATTTATACACAGTTAGTGCAGATTCTTTCTTCTCAAAATCAGACTTACAAATTTTAGCTTCAAAATCAGAAATCTTCTTTTCAAAACAATCTACTTGAAGTTTAGAATCAGAAGCAGACTTGCGTAAAAAATCAATTAGATCTTTGTTCCCAATAACGGACATATTAAGCTCAAAGATCTTGTTGTTTCTTTTAGCAACTCTGTCTTTTTCCTTTTTCAGTTTTGTTTGCAAGTCTTGAAGCTCAACCATCATGGCTTCCATTTTGGTTATAAAATCTTTTTCAATTAATTTCATTACCTCATTAGTTGCTTCATCATCTGAATCATCATATTTCACTTCTTTGCCCATTAAGCATAGGTGAGCAGCTTCTTCTCTTTCTTCCTCCTCATCAGAATGGTCTAACCAGTATTCATCTTCAGCCATTAATGCTCTGCCAGCTTCTTGTTGCTTGACCAAGAGCAATTTGTTCTGATAATACTCTGAATTGAGAACCTTTGGCTTCCGACATTCTTTTGCATAATGTCCGAATTTGCCACAGTTGTAGCATTTGATCAGATCATTTGTAGTCTTCTTTTCAGTACTGGTGTAGTCATTCACAAACTTCTTCTTTTCTTCCGGTTTCCTTTCCACATGTCGGTTCTCTTCATATCTCTTTCCTTCAACTCTCTCTCTGTGCTCGTCGTTCTTTGAGCTTGATGAAGAATATCTCTGAGAATTTGATCCCGGCTTCTTATAGAACTTCTTCTGGAATGCTCGGGTCAGTAAAAGCATATCTTGTTTGAGGCTATCTCCATCATCGCCATCAGATTCGGATTCTGATTCAGAACTTGAAACCACTATCTTCTTCTTTTTCTTCTTCTCTTTCTTTTCTTTCTTCTTCTCTCTGGCTACCAATGCTATGGGATCAGGAACTTTCTCTGTCTTCTTTTTCTCAGCTCTTTTCTCTTCCACCTCCTCTTCATTTTGCCTCAACGTTTCATAAACCTCATGTAACGGAATGTCATTTAGATCCTTCATCTGTTTCATCCTACGGGTATGCTTCTTCCATTCAGGTTGTAGGATGCTCAGGAACTTGACATTGTTCTCAATCTGCTTCTTTTTCACTTTGTTCTTAGACAGTTCATTCAGAAGCAGGACAAACCGTTCATATGTGTCTTCTAAACTCTCATCTTCTTTTGCTTTGAATTCCTCATAGCTATTAATGCAGTTAGCCACTTTCATCTGATTGCCGACTTTGGAACCCATCATCATCTTCTGAAGTTGATCCCACATCTTCTTTGCATTGGCCTTGTAGCTATCTATCTTGATGTAATTCTCATTAGGAATGCTCTGAAGTAGAAGAGATCTTTCTTGCTTATCTGCTTTAAATCGACTTTTCTGTTCCTCAGAATATTGAGCAAAATCCATTGGAACAGTCTTCATCTTTTGCTCTCTGTCAACATCACCATCCTCACTGTCAGATGAATCATCATCAGGAATCTGAACAGTAGGTGGTACCATTGGACCTTCAGTAATTGAAAGCAGAATATTTTCCCCCATTTGCATGCCTATCCACAAAATCCAGAAATATGTCTTTCCATTGTTCATATTCTCCTTTGAACAATACTGGAGGCTTGACATCAGTGCCAATTGAAAGAGCGTATTTGGAAGTCATCTTGTATGAACCTGTTTTGTAAAAAAATATGTTTAATAAGAAACTAGAAATTGATCATTAGTCCAAATATGAAATCACAAGAAATAAAACAATTCAGAAACTCAGAAATTTTGACTAAGTGATAAAACACGCAAAGCACTATTCACTAATAAACTCGCAGATCACTGTAACTCGCAGATCGTTAAAACTCGCAAGTGACTATTCACGATGAAACACGCTAATAAGGACGTGCGCTTTTACTGAACTCGCAAGGCACTACTTGCGCGTTTTGTCAGGATCGAATTCTCAACAAGAATTAATTCTCAGAAACAATAACAAAGAAGTTTGCGAAATAACACTTTGATATTTAATCAAACAGAAAATCAAAACAGAATATAATCAACAAACTGTAAACTTGTATTGAATGCTTTGAAGTTACAAGATTACACACTCAACCTCAATATTGATGAACAGGCTCACCAATACGAATTCTACTTCTCTAGAATTAGGATCTATGCCTTGAGGTTGATTTTCTCTCTAAAAGAATGAAAAACTAAAGATTAACTCATTATTCTAAGCTATACAATATATATACTGAATACAAAGATAATTACAATAAAAAAAATATCTTCAGTATATCTTCCATATATATCTATAAGCTTCTATAATCTTCAGATTATCCAGCTGTCATTCTTTCCATCCGAATCTCTTTAGCAGCACTAACCAAGATCAGCAGCATTAACTTCTTCTAGCAGCATTAACTACTAAGCAGCACTAACTACTAGCAGTACTAACTAGCTAAGCAGTACTAACTTTGTTCAAGCAGCACTAACTTTGACTAGCAGTATTAATAGTACTAGCAGTAGTAACACTCAGCAGTACTAACCTTTAAGTCTTCTAGCAGTAGTAACTTTGAACCAGCAGCATTAACCATACTTGATGAATTCTTCAGTTCCCAACAATCTCCCCCTAACTTGACTTTTAAGAAGAGAAGTCAAGTTCTTCAGAATTAATCTTCAAGATGCTCCCAAAACTCTATCATGGCCTAAATTCCAGTGTTTGCATCCAATCCCAAACTCTGATTGATGGTTCTTTGAATCAAGTATTTAGCCATTTCTGAATCTGGAACACACCTTAACTTTTTCTTCAGCATGGCATGTAGCTTCAATCTGCTATGATTATACACTCTATCCACTAGGAAGTATTCAGTGTGATTTAAATCCAAAGTCACTGTATATACTCCACTAATTTCATATAGAGTCCAACTGTTTACTGATTTGAAGACATCCTTGATCAAGTGCTCTACTTCTTCAGGTTTGAACATCATACACAGATACTCCATTACCAGTTTTGTAATTGAAATTCCTGGAGCCTTTAGAATATTTGCATACAACTTCATTCCTATCTCAAACATCTCTTCAAGATCTGATCTAGAGCATGTTCTGACAATTTTTGCCCATGTGTTGAACACTTCATGCTTTTCATCCTTTCTTTTCAGCCTTATGTATTCCTTTCCATCCACTGTCAATGTATCCCAGAGAATGACCTCAGGAGGCTTCACTCCTACAGGTTCTGCTGAAATTGGTTCAGGCACTTTGTCCATCACTACCATATACAAATTTACATCATCAGTGTTAGCTGACTCTGTCTGTTTAGATGACTCAGGTGCCCCTTCTTCTTCAGCTACCTTCTCAGCCTCTTCTTCAGATACTTTAGGCTTCTTGATTGGCTTTCTCCTTGCCATCATTTTTATTCTCTTTAAAGTCCTTAGACTTTCTCCCAGAGTGGACTCTTTCTTAGGAGGTGTTTCTTGCTCATCTGGAAATGGCTTTTGACAATCAAAGTCATTACTTTCTTTTATCCTCTTCTCCATCTCCACCCTAGCAGTTTCATTTCCCTGTAGCTTTAACATCTCTGAATCATAGAGCTCTTTGATCTTCTCAAAAGACATTTTGGAGAACATCTCCTTTTTGACTCCTACAGCACCTTTGAGAAATATAATCATCTTGTTCCTCTCTTGGGTACCTAGGAATGTTTTTGAGGGTTTTCTCTTCTTTGCAACTGTTTTCACCACTGATTTCTTCATACTTGCAGCTTTCTTCTGTGCAATTTCAGTTGCCATACTCTGTTGATAAGCTTCATTCAGTTCAGCAGCTAGAGCTTTTGCCATTTCCCTGTCCTTTTCCATCTGAACTCTTTCTTCTTTTTCAAAATCCTCCTGCATCTTTTTAGCTAGGGCTTCATCTGATTCAACCAACCTTTGCTTTTTGATTGGTTGATCAGATTCCACCATTTTTGCTTTTCCTTTGTCTTTGTTGATTGCCTTCTTGCTATTATCTTTCTTGATCACTTCACCTTGTTCTTTGATGATTACTCCTTTGGTCTTTGAAGTGACCTTGGGAGTATCATTCTTGGCTTTTAGTAAGGTTTCTGCAATCTCAAGATCTGTTAGAACTTCTTTCACAGTTTCTGCTGCTTTATTAATGTCAGCAGTAGTAACTGTTTCTGCTGCTTCTTTTGTTTCTTTTGGTATTGAAACTCTTTCTGTTTCTGCTTCCTGCTCCCCCTCAACATTAAGCTTCCCCTCTCTTGTGGCTTCTTCCATGTTGATCTCCCCCTTTTTGGGAGCATCATTCTCAACTTTCCTTCTCCTAAGTTGGAATTGCTTTCTCTTCTTCCTTTGTACCAGACTGACCACCATCCTCTTCATCTTAGCAATCTGTTCTTGTTGTGACAGAATGACTAGCTTCATTTCTTCAATATCTTTTCCTTGTTTGAGAACATCTTGATTGATGTTCCCCATTGTTTCCATCAATTCATAGTACGTATATATGTCCTCACCCTTTCCAGAAGTGTTACCCTCCTTTGAAGGATCATTGGATCTTTTATGAGTGGAAGTCTTCTGCCTTGCAGAAGCACTATCCATCCCTGTGGTTTCTTGGCACCAGGGACCTTCAAATGATTGCTCATTCAAAGTTGCCATGGGGGAGGTCTTATTGATGTTACCACTTTCCTCCTCTGTACTAGCAGGAGTAGTGGCAGCCTCATCACCCATATGCTCTACCTCCTCCTCAGAGAGCACCTCCTTTGGGTTGGGAGACACCCTTGTGGTTTCTCTTTGGATATTCTCTAGGGGAGAATTCTCCCTTAGAGGGCTTATAGGCTTAGTGGGTAATGGTACAAGAAGGGAATGAGCCTTCTTTACCTGTTTCCTCTTGTAAGTTTGTGTGATTGGAGAGGTTGGTTTTTCAAGAAGGGACTGGGGAATAGATTTTGAGAGGGAAGGTTGGGCTTGGCTAGCAGTGGGTTGGTCTAATGGGGGCCTTGACCCTGCTGCCATACCTTCATTGGTTTGGGACACCACCATCATTGTAGAGAACAATGGGGTGTTAACTCCTTCAGAGTCCCCAGCAGATCTTCTCATATTTGAGAAAACCTTGCCTTTGGGGGGTTTAGGTACATATACCCCAACAGGTTGAGGTATATCCGTCAATTCATGAGTAATGACTTCTTGAACAAACCTGGGATACATAAAGAAGCTCTTTTTGTTTCCCATGTTTGAGACAAGATCACTGAAAATCATTTTAGAAAAATTATACTTTCTGGCAGTGGCCAAGCACACCAAAGCATAAGCAATAGTGCTGCTGAACTCACTCCACCCAGTAGTCTTTTTGGAGATACAATGCATAAGAGTATGGACAAAGAAACGCCATTGGGGTGAAAATTTTGCTTTAGAGAATTTGAAAACTCCCAATGGGCCTCCATACCCCATTCTTGTAAGATTTGAAAACAGTTCATCATTTGGGATAGAGGTTATACCAGAGGCATCATCTAGACGTAGACTGATGCGAATAACCTCTTCAGTAACCGTGAGTGATTGATCACAGATTCTTGTCTTGATCATCTGCACACCATTCTCAACAACAATGGTTGCATTAGCCCAGAACTGCCTTTGATGCTCAATATAGATTGTAGGGGATACAAGAAGAGCATGAGCAATGTGGCTTGACTTGAGGAAATCCACAATCTGATGAAATCCTGCAGCTTGCTTTGGCTTTTGTAGCATTGCAATCTCGTTGTGCTCGTCGATAAAAGTCATGGATGCCATTGATCTTAGTGAAAAGCTTGTCTGAAAACTTTGAATTTGAGAGAGAAAAGGTTTTGAGCGCAAGAGAACAGTATGCAAAGAGTCGTTATGAACTTTTAGGCGGGCAAAGAGTATTTATAGTATTCGGAACATAAGCAGTATTAACCTAGAGCAGTATTAACTACTAGCAGTATTAACTAACTAGCAGTATTAACTACGAGCAGTATTAACTAACTAGCAGTATTAACTGAAAGCAGTATTAACCACTAGCAGTATTAACTGAAAGCAGTATTAACCACTAGCAGTATTAACTGAAAGCAGTATTAACCACTAGCAGTATTAACTGAAAGCAGTATTAACCACTAGCAGTATTAACTGAAAGCAGTATTAACCACTAGCAGTATTAACTGAAAGCAGTATTAACCACTAGCAGTATTAACTGAAAGCAGTATTAACCACTAGCAGTATTAACTGAAAGCAGTATTAACCACTAGCAGTATTAACTGAAATACTCCTTTTAAACTTGCTAAACACTGAGTACTGCTATGCATATCCTGAAAAAGAAGATTAGTAACTCCAAGAATAATATACAGGTATAAAGCCACTTTTTGAGAAGGGGATTATTCAGTGTTGATCATTCCCACACTTGTTACCAAGAAAGTGAATCTACCCACATCAAAAGCTTTAGTGAATAAATCAGCAAACTGATTATCAGTGTGAACTTTGACAACTTGAATATGTTTCTTTTCATTACAATCTCTTATAAAGTGATACCTGATCTCAATGTGCTTTGTTTTTGAGTGCTTGACAGGATTATTCACAATGCTAATAGCACTGCTGTTGTCAATAAAGATTGGAGTGTGTAGAAAGGTTACCCCATAATCCAACATTTGATTCTGAATCCATAAGACTTGAGAACAGCAACTTGCAGCTGCTATGTACTCTGCCTCTGTTGTAGATGTGGATACTGTGGTTTGTTTCTTGCACTGCCATGAGACTAGTCTAGCACCCAAAAACTGACATCCTCCAGAAGTAGATTTTTTGTCCAAGTTTGCCCCACCTAGATCACTGTCTGAGTATGCTATTAGGTCAAAAGGTGAGTTATGAGGATACCAAAGTCCCAATCTGGGTTGCCCTTTGAGATATCTGAATATCCTCTTAACAGCTTGAAAGTGAGATTGCTTTGGCCTAACTTGAAATCTTGCACATGCACAGACTGGAAACATTATATCTGGCCTTGATGCTGTGAGATACATGAGAGAGCCAATCATGGATCTATAATGATGCACATCCATATCCTCCCCCTCAAGATCTGCTGTGATCTGCTTGTGTGTTTCCATAGGTGTGTTGGCAGGTTTTGATTCTGAGAAATCAAACTTGGTTAGAATATCCTGCACATACTTGGATTGACATATGAAAATGCCATCTGACTTCTGTTGAACTTGGAGTCCAAGGAAGAAAATAAGTTCCCCCATGGAACTCATTTTGAACCTTTTATGCATTAAATCCTCAAACTCCTTGCACATGTTGTTTCTTGTAGATCCAAAGATAATGTCATCAACATAGATTTGGACCAGCAAAATATCCTTCTTCTTTCTTTTAATAAATAGAGTCTTATCAATGACTCCTCTTTCAAAGTCATTTTCCAAGAGATAGGATGACAGAGTGTCATACCATGCTCTTGGGGCTTGATGTAGTCCATAGAGTGCTTTCTTTAATTTGTATACCCTGTCTGGATAGCTTGGGTTTTCAAACCCTGGTGGTTGACAGACATATACTTCTTCTTCAATTGACCCATAGAGAAAGGCACTTTTTACATCCATTTGATAGACTTTGAAGTTCATGTAAGAAGCATAGGCTAGGAATAGTCTGATTGCTTCTATTCTAGCCACAGGTGCAAACACTTCTTCATAATCTATACCCTCTTCTTTAGTATATCCCTGAGCCACCAGCCTTGCTTTGTTCCTTATGACAATACCTCTTTCATCTCTCTTGTTTCTGAAAATCCATTTTGTGCCAATTGCTCTGTGACCTTTAGGAAGGTCTACCAGATCCCATACATCTTGTAGCTTGAACTGTAGCAGTTCCTCTTGCATTGCTTCTATCCAGCTAGATTCTTTCATAGCATCATGTGCCTTTTTAGGCTCAAGCTGTGATAGAAAACAAGAAAGCACTATATGCTGTTGATCTTGCATTTCCTGAAGCCTGCTTTGATGTCTAGTCATCATAGGAGAAGAGATATCTCCTATTACCAGCTGTGGAGGATGATTCTTTTGAACTCTGGTGTTATGACTAGGTTCTTCATTCAGTCCAGCCTCAAGATTAGATTCATGTAACTCAACTGAAGTGTTTTCAGATGCCACTTCATTATTTTCTTGAGTCTCCTTATCTCTAGTGTCTTCTTCACTCTGGCTTGGTCCAGTAAATGATTCCTTTTCACAGTCTTCAACAGAATTTACTGTGGATATGGGAAAAATCACAGATTTAGATAGACTTTCTTGAACTTGTGTGATCCCTGATCCTCCACTTCCTGTTCCTGTATACTCATTACTGAAACCAAAGGAGTTAGTTAGTGAATCAATGTCAAATAGCCACTGAGGTCCAGACCCAACAGGATTAGGTGTGTTCTCATTGCATTTGACATTGTCACTTTCTTCAATTATTCTAGAAGAAGAGTTAAAAACTCTGTAAGCCTTACTCTGAGATGAATATCCAACAAGAAATCCATCATCTGCTTTGTTATCAAACTTACCTAAGTGAGATTTGGTATTTAGAATTGTACAAGGACACCCAAAAGGTTTGAAGAAACCAATAAAAGGTTTTCTTTTATTTAAAAGCTCATATGGGGTCTTGTTCTTTTGCTTGACCACTAGAACTCTGTTTTGGACATAACAAGCAGTATTAACTGCTTCAGCCCAGAAGGTAATTGGCAATTTGGAATCAGCCAACAGAGATCTAGCAGCCTCTATTAGTGTTCTATTCCTCCTTTCAGCAACACCATTCTGTTGAGGAGTCCTAGGAGCACTATATTGCCTCTCAATACCTTTTTCTTCACAAAAGGTGTTTAGATCATGATTTTTAAACTCAGTTCCATTATCTGATCTAATGACTTTTACTCTTTGATTAGTTTGGTTTTCAATTCTTAGAATAAAGGATTTGATAAGACCACTTGTTTCATCCTTAGTCCTTAGAAAATATACCCAAGTAAATCTGGAGTAATCATCAACAATAACCAAGCAGTAAGATTTCTTGCCTATACTCATAACATTTGTAGGACCAAACAGATCCATATGCAGTAATTGGAGACAAGAAGAAACAGAATTTAACTCTTTGGTTTTATGAGAAGTTTTGTGTTGTTTGCCTTTAAGACAAGCAACACAATGATCATCACATGAAAAGACTTTTGAAGGTAAACCTCTTACAAGGTTATTTTTAACAAGATTGTTCATAGTCTTAAAATTCATGTGACACATCCTTCTGTGCCATAGAGAGGATTCATCTACAGAAGCTTTTGAAACAAGACAATTTAGAGATGAATCACTATCAACAATGTCCAAATCAAGGCAGTAAACATTGTCCTTTCTTGGAGTTCTAAGTAGTATCATGCTTTCATCAACTACCTTGAACCCTAGAGCAAGGATCATACACTCAGTATTAGTAAATAATATACTATGTTGTTTGTCACAAACCTGTGATACACTTAACAGGTTGTACTTTAATTGATCAACATAGTAGACATCCTCAAATGTCATCTTACCTTTGGTGACATTACCTTTTCCACTTATCTTACCACCAGTAAGATTATCTCCAAATGCAACATGTCCTCCATTGATATGCTTGAAGTCTTGAAGGCATGACATGTTGCCTGTCATGTGCCTTGAGCAACCACTATCAACATGCCAAATGCTCTTTCCCTTGAGCTGTTGGTTGCCCTGCACATTAAATAAATCAATTAGTATGAAATAGGAACCCAAGCCAAAGTGGTCTTGGGTATCCCTTTCTCATCAAAATACTTGCATTCTTTCTTGACAAGATTTTTAAACTTTAATTCCTCATTCTTGGAGTACTTTGTTACAATAATAGGCTTGGAAATGTTTTTGCTAGATTCAGTACTTGTTTTAGAAGTACTAACTGCCTTGGCAGCACTTGCATGCTTAGCAGTACTAACCTTTGAAGAGGTATTAACAGTATTAGCAGCATTAATATTTTTAGCAGTACTAACACTGTTAGCAGTAGTAACTGTGTTAGCAGTACTAATATTGTTAGCAGTACTAACACTGTTAGCAGTAGTAACTGTGTTAGAAGTACTAATATTGTTAGCAGTACTAACACTGTTAGTACTTCTAGGCACCCACATTTTGACACTTTCTTTTAAAATCTTTTTCTTTAAAGTGCCTTTACTTTCAACATATTTCTTTATCACATGTTTCTTTCCAGCCTTCCTATAACCCACAGATTTTTGCACAAATCTTTGAAAGTTCATCTGTTGGTTAATAGGGTTAAAGTAACAATACTTAGCCAAATGATTCAACTTGCCACATATAAAACAAGGTTTTGATCTATTTATTTTATTCAGATCAACTCCTTGTTTCTGAGCCCATTGATTATTCCAGTTTCTTTGATTTCCTCTTTTTAAACCAGAATTTAGGCTCTTGGCTTTATTGCAATCACACTGTTTACAAGATCCAGGATTCACAACTGTGGTTTGTTTGTAATGGACCTTGTTATCATTTCCTTTAGTCTTCTCTATCTCCTTGGACTTGACCCAGATTTTACCACATCCCTCATTTGTGATAATATTGTTTTCTAATGGTATCTTTTTACTCACATTATTATCTCTGTTCTCACTGGCTCCTTTCTCAGTCAAATCCTTAACTACTACCTCATCCAAAGGATCTATCTTAAAAGCTTCTTCAGACAAGTCCTTTTTCTCTTTAGTTTCTAACAAGTCTGATGAAGGAGAAATATAGTTGTTATTGTAAGGAGGGGGTGTATTGTTGTATCCAATACCAGGCTTCATCTTATCATGTATCTGAGCCTTTAGAAGAGAGTCCATTGCTTTTGAAGCATAAGAAAACTTGTCTATGTCAAGCTTAACTTTTGACAGTTCCTCTTTCAGTCTATCATTCTCTTCTAAGGACTTAGACAGTTTGGTTTCTAACTCATTCTTTTCCCACTTCCAATAGTTTGTGTCATAAGAGTGTTGAAGTTCATTAGCTTGAAAGCCTTTGATTTGCTCTTCAAATCTCTCTACTATCAACACATAATCTCTTCTGTCCTTTTCTAATCTTTTGAGGTCATCACACATACTTTGATTGTGATCCCTGTATCTTGTAACAGTGTCAATGCAAGATTTAGTGCAAAGATTAGAACTTACCTCAGTGGGGATATCAGACACTTCTGCCATAAGAGCTTGGTTCTGAATGGCTTCCTCAGCTTGATCACTCCAGTCAAATCCCATTCCTTGTTGAGAAACAAGGGCTTGTGCAGGATTCTTGTTCAGATTGTATCCTCCATTCTGAGCTTGTTGATGGTTGTTGTTGTTTGGAACAGCACTCCTGCATTCTCTAGCAAAGTGTCCTTTCTTGTGACACTTATAACATTCCACCTTGGTTTTGTCAAAACCAGCTCCATCTTCTCTTCTTTGAGAGAAGTTATTTCTTCCAGTTCTTTTAATGAACTTCTTCACCCTCATGGATAACATGGCCATCTGCCATTTAATATCCATCTCCTCCAGATCATCAGGGTGAATTTGATCCAGATCATCATTAATCAAAGAATTGCTGCTTTGACTGGACAAAAAGGCTTCAAAGATAGTTTCAGTGCCCTTTTCTGAACTTACTCCACTGGCAGTACTAACTGCTTCAGGGTTGGCAGTAGTATCAGTGGATGCTGAAAGAAGAGCAGCATTGTGAATATAACCAGAGGGCTTCTTCTTGGTTTCTACCTCAGTTTCAAATACTCTTAGATCATTGTATAAATCATCAAGTTCTTTCTCTTCTAGGTTGTCACTCTGTCTATATGAGACAGTATACATAGTCCATTCATCCCCAAGAGATCTGAGGAACTTTCTGTTGATATCATCTTGTTCCATCTTCACCCCTACAGTAGCCAGTTCACCAATGAGTTTATTGAACCTATCAAAAGTTTGAGTCATAGACTCATTCTTTGTGGAAGTGAAGTTCTCATACTGCTTCTTTAGAACATCTCTTTGATTTCTTTTGATGCTCTTAGTTCCAGCAAATCTTTTCTCTAGAGCATTCCAGAGAATCTGAGCATCAGTGCAGTTGCAAAATTGATGCTGATATTCATTGGGAATGGCCAAGAGCAGAGTGCTCAAGGCCTTCATCTCTGTCTGTCTGATCTTCCTCTCACCATCTGTCTTTGGTGGAGGTCTTTTCCCATCTGGTCCTATCCTTCCAGCTTCAGAAGGACCATTCTCAATGATATCCCACATTGAGTAGTCAGTGAGAAGAATATATTGTCTGATTCTGATCTTCCACATGTCAAACTCACTTGGTTTGAGCATTGGAACCTTAGAAACCAAAGTACTGCTTGATTCTGTAAGATTTTCCATGATGAATAACTGTTTCTGAGAGAGTTAGGCTCTGATACCACTTGTCAGGATCGAATTCTCAACAAGAATTAATTCTCAGAAACAATAACAAAGAAATTTGCGAAATAACACTTTGATATTTAATCAAACAGAAAATCAAAACAGAATATAATCAACAAACTGTAAACTTGTATTGAATGCTTTGAAGTTACAAGATTACACACTCAACCTCAATATTGATGAACAGACTCACCAATACGAATTCTACTTCTCTAGAATTAGGATCTATGCCTTGAGGTTGATTTTCTCTCTAAAAGAATGAAAAACTAAAGATTAACTCATTATTCTAAGCTATACAATATATATACTGAATACAAAGATAATTACAATAAAAAAAATATCTTCAGTATATCTTCCATATATATCTATAAGCTTCTATAATCTTCAGATTATCCAGCTGTCATTCTTTCCATCCGAATCTCTTTAGCAGCACTAACCAAGATCAGCAGCATTAACTTCTTCTAGCAGCATTAACTACTAAGCAGCACTAACTACTAGCAGTACTAACTAGCTAAGCAGTACTAACTTTGTTCAAGCAGCACTAACTTTGACTAGCAGTATTAATAGTACTAGCAGTAGTAACACTCAGCAGTACTAACCTTTAAGTCTTCTAGCAGTAGTAACTTTGAACCAGCAGCACTAACCATACTTGATGAATTCTTCAGTTCCCAATACGTTTCATCAAACTCGTTAATCACTGTTCGCGCAAATCTTGAAACTCGCAAGCTGAAGTTCGCACAAATCTTGAAACTCGCTAAACGTTATTAGCGCGAAACACAAACTCGCAAGACGAAGGTAGCGCGTTTCTCAGAACTCGCTAGACGATGGTAGTGCGTTTCTCAGAACTCGCTAGACGAAGGTAGCGCGTTTCTTGGATCTTGCGTGTTCTTTAGTATTTCGACCAAAAAATTCAACTTTTCATCGATTTCAATTCAATTCTTCTTCAATTGATTCGAAACTTTGCAGAACTCCTCGAAATCAACTCTAGAACATATTACAATGCAAGAATTTCAACAACAAATATAAATTGATACATTTTGACTCGATTTACAGTGCATATGAAAATCGTGAACTAAAAAAAATACAAGATCAACAAATCAAGATCAATTACAGTGCAATTGTCTAATTAAACCATACAGACTCGATCGAATTTACTCAACATACAAATCCTAAACGTTTTCTACTCCAAAATCACTGTAAATCACAGAAATCGAATCAAAGTTGATGAACTCAGTGTCGAACATGTTTCTTGATTTGATTTCAAAATTGGATCTGCTCTGATACCAATTGATAATCCCTGTTCTAGTTTCTAATCACAATCAATTAATCAACAAACAAGATTTAATCCAATTACCTGTTTTGATTCACTTTCAATTTCAACAAATACAACTTTCTCTCTCTAGAACTCCCTCTCTCTCTCTCTCTCTACAAAAACTCTCTCTAGTACTTGATACGTCCAACTAAACAACTTCTCAAGTTACAACACTGGACTCCTACTAAAAACATAAAATACAATGTATTTATACCTACAAGAATTACAAATAAAACAAAATACAAATACAAGGAAACTTTGATTTTTTTTATTACAACAAGACTTTGACTTTTAATGAGAGTTGACTTTCTCAGCTTTAACTTCTTGAACTTTTATCTTCAGACTTCTTGATCTTGTATCCAACATATTTATGCACTAACATAAGCTTAAAGTCATAAAGATATGAACATGTAAGCGTCTCTCAAAAACTGCAAAAGTCTTATGACATAGTCAAAGCAAATTTATTCACTTAAATTATAATGCCAAAAAGCAGAAAAACAATGAAAGTACGAGTTCTGATCTGAAATAATCAGAAGTCATAAGTCTTTTACTCCCCCTGAAATTATGCATAAAAAAAAATTTCAGCTTGTAAAAGATATGCATTAAAATTTCAGACAAATATGTACTCCCCCATGAAGGTTGATTTCCTCATTCGAGAATTGGAGTACAATCTCTTATCAGCACAGGAGTAAGGTCTTTTGATCACTGAAGTGTGGGTCTTGAACTGCATTATTCAAGAGCCATACTTCGTTGAAGTATGGGTTCTAAGCTGATATACCTAGAAGCCTTCGTCTTGACATTTAAGTCCGGGTCTTGAACTGTTGTATTCAAGAGCCTTTGTTGACATTGATGTCCAGGTCTTGAGCTAATTTACTCAAGAACCATAGTTCTCCTACTCCCCTTTGACAGTATGTGCCTGCAACACAGAATCATCCCTTTTCTTTGGTATCCACTTCCATTTGGATCCAACTGTGTTAGTATACGATTTTGGTACCCATTGGAATCTGGGTCCTCTTTGCTTTTGAGAATCAAATGAAGAATTAGTATGATAAGAGGGAACATGATATGTGCCAAACCAAACATCAGGATCTTTACGAGAAGCATGATCATATCTACCATAATTTGAAAATTTTCTAGTAGATTGAGATAACTGGAATAATTTTTGTACGGAATATTTCTTGCGAGAATCGACAAGTTTTGGTTTTATACAAGCAACATTCGAAAAAGATTTAGCAGTCTCGTTAATCTCCTGTTTTGGTTTCCATTCAAATTTAACTCCTAGCCCTTTCTTGCTCAGATCTGAAACATTTGAAACTATTGAGTTAGAATTGTGAGTTTCAAATGAATGCTTCTTCTTTGGCTTACCAGTAGTGATTGGTTTCTGTGAATGCTGAGATTTCTTCTTACCTTTAGCATTCTTAGTTTTCACAGAAACTATTTTATCAACTTTCATTGATGATTTGCCTTTAGCAAACATACTGGATTTTCCCAAGGATTTCATAACAAAAGATGAATGATTAGGAAGTTTGGCACTAAAATCAAATTGATCAAAACAATCATCCAAACCACCGTCAGAGTTTAGAAAATCATTCCCTCCATCAGTTGAACCAAACATGTCATCAAATTTTGAAGCCTTTGATGATTTAGAAAGAACAAAATTTTTAATCACAGTTGAAAACACTTTTTGTTCAATATCAATCAAAAGTCTTTCATCTGTTAAAGATGTCTCAAGTTCAGAAATTTTACTTTTCAAAACGAGAGGAGGGACGTAAATTTTACCTTTAATAGGCTTCGCCTCCATTTCTTTTACAGAATAACTCTGAAAGAAGTCATTTGAAAGAAATTTTGATTGAACAGAATCATAACTATTATTCAGCTTCGCATAACAAAATGGAAGGTGAACTTTATATGATTTCTTTCGTTTTTCAGTTTCCTTGGCTTCATCCTCTTTAGACAGTCCAGTACAGAAAACTTTAAGTTCAGGGAATCGGTGAGAAAGTCTTAAGAATGTAAAATCATAAAGTGCAGGCGCTTCAGATATACCTTTTTAAGGTAGTGAGGGTTCTCATAACCAAGTCCCCAACTCTCTATCTCCTCTTTGGGTTTGTTTAGATGAATGGTTTGTTCAGTTTGACCCAATTTGTATAACTTCTCTTCCAATGCTTTTAATTTTGCAAGTAAGGTTTCGTTTTCTTTGGAAGTTGAAGAATGAAATTTCGTAAGCTCTTTGAAATCAAACTCACTCTTTCTTAGTTTAGAATTTGTTTCAGCATTCTCTTTAAGAATTATGGTCTTTTCTTTTGCGATGGTGTCATTGTTTCTATGTAAAACCTCAATCAATATTTTCTTCTCAGCAAGGTCATTGCTAATTTTCTGTATTGACTGGTTTTTGTCTTTAATGACACCCTTTTCACGCTTGAGTTTCGACTCTAATTCTTGGAGTTTTATCATCATGGCTTGCATTTGATTTAAGAAATCAGATTTGGTTAAATCACACACCTCTTCATCAGAATCAGCTTCGGATTATATCTTCATCTGACCCATCAAGCACAAGTGTGTTGTCTCTTTCTTCTCTCTTTCTGCTTCCAAGGCAGAAATCTTTCCTTTGTATAGTACAGGTGTATTCTCATCCATACTGATTGAATTAGCTTCACTGGAATTCATTCTGTTTGATTAATATGCAATAAGAACTTGTACTTATCGTTAGTCCAGTTAAAATCAGATAAAGACTGAACAAAAACGACCAAGTCTGGAACTGGCGCAAAAAGGCAAACTTTGCGCTAAAGGAGGTAGCGCAAAATACTGGTTTGCGCTAAACGAAGGTGGCGCAAAAATCAACTTTGCGTTAGAAGTTGGCGCAAAAGAGACTTGCGCAAGGTTTGAGTGGCGCGAAGTAATACTTTGCGCTAGAAGAGGTTGGCGCAAAAGTGACTTCGCGAACTTGTGATCTGAGATTTGCGCGAGACAAAGGTGGGGCAAGCTGAGGTTTGCACGAGTCGAGGGTCGCGCGTTTTGAATTTTGCACGAATAGTTGATAGCGCAAACCGGAGTTGTCGACCGGTATACTGTTGTGACCGGAGTCTTGTGTGTCGCAAAGGTAGATTTGCGCGAGACGAAGCTGGCGCAAAAGAGTTTTGCGCGAACAATACGTGGCGCAAAAGTCACTATGAACTGGCGCAAACTTTGTTTCTCGCGAGTTCGTCCCTATTCTTCGAAAATCGGCTTTGTTTGCTCAAATAAACCTGTTTGTCAACGATTAGCAGCCCCAAATTCTAACAAATTGACCACTAAACAATCTAGAACAGATTATAAACACTTGATCTCAATAAAAATCACTTTTTGAAAATTAGATCGATGGAACAGTGAGTTGAACTCGTGAAAATTTTTAAAACAAAATCACAAAATTTGAATCGATTGAAGTGTAATACTGAAATTAAACACTACCCAAACGATCTAGCACACTAATCGATCCTTGCCTGATCGATTTCAACACCAAAAACACTCTAAAACTCGAAAATGATTTTGAAATGAAGAACACAGAGTCGATGTTTTTTTTTAAAATTGATATGAAATTGGTTTTGCTCTGATACAAATTGTGGGTCCTTTTGTGATTGAACACGATCGTTTACCAGATAATCAAACAACAAACAAGATACGATTACCAACCTGTTTAGATTACAAACGCGGATTACAAAGGTTGATATTGTTTCTCTGTTTAAGCTCTCTCACTGTTTCTCTCTGTGAACAGTGTTCTGATTGTTAGTTGTGTTGTGATATGATCTAATATTTCTCTAGCTTCTCTAACACACTAACAACAACTTGAAAACATAATATCTAAACAAATATCCTAAACTAAATATCTATTATTAGATATTTAGGACTAATATTAAATACTATAATTAACACAATAATTAACTTTGACATTCATTACAAACGACATTAGACTAATATTTAGAGTTGACTTTCCAGCTTTAGCTTCAGATTGGATCTTCAGATTGGATGATCTTGAATGATAGATCTGTGCGCTAACAGAAACAGGCAACTAGCCCATGCCAACTTTTGATTAACCCCACCAGCTACTCATTTTCTTCTTAAAAGGAAAATGTTTCATTTTCAAAGGGGAAGCAGCACATTTGCTATCTGATTTTCATTTGGAAAATCTGGATATTGAAAAGAAGAAAATTTGGCCCACCTTCGCACTTCACTCATGCACATTGAGTCTGTGTTTAACTTACTATTGTCTCAGTGGTTTACACAATATTGAGCCTTATAAGCAATCATCAAGTGCTTAATTCTTTCTATCACTTGCACGAACACACAAGGAATTTGTTTCTTTGTCATAACGTTTATAGAAATTACCTTTGTGGTGTTTCGATTATTGAATGGAAGCCCTGGGGGAGTATACATCACAAAGCTCCTTTCCAATGTGTATTCGTTACACACAGTGACTTAGTGTTACTGACAGACATTTTAACTGATTCATTTGTTGATTCAGGTGTTACACGACTATTTTGTCTGGATTTGCAAATATCTGGATGAATATCTTTTGAATTGACGGATCAGAAGCTCTTTAAGAAATACATTTCTTGACATAAAAGTTTTGATGAACTCGTTGCTCTTTTCATCAAAAAGGGGGAGAAGAGCTACACAAGAAATGGGGAACAATACAAGTTTAGAGCAAGTATTCTGAAGACATGCTGATTTGAGAGAAATTTTCTTTTAAGATACTTTGCTACAGCATTCCGAGCTAAAACTGGAGATAATTTCTTCCCATCATCTGAAAGAGAGTTTATCTACGTCTTTTGGGGAGATTGTTACATTTGAAGACTAAGAGGGAGATTGCATCTTCTGAGCTGAAAGAGAAGACTGAATTGCTAAATCATTTTAGTAATGATCTTGATCCAAAGGGGGAGATTGTTAGATCTCAGATTTATTGGATTCAAGATCATCCAATCTGAAGTTTGCAATCTGAAGCTAATGCTGGAAAGTCGACTCTTAATATAAGTCTAAAGTCAGTTTGTAATAAATCGTCAAAGTTGTTTATTGTATTTTATGTTTATTCTAAATATCTTATAAATAGTTATTTATTAGATATTAGTTTAGATATTAGTTTTAGATATTATGTTGGTTGTTGTTAGGTGAGATACTAATATATCTCAGAACACAACACATAATCTATAATAATCTACATCGTTCAAACACTATTCTTCAGAGAGAAATAGAGAGAGTGCTTAAACAGAGAAGAACATCAACCATTGTAATCCGTTGTTTGTAATCTAAACAGGTTGGTTAATCTATCATATTTGTGATTTGTATCATCTGGTTAAGATCGTGTTCATTCACACAGACCCTCATGAACAACCTGAATGATGAAACAAAATAGTGACTAATATTTTACTTGCGAAATTAAAAATATAATTGTTGGCCTCTTTAAAACAAAACATATGTCAATTAATTTTAGCACATGTGATTATGAATACTTAATCACACATGATTTCCAAAGACCATTCATTATCACTTGTTACTGTTTGTACAAAATGTAATGTAATCATAAAAGGTGTACCTTAAACTCCCCCTCAGTGATGAAGCTCTTGTCTTTTTGTCTAATGGTATAAATTTGACATCCATCTTCATAATCAACATTCCATTGAGCACAGAATCGATCCCCTTTGTAAATCTCCTTTTGAACGTGCTGGAAAACAATGCGAATATATACTAAAGCAGCGTGCCTCTCAATCTTCCTTTCAGTTTTAAAGTTGGGAGTACTCATATCTGTGTTATGATCTTGGGTATGCTGCCTATTGCGTTGCTTATCCATAGCAGTATCATAGGATAGAATAAAAAACAAAATATTGTCCCCATAATGTGAAAAACTCTTAAAGAAGGAGTTCATGCTTTCAGACCTGGAAGTGGTTTTCATTAACCCACACAAAGGAACATCCTTGAAGTATACAGGTATCCAGCTAGCCTGCATTTCAAAGATATCTTTCAACCACCCAAGACCTAGTAGATTGAATTCATTCATTAACGCAAACCAATTATCCTCAAAATCTTTGGGATCCAGATATCCATCCCACACAATCTTGTTGAAACGTTTTCTGAAATCTGTTTTCTTAAGACTTGCGGTAATAACCTGTATGAAATAAAACGAACGACATGATTTCTCGTAGGCATTAATTACTAGTACTAAATGAACATTTACATGAAATTCGTAACCTTATTCGGTAACTTGTTTATTATATGCCACATGCAAAGTCGGTGCTTGGCCTCCGGGAAAACAACTGGTAGGGCCTCTTCTATTGCTGCATCTTGATATGTCAAGACCATTCTAGGTTGATGTCAATGAACTTTCAAAAATGCCTCCAACACCCACTTATACATCTCTTTATTCTCGCCATCCAGCAACCCCGAGCCAAGGACAATAGATTTTCTATGATTGTCAATGCCAGTAAACGGAAGAAAGACCATTGAATGCCTACAAATTAAAAAACATTTTAACAAAAACTTTGTAATACATAATGAAGTTGGTATTAATCAAATGTGATAATGCAGTAATCATATGTGATAATGCATAGTAATCACATATGATAGAACATAGTAATCACATGTGATAATGCAAAGTAATCACTGTGATAAAACATAGTAATCACATGTGATAAAACATAGAAATAACATGTAATAAAACATAGAAATAACATGTGATACTATAAAGCTTGTAATTCTATAATCTAGAATACAACCTTCCAAACAATTGCTTATGTTATAAAATATTTGGGTGTTAGCTAGAGTTAACTATAAACTTAATGATAAGTACAAAAACTTACTTATTCGAACGATATGTAGCGTCACATGAAATAATATTCCTGTCGGTCCACAATATATATCAAGTTCTTATCGACACAAAAACAACAATATGATTACCAACCTGTTTGATTAATATTTAACGATTACAAGGTTTGGTTTTGATCTTTGAAGCTCTTTCTTTTTACACCTTGGTTTGTTGTTAACTATGTGTGTTCAATATGATCTGATCGATTATATCAAAACATACCTAACATAATAATAATAAACTAACTAAAACTAATATCTAGATATTATTTCAAAACAAATATCTAAATACTTAGATATTTAGATAAAACAACTAATATACTTAAACAAACAATTAAACTAACTTTGACGATTTATTACAAATGACATTAGACTTATATTTAAGAGTCGACTTTCCGGCATTAGCTTCAGATTGCGATCTTCAGATTGGATGATCTTGAATCCAATGAGACTGTGCTCTAACAATCTCCCCCTTTGGATCAAGATCATTCTAAAAAGATTTATCCAATAGATCTGTTTAATTCAATCTTCTTCTTTTTCAGCTCAGAAGATGCAATCTCCTTCTTAGTCTTCAGAATGTAATAATCTTCCCCTTTGATGTAGATAAAATCTTTTTCGGATGATGGGAAGAAAATTGTCTCTAGTTGTAGCTCAGATTGTTGTAGCAAAGTATCTTCAAAGAAAATTTCTTGCAATTCAGCATGTCTTTAGAATACTTGCTCTAATCTTGTGTCGTTCCACATTTCTTGGTTCGGCCCTTCTCCCCCTTTTTGATGAAAAGAGTAAGAAGTTCATCAAAACTTTATGTCAAGAAATGTCTATCTTTTGTATCCTCTGATTCGTCAATTCATAAGATATTCATCTAGATCTTTGTAAATCCAGACAAATTAGTCGTGTAACACCTGTATCAACAAATGAATCAGTTAAAAATGTCTGTCAGTAACACTAAGTCACTGTGTGTAACGAATACACAATGGAAAGGAGCTTTTATGATGTTGACTCCCCCAGGGCTTCCATTCAATCATCGAAACACCACAAAGGTAATTTCTATAAACGTTATGACAAAGAAACAAATTCCTTGTGTGTTCGTGCAAGTGATAGAAAGAATTAAGCACTTGATGATTGCTTATAAGGCTCAAAGTGTGTAAACCACTAAGACAACAGTAAGTTAAACACAGACTTAATGTGCATGAGTGAAGTGCGAAGGTGGGGCAGACTTCCTTCTTTTCAATATCCAGATTTTCCAAATGAAAATCAGATAGCAAATGTGTTGTGTCCCCTTTTGAAAATGTGAAACACTTTCTTGTTGAGAAAAAAATGAGTAGATGGTGAGGTTTGATCAAGAGTTGGCATGGTCTAGTTGCCTGTTTCAATAATGATCACCAAAGAAATGTGAAACACTAGAAATGTGGTTGCCCGGCTCAGAAAAAGTTGGTGCAGAGTTGTGATATTCTTTTAACTCTGTTCTCACGCCCTCTTTCTTTTAAACATTAAGCTCACTCTAACCACACTCATTTCTTTTGACTTCTTACACTCAATCACTTATGGATTAACTTCTTGGGTAGAAATCACTGGTTAACGTGATTCCATAGAAGTTTCTTGTAAGTCTTAGCACACTGATCCCGTATATCCTATAAAGAATATGTTGCTCAAACTGGTTTAGCTTATCATGTAAGCTCATGTAAAACATTTAAAGTACACTCCGAAAATATAAAATCTGTTGAAAAATCGGGAAGTGGTTTGAACATTTAAGAATGAAAACATGTTCTTAATGATTGAAAGTTGTCCTTCTTTCAACCATATATGAGATTAAGATAAAGGATTATACCTTAACGTGCGATCTTACATCTCATGAAGCTTAGCTTAAAGTCATAAAGATATGATCTTGTAAGCATCTACTAAAAAATTCTGCAAAAGTCTTAAAAGTCAAGTCAAAGTAACTTTATTCACTTTAATTGAAAAGACAAAAAGCAGTAAAACAATTTTAAGTACGAGTTCTGATCAGAAATAATCAGAAGTCATCACCTTTACTCCCCCTGAAATTATGCATTAGAAAAATTATCAGTGTAAAAAATATGCATAAAATTTCAGAAAAGTATGTACTCCTCCTTGATGGTTGATTTCCTCATTGGAGTATCAGAGTACAATCTCATATCAGCTCGGAAGTAAGTTCTTTTGATCATTGAAGTACGAGTCCTAAACTATTGTGTTTAGAAGTCATTCTTCGTTGAAGAGCAGGTTCTGAACTGAAGTATTCAGAAGCCTATTTGACACTGATGTCTAGGTCTTGAGCTGATTTACTCAAGAACCATTGTTGACATTGAAGAACGAGTTCTAATCTGTACATAATCAGAAGTCGATATTCTTTCTTTTACTCCCTCTTGACAGTAGGTACCTGCAACACAGAATTATCCCTTTTCTTTGGTATCCATTTCCATTTGGATCCAACTGTGTTAGCAAGCGATTTTGGCACCCATTGAAATTTGGGTCCTCTTTCTTTTTGAGAATCAAATGAAGATTTAGAATGATAAGAGGGAACATGATATGTGCCAAACCAAACAGCAGGATCTTTACGAGAAGCATGATCATATCTACCATAATTTGAAAATTTTCTAGTAGATTGAGATAACTGGAATAATTGTTGTACGGAATATTTCTTGCGAGAATCGACAAGTTTTGGTTTTATACAAGCAACATTCGAAAAAGATTTAGCAGTTTCGTCAAACTCCTGTTTTGGTTGCCACTGAGATGTAACTCCGAGCTTTTTCTTGCTCATTTATGAAACATTTGAAACTCGTGAGTTAGACTTTTGAGCAACAAACGAATGCTTCTTCTTTGGCTTTCCAGTAGTGATCGGTTTCTGTGAATGCTGAGATTTCTTCTTACCTTTCGCATTCTTAGTGTTCACAGAAACTGATTTATCAACTTTCGTTGATTTTGCACTTTTTACAAACTTACTGGATAATCCCAATGATTTCACAATAAAAGATGAATGGTTAGGAAGTTTTGCATTAAAGTCAAATTGATCAATACATTCATCTAAAACACCGTCAGAGTTTAGAAAATCAAACCCTACATCAGTTAGACCAAAACTATCTTTAGATTTTGAAGCCTGAGAAAGAACAACATTTTTAAGTACAGTTGAAAACACTTTCTGTTCAATCTCAATCAAGAGTCTTTCATCTGCTAAAGAAGCCTCAAGTTCAGAAATTTTACTTTCCAAAACGAGAGGAGGGACATATAGTTTACCTTTAATAGGTTTCGCCTCCATTTCTTTTACAGAATAACTTTGAAAGAAGTCATTTGAAAGATATTTCTTTTGATAAATCGGATTATCATTATAACTATTATTCAGCTTCGCATAACGAAATGGAAGATGAACTTTAGATGATTTCTTTCGTTTTTCAGTTTCCTTGGCTTCATCCTCTTTAGATAGTCCAGTCCAGAAAACTTCAAGCTCAGGGATTCTTTGAGCTAGTTTTAAAAATGTAAGATCATAAAGTGCTGGCACTTCTAATATACCCTTTTTCAGGTAATGAGGGTTCTCATAACCAAATCCCCAGCTCTCTTTATTCTCTTTGGGTTTGTTTAGATGAATGGTTTGTTCAGTTTGACCCATTTTGTATAACTTCTCTTCCAAAGCTTTTAATTTTGAAAGTAAAGATTCGTTTTCTTTGGAACATGAAGAATACATTTTCGTAAGCTCTCTGAAATCAAACTCACTCTTTCTCAATTTAGAAATTGTTTCAGCATTCTCTTTAAGAATTATGGTCTTTTCTTTTGCGCTGGTGTCATTGTTTCTATGTAAAATCTCAATCAATACTTTATTCTCAGCAAGGTCAGTGCTAAGTTTCTGTATTGACTGGTCTTTGTCTTTTATGACACCCTTTTCACGCTTGAGTTTCGACTCTAATTCTTGGAGTTTTAACATCATGGCATGCATTTGATTTAAGAAATCTGATTCACTTAAATCACATACCTCTCCATTAGAATCAACTTCGGTTTTTATCTTCATCTGACCCATCAAGCACAAATGTGTTGTCTCTTTCTCCTCTCTTTCTGCTTCCAAGGCAGAAATCTTTTCTTTGTAAAGTACAGGTATATTCTCATCCATACTGATTGAATTAGCTTCGCTGGAATTCATTATGTTTTGATTATAATGCAATAAGAACTTGTACTGATCGTTAGTCCAGAAAAAATCAGATAAATACTGAAAATCTTAGAATGAAATTTAGAAAAATTTGATCACGAACATAACTTTGTCCCCCTTCGTAGACATAGCACGGGGGTCCCGCTACCCAGTTAGCGGGTGGGGTCAAGGGGCAACGCCCTTGCGGGGGTATGGGCGCAGCGCCCCTAGAGAAAAAAAAATTTGACATGTAGAGGCCATAGTACAGTTTGCAAAAATTTGTCTAAGTATGGAAAAGTGTGAAATTGGAGTTTACGCTAGATGTGGTTGGCGCGAAGCAAAACTTTGCGCGAAGAGAGGGTAGTGCAAACTTAAGTTGGACTGGAAGGTGTTTTGCGCTAGACGTTAGTGGCGCAAATGATAACTTGCGCGAGTTTTGAGTGGCGCAAAGTAATACTTTGCGCGATAAGACACTGGCGCAAAAGTTAACTTGCGTTGTAGGAACTCTTTCTTGAGATTTGCGGGAACTGAGGTTTGCGAGAGAAGTCGTTGGCGTGAACTGAGGTTTGCGCGAGACGTTGGTCGCGCGAAAGGAACTTTGCACGAGGTGTTGATGGAGCAAAAGTCAAGTTTGCGCTAATAGTTGATGGCGCAAAATTGACTATGAATTGGCGCGAGTTTGAACTTTGCGCGAGTTCGTCCCTATACTTCCAAAAATCGATCTAAAAACCTGTTTGGACTTCGATTAGCAGTTCTAAACTCTAACAAAATGACCACTAACAGTTCTAGAACAGATTGTTACCACTCGATCTCGATAAAAATCACTTTTTGAAAAAGGAGATCGATGGAACAGTGAGTTTCCAGACGTGAACTATTTTGCAATAAAATCCCAAAATTTGAATCGACTGAAGTTATATTCTTAAATCAAAGAACACCAACTCGATCTAGCACCCTATACGATCACAACCTGATCGATTTCAATCCCAAAAACACACTAAAACTCGAAAATGATTTTGAAATGAAGAACACAGAGTCGAGTTTATAAAAACTTGATTTGAATCTATTTTTCAGGCTCTGATACCAATTGTTCGTCCACAATATATATCAAGTTCTTATCGACACAACAACAACAATATGATTACCAACCTGTTTGATTAATATTCAACGATTACAAGGTTTGGTTTTGATCTTTGAAGCTCTTTCTTTTTACACCTTGGTTTGTTGTTAACTATGTGTGTTCAATATGATATGATCGATTATATCAAAACACACCTAACATAATAATAATAAACTAACTAAAACTAATATCTAGATATTATTTCAAAACAAATATCTAAATACTTAGATATTTAGATAAAACAACTAAAATACTTAAACAAACAAATAAACTAACTTTGACGATTTATTACAAATGACATTAGACTTATATTTAAGAGTCAACTTTCCGGCATTAGCTTCAGATTGTGATCTTCAGATTGGATGATCTTGAATCCAATGAGACTGTTCTCTAACAATCCCAGAACTCGGCATAATTAAACCTCGACAATTCATCAGCCCAAAATAAACCTTGCAATTTTCCATTTTCCGCTATGAACTCATACGCAAAATTGGAACCATGCACTTTACGGTCATTAAACATATTGACAACCATTTGCACATCTTTGTTACCAACAAAACTATGTAAATCTCTCTTGAAGTTTTTGTACTCGGTGCTAGTAGCACCTACTTCGTCATAGCCACCTTTTAGGCAAGCTTGAAGGTGATGTGCCTTCGTTGCACCTATCTTCGCCATCGCAGCACAGTGAACCATCATTTTATCCGAAAACTGAATTTTTCTTCTACTACGCATAAGATTTTTGTCACGCTCATCAAATAATTTATGATTCTGGTTCGGATGAAAGTAATAAAGTTTATAGAAAGAAGTGCCCTGAACGAGTTGGAATCTAACAGACGCTTTGCAATTGGTAACTTTGAAGTTGGTATTACGAAGCTCCTTCCGATTGTCAGAAACGTCTACGCTATTAACAGAACGGTTTATCGGAACACCTTGTCTATGACACACAATGTACTTCAATTTAACAACACCAACATTGTTCGTCCACTGAGTTGACCGCCTAATATCAAATCCAGCGATATCAACATACTTACGATACATTTGAATACCTTTACCAAGTGATTCAAACACAGTCCCCACAACAGGTTGGATACCATCAGGAACATTAGGAATCACGTTTATAGAGCCACCCGGACTCCGATTAAAATCTTCAAGCTCGATATCACTATTATGGTGGTCATAATTGTCTGTGAAAAGAAAGACAAATAATCATAGATGCACGAATAATTTATAGAAATGCATGACATAATGTACAAGGGTAGTACCATCATCCTTTTTGGGTGTTACATTTAGAGAATCCTCAGGGATCTCAAGAGCTTCCTCATTATCGGACTCAAATATTTGATTGTCTTCGGGATCTGGTCCTAGAAAGAATAAAGAGATTTATCAAAACAACTGATGAACAAATATTCTAAAAACACATAATAATCAAAAGTACATATGTGTGTCTAAATACTCAAACAATTATCACATAAAACAACTAAACATATGTATTATCACATATGATTAATTGGTACAAAAATGTATTATGGGATGAGCATATGAATAATCACATGTATTCTGGAAAAAACTCTCAAAAACAAACAAAGTGATATCATAGATGATACTACTCAATTGTCAATCACTCATCCAACATATATTCAATAACTATCACATGCGATTACATCTAGCATAGATTTGTCGGTTCAACGAAAAAACATATAATATTTACAAAATTAAAAGATTACAAATCCTAAATCATAAAACAAAACTAAAGACATACAATTACACTAAAAATCAAAAAATCTTGAAAATCTAACCTGTTGCATCATCATCCTCAGAAAACATCTCGATCTCATCCGAATTATCATCATCAGATACGTTAAATGATGGAACTTCAAAATCGAAGGGCTTTTGACTTGGATCCATTGAAATTTTTTTTTCGAAATTCAGATCACCTTCATGCAGAACCTGAATTAGAATAATCGGTAACTTGGGTTTATGTTTATGTTTTTTTAGAAAAAAATGTGATAACCATGGGTTTAGTTGAAGAATAATTTGGATTGAAATATCTTTCATTTTTTTTATTAATGAGGGATAATAAAAAACCGATTAACATGGAATGCTAATTCGGTTAGAGATAAACATGACAATAAAAAGTCATTAATACCCTTCTTAATTAATTATTAATGATTATTAATTAAAAATTAAATTAAATTAATGATTGGCTAGAATTCCTTCTCCCCTTCTCGCAAAATGTATACCTTCTCGCATGATCCTCCCTCTACATATATATATATATATATATATATATATATATATATATATATCAAGATTCTAAAAAACGCGCCTCGGCGCCGCCATGACGCCGAGGCGTGGCCTTGCCGCGACGTTTTACCCCTTGCATCGAGATATGGCGTCGAGCTCGTTATGGCGCGCCATGGCGTTACAAATTTGTGTACTTTTGATTCTTTGAATTTGTGTACTTCAAAATTCGATTGGAATTTGCCCATTAGTATCTATTATAATTAAAAAATTATTTTGTTTATCGTTTTATATGAATTTATATTGCTAATAACTTGATGATTATTGTTCAAGACACTGATATGAACACACACATACACATATAAATTATATACAGATTTGCCGCCTTAAGCCACGTCTTGGAAAACGTCATGGCCTCGCCATAACTCGTAAGGCTTGACCTTGCCATCACGTCACGCCTCATGCCATTTAGAACCTTGATATATATGTATATATATATATATATAGTAGAAGGATATTTTGCAACCCTGAAAAAGGTTGCAACCCTTGCAATCCACATCTTAACCGTTGGATTCATGATCGACGGTTATTTTATTTTTATTTTTCTGTTTTTTTTAATTAAAAATATTGGCCCTGGCCATATCTATTGTAACCGCCGATCATTAATCTGACGGTTAAGATGTGGGTTGCAAGGTTTGCAACCTTTTTAAGGGTTGCAAATAATACATATATATACATATATATATATACATATATATATGTATAGGGAGAAGTTTAAATGAGAAGTGTTAAATGTATGAGAATAAAGAAGTGATCCTAGTCATTCATCTGGTCAACATTTATAGCTTTAACTGTGAAACACCGGATAATTCCTCACATTGTCTACAGAAGATAGATGGGTAGTTTCGTAAGTTTTACAAATAGACGACAAACAAGTTCGTATGTGAACCCGTGTAATTCACATATGAACTATATATAAATACGTGAACACGTTGATTAATTCACATGTGAATGATTTAACTGATTCACATATGAACCTACGAGTTCATACGTGAATCAGTTAATTAGTTCATATGTGAATCACAAGGGTTCATATGTGAATCTATTAATTAGTTCATATGTATATCACAAGGGTTCATATGCGAACCAGTTAAAATAGTTCATATATATGTGAACTTCGCGAGTTCACATATGAACCCATTTGCCGACTATTTGCAAAAGTTATAAAACTACCACTCTATTTTTCGCATAGCCGCAAATTTTGATCAGTCAAATCCAATTTTGACCGTATAAAAGGCTAAGATTACTTTTCTACTTCTCATATATTTAGCACTTCTCTTTTGAACCTATGGCTATATATATATATATATATATATATATATATATATATATATATATATATATATATAATGGAAATTTGTTATATTAATTGAGAAAAGATAGAATTCATTACAGTAAATAGAAGCTACTCCAAACTTTGTTATATTTTAACACATTTTATCTTATATGCCACCTAAGCAAAACACATGTCCTCCATGTCATCTAAACTATGTCACATAAGCCAAAAAAAAAGCAAAGGAAGAACTGGTTTAAAATGTAATATGTTACCCATTGTTATAATAAGTAAAAAAAAAAAAAGTACAATGCACTAATAAAAAGTAATTTAAAGTATATTGTTGTAGTTAGAAGAAATGAAAGTAAAATGATATGATAATTTATTTTATGAAATTAGGTTGTTATTTCTTGCATTTTGTCCTACTGTTTAAAAGGACATGTAAAAGTAAATTTTAGAACATCTTCAATTATAGATGGCCAAACAAAACCTAGCCTGACTGAGGCTGGCAAGGGATTAGTTACTACCTCAATGTGGCTTGGTTACTTGGACCTAGGGGTGTAAGTGATTCGACCTTCTAACGAGCTACTCGAACTCGATCGTTTATCTCGAGCTCGAGCGTAATAATTATCGAGCTCAAGTCGATTTCGAACACAAAATAAAACTTGTTTAATTTAATGAGTCAAGCATCCTAACACCAATGCTTGACTTGACTCATTCGAAAATTCGATTAAAATTTTTCGAGTTGAGTGTAGTCGAGCCATTCGAGCATCTTTTTCGAGCCAAACATGCTCATATGTTTATAAATGATACAATAAAAAATAAAAATTATCAACCTCGAATCGATAAATAAGTTAATCGATCGTGAGTTTGAGCCATAAACGAGCATCAAGCTCGAGCTTGAAAACTCAAAAAATAATCGAGCTCGAGCTCTACATTGAAAAAGTTATTCAGCTCGAATCGAGCTCGAGTCTGATATTATTTTTTTCAAGTCAAGCTCGAATAATCTACTACTGGACCGATTATGTACGAGGACAAAGTTTCAAGTCTTTACAAACTATAACACAAGTTTAAAAAAAATTCAAATACATGTAATATTTAAAATGTATTTCAATACTGAATTTCAAAAAAAAATCATAATTATAAACCCTTTATACATAATTTTGGAAATAGATTTCGTAAATCATAATCTTATTTTAAAAAATGTCATAGAAGTTTTTAAAAAAACTAGTTATTCCCATTCACGACCAACAACCGAATGCATAATATAACGAAACGAATCAAAATAAAGATGAACAAGTGAAAATGTAAAATATAATTAAAGAAAACAAACAAGTAAATACTCAGGAATTAACACGGGTCCACCACCATGTAACACCCCGAAAATCTTCGTGTAGATTCCCATAACTTTTTGTTTATATAAATGTCCGGCTAGGTAGCAGTTTGTCTAGTTATTCTGTTTAGGGTCGTCTATCCGTATCTCGTGCACTTTAACTCTTAATTTAATGTTTTAAGATTGGGAGTTCAAGTTTACCAAACTAGTTATATATATATATATATATATATATATATATATATATATATATATATATATATATATATATATATATATATATGTATATGTATCTTTGTGCTTGATCTTTGAGTCCTTAAGGATAGAGTTTTGATCATGTGAGTACAACATGCACTTGTGCATGTGGGTGCAACATGCACTTGTGCATGTGCTTAGGCTCTTACCACCTTCACGACTTTGGCAATTTTTGGAACGAGAGGGAGTGTTGGGTTTAGGATTATCGACCTTTTCTTCGATCGGGCAGCAGAAGGAGGGCCAGAGGCGACATTGCCCGGCGACAATGCCTCTGGCAAGGTCGTTGGGTCAATGTCGCATATAGGGCCAAGGGATCTTAGTTTTTCGAGCTGAACTCCAGTGGGTGAGGGTCGTGGCACGACTTTGCCACAACGACATTGCCATGGCAAAGTCGCCAAGGCATTGTCGCCCATGGGACGAGGGGGCTGTTTTGTGAGCTGATTAAAAAGGCAAACCCACTTCTTATTTCTCATTTTTCAGATATAGAACTCACTCTCTCAGATAGGGGGCGATTTATACTTCCTTTCCTTCTCATTAAAAGCTTCCAACCAAACCCTAGCATTGATTGTTTGTTCCAAGTGATTGATAGGTGTTAGAGTTAAACCTTTGGGTGTTATAAAAGCTTCAAGGCATTCAAGGCTCCCTTCAAGACCATATTTCAACTTAGGGTGTTCTCCTTTACAAGCCCTAAATGTGAGTTTTCTCTTATGAACTTTCATATAACCATAGATGTATATTATTTACTTGTAAACTTGTATTCACACTTCGAAATACTCATTTTACACAAAGATATGCATGTATGTCATTTTGGAGAAGTTCTTCCATAAACCCTAACTAGTTTTTGTATGGTTGTTAAATATTGATGGACCCTTGGATTTACACTAGTGTGGCTAGTACATGAAGAAAACCCTTGTTTCTATGAGTTCAATCCAACTGTTGATAACTTTATGATAGTATGGTAAGAACAATAAAATCACTATAATTATAAATGGAGGAATATGAAGAATGTTCCAACGTGGAAAATAAGGATGGACTAATATTATTGAGAACAATGTTATGCTCATATTTCAACGATCAAGTAGTAATTTTATTTATTATATACATAAATGGGAACAGAATATGCGGTATTAAATGTTATCCTTTTTGATCATCTGATAAGATTGTGGGTTTCCATCTCCTTATGCACAAGGATATGGACATATGTTTATTTGGACCTATTGTTGTGGATCGTTGTGGTTTACTAGCGAGTAGGCAATAAGGGGTCGTGGGCCCTTGAGGTGTAACTCGTCTAGAAGTGAATAGGCAATAATGTCTCATAAGACCTTGAAGTGTAACTCGACGGAGTAGGCAATAAAGGCAGTGTTTATTGTTTGAGGTTGTGATGTCGCGATGGCATGGGAACTAGGACCGAGACATGAGGTGCAATTCATTAACATCATGGGTGACTCCACTCCCGTGAATATGTCACCCTGATGGAAACGGGTCTCCCCCGTATTTTCAAGAGTTATTTCTTGTATGGTCATGTTCAGGTTTGAGAACATGGTTGCGGTGGAATCATTAATTGTGAGGCAAAGGAGTTCGGTAACATGAATATCGTTCTATATTTTTATGTTCATGATTTATAAATTATGAGATCTCACTAGGCTTTGTCCTAACACTTGTTGTGGTTGTTATTTCCTCACAGATCCCACTTATGGTGGAAATTAGGTGGTCGAGCTTGTCAACCGGGCACGTAGGAGATCTTGGAGTGCCGGTCTTTTGGGTATACGTGTGAAGAGAGATTTTTGGTGGATTAGCAACACCCGTTTTAATCTAGTTTTTGAATTACTTCAAGATTAATTAGGTTGTTGTAATTTGTTTTGTATCTCGTTCTTCGGCCAACTTTATGGTGCAAACTATCCCATTTACTTGTGGGTCTATAGTTGCCCCTTGGGAAATGTTTATTTTATGTTGAAGTTTCTTCTTACAGGTTGATCATGGATGTCCGTATTTTAGACGTCATATTGCCAAAATTTCAATTTTATTTGATTGAATTTTTAGGGTGTTACACACCGGGAGGTGGTGTACGTCCACACATGAATGGAAGAGCTTTATTCACCAAAGAGTTACTGAAAACCGAAAGAGGATTACAAATTAAAATCACAAATTGTGATTCAGACTCTTAAAGCCATTGAAGCTAATCATCACACTCTCTCTCTCTCTCTCTCTTCAATTTTGTGGTACAAAGATCAGTGATGGAAGGGTAGTATTTATAATTATATACTAAAATTAACCTTACATGAATCTCGTCTCAATCCAAATGCTACAAATACGAATGTCCATATTTAACATTTGGCACAACCGTATTTACTAATTTTCTCAAGTTTGCAAGTTTTATTGTTTCGTATCATATTTTCAACAACATTGGGTTGGGGATGTTACAAATTGTAATGAAACATATTAATGAACAAGGGCATTGGTTGCGATGTCTATTTGCTGCTATGGATCCTTAATCTAAATGTTTATCACATTTTTGTAGGTTAGGGATGTTCATCTTGAGAGTATTATAGATTCCATAGAGATTGTGGTAAGAGGACGAGTCAGGAGCATAGATCCAGATGAATTAGTTGGTGGCGAGGAGATTGGTCCAAATTGGTGTGAGGTACATGTTCTAGTTGCTATTAAAAAGCGGGAACGTTTGGTCAGACTATATGGATTGATTATTACAGTTGAAGATGCTATTGGAGCAACGATTGCATGGCCCGGTCCTTTCACTTTGGTATGTTAATCTTTTAAAACTTATGAGATTTAGTATGTACAGAATTTTTTATCATATAACTTTAAGCTCATATGTGTTCTTTAATTGTAGGTGGTTCATGACAAAGATTGATATATCTCGTTCATAGGAGACAATAAGATTTTTTGTATTTTGGTAATTTTTAACTGGTACTTAGTTTTGTCATGATACGACTTTGTGATTGGATACATAGCTTTGTAGTAGGTACTCATATAAGTACTTGTACAACATTAAATTTTGTTCTATCGAATCAATTCGTAAAACATTCATATATGTTTTTAAATGCAATATTACAGAAGGATTTTATAATTGCATGAAACGTCCCATATTATAATATTTTAGGATGCTTTTAGTGTTACTTATTATAGTCTATTAAGACACTTTTTAGTGTTACTTAGTTCATTTTATAGGACTCTAGAATGTGTTTCATAATTATATAATTTATTAAGTCATGTATTTTGGTACTATAAAAATGTTTTGGCAACATCGAATTTCGTCCTATAAAATCAATTTTTGGGACACCAATATTTGTTTTTAAATGTAAACATTTTGTGACAACATAAAACGTCCTATATTATAGTCTATTAGAGCATCTCCAAGCGGACGGCAATTTTCTGATTTTGCCGGTTTTTGGGCTCCAACCGACCGGCAATTCCAAAATGGTTTTGCCGGCCAAAAGATTTACACGGCATATATGCCGGTCATTTTAGAAACAGCAAATCTCAGGGGGCCCACCACTAAGCTATTTATTTCATTTTTTTCATTTTTTTTGTTTTATTTTAATATTAAATTCTTTTAATAATTAATATTTATATCTATAATAAATAAAATATGTTATTTTAATGTGGGGTCCACAAATTTGGTGTTTTTTTAGAGGATGGTTGGAGTTGAGTTTTTTTTTTTTGTTGATGAGTCCACCACATTTGGTGTTTTTGGTATTTTTTTATGCTAAGGTTGGAGATGCTCTTAGGACACTCTTTAGTGTTACTTAATCCATTTTATAAGACTATGAATTTGTATCGTAATCATAGAACTTATTAGGATGCTGAAATTAATCCTACTAACCTAATACAACGCCTTTAGAGGAGACACACATGTTATTTTGTCCTATAAACTTAAAAGTCCTATTAAGAACCCTATTAGGACACTAATTAGGTTCCTATAAACCCCTTTTTATTGTAGTGAACAATGACCCCTCGAGGTGCAGTAGGTTGGACTCATGTACTATTCTTGAGAGTATTGATTTTGGCTCTATTTAAGTAGAAAATGTTTGTAACAACCTATCTCACCATCATAATTACAATTAATTTTTTTTTTCTCAAAAATACTAAAGTCAAATCATAATTTCCATTATGTTGAAAATAAAACATTATATACTATTTTTGTTTTTTAAAGTTATCATGATATATGGCATGTTACGTAACAATCATTGAAGTGAAAGATAAGAACTATTTAAGATACGATGGTTTCACAACAAAAAAGACAAAAACAAAGGGACACGACAACACCCTTCACAAATATATAACAAGACAAAAAAAAACATTACTTAACTATATAATCAAAACTTAGGTATGAAATCATTTACGTAATTATGACCAAATGTCTTCGAACTTTCATATCATGCTTTCCGCCAACAATAAAGTGCTTCCATCCTGTTTTCCTTTATCAAAGTGATAACAAACCCGTGTTTCGGATTTACTATAAATTTTTATGTCCTAAAAGGTCGTGTAAATGGGATTTGTTTTGGATAAAATTTATAATTAAACATGAATCATCGTGCTACATAAATGTAATTAAAGAAGATGTTTTTATGGATCCAAAATAAAATATGGGTAACAACCAATGAAAGTAGAATAATTTTTTTTTTGGGTAACCATGGGTTTTCGGAGCAACTTACAAGCACTAACTAATTCTCGGGTGACCACATATGACCTGGAGTCGTCGTAGGTGAACCTCTCTCCATAGCTACAAAGGCTTAGGCAGCGACTGGATTCGAACTCGGGAAATATGAGATCTTCACTACATCACCCTAGATGTTACGAGTACACCACAACTCAAGTGGTTAGTTGAATCAAATTATTGATTCAATGGGAAAGGGATATTTAAGTTACATATATTGTAATGACGATACACACACACACACCTATTTATAATATTTGAAGATAAACTTGAATTGAATACACGAGAAATAATAGATCTTGATTCTATATACTACTTGTAAAATATTTTTTTTTTATTTATGCAACGTTCCAAGTTGTTAGGTTATGTTAATAATCTAAGCATTTAGACAATATACTGTAAAACCCTGAACTTTTTGAGGGTATTATGGGAATGTGTAGTAGTTTCGTAATTCATGAGCGTCTATTTGTAACTAAGGGGACGTTTGGTTCACAGAATGTTTTTGGATGGAATGGAATCTATCAAAGAAATTTGACTTTGAAGGAATTGGAATGGAATGTTGTCATGTTTGACCACCTGTTTGGTTGACAGAATAGGAATGAAATTTGTTAAATGAATTGGAATTTTTCTGTTTGGTTCACAGATTGTAGCTTTAGAATTGGAATGGAATTTTGGTAAATGACCAAAATACCCTTTTTGTTTATTTTAATTTTTTTCAACAAAAATTACTTTAATGAAATAGTCATTAAATAGTTTAATTTTTAACTAAAATTGCTTTGATTATTTTAGCACACGAATGATGAGGAGAGAGAGAAAGAGAGGGATAGAGAGAGAGATAGAGAAGAGAAAGAGAGGAGAGAGAGATGAGAGGAGAGAGAGGGATAGAGAGATAGAGAAGAGAAAGAGAGGAGAGAGAGATGAAAGGAGAGATAGAGAGAGGGAGTAGATAGAGAGGAGAGAGAGAGGAAAGAGAGGAGAGAGAGAGGGAGAGAGGAGAGAGGGGAGAGAGAGGGAAAGCGGAGAGAGAGAGGAGAGAGAGAGTTGGTGTCTACTGATAATGTTGAACGGTAGTGGCGGCCGGTGGTGGTGGTTCCCGGTGGCGGTGGTGGCTGAATATGGTGGTGGTGGCCAGTGTTGGTAGCCGGATGTGGTGGTGGCTGATGGTGGCCGGTGTTGGTCAATGGTGGTCGGAGGTGGTGGTGGAGGCGGCCGGAGGTGGTCGATGGTGGCTGGTGTTGGTAGTCGGAGGTGGTGGTGGTTGGTGGTGGTCAATGGTGGTCGGAGATGGTTGATGGTGGCCGGAGGTGGTGGCCGGTGTTGGTAGCCGGAAGTGGTGGTGGTCGGTGCTGGTGGTGGCCGGAGGTGGTGGCCGGTGTTGGTAGCCCGAGGTGGTGGTGGTCGGTGGTGGTCAATGGTGGCCGGAGGTGGTGGTGGTGGTGGCCGGAGGTGGTCGATGGTGGCCGGAGGTGGTAGCCGGAGGTGGTGGTCAATGGTGGCCGGTGGCGGTGGCCGGAGTTGGTGGCCGATGGTGGTGGCCGAAGGTGGTGGTGCATTTAAGATGAGGGGCAATTTTGTCCAAAAAAAATATGACATTTCATTCCAATGAAATACCACCTCCCCCCCCCCCCCCCCCCCAAGGAATGTTGAATTCCTTCATTTGTGGAATTCATTGGAATTCAACATTCCAATTCCTTAAAAAGAATGAACCAAACGATGTAATGGAATATGGTCAACGAAATTCAACATTCCAATTCCATCAGATTCCATCAGAATCTGCGAACCAAACGCCCCCTAAATGTACCATTGACAAAATGTAGGGAAACCGATGAAGGGGATGAATCAATAATATGAATAACAAAGCCATTCTTTTTTACACACACACTAAGTGCGTACTTGATATTTGGGTACATAATTTCCACTTCCACACATAAGATATTCGGGGACCAACATGGCATATATATCGTTGTGTGTCAATCAATAATATGAACTAAAGACACTGTGTTATAGTAATAATTCACGTGACAACCTGTCTTGACTTCGTTTGACTTTATCAAACTACCAACATAACTACATTTATATTCTAATCAATCAAATAATTAATTTTGAAGCAAAATATACGTCATGTCATTCGCTTACTACTCTTTCACATAATATATCTTATTATTACAATCATTGTTATTACTTCTGAAAGATATATAGTGAATAAGTAAATACAATTTTTTAGATGAACATATAAGAGTTGATTCATATAATTTGGTTATCTTAACGATTGTTCTTTTATATATGTATATGACATCCCATACCCGTATTTGTATTACACAAATATCGGATCAACATCAAGTTTAAAATTTATGTAAATGTGAAAAGATATAAATACAAATATGGTATGAATGAATGAACAAAAGAAGGGCGATATATCAAAAATCATAGTACAACAAATGTGAGTTCCCATCTTCACTTGGTTTGACTTTATCAAGTTCATGGACCCCGACAATTAACTAACCCCTCACATAAAAGTCAACAAGGATTTTAAATCATGATCGTGGACCACATACGTGTCGAGTATCCACGTGACGAGCGCCAGCTGTCTCATTTCTATCCAATCAGGATCCTTGTTATTAAAAGCCCAATTTAATTCTAAGTGGACCAGGCCCGGCAAAATCCAGCCTAATAAAATAAAAAATAGCTTTTTAGAATGCTATTGGGGCCCATACGTTGAAGGCCCAATCAATATTTGTTAACCGCACAGGTGTATACTTGACACGTGGCGGGTTGTGATCGAATCCCAATATTCGAATATGATTTGGTACTGCAATCACTCCAAGGGTATTTTGGTCCACTCCGCTCTATTTTTATATCATAAGTTTTTTCACTTGGCTTGGTTTGTTACACGATTCGCAATTGCTATTTTGTTTTCTTTCGAGCTCTTTTTAGCTTTTAAACTTTAAAATACTGTTTGTCCAATAACTCCGGTCTTAAATGTAATCGATGGTCATTTTCGTGATAACATGTTGAACAATGGTTGTTTTTATTTTATTTTTTATGATTTACTGAATATGTTGACGGGGATCGGCATATATAATAAAGGAGTGAACAAGAGTCGGCAATGTCATGTGATCTCTTTGAGCGTGTCCATACAAAATAATAGTAACTTTATATTACGTAGAGGTGTCATCATATCCAACAAAACTAGCCAATATGGATGCCAATTTTAGCAATTAACCAATTTAATTTGATGTGTATCAAATATGAAAACTTTGTTGGTGTGCGGTACTAGAAATCGTATATAACGGTCGTAATCCTGTATCGTATTAACTTTTATATATTTAAAGTTTTGTCTTTTTCATTATTAATTAATATTTAATTGACAACAACAACTTAATCATACCTTTTTGAGTGTTGACCTTTTCTAATTCTAATTTGATTGAATTTTAATCCCTAACTCAATCACACAGTTGCTCTCTCTCACTACTCTTGTCTTTCGAGTTTGGATGTTCTATTACATGTTTGAAAATTTGTTTTATTTGTGAAGATCATATAAAACATGCCATTCGTTAGAAACTGTGTCAATTTTTGAAGTATTGAACATTGTAACGTTGAATTTAGTTTGGGTAATGATTGTATCTTTTCTTGTTTTGATGCATTCAAATTTACACCTTTGTAATTTTGGTGTAGAACCAATACCAACATCTACCAACCGTAAAATTTAATATCTAGCAAGTTGGTTGATACACATGATATAATTTTCAGTACCAACTATAAGTTAGTTGATATGCAATACAAAGAAAAAATGATATAATTAGGGGTGCTCATTGGTTGGTTTGATCGGGTTGAATGAACTTGAACAACCTAACCCAATGTTTGCAGTTTAAAAAATCTCAACCCAATCAAAAGTACAACCCAACCCAACTCAAACCGTGCGGGGAGTTGAGTTGGTCGGGTTGGTCAGGTTAAAACTTTAATACATCATTTTATAATCTAACTAAGTGATTCCATTTAAAAAAAACTAAAATCAAAATGAAAATACAAAAATAGGCTAATAATAAGATATGAGAAGAGTAAAAGAAGAGTACCTCTTGCATCTTGATTCTATCGATGTTGAAGATTTTTGAAGACTTGAAAGTTAGATTCGTATGATTTTAATCAGCGTTGTTTCGTGGACAGATCTAAAGTACGGTTAAGATAGGAAGACTTGCAAAATTGATAGAAAGAAGGTCCTTAAAATCTAAAACCATAAAAAAAAAAAAAAAAAAAAAAAAAAAAAAAAGTAAAAGCATACAAGTTTTGGTGGGGTTACTTTCAACCCAACCCGTTTCTACCAATAGATGTAGTTTGGGCAAAATTTTTATATTTGAGCTCCCTTAGATATAATACCAGACCATATTCACCCTTGATAATACACACGATATATCAAAGTAAAAATTACATTTATGCTATATATATTTCAAATATAAACAGACTACAAAATATATTTCTCAAGGCAAACCATATTTTAACGTTTAAAATGTATTTTAATTTAGTTATTAATTATTTTGGATATAATTCTTCCTGTTTTTAAGAAGGGATGCAATGACTTTGGTTGCATTGCGTCATGAAAAATAAAAGAATTAAAAAGGAATAATGCATCTTGACTATATTTTCTCTCACAAGACAACCAAAGTAGACTTGGTTTTCTCGACACAAGACTCAGTCATGAGGTCAAAACATCATGAGTAATGCAAATCTTTATTTGTTTGAGGTGATGTTTTTGTTAAATTGATCTTTATTTTTTTTTACAATTAAAATAGTAAGATTTGATATTGATTAGTTCTAAATTTGTTTGAATATATGCCACGTGAATTTCTATTTAAAAATAAAATAATTTCCTTTTAATCGGTGATCCATAGGTTGGACCATGCAAACTAGAAATACTTTTTCTTGGATAAAGGAACAAATTACTCAATCTATTTCCGTATCGCTCATGATATATATCATAACTCATACATCCATTTCAAATGCATATCTTATTTTTGCACAGCAGGGTTATGAAATCCACGAGAAGCAACTGGACGTATTGTATACACCAATTGCCATTTAATTAGCTAATAAAACAGTGGATATTGAGGTTCCACAAACGGTACTTCAGAAATATGTAATTCCACCAATTGATTGGAAATTATTTTAAGTTTTAATTTAAAAAAATAATAATAATTCAACGTGGATGTCGGTGATTCGTTGCAAATCACCAACGGATTACCAATGGCTACATGGAATTTTATTTAAAAAACTTAAAATAATTTCCAATCCATTGGTAATCTATCGGAAAAGTACAATTTTATCGATGGATTACCGACATATATTTTATTTGTCGAGAAAAGATTCAGGCCGTCGGTGAATCATCGCAAAACCGTTGGAATTGCCGACGGATTTTTTCCGTCGGTAATTTTCATCGGTTCAAGTCATTTTTCAAGTAGTGTTTATAGGATTCAAACGACAAGTTAAATTACCTTGAAGCTATTATATACGTTTGATATACCTTATTTGTTAGGATCTTTAGGTAGTATTTGGTATGCAGACATGATTGGACGTGACTGAACATGACTAGACAGAATAGGACAAGAGACTAGGACTGGACTGGCCGGACAGGACTGGACAAGACAAGACAAATGTTTGTCTTGTGTTTGGTACGACTAGGACTAGATAGGACAGGACTGGACAAGTTTCCCTAAAAGTTGTTTGATGATTTTATATGTCATATAACAGTTATATATGACACTAATAAAATATATCTTTAAATAATTTTAATTAAAAAATATTTTTATTTTTTTACACAATTTTCATACATATAAATACAAACAAAAACAATGGTACGAAATTTGAATGAAAAATCTGAAATAATTGATAGTATTTCGAAAAAATCTGATTCATACAAAGAAAATATAATGTTTGATTCAATTTGTAAGATCTTTATGAATTGGCGGATACAAAGTTACAACGACAGGTAAAGATAAAGGCGGTGGTTGACTCGTGAAGGATAGTAGCATTTAACATTTAATTATCACACAAGGTATTTAAGTATTTAACATTTAATATTGTTCTCGTATATACAGTTCTCATGTTTGCAACATTAGGTTGACATTTGCCTTGACAAAAAATATGACACTGAGACAAATGTAGTATAAGAGCATCTCCAATAATTATGTTATAATAGAAATTTTAGTTATTTAGGTGAATTTGTGCTCCAACACCTATACTATATGGTATTGTAAAATAGAAAAAAAATAAGAGAGAGGGTGTATAAATTTAGACATTGTTTGGCAAAAAAAACTAGCTTTTTTTACATGTTTGGATGATCATAAATTAGCTTATAAGCTAGCTTATTGAAAAGTTACTCATAGTAGCGTTTTGAAAAACTAGCTTATCAGCTACCAGCTATCTTATAAGCTAGTTTGCCAAACGTAATCTTAGAGAAATCTCTAAAAGCTTTACATAGAAGTAAGATAATATTTTATTTCTTTCCCACCAATAAGATGTATTGAAAATAAATGTTTATAAAGAGAGAGAAATAATATTTTATTAAATGTATAAAATATTTTAATAATATAGTTAATGTTAGAATTGCTAAAATATAATAGCTGTTAAATTTAGAATTGTTGTAGGATAAGTGTGTCATCGTCTAAAAGATGTGACGATAAAGATAGAGATATAGATATTGATAAACATATCAGAGTTAGATTAGAACTGAAATATCTCGTGGTTATCTACTTGTATCTCATCTCTATTTAAAGGGCTTTTGATTAATGAGAATTACAGATTCATTCTCTCAATTCTATTGTTGTTCTATTCGTTTTTTCTTTAACACATTATCAGCACGTACATTCTACGAAAATTGTCAAACCCGACACACCGACCTAAATTCATTATTTTTTGCTATGGAAAAACCAAATAATCAAAGTAACTCACATAGAGTCGGCACACAATCTGATTGAGGCCTACTGCAAAATTGATGGAAGTTCTCTTTGATGTTCCTATGTGCAAATCTCATAGTCAAAGTAGTGATGTAAGTCCTTCCTATTCTTTTGATTGTTTATTGATTTTATGATTTTCATTGTGAATGGATATCCTATGGATCATGAGGAGAATAACTTGAAACAACCAACTTCAAGTCCCAATCGAAGGTATAATTTTCTTTTTCCTCTAATTAAATTAAACATATATGTGTTTGATTTAAAGCTTTAAATAAAATATTGAATTTATTTACCGTTGCATATTGAGATTCGATTTTGTCTTGTTGAAAAACAAAATCAAAACCTAATTTTTAATACGTAGTATTTATCTATAATGATCCATATCATTCATAAATATTAAATCCAAATCTCAAAAAGAAAATAATAATAATAATAGGAAGAGATTTTTGTTCATATAAATATGGGTATATATATATATATATTGTTATTTAGTTAAATAGTTAAGTTGATCAAGGATCACTTAATTAATTAAGAACGATTATTTTTTTTTTCTTCAAAGCCAGATTTGGAGATCCATAGTTACTGAAGCTCGTATTGGTTACCATTGTTGTTGCTTATTTTAATGAATTTTTTTAGGCTTATGATACAAGTAAATTATAATTTTTTCGATGATCAAATTTAATAAGTTTTAGACTGTTTTTTTTTTTAAATTGAGTTATGGATATGTTTGTTAAATTGAATCAACTCACTATTATTAGTATTTGGTGTGCTTGGTTAGTTTTATTTACATGGATCTATTAAACCTACTTTTTAGGTTAATTCAAATAATAAATTAGACTATTAATTAATTTAATTTTGGTTTCACCTCATTTAATTTTAATTGGGTTAGTATAATTTTTATTGCTTGGACATATGATTCTTTATTTAGACATTCTCAATTAGTTACAATCTTGACATATTTAGTTGGTTAATTTAATTGTGTTAATATTATTTTAGATCAATTACTGTTTAATTATGGATCATATGATAATATTTATTGTTTTAAAATATTATTATGATTTATTAATGTTTATCAAAATAGATTACAATATTCATATATTTAGATGGTTATCCAGTTAGTTTACAATATTATTTATTTATTTATTTGTTTATGTTAATATTCAAAAGTTTATCCTAATTAATAATTGTTAAATTCAAACATTTATCTTGATTGTGAGTTCGTACTCATAGTTTGAAACTATATAATTAATTTTTGGATGTTACAGTTCTAACCCCATATATTTTGTTCTTTACCAAAAGCTCCAAAAATACTATTAATGTATTAAAATATTAAAATTGGCTTCATATTCCAAACTCATAGTCATTTTGGCCTAATACCAAATGCTCTATAATTAATAATGTTATATTTAAATGAAATAAATCACAAGATATTGACTGGATTTTGTCAAACGGGTGTAAACAACCCTAAAGTTTCTAGGGACTTAAGAAATCCATGTGATTCCCCTACTACTTGGAAATCCAATAGATTGAGTGATTTTTTTTTCTCAAATTGTAATATTGATGAAGTACTATCAATAAAATTAACGCATACAAAAATCCAATATGGTTATGATAATGAAATTTCATACATAAAATAATAATTATAACCACAATCCACTGTCTTATTAAACAGAAAATCATATATTATCCCTTATATTTGCAAATATTTTCCAAACTCCCTTGATTAATGCACGAATCAGGGGGAGTAGTAGAAAAAAAGGGGAGTCTACTATATTTGTGATATTGGTATGTTGTGCTCTTTCCTTCAACCAAGGTTTTATTTTTCCCATTGAGTTTTGTTCCTTGGTATAAGGTTTTAGTGAGACAACTCTTTACATACCATAATGTTTTCCTAACTCTCATGATTAATGTACGAATCTAAGAGAAAACTAGACTCAAGGAAAAGTTTATGTATTGCAAAGAAGCTGGTGCGTTGTATTATTTCCTTCGTCAGACTTTTATTTTTTTCCCACTGGGTTTTTATTTTGGCGTAAGGTTTAAACGAGACAATAATTGTGCACCGTCACTCCTTCAACTCGGCACAAGGGGGAGCGTTGTAGGATAAGTGGGCCATCGTTTAAAAGCTACTCCAAGTAGCTTATCAAAAAACTAGCTTAGCTTATGTCTATCCAAACATATACCCAGAAATAAGTTAGCTTATAAGCTAGCTTATTTTTGTCAAACATTAACTTACGACACTTATAAATTTTTGGCGTCCCATAGACCCAATTTTATCAATGTATACAAATATACATAAGTATGTGTCCTATTTTGTAGTTAATATCATTAAAATAAATTATTGCTCTAACTAAGAGTCATTTGACGCCATCATAGAATTTTCAAAAATGAGGTATACATAGTATGATATAAATAATTTTATTATTGATTTTTTGATCGGATATATATAGAGAGTTTATAGAATGTTTGAATATAAGTCCACAATGTATTTTGACTGTCTCGACTCTCTACGACATCATTGAGAAATAAAGGTTCTAAAATTTAATATTTCGTATGCAAGACGTATGTGCGTGCGTGCGTGTGCTTGGATGCAACAAAAGTGTTATAAACGAAGCAAACCGCCTCTTCCAAACCAAATCCTAAAACCGATGAATTCAAACGTTCTGTTGGTTTACATCATGTATCAAACTCAAACACATGATAAAATTAGTATCAAAACAATGATTAGGTTTTAAATATTATTTATAATTAAAATACATCAAAATTTAATTAGTCGGTTTACTTTGTGGGAAGCATCTTAACTAATCGATTAATGATCGTGTTAGTTATATGCCATATTAAGAAATGACGTATATAATACATAGGACTAGAAGGATACGACAATATATATATTATGTATACTCATTTCTCTCTAATTTATAGATGTACATATAAATATGTGTTAATATATACTTGACATTGAGCTCTAGGGAAATAAAAGGAAGAAAGTTGTAGAGAAAATGAATTCTTTTCAAAGAAGTAATTTTATTTAATCAATAATATTGATTTATTGATTATTTCATCATACGAAAAAAGATGAATACTGTGTCTTCTAGATATATAGCTATTTTAGTTTTTCATGATAAAACTTTTTCTAAGACTATATAATTTTAGAGATGAGTAGGTATATGCATGCATGAACATAATTAGAACTAGTGTCTGATGTTACAAATGACGAGTACATATCACCTCATAAAAAGCAAAAGGTTAATTTATATATTTTGTCGATCTAATAATTAATACCAATGATTACAAATTTAAAGTTTGGAGTATCAAGCTCAAACACATAAGAGCATCTCCAACAGCTTCTCCAAAATAGATAAAATTGAGATTTTAGGCATTTTTGTGCTCTAACAGATTCTCCAAATCTTTCTTTCTACAAAATGGAGAAAGTAGGAGAGAGAGTGTAATTTTCTCCAAATATGGAGAACTCTCCAAAATCTCCAAAAATTATTACCTTGAGAGAAATTGTTTTTTATTATATTCTACCAATAAGATTTCTTCAAATGAGATGAGTATGAGAGATAAATAATATTTTATTAGATTTATACAATATTTTAATATTATAAGTAATGATTTCATCTCCAAAATGAAGAATCTGTTAAAAATGGATATAAATTTTTATGTAGATTTTGACTTTTAATTCTCCATTTTAGAGAAATTTTGAAGATGCTGTTGGAGATACTCTAATAGTTAAATTAGTAGATGAGGCCCTCGCTAGTATTGCGATGCATAGGCTTTGTGAGGGGACTCAAGTACACCCTATTAAAAGTTTAAAACCGTTGGTACATAAGCAACACTGTATTTAGAATTATGTATAAACCAATCGTTGTGTATATTTTTTTGGTCATGAAATATGTTAAATTATGATATAAGAAACATATTTTGTTAATTAACTAAAAAAATATAATATAAAATAATGAATGCACTAAAAATGTTTTAGATATAAAATATTCTTATTGATTAGATTTTTAAATATTAAATTTATTAGGTTTCTTACTCATAGATAGATACTCGACGATCGATTTAATCTTCATCATAATTTAACTTTGTTGGTTTGAAAGATTATAAATAAACACAAAATATTTTTCATTCATAAAATTAATGTCTTAGTAACAAAATGAAATTTTATACACTTTTTTATTTAATTAAACAAAATAATGTTTCCATGTGAGATTTTTTTTGGATAAAAGAATATACTCCCCCAAGAGTATTTTATTTCAAACAAAAAACAACAATTATAAAAACAAAACATCCTGAAGCAAAATACATTTCTTTTAAAAACATAGTTTGACAATGATAAATATTTTAAAAGTATAGCGTTTTACATTTTTTAAACCTAATCATCCAAATGTAAAATCATAAATTTATTAGCCGACCTCTATATCACCAATTGGACCAATAATTTGAAATTAAAGAATATATATTAACAACCCACCATTTTATTTATCAATCCCTCATAGTAATATCCTATGTCCACTATGCCCATTTTCGCCAAACATTTTCGAAAACAAACACATTACTTATATTAAAATTCTTAGTTTACCCACTCCCAAACAAACCTCATGCTTAGCCCAGAAAATCAATAATCACCAAATTAAATCTTTCAACAAAAAAAATCCATTTGCTTATGCATCTTCGGTATGTAATTAAACAAAAGAAACCAAAATCCAAGCAACAAAGACGAAGATGAAAACTGAGTAGAAAAAAGAAGACGTTAATCATTTATCAAACCCTATCGACGAAGACAATGATAAATGAACATAGAGAGAGGTAGAAGACAAGAGCAATACCATGAATTGGAGGAGGATGTCCTTGGAGATGAAGAGTTTTGTAATTAAATGTAATTTATAAGTAGTTAATTAATATCCATCAATGAAAAATTAGCAAAAGAGGTAAATTGAAGAAAAATGTTTTTATTTAAAAAAATTCAAAACTCTGATAAAAAAGAAAAATGAGAATGAATGCTTCTTATTGTGCCACCTAAGCACCTCTAAATTTTGCTTTTAGATATATATAGATTGGAATTTGAATTAGTTTTACATATATAATGATATATATAAAAATCTATCATATTCTATAAAAAAGAATTAGTATTTCCTGTTACGCAACCTCGAACTTGATCAAAGCACAAGAGTTTGGCTTTTTATTTTATATATATATAGATAGGAGACTAATCAAATTAGAAGTCAGTAATTTATGATAATCGTAAGATCCAATAGGAACCACTCATTTGAGATAATGAAAGAATCTCCTTAAATAGGCTAAAAAGGGAAATTTAGTCATATGAATCACTTCTTCAATTTTCTCATTTACATAATAATAAATCCCTAAAATACCCTCCCTTTATTTTCTCACTGTATTGCAGTCGCCTTCCTCCTAATTCTGGTAATCACAGTGTGTTATCCCCACTTCACAAAGCCATCACAATAATCACAGTGGGTATCACGTCGTGTATATAACGGGTATCATGTCGTGTATACAGTGGGTATCACATTAGGTATATGTTTTATAAGTTAGGTCACTACCAAACAGAGGGCATTCACCGACGGCAATTTCCGTCGGTGAAAGTAAGATCCGTCGGAAATCATCGGAAATAATCCCTCGCAAATAATATGGTCGGCGTTAGAATTTCCGACGGATCAACGACGGATCTTACCGATGGATCACCGACAGCGTGGTTGTTCAGACAGATCACCGACGACACCATATCACCGACGGATTACCGACGGCTGAATATCACCGACGGGTTACCGATGGACATGGTTTTCGACGAATCATTTCTGACAGATCTAGCGACGGATTTCCTAAGGAGTAATTAGATATTTAAAAAATTAAAAACATTTACCCACGGATTGTCCGAAATCGGGTGCTACTTATCTCCAATACATGATGCTCTTCTCAAAACTAAGGCAGAAGACTTCACCAAGCTACTCACTCTTGCACATACATCTAGCACTCATCACTTCACAGATATGCTAGGACCATTCTTCCAACCGGGACCTGATGCACATGCCGACAAATAAAAAGGGTTAGGCTAACGCCTAGTGAGTTCAAGAGTTTTCAACATGAACAAATATATTTGTTAAGGGCGGTTTAAATCATAATCTTTCAGAATGTTTTACTTTAAATATAAGACGACTCATTTTCTAATAACACACACTTCTAAAGACAAGTATCCCAACATAGACATTCCTTTATAAAGCAACTTCAACCCCAACTCACCCAAAACGTGAAAAGTAAATGGACTCCCAATTTATAAAAAACGCGGATAGAACTTTATTTCCTGAAACCCCAAAACACAGGCGAGGAATAATACTCAACCAATAAATCTTGAATAAAAATCCGTATATGCAAAACGTCACCGAAAATATGGATAATAAAATAACACAATTTAATACCCAAATAACACTTTCCGGTGACGGGGGAGACCCGATTCCATTGTACGTGGCGGAACACAAAGTTAAGCCATATAGCTACATTGTCGAATTTCATCTCAGATCGTAACTGTATTGCCTGCTCTGCCGAGCTACACCTCCAGTCGGACTTTATTCCAAGTCCTAAAAACACTGTATCCCCTATTGCCTACTCTGTCGAGCTTCACCTCAAGGATACACGATCTTAGTGCCTGTTCGGTCTCTAGTGGAGTTTCATCCTCAGGGTACTCATTCGACCCCTAGTGCCTAGCATTCAAGATAGGATCCTCAACTTCTTACTTGATAACTCATGACCCTCGTGCACAAGAATTAGAACATCAAATCACAAAACCCATGGTCCCGAAGTACAACCTATAAAGGTTCCTCTCCGCAAAACGACCAGGACAACAACAATGCCAACACATCATAATTCCCAAGGTGAGAATATCAAGACTCCTCACCCTTAAATATGACTGACTTACATGCCTATGGATCCAATGCATTACAGTCTAAAATACATGACTCTAAATGAATGACACACGCACTCAAACCATGTATTCTCCAAAGTAAAGTGCAATAGATGCAACTCACACCCAAACTCCACTTTAATTTATTAAAACCGGACAAATGTCCCAAGACCTGACAAAGACGAAGGACCGAGCCTTAAGCTCATCCAAAAAAACGAAATAAAATGCAATCGACCAACGTTATGCAAACACATGCTCCAAAATACATGAATAACTCCAACACAATTTAGATTGGGACAAATCATTTTCCAAATAAATCTATACCATTTATTCTTTCAAAAACGTCCCATAACACAAAATTGATCATTCTCCAAAACACATATTAAGTGTACATTTATACTCAAAATATCTACTTCCACAAAATAACTCTTTAAACCACAAATACTTATGATTTATTTGTCAAAATGCCCAAAATCCTCAATGTGGGTGTTTTACAAAGTTTATAAAGTTAAACACTTCAAATAATCCAAACTAATCAAATAACTCAACAGTTGATAATTTCATATAAAACATATAAACTTGATTTAAGGCAAATCAACTTGAACTCACCTTGTTAGATTTAGGCAAAATCTAGATTTTTCCCAACTTGAGCTCCTTTGAAGAAATTTGGATCCTCAAGCCAAAACTTCCAAAAACCTAGATCCACAAGTTTCCAATCATTAATATTCATATCCAAACTTTTAGAATCGTTCCCCAAACATTTTACATGAAGATCTCAACTTATACCAAAACCCTAATTTCCATAGATGAAGAAAAGAGAAAGTTACCTTAACCATAACTTGAATCCACCAAACAAAATACCTCTAGGGTCACCAAAATGAACCACAAACTCCCAATCTTGAAAATGGGGAAAAGAGGTTAGATGAAACCCTAGAAACTTGATGAAGAAGATGAAGTGAAATGGGTTCTAGAAAGGTTAAGGTTTATAAAAATGGTGTGGGGTTTGATTTGGAAGAGAAAGATGAAGAGAGGAGAAATGATTTGGGGGTTTTAGATGAGAAAATCGAAATGAGGGAGAGGGAGATCAGATCTAAATGTGAGGGTAAAAGTAGGAGAGAGAGGAGGGAAAATTTGAAGGTGAAAAAGGGTGAAAATTTCGTCAGACTCAATGCGGACGTCCACTTGGAGTCCTATGTGGACGTCCACTTGCATCAGGACGAAAACTGACGAATCTTCTGCTGCTTCCGCGGAAGATCCTATGCAGACGTCCGCTTGCTTCCCTATGTGGACGTCCACTTAATGCGGACGTCCACTTGCACCATGCGGACGTCTACTTGACACGGGTCACCCGGTTAATCGCCCGAACACTGATTTGGTCATAACTTCTTCGTTTTAGCTCCGTTTTCGCTCTGGAAAGGACCGTTGGACTCATATTTGAATTTAGCATCTAGAAAAGCAATAAAACATAAGATTCAATCGAAAATCCTATTTATTCTATTTCTTTTGAAAGATCGATTTCCACACTGACTTGAAATTATACTTACCCGAAAATTACGGGTGTTACAATCCTCCCAACCTTAAAAGAGATTTCGTCTTCGAAATCTAGCTTCCCATTTAACGTTGCCCTTTTAATTGAATGTCTCTGTTTACGAGGAGTTGTCTCTAATCCACTTGACAGAACAATCACGATAACTTTATGCTGATAATCACAACAAATGTCCCCTTAGGTACATTACACTTATATCCGAGCGAACACTAAACTTACTAGAATAGCTTCTAACCACAAGATTTCGGTTGTCTCCCAAACTTAGTTGATCCATACTTCCCCCAACGGCAGATCCCAACTTCCAATCATTCCAGATCTACATGCTATTAAACTATTTCTCCAACCAATCCAATGTTTGATCACTACCGAAACCAATAAAATTCCAATTCCAACTGTTCCCGCTACTGAACCGCCATTTAGTTTATGAGTACCATTAGACTCCAAAAAGAACAGGCGTCCTTGACCCAAGGATTATACAACTCCCAAGCACCAAACATTCGATTGACAAATCTCTGACTAGTTAAGGAAAATCATTCAACTACATCCACTGATCACAGTCCGAACTTCTTAAAATTACTACATATGATACCAATATCCCCCGGGATTTATCGGCCACACTCCAAATATGCCAAAGGGAGCACTTCCAAACATTCCAAAGATCATTGACCCCAAAAGAATAAGTCGATGCCTAAAATCAAAATGGCCATATCGTGAATATGGGTAAGAAGTATTGCATTCCTGGGTGCACTAAGTCAATCTCCAAATAAAGACTTAAAGTTAACATCTGATAAGAAAATAAAAACCCAATTCTTATAGCATTTAATGCGGACGCCCACTTGGAGTCCTATGCGGACGTCCACTTGCATCAGGACGAAAACTGGCGAATCTTCTGTTGCTTCCGTGGAAGATCCTATACGGATGTCCACTTGCTTCCCTATGCGGATATCCACTTAATGCAGACGTACACTTGCACCATGCGGACGTCCACTTGACACTGGTCGCCCGGTTAATCGCCCGAACATTGTTTTGGTCATAACTTCTTCGTTTTAGCTCCGTTTTCGCTTCGGAAAGCACCGTTGGACTCGTATTTGAATTTCGCATCTAGCAAGGCAATAAAACATAAGATTCAATCCAAAGTCCTATTTATTCTATTTCTCTTGAAAGATCGATTTCCACACTAACTTGAAATTATACTTACCCGAAAATTACGGGTTTTACAGTATGGTTTTTCGGATCCTTCTTTTTTCAGGGTTCTGTTATAATCTCATCCCTATCTATCTATTTGGTCTTAAAAATGTACAATCATTATCTTAATTACAGTTTTCCAAATAAAAGTTTGATCTTCAAAAAGAAAGAACACAATATCACTAACTTTAGCTTCAAAAGCATCAAATCAAATTAATCTCCAAATTACTCAAAACCCCATTACAGTTGAATCTAAAACTCAAAATCCCACATCATAACTTATCAATTCACATGAAGAAATGTATATAAAAAAAACATACACAAAATAAGTCCAATTCCACCATATATGTTACAACAACAAAATTTAGCATAAAATCCCCATCTAACTTTAACTAACCAATCTCAATTTCAGCAAAAACCCATCAGTCTAAAACTTAAACCCATCAACAATTTAGAAGATGATGAAGTAGAGATATGAATCGAAAAAAAAAATTCAACAAGTTGATATCTGATGTAGAACAGATGAAAGAATAAAAAAATATCCCAAATTAGAATCGATAATGTAGAACAGATGAAAGAATGTATATACCCTTGATGTTTAAACGCTGGTCGAAGTGGTGGCTGGAGACGGTGATGGTGGCTGTAGAGCTTCATAGGTAGCCGGAGACGAAGACAGGGGCTGTGCAAGACCTAATCGGCGAAGTGGAGGCGTCTGACGAAGTGGAGTGGTCGGTGTTCAAGAGTGTCTACGTTCGAGAAATCAAGAGAGCTTCACAAGTCGCCGGAGAAATCGAGAAATCGAGAGGGAAATTGACAGTGGAGGTGGCCGGTGAAGTGGAGGTCGTCGACGTTCAACGGTGAGGAATCGAGGTGAGTGAGAGGGATTAAAGATTCGAGAGGTCGTCGGCATTTGAGCGGAATCGATCGAGAGCGATGAGAGGTTTGAGAGGGATGAATTAAAAATATGGCTTTATGCGTGATCTTTTTTTAGAAAGTTTAGTAAAATCACCGACGAATTTCCGACGGAAATTCCGTCGGTAATTCCGTCGGTAATTACCAAGAGAACTTAACCGTCGGTGATCACCGACGGATTTCCTTTTTTTTTTAAATTAAAATATATTTACTTTTAATTTATGAATAATTATAAAATTATATTGTTTTTTAAATTATTAATAATTATTAAATACATTATTATATATTATTTAATATTAAAATTATTAAATAAGTTATTAATTTATAAAACTATATTTAAATTGACTAAAACACCCTTGATCTAACTGGACTTAACGGAAACAGTTAACGGGCGTTAGGAGAAGGGACCAAAAGTGTTATGAAATTGTGTCATTTTGTAACAGTTTTGGTCCATCCTTCTAACGGCTGTTATCTTTTCCCGTTAATTCCAGTTAGGTCAGGGGTATACATCTACATACACACATACATACATATGTATACATCCCTTGAACCTCCCTCCACATACATACATACATACATACATACATACATACATACATATGTAGACATACATACATACATATATAGACATGCATATACATGACATACAAACAATACATATGCCTGCTCATACATACACACATAATTATATGCATACGCCATATACATACATATATGATATACATATATGTGCTATATACATACAAACAATACATATGTAGACAATACATCTACATACATACATACATACACACATACATAGACATGATATATACATATACACACACTTATATGCATACAACATATACATATATAGATGATATACATATATACAAGCAATACATGATGTATATATACATATATATACACACATACATACATCTATATATATACATACATACATATAGACATGTACATGGCATACACACATACAATCATATGCATACGACATATACATACATACATGATATACATATATGTGCTATATACATACAAGCAATACATATGTATGTATACAATATATCTATAGATACATACATGCATATATATATACATACATACTTACATGCATTATAACGTCCCAACCAAACATAAACAAGCGGATCAACTCTTATAATAAAATCTTAATGATTAATAATAATAATCCACGCCAAAACGGCTCCCAAACGTACAATAGAGTAAATCAAGGTTTGGTAAACAACCTATACACAACTGAGATAGCAAAATAACTAAATGATAGTCTTCTATTCTCCCCACTAAGCCTTCTCTTTACCCTTAGCTGCTTTGCCTAACTCGCGACGACCTGAAAAGATTTTTAGTTTTGAAAGAGCGAGGGTTAGACCATAGGTCTAGTGAGATCCCTCTAAACAGATAAGCAACAAAATACTTTCCAGAATTTTAAACAACATTTAATAATGGCACATAAATAAAACAATTAAAATTTTCTGGAAGTAGCAACTTAATTAAAATTTTCTAAATACATCAATAACTGGATCATCTACAACCACAATTTAGATTCAACCTCAATACACGTACACAATGTATACATACAGACTAAAAAGGACGGGTGCTACTAATACCCAATAACAATCGTTATCTCCAACTTGCGGAAGACTTCACCAATTACTTACTTTTGCGTCTAGCTAAGACTTTCCATCTTCATAGCATTGCTAGAACCCAACCCTCAACTAGAATCCTGATGCACATGCCGACAAATAAAAAGGTTAGGCTTAATGCCTAGTGAGCTCAAGAGTTTTCAACATATATAAATAAATCGTTTAAAATGTAAGAATGCAATTAAAGTCATAATCTTTCAAAATGATATGCTTTGCTTATGAAACAACTCATTTACCAATAAACATGTATTTTAGACGAAAGAGACACCACGTTGATCGCTAGCCAAACCAAGATGTTTTACAGAAAGATTCCAATATAAAACGTCTTTCGTAAACTTATATTTAACCCAAAACTCACGCAACCCTAAAATGAAAGGAAACCAAATACTGAAAACGTAGGAATGACGCATTCCATTCAAGCCTTAATATACGTGGGGGAAACCCAATATTAAAGCCATCATTTATCGTCGACCACATAAAAACCCAATTTGGTAAAATACGACATTACCATATAAAATACCACGAATCAACGATGAAGAGACCCGTATACACTGAGAATAGAGTAACACGCAAGTAGGCCGTTCACGCGACTTCCTTGTATGTCATCTAAACGTTTCCATCTTGGGTGGCGAGAACACGTGAATGGGGCCACCCGCGATGTTATTGGATTTCACCAACGTGCCCCGGTTCTAGTTCCCATGCCATAATAGACATCACAATCCTCGAACCTGTTGCTGCCCCTTGCCATACTCCGTCGAGTTCCGCCCCGCGGTCTTACGAGCAACCGGGTGCCTAATCCAATCTAGACGAGTTCCAACTCTGCGGCTCAAACCACATATTCCTACTCGCTAGCAAACCCGGGCGGTCACTAAAAGTAACCCAAAACCTCAGGCCTTACATAACCGACAGATTTACGTGCCTATGGATCCATTACGACACTATCTATCATTACATGACTCCAAAAGAATGACCAAAGCACCCAAAGCATGTAATTCACCAATGACATAAACGATCGTCATCATACTCAAAACCCACAACGGTTATAAATCCGGACAAATGTCCACACGACCCATTTAGTCAAAACCAAGCCAAAGGCCCAACACTTTACGTAAATCCCCAAATAAAAACCGATATAATTATTGGAACCCGTTTGACCATCTAATACGCAAACACGACCAAAAGTATAAATAAATAAAATTTCATCGTTGGTTGAGACAAACCATTTTCCCAAATGAACTCATACCCTTATGTTTTCAAAATGGCTCATAACACAATAATATGCACTTTCTGAAAGGGTTTATAAAATCAAATACACAAAATGACACTTACGCCAATTGAACTCCAATTATATATGTAAAATCATCAAATAAGCATTTCAACATGATTTATTTACCAAAATACCCAAAGATCCTAAAATGGGTGTCTCAACATGCTTATAAAACTAAACATTTCAAAATAACTAAAACTTATCAGCAGTTAACAATTTGCGGTAAAACACAAACATTTTTAAATAAACATTTTGGCATGTACACCGTTTTCACAAATCAACTTGAACTCACCTTGCTAGATTTAGGCTAAATCTAGATTTCCCCCCCAACTAGAGCTCCTTTGAAGAACACTTGGATTCTCAAGTCAAAACTTCCAAAAACCTAAATCCATACATATTCAACCATAAATAACATAACCAAACACGTAGAATCATTCCCCAACAGTTTATATCAAATCCCCAAACGAGATCAAAACCCTAATTTCTCCAAAATCATCCAACCAAAAACTTAAGAAATAGAGTACTTGGAACTATGAATGAAGCATTTACAACTTGATTAAAGTGTTAGAAAGAAGAAGGGATGAACTCACATTGGTGGGTTTTGATAAAACTCAAAACCCTAGTATTTTCTTGAAGAAGACAACAATGGAGATGATAAGATGGTAGCTCCTTGAATCCTAGACTTCCAAGACCTTAGATGATGATGGAATGCTTCAAGATCAAAGTAAATGGCCATGGAAATGGTTGAGGTTCGAACCAATATGATAGGAATCGGTTTGGGAGAGAAAGGGAAAAAAGTGGAAGTGAGAAAATGGGATAAGGGGCTGAAAATCGCAACTTTTAACACTCTGGTACCCGTAGGCTATAGTGCCAGGCTATTGTGCCAGTGGCACAATCGCTGGCACAATCGCCAGCTCTGGCTATTGTGACGGCTATAGTGACATTGTCACAATCGCTGTCACAATAGCCAAGAGGGTACCGAACGCTGTTTTGGCCATAACTTATTCGTTTTAGCTCCGATTTCGCACCGGAAGGAACCGTTGGACTCGTAATTGAATCATTTATCCATAAAGACTAAAAAATCTAAGATTCAAGTCCAAAATCATAAATCTTATTTTTTTCCCTCAATATATCGGTTTCTGTATTAACTTTAAATGATACATTTTCAAAAATCGGTTTTTAGTTTTGAAAAAGCGAGGGTTAGACCATAGGTCCAGTGAGATCCCTCTAAACAGATAAGCAACAAAATACTTTCCATAATTTTAAGCAACATTTAATAATGGCACATAAATAAAACACGTTACGGACCACACGACCGTCAAAGACGATGTGTCTAACTCGTGCTGCCTTAATGTTGGAACACACTCCCAACGACATGAACGGGCCACACTCCCCGACACGAGTAGGCAGGCCACACTCCCCGACTTAGGTCACGTAACCCACGTATAATGTATGCCTACATTTAAGGAACAACAATATGTAACACACTTGAACAATTGAATAAAATCATGCCATCATAAATAAACCAACGTTTAGAATAAACTTCACATGCTTTCATCATCAAAAGGTTTAGTTTAGAAAAACTCACCTAATGTCCTTAGCTCGAGACTCGCGTATATTCTTTCAATTTGGTTCGATACCTATAAAGGAAACATCAACCGATAAACCTCTCATTTTTCTATTTTTAAGCAGATTCGACCCTATCGTCACCAAAATAAAAACATCATCGGTCTGCACACCTAACGACTCGAAACCAAAATATCCTACGTTACCGAAAATGGGCCGATACAAATAATAACATGAAACTCCACGCTACAACTCTATTAAAAGGACATGGGCTTCGGCCCAACACCAAACCCGGGCCCTTTGGCCGCCCGGTGAGAGAACTGTGACCGGGGTCTCCCCCCTTGACCTGTATTGATTCCGACCGGGGTCTCCCCCTTGACCGGTATTGATTCCAACCGGGGTCTCCCCCCTTGACCGGTATTGATTTCGACCGGGGTCTCCCCCCTTGACCGGTATTGATTTCGACCGGGGTCTCCCCCTTGACCGGTATTGATTTCGACCGGGGTCTACTCGACCCAGGTCTCTGCGACCGGACTATCGAACGAATAACCCCAGGGCCCTGATTCTCCTACACAAATCGAAGATGAAAACTCCAAAATCTCACACAACAGATTCAATCCATACTCTAATCGATGCAGTAACTCTAATTCATTAAACAATCCATTAACTACTTTAATTTCTGCCAAGTTCTAATTATTTCAATTTCAAAACTCAACCCAGGTATTTTCCAACTTCAGAACCATTTTCAATTCAATCTCCATTAATAGCTTTAGAAATAAACATTAAACCCTTACTATTTAAGAGATGAGGATTAAGATTTTACCTTACAGAACTTGAAGAAATCCGGTCTCGACTCCCTTGCTTTCTCTATCGATCGGTTGCTTGCAAGAGCTCTCTCTCTCCCTATGATAAATTCTTATCAGCCGCCTCCAAGCCCAATACTCTAGGGTTTTATCCCTAAATCCTCAAAATTCCATTATTGATCCCCCAAAAACCCCTTTTTAAAATTCTCACCCCAAAACTTTAAGATTTCTACTTTTAACCCGGTTGTTACATGCATGCATAGACATGCACACACATATAGACATATACACACACTTATATGCATACGACATGTCGACATACACGTATATACATGATATATATATATATACTATATACATACAAGCAATACATGTGTATACATATATATATATATACACATGCATGTTATACTATATAGACATATACATAAGTACATACACATATAGACATGTACATGATATACACATACACTTATACACATACGACATACATACATACATACATACATCAACAGATCACTGACGAACTTCTTGGGAAAAAAATTTAACAATTCATAAATTTACCGACGGATCACCGACAGATTATTGGAATTAAAAAATAATAATTAGATTATAAAGGTTTCTGACGGATTACCGACGAAATTCGATATTAAAAAAAATCAAAAATAAAACAATTTTCGGCCCGTCGGTGATCCATCGGAAATGTTTATATTACCGGCGGATATGTTGTTCATCACAAATAGCTTCAATCCGTCGGAAATTGATCGGTGATCCGTCGGTGATTACCGACGGATTCTTGCCGTAGGTAATAGTTGGTCGGTATTAAGGGTTTTCCTAGTAGTGGGTTAATTCGAGAATAATAACCAAATAACAAAATACGAAAACAGCCGAATCACATGTGATTCACGTGACTTTGGTCGTCGCCCACTCATCTTTGCGTGGACCATATTCCGTAATCACATATAAAATCACGTGTGATTAATTTGGCCTTTTTTGTTCTCATTTTTTGACCATGTTATCGTTTCATCCTCCTTCTATGTTTTATAATATAGTAAATATTATAGTCTCATAAATAAATATATTTGTGATGGATATATATTAAGGAAATATGGTTAAAAATTTGAAAAAATATATATATCGGCATGAGTATCAAATTAAAGAGAATAACATACTTATTTTTATATAATTTATTTAATTAAAATCTTAATTATATTTAAAATAATTTAAATTTTAAGAAAACGAGATAAATCTATTGAAGAAGTTTCAAAATTTGATCCATTCATTTGGAAAGGGTACTATAAGTTTCCAAAAACTCTTCAAGATTTCAATTTTATTGTATACAAAATGTATAAAATAGGAATATCATAGAAATTGAAAGATCTTTTATGCATAACTGATTTATATTTAAATGCTTCAACAATTGTAATTTGAAAAATTAGAAATCTAAAAATAAAAAGTTAGATTATTTATAATATGGTATAAATATATTGCGATTTTTGGATATATACACATAATTATATTTATGATGATATATACCTTTACTTTGAAGGCATCTTCAAACCAACACTAAAAACATAGAAATGGAGGTGTTTTTTCATCTCTAACATAACGTTAAAACACTAAAAAATATGGAGGTCACAAATGTTGACCTTTATATTTGGAGGTCAATAAAGTAGACTCTCTCTCTCTCTCTCTCTCTCTCTCTATATATATATATATATATATTTATTAAAAGTTTAATATATTAAGATGTTTATTATTATAATAATATTAAAGATGGTTTTTAGTGTTTAATAGACCCACAATTTTTAGTCTTTTTAGTGTTTTATTTTTAATGGTTGGGTTGGACATTGTCTGAGAAAAAAAAAAGTTTGCTACCAATTGGACAAAAAATTATAAGAGCATTTCCAATTGATTCTCCAATATTTTTTCAAAATGGAGAATGAAACTTCAAAATCTCTAAAATAAAAGTACATTCAACTTTAAAAGATTTTACATTTTGGAAATTATAACATTGATTATATTATTAAAATATTTCATTCATTTAATAAAATATTATATTCTCTTTCCAAAACTTTAATCTCAAAGTTTCCTTTCAACGAGAATATATTGAAAAAAGTGTTTGACTTTCATTGTAATAATTTTTAGGGAGTTCTCCAAATTTGAAAAATTTTACTCTCTCTATCTCTCTCCTACTTTCTCTATTTTAGAAAATCTGTTGAAGTAAAAAAACATGACCAAAATCTCGATTTTTTCCATTTTGGAGAATTAGTTGGAGATGCTCTAATAAAGTTTGCTAGATAAAATTTCATTGCGAGTAATAATTGACTTTTTGATCTTAATTTGCCTATGTCAAAAAATGTGTGCATGTTTGTGATGGAGTTCTTACTTATGTAAGTACTTGTTTTGTTAGGTCTTCTCAACCATGGATGTCTAGACCAACTTTTGTGTACCTCAACTGATCTCATGGAGCTCTTGCCCCTGTAGAGGCAACCACAAAATCTCTAGGGACCTTGAAGGGACTTGAACTGGTAACCTCTAGGAAGGAGCCCCAAAAGCTTAAACCTTTAATAGCAGTAAACTAACCTCTCAAGGTTTTGTCAGGTCTTATTTGTTGCATATATGCTTGGTTTTAACCTCTAGGAAGGAGCCCCAAAGGCTTAAACCTTTATTAGCAGTAAGTTAACCTCTCAAGGTTTTGTTAGGTCTTATTTGTTGCATATATGATTGGTTTTGTAACTTAACAGGGCAAATAAAACATACAAGTAATATTTCTATATCTATTTCGAGATCTTCAAAATGTTTAAGTAAAGGTTTAGTGTGGTGGTGTTTCCTTTATAAGAACAAGTTAGACTTGCAACAACTATCACAGTATAAAGCTACTTATAGCCATACTGTAACACCCATGATTTTGGAAATACTTAACCCATAATGTCGTAACGGTATGACCATTATAATGGAGGTTTAGTAAGGTTTTACTTCCCTTTTGTAGTGGAGCCATCGAGGATCGAATCGGACGCAAAAACGGAAGGACACCGGGGGAAATGGATTCCCGCGGTTTGGTGCGTGGCTTGGAAGTCGCTACACAAACCGCCCAAGTCGCTGGGTCGACATCAGAAGCACGCACGGCTTACCACGCGACCTCAAGTCACGGGCAAGCCCGCGGGAGCGACCTCGAAGCTTAAAATCGATATTTTTGGGGTTTTTCTTCATTTGGTTGCATCTCCTTCATGCTAAGTTCGATTGGGGTGATTCTTGAACCTAGGGTTTCGTTTTTGGAAGCTTTCGAAGATGAGATAGAAGAGGATTGATGATCTTGGGTTGATTCAAGGTTTTGTAGTCAAGGTAAGCTCCTCATCACCTCAAACTACAAACTAGGTTTTGATACCTTTCATTCTCTCCCTTATATCCTTCAAATTTGGTGTATGTTGGTAGCTTTGTGGTAAAGGAAACATTGTGGGAATGTTGGATCTATCAACTAGAGAGGTCCCTTGAAGATCTCTAGTCTTCATCAAAGGAAACATAACATTTGGGGATAAAATCTAGATTTAGCTTTAAATCTAGCGAGGTGAGTTCAAGTTGCTATGTGAAAACTATGTACATGCCAAAATCACATTTATAAAATGTTTTCCTTTACATTTATCAAATGTGGGTATTATTTGATGAGTGTTGCATCTTAGTATCACGAGTTTATAAATCTTGAGAAAGGTCCGTATTTGGGGGTTTTAGACATTTTGATATCTAAATCATATTTATGGATTCTTTGGATGATTTATCTTATAAATGGAGATTATTTTGGTCTTAATGCATTTTGGTGTATTTGGGTTGAAAATGCATATTGTTATGATTGAGACATTTTGAAAATGTAAATGATATGATATCTATTGGAAAATGGTTGGTCCCAACCAATGATGGGTTTTTGAGTTGATAATGTTTTGGAACATGTGTTTTGTATGAACATTGGTTAAATACATTTTTATCGCTCATGATGCCTTTATTGGAATGGCCTTTGAGTTGTTGAGTTCTTGACTCGGTTTCAACCCTGTTGGGTCTTGGGGACATTTTTCCGGTTTTGATAGCTCGATGTGGAGCTTTGGATATGTTTTGCATTTATTGCTTTTGATTTGAGAATTACATGTTTTTGAGTGCGTTGGTAATTCAATTTGGAGTCATGTAATTTATATGATGTAATTCCTAAATGAGTAAGCTTGTCTGGATGGTGAGATCCCAAGGTAAAGATCCGGATAGGTCGAACTTGGTGAGCATTTGAGTAAAAGACTTGGATAGAGTTGAACTCATTGTTGTATTGGACTAAAGACCCGGATAGAGTTGATGTCCTCAATGACTAAAGACCTGGATAGTGTTGATATCCACAATGACTAAAGACCTGGATAGGGTTGAGGTCCAAAATGACTATAGAACTGGATAAGGTTGATGTTCGCAATGACTAAAGACTCAGTTTGAGTTGATGTCCGTAATGACTAAAGACCCGGTTTGAGTTGATGTCCGATATGAGTAAAGAATCGGTTTGAGTTGATGTCCGTAATGACTAAAGACTCAGTTTGAGTTGATGCCCGATATGACTAAAGACTCGGTTTAAGTTGATGTTCGATATGACTAAAGACTCGGTTTGAGTTGATGTCCGATATGACTAAAGACTCAGTTTGAGTTGATGTCCGATATGATCGAATACTCGGTTTGAGTCGATGTTGATAATGACTAAAGATCTAGATTGGGTTGATGTCATAGGTTTTTCCATCCTCGAGACATGTTCATAACATAGATACGTGGCTTAACTTGGTGTGCCCGCCACGTTCAATGGAGACGGGTCTCCCACGTCACCGAAAGACGTTGTCTTGGGTATTGAGCATCATCATGTTTTGGTAACATTTTGTATAGGGATTGTTACCCATGAATTGTGGTTTAGTTATTAAACCTTATCATGTTTTTGGATATTTTGGATAATAGAGTTTGTCCTGGTTTTCAGTATTGAATATAGATTCTTATTTGTGTTTTGGGTGAGTATTGGGTTTTTCTAAGTCATCTTTGAAAGAATGTTTGGTATTAGTATTTTCATCATGAAAATGTCAGGCTTTAAGAAACATGTTGACTTTATATTTTTATATTTACCACTTTAGAAAACATGATTTAAATTCAGTTAACGATTTATATGCTTATGATGGAAACTCTTGAACTCACTAGGCATTAGTCTAACCTTTTTATTTGTCGGCATGTGCATCAGGTTCTGGCTGGGGATTATTACTAGTGACACTATGAAGAAAGGAGTGCTAGATGTGTGTTCGAGGGGTGAATAGTATGGTGAAGTCTTCCGCTTTTGTATTAGGAAGAACAATTTGTATTTGGGTTAAGTAACACCTAACTCCGGTTTAGTCCTTGTATGTTAATGGAGTTTAGAATTGTTGAGGTTAATTGTAGAATTTTACCTTGAGGTATTTTGAGTTTTGATTTGTAGGAGGAAGTATTGTTCCTCACTTGATGTTATATCAAAATTTTAAATTAGTTGCTATTACCTAATTTAAGGGTGTTACACACACCATTACATTATTAGACCGAGTGATTGAGGCCAGTTTGTAGTGAGAAAGGTGACAGGGGGTATATGCTAGGGAGGTTAACGGTCGAAGCAATCCACCTCCTTGAAAACCTGATGGAGAAATATAGGGAACATAGTAAGGACCTATACATAATGTTTATAGACATGAAAAAGGCCTATGATAGTGTATCCTCAAAAGTGATTTCGAGGAGCCTAGATGAGAGAAAGGTACCATGGAGGTAAAGTAATAACCCATTTTTTCATTTTGGCTATTTTTAGATGTTCAAGGGTCTTCCTTTTAAGGAATCATATATCTAGATGACTAAAGGTGTAAATTAGGGTCAAAAAGGTGTTTACACCCCATTTCATCATTTTTGTTCCAATGATTTATTTCACCTTTGTGTGTGTGTGTGTGTGTGTGGAGAGAGAGCTGCCATTTGGGAGAAAATCTTGGAGAAGAACCTATTACAATTTGACGAAAGAACAAATGATTCAATGGATTCCATTATTAAGGTATGAACTATTTCTTCCTTGATTAATGCTAGATCTCTCCATTCTTTTTTAGGGTTTTAATGTTTTTGAGATTTTTTAATTTAAGAGGTTCATGGTTGACGAAATGATGGATTTTATGGTGAACACCATTTTAGGTTTGAATTTGGTTATGATTTGAAAATTAAAATCTTTTTACCTTGTTGATTTACGGAATTTTGTTCAATATCTTTGAGTTTGAGATTTTCAAGGTCGAAAGCTTGATTAATAAGTTTTTGGATTGATATTAGAACGATTGGGTGGTGTTTGATTGTTTGGATGTGTTTTAGGAATAATTTTGGAGGTTTAAATGTATTGGTTTATGTTGGAAGGACCTTGAATTCGAGTTTAAGGTTGAGGAATTGAATGTTCAGATCAGAAATCAAGTTTTTGGCAAGTCGAACAGGGCTGGATGCGACCTTAGCCGCGACTTAAGGTCGCGTGGGCCATCGTTTTGAGCGTTTTTCTGACCTTTTCGATTTCATTGTGGGACTAGTTTAGGGTGTTGTTTAAGGTTTTGTGTAGAGTGTTAATTATGAGGATTTAATGCCTTTCTTAACCCTTTAATTCAGGCGCTCTGTTTGGGAAGTTATAGCCATTAAGACTAGGTGTAGAGTGTCAAACGACAAGTGAGTTCTCTTATACCAGGTTCCTGAAATGCAATAAATGCTTTGACAGAATATCCTTTACAAAATGTTTATCAATGATTTTACAAGCATGCAATATTTGTTTACACTGCTTGTAGTTGTAGTTTGTGAAGTGTGAACTGTTGAATATGCACACATAATGTTTTGCATTAATGCTTATTGTGCATGAATGCATGTGGGTCGGTGATTGTGGGTGGTGTTTGTGGGTCGGTGATTTGCATAGTGGACTCATAAGAGTGAATATTTTTTTGTGCATTTGAATACGTTTCATATTGCACGAGGGACTGGCAGGTGTGTAGCCAGTTTGTGAAGTCACAAGTGTGCGCGACTGGAACTATGTGGTCGTTGTGTATGGGTAATCGTATGGAAATGTGGTCTTTCGAGTCCGCATTCAATTTTAGCTTATATTTTATGAAACGATGTTAAAAATTGTGTTTATTTATATACGGTGGTTTACAAGGAGTTCACTAGACCTTTCAGTCTAATCCCAGTTTTTAAAACTAAAATATTTTCAGGCAAATATCATGTTAGAATGCTAACATGGAAAGAGTAAGCTGTAAACCTCGAAAAGAAAGTGGTTTTGGTTACCGTATTGCTAGTAATGATGTTTAATTTATGCTTATGTTGGAAGCTCGGCTTGTCAATTATCGGTAAGAATCTTAGCTTCATGTAGATTTATTTTCTTTTTGTTGTTGGTTTTGGAGAGATCTTGGGAAGTTTGTTATAATGGATCGTTGATGGATCGTTTGTTGGTTGTTTATTTATTATTGAGGTAATTTTTGGATTTCGGGGTGTTACAGGTATATCAAGGAAATACAAGATATGTACATGTGAACAAGGACTTGAGTTAGTATCCTAATAGATACGATGAAACATTTCCTGATGCAGAAAGGGTTGCACCATGGAGCGTCCCATGGTGTATATTTTTTTACTGGCGATATCATAATGATAGGGAAAGACAAAGAGAGAGAGAGAGAGAGAGGTGAATGTTACGTTGGGCCAATGATAATGACATTGGATACAGAAAGCTTGCGCATTAAACGCTCAAAGATCAAAAACCCATGGGGCAATTTTAGAAGAGATTGTACTAATGAAAGGGTAACAATCAATATCGGCGAGTAAAGGGTACCCCAAAAAAATGCTACAACTAGCTAGGTTCCATAAGCCGAAAGGAGGGAGATGTTAGCGACAACGTTACACACCGAATAAAGGCACAATGGTTAAAGTGGGAGGTAACCTCGTGAGCATTGTGTGACTAAAAGGTCTCATTAAAACTAAAGAGAAATTCTAGATGATAATCAGACCAAAATTTTTATATGGATCTAAGTGTTGGCCGATAAAGAAGGCATATGAGAGATAGTTAGAAGTTGCAAAATGAAGATACTGAGAAGTACATGTCGTAGGAATGTAGGACAAATTTTAACATGATACTTAGTGGGGTTCTCAGGGAGATCTAGGAGTTGTGCTTTTCATGCATGTATAAAATAAGAGAGAATGGTTTTTCCATATTAAGAAAAGACAGATGTTGGCACCAATAAAAATGGTGGAAAACTTAACAGTTGAGCGGGTGAAGATAAGGGGCAGTGTAACATCCGAGAAATTTAAGGTAAGTACTCACGTCTAGCGTTCTGTTAATCATAATAATTTATGAGTCTGAAGTCCTTTGGTGTATAAATTTATTCGCATTTGGTATAGTCTTGTTATGCTTTAATTGAAATATCTATCTATGCGTGCGTAATAGAATCGAAGCAGAATTTTTGGGTTTCGGGGGTGTGGTGCGACAGTGCCACGCAACAGTGCCAAGGGCACAGTCGCAGGGCACAGTCGCGGGGTCTGTACCAAGACTTGGTGGGCTGGCGCGACTATGACACCGCGATAGTGACATGGGCACTGTCGCCGGTCACTATCGCGTGGTGTGTACCGTGAGTGGGGACTTTGGCGCGATTGTGCCCATGCGACAGTGCCATGGGCAAGGTCGCCAGGCACTGTCGCCGTCGGGGTCTGAAGTTATAAAATTAGGTTTTAGCTTTTCATCTCATTCTTCTCATTCCTCTCATCTTAGAACCGACTTAGGAGAGTTTGTGGGCGATTTTCTTCCTACTCAAACCCTTCCCACACTTACTAGAACCCTAGTTTAGTTAGGGACATTTATTGAGGGTCATAGGGGGGGATTGGAAGAGCATTGAAGAGAAGCATTAAAGTCAACCAAGTTTTTTTTCAATCATCTATTTATCTCAACCAAGTTTCTAGGGTTTCTTCTAAAACCTTAGATAGTGAGTTTCTTCAAACTATTTTCAAATGAGATACATATCTTGTGTGGTTATTTGTCATTACTTCATATACATGTATAAATCTGATCACCTGATAAGTTTGACCTAACTGCTACTTTTGTGATTATTGGGAATTTTGGCTATTGTTCATCATGTGGACTTGATGGGATTATTATTGCCATTATTTGGTCCTGATTGTGTAATATCATGGGATTTGTGAATATCATTGTTGGACTTACATGTTTTAGAGTTTTGGACCTAAAATGGGATTGATCCTTTGTGAGGTCTTATATATGTATCTTGTTGATTTGGAATATATATATAGATGGATATTGCATGTATATTAGATGAACCATGAGTAAGCTTTAGGAGGATGTAGTCTAGGGTGCCACCATGACGATATACACCTAGACCTCCGCTATTTGGAGTAATGCCTGGGAGGTAGTTTTCAAGTGCGCCGGGTCTTCGGGATGTTGCCCATGAGAGTGAACATCAGGGTACATTGACTTGAGGTGAAACTCTTTAAGTGATGGGTCTCCCCCATTGATTCCTTTATGACCCTTATTGACTATAATTGATATAAATGATTATGCCATGCTTTTGTACAACTCACTAGGCTCGTTTGGCCTAACACTTGATTGGTTGATGTGTATCTCAGGTTATAGCGGCGCGCCCGCCAAGAAGGTCTAGATGACTTTAGATGCGAGCTTGGGGATATTTTTGGGACGCCAATTATAGATGATTTGTATTTTGAATTGGATCACAACTTGAATTAATCTTGTTCCTAGATAGGATTTAGATTAAAGGGTTGTCTTTCATTTTATTGTTATTTATTACAAACTTGCAAACTTAACAGGCGTATATTGTTTCCCTTTTTGGGATGATCTCGTGTTTTGGCATATTTCTGTATATAACATTCCGTTTCGAAATTTTTGTTTGTGCCATTTTTGGGGTGTTAGAAGTTGGTATCCGAGCTCTAGTTTAAGTGAACTAGGTGTCAACTCTAGTATGCCTAGACTTAGACTGTAGGTGCCTATGACATCACTCTCCATACGAGTAGAGCATTCCTAGGTGGGGAGAGTATTAGGATTACGGAAGTGCATTGATTGAAATTTGTAATGATGACAATGAGGATTCTTATGTAAAGTACATTCACAATCTCACTTGGCCAATGTTGTTCTGAATTTATGATTACGTGAGCATGCTTGGGATTGTTATTATGATAATTAATCTTTGTAGTGGTACGTATTGAACCGTTTATCTTCTAAAGAATTAACCGGTATGACCTTTATCATGTGTGACAACTCACAATGGTAAACACGAGGAGTCGGGTTGGGGCGACCGGGGATGCAAATGAGGCGAGTGTAACCTCCTCGAAAACTACAAGGCAAGGAAACCCAACGACAAACCGATTTGTCCCACCGGTTCCCCAAATGCTAGAAGGAATCGTAGACGAAGTTCCTCAAGTGAACTTGGAAACCGAGAATCCGGTTATTCAAGAGGTGGACCCTCAATCGGTCCTATTGGCTAGCATAATGCAAATGATGAACTCCGCGATGAACAAATGGGTTGATAAATTTATGAAGTTGTTGGGGGACCGAGACACAAGTAACCGGAGACATGAATCCATGGGGGATAATGCGGCGAATGGATCGGGCGGTGCCGAAAATGAAATTGGAACGGAGGAGCACACAACTAGAACCGAAAAGAGGAAGGATGAGGGTTGATATTTCAAGACTTTCCTTTGTAGTCGGGCTCCAGAGTTCTCCGGAACGACCGATCCATTAGCGTGTATGAAATGGATTCAAGATGCGGAAATGGCATTCGAGTCAAGCGAGTGCGCAGACTCTCAAAGGGTCAAGTTTGCGTCCCAACTTCTCAGAGGGGATGCGCTGAGTTGGTGGAATGTTACCAGAAGGACTCTTACACCGGAGGTTCTGGCCAAGTTCACTTGGCCAACCTTCAAGAAGAAGATTATGGAGAAATATTGCAACGAGAGGGTGCTTAGAAGGGCAATTTGTCTATTGCCGACTACGCGAAGTAGTTCATGGACAAACTCAGCTTAGGTGAGCACTTGGCAATGGATGAGGGGTCGAAGATAAAGGCTTTCGTGAAAGGCTTACCGGCGGAAATGAAGACGGGCGTGTGGAATGCTCAAAAGGTTACCTTACAAGAAGTGATCGAGGCATCTCAATTGGTAGAGGATGACATCGTGCAAGAGAGGGAGGAGAAGAAGCAACAAGGAGAGAAGAGAAAGTGGGAAGGGCCGATCGGGCCCGTGCGACGATCCAAACCCTTTAATGGGGGAAATAACTTTGAGCCACGGCGTGAGTCAAGATGGTGCCCCAAGTGCAGAGGTAAGCATTTCGGGCCTTGTAATCCAAAACCTTTCTCCGACTCTATCGAGTACTTTAAATGTAGGCGGAAGGGCCAGTTGATTAGGGACTTCCCCTCCCAAGGGGGAGTTTGATATGAGTGCCGGGAACCGGGGAACATCAAGAGAAATTATCCGAAGCTAGCGAGGGGTCATCAAGGGGTTCCGAGCGCGGCCGTGCCCAAGAAGGAGATCCAACCGAAAGCGCCAAGTCGAGCCTTTCAAATGACGGCGGATGAGGCAAGAGAGACGACGGATGTTGTGTCGGGTACGTTTCTAGTGAACTCTCTACCTACCCGTGTGTTGTTTGATTCCGGTGCGAACCGATATTTTGTGTCCACTTCGTTTTGCAAGAATTTCTCTACTCCTATTAGTGTATTGAATGATGCTCTAGTGGTGGAGGTAGCCAATGAAGAGCATTTGTTGGTTCAGGAATGTTATGTCGGGTGTACCATAGAGTTAGATGGGGTGTCCTTTGTGATAGACTTGTTACCGACAAACATTGAGGGGTTCGATGTGGTCGTTGGGATGGATTGGTTATCCAAGAATGATGTCGGTATATTTTTCTCTAAGAAGCTCTTCTGTGTACCGTTGCCGAAGGGTGGAGAAGTGATAGTCTATGGGGAGAAGAATCGAAGGGTCAACATGATCATTTCGTCAATCAAGGCACAAAAGAGCCTAGCCAAGGGGTGTACCTCATACTTGGCCAACGTGATAAATGCAAAGTTAGAGAAGAAGAAAGTGGAAGACGTGGATGTGGTGCGCGACTACCCGGATGTCTTTCCGGAGGATCTACCTGGGCTACCACCGGAACGACAAGTAGAATTTCATATCGACCTCACTCCGGGTGCCGCTCCAATTGCTCGTGCTCCTCATCGTTTAGCCCCGACAAAGATGCAAGAAATGATGACGCAACTACAGGAAATCCTCGAGAAAGGATTTATATGACCGAGCTTGTCACCTTGGGGAGCCCCAGTTTTATTTGTGAAGAAGAAGTACGGGTCTATGCGGATGTGTATCGACTACTGAGAACTCAACAAGGTCACTGTGAAGAACAAGTATCCACTTCCTCGGATCGACGACCTCTTCGATCAACTACAAGGGGCGGGGTGTTTCTCCAAGATAGACTTGCGGTCTGATTTCCATCAAGTGCGGGTGAAGGAGAGAGATATTCCGAAGACGGCGTTTCGGACGAGATATGACCACTATGAGTTCCTAGTCATGCCATTTGGATTGACTAATGCTCTGGCCGTCTTTATGAACCTGATGAACCGGGTATGTCGACCCTTATTAGACAAGACGGTTATAGTCTTCATCGACGATATTCTTATCTACTCTCGGGACGATATTCTTATCTACTCTCGGGACGAGATGGGACGAGTGGATCCGGCTAAGATAGAAGCGATGATGGATTGGGAGCCACCGACGAGTCCAACGGAAATAAGGAGTTTCTTGGGCTTAGCTGGTTTCTACCGGCGGTTTATTCAAGATTTTTCGAAGATCGCCTCTCCACTCAAATCTTGACAAGGAAGAACGTTAAGTTCTTATGGACCGAGACGCAAGAGAAAGCCTTCCGGACTCTCCAAAAGAAGTTATGCGAAGCACCGGTCCTATCCTTACCCGAAGGATCCGAAGACTTCGTGGTTTATAGCGACGCCTCCAAGTTGGGTCTTGGGTGCGTTTTGATGCAAAGGGGGAAGGTGATCGCGTATGCATCGTGACAACTCAAGGATCACGAGAAGAATTACCCGCATGACTTGGAGTTAGCGGCGATGCTATTTTTTTTGGGAAGGGTGTCCTAGGCTATGCCTAGACTAATCCCTTGGCAAATTATGACTGTAAGACATTAGCCCTGATTAAACCTCAGTGGCCACAATTGTTGTGTATGCCTAGATTCGAACCTGGGCAGATGGGATATTCCACCACATCCCCCATGGCGATGCTATTTGCCTTGAAGGTATGGCGACATTACCTCTACGGGACGAAGTGTACTCTATTCACCTATAATAAAAGTTTAAAGTACATATTTGACCAAAAGGACCTCAATATGCAGCAACGAAGGTGGTTGGAACTCTTAAAAGATTACGACTGTGAGCTGCTTTACCACCCCGGTAAAGCCAACGTTGTGTCGGATGCTTTGAGTCGGAAAAGTTATGGGAGTGAAGTCAAAGTCACTCTTTCAAGGATCAACATGATATCAAGCTTAGTGGAGAACATCAAGAAGAGCCAAGACGAGGCACTTCGTGAGGAGAACCTCAAGGCCGAGATCATGGTGAAGCAAAAAGAATTACTTACAGAAGATAGCCGTGGCCTCAAGTTGTTTCAAGGGACGATATGGGTACCGAAGATTGGAGGAAACCGAAAGTTACTTTTGGCGGAAGCTCACAAGACCAAGTACTCTATACATCCCGGTAGCACAAAGATGTACAAAGATTTGAAATTACATTATTGGTGGCCGGTTATGAAGCTCGATGTGGCCAACTATGTGGAAAAGTGTGTCACTTGCCTTCAAGTCAAAGCGGAACACCAGAGACCTTATGGAAGCTTGCAACCGTTGGCCATTCCTGAATGGAAGTGGGAGCATATCACGATGGACTTCGTCACCAAACTATCGAGGACCTTGAAGAGACACAACACTATTTGGGTGGTGGTGGATCGACTCACAAAGAGCGCACACTTCTTAGCGATGCGGGAAACCTTACCGATGGATAAATTAACTAAGCTCTACATTGATAAAGTAGTGTCACATCACGATGTCCCACTATCCATAGTTTCGGATCGGGATAGTCGGTCCACTTCAAAGTTTTAGGATGGGTTACAAAAGGAGTTAGGCACGAAGGTCAAGTTGAGCACGACTTACCACCCCCAAACCGACGGGCAAAGTGAGAGGACCATCCAAACTCTCGAGGACATGCTTCGTTCATGCATCATAGACTTCGGAGGGAATTGGGATTCACACTTTCCATTAGTGGAATTCACGTACAACAACAGTTACCATTCGAGCATTGGAATGGCACCATTTGAGGCACTTTACGGACGAAAGTGTAGGACACCGGTGTATTGGCTCGAGGTGGGAGAGAAACAATTTGCGGGGACCGGAAATCATACAAGAAACGGTCGACAAGATGAAAAATATTAGGGAGCATTTGAAGGCGGCTCAAGATTGGCAAAAGAGCTACGCAGACAAAAAACGAAGACCGGTCGAATTCCAAGTGGGTGAGCGGGTTATGTTGAAGGTGTCACCATGGAAGGGAATCATCCATTTCGGGAAGCGCGGAAAACTTAGTCCTTGTTTTCTTGGACCCTTCACCATTTTGGAGAAAGTTGGACTCCAAGCTTATAGGTTGGATTTACCACCGGAAATGGAAGGGATTCACCCTACGTTTCACGTGTACTATCTTCGCAAGTACCTTGCCGAAGAAGAAAACGTCATCCCATTGATAGAGATTCGGGTGGACAACGGGAACCGATGCGTGGAGGAACCAGAAGCCATATTGGAGTCGAAAACAAAGCAGCTGCGGCATAAGGAAGTGACCATGTTGAAGGTTCAATGGAAGCACCACCGGGGTGCCAATGTGATGTGGGAATCAGAAGAAGACATGAAGAAGAGGTAACCTCATTTATTCAGAGAGTGAGATTTCGGGGACGAAATCCTTATTAGGTGGGGAGGATTGTAACATCCGAGAAATTTAAGGTAAGTACTCACGTCTAGCGTTCTATTAATCATAGTAATTTACGAGTCTGAAGTCCTTTGGTGTATAAATTTATTCGCATTTGGTATAGTCTTGTTATGCTTTAATTGAAATATCTATCTATGCGTGTGCAATCGAATCGAAGCAGAATTTTCGGATTTCGGGGGTGTGGTGCGACTGTGCCAAGGGCACAGTCGCGGGGTCTGTACCGAGACTTGGTGGATTGGGGCGACTATGACACCGCGATTGTGACATGGGCACTGTCGCCAGTCAATATCGCGTGGTGTGTACCGTGAGTGGGGACTTTGGCGCGATTGTGCCCATGCGACAGTGCCATGGGCATGGTCACCGGGCACTGTCGTCGTCGGGGTCTGAAGTTATAACATTAGATTTTTAGCTTTTTATCTCATTCTTCTCATTCCTCTCATCTTAGAACCGGCTTAGGAGAGCTTGTGGGCGATTTTCTTCCTACTCAAACCTTTCCCACACTTAGTAGAACCCTAGTTTAGTTAGGGACATTTATTGAGGGTCAAGGGGGGGGGGGTTGGAAGAGCATTGAAGAGAGGCATTAAAGGCAACCAAGTTTTTTTTTTCATCATCTCTTCATCTCAACCAAGTTTCTAGGGTTTCTTCTAAAACCCTAGATAGTGAGTTTTCTTCAAACTATTTTCAAATGAGATACATGTCTTGTGTGTTTATTTGTCATTACTTCATATACATGTATAAATCTGATCACCTGATAAGTTTGACCTAACTGCTACTTTTGTGATTATTGAGAATTTTGGCTATTGTTCATCATGTGAACTTGATAGGATTATTATTGACATTAGTTAGTCATGATTGTGTAATATCATGGGATTTGTGAATATCATTGTTGGACTTACATGTTTTAGAGTTTTGGACCTACAATGGGATTGGAACTATGTGAGGTCTTATACATGTATCTTGTTGATATGGAATATGTATATAGATGGATATTGCATGTATATTGGATGAACCATGAGTAAGCGCTAGGAGGATGTAGTCTAGGGTGCCACCATGACGGTATGCACCTAGACCTCCGCCATTTGGAGTAATGCCTGGGAGGTAGTCTTCAAGTGCGCCGGGCCTTCGGGATGTTGCTCATGAGAGTGAACATCAAGGTACATTGACTTGAGGTGAAACTCTTTGGTGTGATGGGTCTCCCCCATTGATTCCTTTATGACCCTTATTGACTATAATTGATATAAATGATTATGCTATGCTTTTGTAGAACTCACTAGGCTCGTTTGCCCTAACACTTGATTGGTTGTTGTGTATCTCAGGTTCTAGCGGCGCGCCCGCCAAGAAGGTCTAGATGACTTTAGATGCGAGCTTAGGGATATTTTTGGGACGCCAATTATAGAAGACTTGTATTTTGAATTGGATCACAACTTGAATTAATCTTGTTCCTAGATAGGATTTAGATTAAAGGGTTGTCTTCCCTTTTATTGTTATTTATTACAAACTTGTAAATTTAACAGGCGTATATTGTTTCCCTTTTTGGGATGAGCTCGTGCTTTGGCATATTTCTGTATATCACATTCCGTTTCCGGAAATTTTTGTTTGTCCCATTTTTGGGGTGTTACAGGCAGACCAATGATGAGGTGGGAGATCAACTGAGGTTGGACATGGTGGCCTTTGATAGGAGTATTGGAGACGCATGACTAGAATAACAGATTTCTGTAAGGACTAGTTGCTAATGTAGCTGTGGGGAGGCTCAACGAGTCAACATATAGGCTAAAACATCTTAAGATGGTTTGAGGAATATATTTTGAGAATCGAGAGAACCACTATATGCTTTAATGCATATGCACCATCAAAATATGTATTTTGTCAATGAGTATATATACTTACTGAAATCAAGGATTTAAATGATGAAGGATGTGGTGTGATGATGAGGGCAAGCCGTAAGCCTTACAAGTTACAACAAGACCACGACGTTTTTCAAGGCGTGTCGGAAGGTGGCACACACACATAAATAATAATGTAGAACAATTTAAATTCATATAAAGTAATACAACTAAAAAAGAAAGAAGAACAATTGATATCAAATATATAAAACTTATAAGAAAATGATGTCAAAAGTACAAAATCGGGATTAAATCTTATGAGTCTCTACCCGCTACTTTCTTCAATCTTCAAGGAATTCATGTTAATTCGGCTATTTGTGTATACGAATGGAGTAAAAATTTACCTATTTAGGATTTTAGTTTTTAAGATTATTTTTTATGTTCATAAAGTTTTATATCTCGTACATAATTATCATTTAATCCCCAACTTATATGTAAAAAAACCACGTCTTAACATGTCTTACAAAAAATGCCTCATACGCGCCATAAACTGCCATACTGCGTTATCATGCTAGCCAATCCTTAGAGTGGAGCCATAGCGGTTAACATGGCGGAAAAGCAAAGCATTGACGCCATAACACTACCATTACATGCAAGTTATGTAGAAAACCATGACTGAAATTCATATAGTGTTTATTCATCAATGCATACACCGGTTCTCACGGTTGATAAAATATTTATGATTATCATTTGATCTTTTACACACATACAAACTCACACGCGCACACACACACACACACACACACACATATATATATATATATATATATATATACACACGTACACATACATTACTCATAGTCAATGACTCAATTATGTGTCATTGTTACATTGAAAAGTAAGTAATATATATAGGGTTTCAAATGTCATTCCACAGATTTCATCATTATGGAGTGAGAGGAAGTTGGTAACATTGGTAGGGGCAAACAAATAAATGGGATGGAAAAAACGAAATAGCCAAAAGTAAGGCATAGACATGTGGCTTGGGATTAATCTAGGTTGAGACAACTTCAGTAGGGATTTGAGAGAAAACATGAATATTTAAAATATCCATTATAATCCGGATTAATATCCATCGATATATAATACCAAAAAGGTAAATGATTCTCTTAAAAATATTAGATGAAATATTATCTTAACATTTTTAAAATCATCTTATATTTCTCTTTCAATTGTCAACATATCTCAAAATTCAGAAACTAATATTAAATTATGGGAAAAATATATATGTAAATTCATAGGGCAATAGACATTCGAGTTGCCCATCATGTAAACAGTGTGAATATTGTTTCAGCGTAAATCAAATAAATGTTCATATTATTGGGAAAGATGATCACAAACACGATATGTACACGTATATACAATTGATATGTAGTTTATAATTTTGATATCATTTATTTTATATCTATTTTTATTTGTTATGTGCGTTTGATATTTAAAAAGTGATGGCGATTTGTAATTGATAATATAACAAAAATCATTAAATAAATATATATATTAAATTTGTGAGATGTCAATCTCAATAAAATCAAACAGTAAGTATTTCTATTCGTAATCTAGTTTTGCAAGTCATGTAAACATATCATTACTAATTATTTATGAAGCCTCACATGTGAAGCAATTTTGAGAATGAAACCTCAAGAAAAAACATATGGTAGAAAATGGTCGAACGTCATAGAGCATTTTGAGAATGTAAATAAAAAATCTAAAACAAAATTAAGGTTTGACCTTAAGTAACTTGATTTTAATTTGTTTTGTCGGCAATTTAAATATATTAAATAGAAATTTAATAATAATCAATGCGATTGTGAACGAAAAAGTACTTATGTTGGGTTTGTGAGAGTTTAACGTGTAAAGTACTGTAAGTTAGTGTGAAGAAGATGAATAAATGTTACCATTAAATACACGATATATACAACTCAGATGACATTTCATTTCTAGATGGTCACTTTGGGTGAATGTGATTGATTATTTTGACTCACTTATTGCTCTTTATTTACTTCATTTAAAGGGTTGCATGTTGGGGGGTTTTGTTGATTTCAATTTCAAATTTGCTATTGGCTCTTCAGAATCTTGGCTCCCATACCCTGTCGAGACACAATTTTCTTAGCTTGAAGGTGCATTTAGTTCATGTTGACTTCAAATATATACATCGTCCTTCGTTAACAAAATGTAACTTTTGATTTTGTAAATAGTTTAACTAAAATCTTGGATTAATTAATTATCAGATAGCAAAATTATACTTAATAAAACAAAGTTAAGTACATCTGGGCAACCACTATCTATCTTAACAACATTTTGTATGGATGTAATCTTGAGAGATGCTAAGAAATGCAATAAAAAGCAGTGCATTTGATTAATTCTCGTGTCTTGCTTTAAAGATTTAACTTTATTTATAGCAATTTGTTACATAAATTTGTTTTGAATACACTCCTTAATACGATTATCGAGCCTTAATGTATTAAGAATTAATTCAACCGTGTTGATTATAACCGATTTACTGCGTAATTATATTAGCTGGTCCATTTTCTAGATTGAAAACTCATGATAATCAGATTCATGGCATAAATAGTGCAGTTTTTGGATTGAATATTTGCAATGACTGTTGTCTACATTCTCTAGAGTTCTTTCTTTTTGGTTCCGTGTTTATCTCTCTCAATCTGCATGAAGCATACAGCTGACTTTTTTCAATTGGAGTAAATGCTGCTTGCTGTCTTCTTTTGACTCTTTGTTGAGGTTTTCATGAGAGAGAGAGAGAGAAACCATTTATTTTGCTTTTTTCATCTCTCTCTTTGGTCAGCGTGTAAAATCATCACCACCTCTTTATCATCCTCGGGTTTCATCTCTCTCTTATCTCTTTCTTATATCTATATATAGTGTACAAGCTGGGGGGATCCCTAGCCAAATCACGACTCTTGTCTTTTCCCTTTCTTTTTTTCTCTCTAGCTGAATGACAAGAAACTAATTAAAACCACCCCCATCTCATCATATACATCACTTCCGACTCAAAACACACACACAAACACACAGAGTAAGGTGAAAATAGGAAAAAGGGATTCATCTTGAATCAACATAAAGAGAGTTGTTCAATGGGAAGACCACCTTGCTGCGATAAGATCGGAGTGAAGAAAGGGCCGTGGACTCCAGAAGAGGACATAATCCTAGTCTCTTATATTCAACAACATGGTCCTGGCAATTGGAGATCTGTTCCTACCAATACTGGTATAATTATTTTTTACTTATTTATCAATATATCTTTCTATTTTACCCTATTTATCAGTTTTGATATTGGGTTTTAATTTTAGTTTTGTATATATATATATTTTTTATGGAGAAGGGTTGGTTAGATCATTAAATTAGGGTATTTATTGTATCCTGCAAGTAGCTTCTTCTTCACAGAAACTTTTAACTTTTTCCTTGCTTCTTTATTTATTACTATCTCTTTTTGTTAAGTTTATATTAAGTAGTAACAAGTTGTCGTGAATTCAGGCTTGTTACGATGCAGTAAGAGTTGCAGACTGCGTTGGACTAATTATCTCCGGCCTGGTATCAAACGTGGCAGCTTCACCGAGCAAGAGGAGAAAATGATTGTCCATCTCCAAGCCCTTCTTGGCAATAGGTAGGATTTTTCTTTCAAGATTTAGTTTCATCTTTGTAGCAAGTTAATTTTTCAGGTCGCAAATGATTTGACTTATTAATCTTTTATTTGTAGATGGGCAGCAATAGCTTCATATCTTCCACAGAGAACAGATAATGATATCAAGAATTACTGGAATACCCATCTGAAGAAGAAGCTGGACAAGCTCCATCAAAAATCAGATGATGAAAATCATCATCATCATGGTACTTCAAAGGGGTGCCACTCATCATCATCTTCTGAAACCACCATATCCAAAGGTCAATGGGAAAGAAGGCTCCAAACTGATATTCATATGGCCAAACAAGCCCTATGTGAAGCCCTATCTCTTGACAACAAATCCATCAATCTACCTGAATTATCCTCATCCACAACTTCAGGGAAACCTCAATCGGTGCTACCCCCCTCGAATCAAAGTACAACTACTTATGCTTCGAGTGCCGAGAACATTGCACGTCTGCTCCCAAATTGGATGAAGAGTTCCAATAAATCTTCACATGAGACAAGCTCCGAAAGCATCGAGACAACACAGACTCGGAGTTCCTTGATCAACCAGCAGTTCCCAAGTCCTCCAAGTGAAGGTTATGACAACTCGCATCAATTTGGCTACAACACTAACCTAATCCACAACCATCGAAAGAACAACTACTATTCAAATTACAGCAATTCAGATGTTTCACAGTCAGTTTCCCCAGAAACAAGTGTGTTCCAAGATGAAAGTAAACCAAATATGCAAGATCAATTAATGCCCCCTCTTAGTTTACTAGAGAAATGGCTTTTTGATGAGGCTGCGTCCCAAGGTGACCTTATGAATATGTCTTTAGAAGAAAGTAATGACTTCTTTTAACTTTTTTCCCCAAGAAGTAGAAGTAATTTCTCTTCAATTTTTATGCTTTTTAGGGGTTCGGGTGGGGGTTTAATCTATGTTATGGGAGCTTCTTTTTCATGTTTTTGTGAGGGTTCTTTTTTCTCTTTTATTTTCTAGAATTAGTTGAAAAGAAATGTAAATTACTTCTATCTGTAATTAGGATAGTAATAAAGTCTATCAGTATATATGACTATCACTGTTCCAGGAGAAAACAATGTGTACCTCCTGTACAAAGGTGGCATATCTCAAAAATAATGTATGAAAATTAGGGTTTGCTTAATTTTAAAAAGATTTGGAAATCTGTTAAATTTTTCGTTTTCAATTTATTGATGCATATTTAATTTTATTAGGTACGAATTAAGTTATAGATTTGACTCAAAATAGAAAATGTAATTCAAAACACTATAAAAAATGCATTTAAATTAGAATTGATCATCAAATGTTAACCGAAAAAGTAAAAAAAAAATTGTATTTATTGTACAATATATACAATTTAAGAAGTATATATATATATATATATAAATATAGAGTCGGGTTCAAACGAGAACAATACCTATTTAAAAGAACACGAGAACTAACAAAACTATTAGTGATTTTACATTAACACATGAAAAAAGGATTTTGGCCACGGCTTCAGGTTCGCGTGACTTTTTTGCACGTTAATGAAAAATCACTAATGATTTTGTTAGTTCTCGTTCTTTTAAGTAGTTACTGTTCTCGTTTGATTCTCCCTCTATAAATATAATTACAAAATAAATTAAGTTTTGTATATTCTCATATTCATTTCCATTTTGGTGTTTTTGGCAGACTCAATTCTCATTTATTTTATTTTTCTTTGAATCAAAATAAAGTATTAAAGTAAAGAAAAACGAAAAAGATAGAGAGAGTAAACGATCAGTATTTAATATACACCATTTATTAATAAGACCGACAAATAGTTGATATTTGGAAATACCATGTATAACTTTACTATTATTGTGAACTCTGAAGGTTTTATTCTAATACGCACCTCAATTTTATACAATCATATAACATCATACCAATGGCGTGTAACTCAGTTGGTAATGGATGGGGGCATGTTTGTCCAAATAGCGAATGGTCTCGGGTTCGAGCATAAGGCACCCCTATATCCACAACCGCTGAGTGAGTCAGGTATGCCCCCACATAATAGAATTGGCAGCCGATGTGGACCGGTTGGGGTTGTCGGTTTTCAACTTTTTGTCCAAATATAGCGCCATGCATGAAGCCCTATACATCCTAGTTTTTTTGTTAATAAGTATGAAACTATTGGTTTCGAAAACAGAAAATATTAAACTATCAAAAATTGAATCAAACCAAATTTAAACTCCAAAAGTTGAATTGGATGTTAGATCATAATTTGTTTAGTTTGGATTCAAAATCAATTTTATATTTAGTCTATGGTTTACACATACATGATATACCCACACATATATATAGACTTGGATCACATGAGGGAAGAAAAATATTTTTTGGTGAGAAACATGAGAAGTGATGAATTGGTCCTTATATAAGGTTAAGTTAGATTTTTGTGAAGATGATGAAGGTTACAACACTACTGGATAATTGCTTATTTCCGACCAAGATTACCGACGGATTATATCCGTCGGTAATTACCGACGGATCACCGACGGAAATGAAAACTTTGCGACGGATACACTATCCGTCGGTAACTATCTACATTTATCGACGGATATTAAATTATTTTATTTTATTTTTATTTTTAAATCCGTCGGTAATCCGTCGGCAATTTATATAATTTAATAAATATTTATTTTTTTCTGACGTCCGTCGGTAATTACCGACGGATTACCGACGACATTTAAGAATCCGTCGGTAATCCGTCGATAAATTTAATAATTTAATAAATATTTATTTTTTCTTTGATCATGTATGTGTGTATATATATATATGTTTGTATGTGATCATGTATAGTATGTATGTACATGTACATATGTGTTCATGTATGTATATACACATGTATGTATGTGATCATATATGTATATACACATGTACGTATGTGATCATGAATGTATGTACACCATGTATAGTATGTATGTACATCATGTACATGTATAGTACATATGTGATCATGTATGTATATACAAGTACGTATGTGATCATGTATAGTATGTATGTGATCATGTATGTATGTACATGTACATATGTGTTCATGTATGTATGTGATCATGTATGTATATACACATGTATGTATGTGATCATGAATGTATGTACACCATGTATAGTATGTATGTACATCATGTACATGTATAGTACATATGTGATCATGTATGTATGTACATGTATATATGTGTTCATGTATGTATATACACATGTATGTATGTGATCATGAATATATGTACACCATTTATAGTATGTATGTGATCATGTATGTAATATGTATGTATGTACATATGTGATCAACCGGATTAAAGCCCAACCAGATTCGTTTAAAGCCCAACTAAATCCATTAAAGCCCAACCGGATTCCTTTAAAGCCCAACTGGGTACGTTAAAGCCTAACTGGATCCATTAAAAGCAACTGGGTATATTAAAGCCCAACTGGATTCATTAAAGGCCAACTGTGTACGTTAAAGCCCAATTGGATACGTTAAAGCCCAACTGGGAATGTTAAATCCCTACTGAATCCATTAAAGCCCAACTGGTAACGTTAAAGCCCAACTAAATCCATTAAAGCCCAACCGGATTCGTTTAAAGTCCAACTGGGTACGTTAAAGCCTAACTGGATCCATTAAAAGCAACTGGGTATATTAAAGCCCAACTGAATTCATTAAAGCCCAACTGTGTACGTTAAAGCCCAATTGGATAAGTTAAAGCCCAACTGGGAACGTTAAAGCCCCACTGAATCCATTAAAGCCCAACTGGTAACGTTAAAGCCCAACTAGATCCATTAAAGCCCAACCGGATTCGTTTAAAGCCCAACTGGGTACGTTAAAGCCTAACTGATCACATTTGGTCCCTGATCTAACCGGATTCGTTTAAAGCCCAGTTACTTCAGGGGTATTTTAGTCAATTTAAATACAATTTGATAAATTAATTAATAATTTTAAATATAATTTGATAAATTAATTAATTAATAATTTATTTATTAATTTTAATATTAAATAATATATTAATTAATAATTTATTTAATAATTATAATTTTAAATATAATTTTAATTTAAAAGTAATTTATTTAATAAAAAACAATTATCCGTCGGAAATCCGTCGGTAATCACCGACGGATATAATCCGTCGGTGAATGTCCGAAAATTCTTAAAAAAAAATAGCGGGCTTAAAGCCCTAATCTGTCGACTCTCGTCTCTCGTCTCCCTCACAGCCTCTCGTCTCTCGTCTCCTTCGTCTCCCTCTCTCAGTCTCTCGTCTCTTCCTCTCGTCTCTCGATATCAATCTCTCACTCTCTCTCTCGACGACCTCTCACTCGAACGCCGACGACCTCCATCCCCTCCGGCGACGGCCCCTGTCTTCGGCGACCTCCATCCCCTTCGGCGACGGCCCCAGTCGCCGGCGACCTCCTGATTTGGGTATATTCTTTCATTTTATCTACATTTGGTTATGAATCTGTGTGTGTATGTTTGTTTGTGTATGAATATATGTTTTTCAACAACTTATATATCAATTTCTATTTAAACCCATATCTTTATATCTTTATTTCTGTGTGTGTGTATGTATGAATTTGTGTGCGTGTATGTATGAATCTGTGTGTGTGTGTGTGTGTGTGTGTGTGTGTTTGTTTTTGTATGAATCATGTGTGTATGAATCTGCGTGTGTGTGTGTTTGTTTGTGTATGAATCTGTGTGTGTGTGTTTGTTTTTGTATGAATCATGTGTGTATGAATTTTTGTGTGTGTATGTATGTCTATAGATGTATGTGGATTGTGTGTGTGTAAAATGAAATTGATTGAAATGTTAATGAATATGTTGTGTTTTTTGTTAATGAATCTGTGTTTTTGTGTGTGTAGATTGAAATTGAGTGAAATTTGGTGCCGCTTCAGAGACATACACATACACACGATCGACTCCCGACTTCTTGACGTGATTTTAGGTACCAAAATAATTTTAAACGTTATTCCTTAATTAATTTATGTTGTCATTTAATAGGAAAATTTGAGTATAGTAGTAATGGAATTATTTGATATTTGTTATGTTTGTAAACCCATACCTTTTCGTTATGTTTGTTTCTCGTTATGTTTGTTTTTGGGATATATGACAACTATGGATAATTATAATTATGACAGTGTATTGTAGATTGAAATTGATATTAGTATATTGTAGATTGAAATTGATATGGGTATATATTGTAGATTGAAATTGATATGAGTTCTTTTAGCTTATGAAAACCATTGTTTTGAGCACGAATATATCAAATGTTTTGGTATGATTTGGTTTGATATGAGTTCTTTTAGCTTATGAAAACCATTGTTATGAGCACGAATATATCAAATGTTTTGGTATGATTTGGTTTGATAAACTTGTGATATTAATTAGTTGGGTTGTCATTTATTGGACAAACATTAGGTTGATAAATGGAGACATTTGGTATGATTTAGGATTTGATTATACTTGATTTTATTTATTTATTTTAGAGTCATCCAAAACTCCTCTAAACCAATCGTTTGACTTTCAAGAAGGCAAACCATTACATGTAGTGTTCAATAGACTTCTAACTTCATTGACACCTACGGTTTGACTTTCCAATAGTCAAACCATTACACTTAGAGTTTTAGAGTCATCTAAAACTCCTCTAAACCTACGGTGTGACTTTTCAATAGTCAAACCATTACACCACCTCTATCTTGATTATGTCGATTAACTACTTTTTCTTTGTTGTAGTGGTTGAATATGTCGACAGATAGAGAATGAATGTATAGAAAGAACGACAGTCGGGGGTTTCTTAGCGTCGACTATATTGTTGCAATGGACAGTTTTTTGGACTATGCATATGCCGATGAAAGGACTGTTGAAAGGAAATCTACACGTGATGGGATAGTGCTTCGTATTAGATGCCCTTGTAAGAAGTGTCAAAACTTACGCTATAAAGAAAGGACTGACGTGAGGCTGCATTTGATGAAGCACGGTTTCATGCCTGATTATACCACATGGTGGGCACATGGTGAAACTTATTACCATAATGAAGGGCATCAAGACGTGGGTCAATCTTCTACTCCGGTAGTAGATCATAATGAAGGTTATGTTGAAATGGTGAATGATCACATGATACATGATGGCATGACATGGGAAGAAGAGACCCCTAATCCTTCTGCCTAAGGATTTTATGACATGTTACAAGCTTATGCACCGACGATTTCAAACCGTTCTTTCAAACCAACGAACGGGTAACTCATAATACAAACAACTGGGTAAATGAGGACCTCGATTCCGTCCCTCTTGTCACTGGGGAGCTCAACGTAGTCGCCACAAATGACGAAGCTAGCGAGGAAGATGCATCAGATCACGAAGCTAGCGACGAGGAAGAAGAATTTGAAGATATGGATGATGATGAAGATAACGAAGAAGAACTTATGTTATCTGATCACTCGTCTAATAACTAGTGGGTCTTTCTTATGTAGACATTTCCGTGTTAAACATTCTCTATTTTGCCGTTCTTATGTATTCATTTTTCGTGTTAAACATTCTCTATTTTGCTGTTCTTATGTAGACATTTTTGGGTCTTATGATTTATGTACACTTATATCATTTTGTGTTAACCATTCTCTATGATCTAGATGTCGGGACACCCTTCTAGGGGTAGTAGAGGTAGTAGGGGTAGGGGCAGTAGCAGCTCCGCCGAGCATGGTGACCCCCACGCCGATGAGTTCACCGATGACGGACTAGATCAGATCCAGTCCCATGACAAAGCAGCGGGCTCGAGGGTTAGAGGCCCAAATGTGGCATCACAGACGCCCCAGCCGAGTCAGCGACCGCCACTTTTGTTGTCTGAAGCGGGCGGGTAAGTAGATGGGATATATTATTTATTTTAGTACATAATAAAACGATCCTAATGTTTTTTATGTTGTATATTTTACAATTGTGATGGTTTAAGGACAAGTCGGCAGTCCGGAGGGCCATTTCCGTATTTAAGTCCATGTTTGATGGTCCTTGGGCTCATTTTAGGGATGTCCCTAATGAGCATTATCCACGATTGCTGGATCGATTTCGGGTAGGTATTTTACTCTATTTAACTTATTGAGTGGATTTATTTTTACTTAATCTAAACAATGTGTTTGCAGTTATATTATAGTTGGCCTCCTGAGATGGACGCCGACGTATTAGCTGCATTTCGGCGTCACCTAAATAATAGCTACGCCGATATGATGAGAGATGGACGTCGCTTCGCCGAGGAAAGGGCTTTAGCCATTGATGGTGTCCATTTCGATGGACGTGACTACAGGATTCTTGTGCCACACCCTCCAGAGTGGATCCGGAGTGAGTTTTGGGTCCAGATGATTGAGCAGGTTTGTTTTGAATACTTGTATCTTGTTGTACTAGGATTTATATTGATTTATGTCTTCTTTTTAACAGGTATGGAACACCGATGCCTTCCGGCGTGTAGTTGCGGCCAATACAGCCAATCGGTCCACCGAGTATGAGGGGATGACATCCAGACACTGTACTGGATCTATTAGTATCCCTATGCATCGGGACCGCATGGTAATTTATCATACACTAGACTAAATGTATATAATTGATGAATATATGTACTATATACATGATTTTATTACCTACTAACAATTTAAATTGTGTATTGTAGAGAGATGCATGGGGCCGTGAGCCTACCAGCGACGAGGTTTGGGAGGCTACACACTGCACCATCATGAAGCTTGTTTCGGGTGCGACTGGTCCGTCCACGGATCCTACGATCTACGTTTAACCAAAGGCGTCTCATATGGGGGTAAGTTCAATTATGCATGGCTCTATATTTGTTTGTTTTATAAGATCGATAGAAATTATAGCAAACTTCGTTTGGGCTGCCATTGTTGGGCAGAAGATAGGATTGTTTTGATAAAAGCAGGTCTTGGATATATGTTCAAATCACAGTTGAAATGATGCCGAATTTTCTATAGGTTAGTTGACTTGACAATGTCTAATTTGGTAAACTGTAGGATGCCTACCATTGGGTTAGGGAGGAGGAGTACCCGGACTTATCTCCCGGCATTGTACCTCCCAATGACGCCGAGTTGTGGGAGCGTAGTGTCGGAGGACGGCGTAAGGGCCGTCTTTTTGGATGGGGACCAGTTAGGATCCCTATTATGCTATGACCGGTGATTCAGGTGCCAGTTCGAGCGGGAGCACGCGCGGCCGTCGTGATGAGGAGGTATGCTTGTCAAATGTTGTTTAACATTGTTAATCATATGTTTGTTAAATGTTGTCTGACATTGTTCTATATATGTTTGTCAAATGTTGAATTTCAGTTGGAGGAGCTGAGGCAGAGGTTAGAGAGAGAGGAAGCAGAGAGGATCCAATTGCAGGAGCGAGTACAGAGAGAAGAAGCAGAGAGGATTCAGTTGCAGGAGCGACTACAGAGAGAAGAAGCAAAGAGGATCGGGATTCAGGAGCGAATGGATAGAGACGAAGTAGAGAAGAGACAGATACGGGAATGAATGGCTCAGTTTGACGCGTTCATGATCAAGTTTAACAGTCAGCACCCCTTTCACCCCTTTTCCCCTACGTAGGATTATGTTTATGTATTTATAGATATTTTGTACACTTTAAGAATTAGTAATATTTAAAAATTGGCAGATTTTGTACAGGATAAAAAACTGGAAAATTTTATTTTTTAATTATTTAAAAAAAAAAATTTAATTATCGACGGATTATCCGTCGGTAATCCGTCGGAAACGTAGTTTTAATTTAATTTTTATTTAATAAATACCCGTCGGAATTCCGTCGCTAAATCCGTCGGAAATAATCTGTCGGAAAATAACCATCGGTAATCCGTCGCTAAATGGCGACCGTCGGTGATCCGTCGAAAATAACCACGCCGTCGGTAACCGTCGGAGATCCGTCGGAAAATAGAACCGTTGGTAATCCGTCGGTAATATCCGTCGGTAATATCCGTCGGTAATCCGTCGGTAATATCCGTCGGTGATCTGAACGCCGACCACCTTTATACCGACGGACATTTACCGACGGATCACCGACGGAATTCCATTTTACCGACGGATCACTGACGGATTCTTCCGTCGGTGATAAGCCTCTGTTTTGTAGTGCAAGACCTGAAGTGTGTAGCTTCACCGTTTTTGTGAAGTCGATGATCATCAATATAGAGGGGGCTAAATAAATGAAAGGAAATCAATGTTTTCATAGTTGGCAAGATTGTTATAAAAAAATGTTAAATGCTTATCCCTATTTAATCGCTATTTGGACAAAAAGTTAATTACCGGCAACCCAACCGGCCTAAACCGAAACTCACCTCTGAGGACACCAATATGTGAGGGGGCATTTTTTTGCTCACTCATGGGTTGAGTCTAGCACAGGACCTCTGGATTGAACCCAAGACATGTCGTGTATTTAGACAAAGTCGTACCGTCCATTTACTAATTGAGCTACATGTCGAAGGCCGACCCATACACAATAGCTAATAAAATTCAAACAAATTATGATTTTACATGATTTATAGTTACATTTACATAATTTCATTCAAATACAAAGTATTAAACTAAATTAGTTAACTAAATTTAGGTATTTAGATTTTTCTAAACTTTTTTTTTATCATTTGCTTAAAGAAAGCAAATATATAAAACTTGTTTTTTTATTATTAAAATGCATCAAAAGTGTGAGAGCCTCTAACTTTGAAGTTTTTAAGCGTGTTTCCTAATAATAATAATTATTATTTTAAGCCTCTAACTTTGGGGTTTTTATGTCTGTTTTCTAATAGTAATAATAATAATTTTATGTTATAAATAAATTGACTCACACTATTGTTTTTTGCCTCCAATTGGCTACGCCACTGCATCCACACGCCTTTACAAAAGTATACGAGTATCTTACATATATTATGTCAAGGTAACATTATCTTACTTGAATGTTATATATCTCATGAAAAAGACAATTCTCAAAGAACCAAATCTCTCTGTGTGTGTATGTATGGTGCATGTGTGAACATAGACACTACAAAAAAGTTGTCTTTATATGATGTAACATCCCTAAAATTGAGGGCAAATTTTAAGCCTGAGTATAGACATAAATTAAAATTTTGATAAAATGATCACCCAAAAAAGGAAAATGGTAAGACGTTTACAAAACCAAATAAAGGAGATAAATACAACAACATACTAATCTAAACTAGTCTAGTCTAGTCTAGATTAAGGACGGATGATCGCCATGGCATAACTTCACCAAAAATGTCCTACTACCAACCATCTGGCTCTCCACTCATACCTGAGGTCCCACCGCTAGAATGACCTGAGATACATAACTTGGAATCGCCCATTAAACCATTTGAGTCACAATTATCTCCTAAAGAATCTATAATCACCTTGCAATGACGGGAAATACCCGATTTCCATAATTAGTGACGAAACATAACAGTAAGCCACAATACATGTTAGATAAGTCACATTCATGGATTATAATCATACGATATATCAAGCTCAACTACTCCAAGTATATTGTTTGTGGAGTCCCAAGTTCAACCACACTAGGTCTTGATACAGGGAGAATTCTAGACTTAAAAAGGATTTTCAAAAATAATTGAAAAAGAGGAAAACGGGATTGAAGAGAAAAACGGGCTCAAAAGAGGTAAAAAATTCGGCATCGAAACAGTAACAAATTGAGAATCATAAATAGTGGCCGAAGCGAGTTTGGTGCTAGTTGCATATGGCCAAACCCACATGAAACCCGCGCAACATACTGGAAATGTGAGATTGGCGGCTTCCAAGCGGGGTTATCCACTTGTCATCTGTTTAGCACACTGTGGGTTACATTTTGGCGGCTAGCAAGATTCCTCAAGCCATCCCAATTCCATTATTAAATTTCCAATCCATGCCCATTATCTTTATTATCTTTATTATCTTTTTCTTTTTAATTATCTTTATTAATTCCTTTTAATTATGTTTAGAATTAGTTTAATTTTGGTATTTATCTTTTCCTAGTTTAGATATAAATAAGACTATTAAGTTCTATTGTTTAGCATCAAGTCTTTTATCAGTTTAAAAAAAGTTCCCTTTGAGAGTATTTGTGAGTTTTTCTCATTAATTTATGAGTTTTACGCTTGTAGACTCGTTCATCATTGGGATTTGATGCTTGTCGATCCGTCCCGCACTTTTCTACACTGCGAAAATCCTTACTTACTCTAGAATTCTCCCTGTATCAGTCTATACCTTGTGATGTTCAAATCCGAGTTAGTCTTAGTCATGATGAAATTACATTTTACCGCTCTTGAGCGATGCCCGACCATTTACGCCCACACCTTACTTTCCCATAGTCACTCAATGCCTATTCCATGCTACAACACGTGAACTAAATGTCCCAAACCAACAACACAAAAGACTTCAATGCCTATGGATCTATTGCATTATAATCTCTTATATTTACAAGACATAATTACCTCATAGAATTGGATTATCAAAAGTCTTTATGCAAACATCCCACAATTAAGATGGGTCATAATCATGGGGCAATTGGAATGATATTAACTCCTATTTATTCATTATCTATGTCACGCCAGATGTTACAATTAGGAGATTCTCTGCTATTAGGGTTATTAGGTGGTGGTCCCGCTTAAAGAGGCCATTATTTGACCATAACCATTCAAACCTTCCAAAACACTTTCACCCAACAATAATATTTTAAATAGGTATAGAATCATTCTACACACAATTTTTAAGCAAAATAAGCATAATCCTCAAAACCCTTGTTTTGACCTAGCTTTATCCAAATCATTCAAAGGCATTTTAAGTAGAAATCACTTTGGAGAATCATTATTGTTACTTCCACGAGTTCATAAATATATCTACAAAATCTCAACATTTGTATCAAATAACCAAAACCCTAGAATCTTCCAAACTTCTCAAAATGGAACTAAAGTTTGTAAAATGTGGGATAGAGTCAAGAGATGTCTAGGAGACTAAATCCACAAGGTTTGACATGTATAAAGTTCTATAAAATTGGATGAACTCACATTATTGGTTTTTATCACAACCGAAATCCAAAGAAACCCTAGGTTGACGAGGAGAACACTAGCAACTTCAAGAGATCCACTTAAATCCTAGCTTCCAAGCTCCTTTAATTCCTTCAACCACCCCCAAGAGTAGAAATAAATGCTCTAACCTTGGGTTCTTTTCGGTTCTTTAGGAGAGAAAATGGTAATAAAAGAGAAGTGGGATGAAAATGGGACAAAATCAGGCATTTAAGGCCCTGACCCCCGATAGCCAGAGTGTCACGTGATTGTGCCCTTGGCACTTTTGCGGGCCAAGCCAATCGCCCTGATGGTACCGTGTGTAGCCCCTTTGGTGCGAGAGTGACACAACGAGTATGCCCGTGTCACAATTGCGGGGTATTCTCACGAGATTTGTACCGAGAGGGACCTCCCCTCGGCGACTATGCCATCGGCGATAGTGACCTCGACATTCTCGTCGGGCACTATCGCCCCCTACCCTAAAACTTCCAAAATCTGATTTTTCTCTCACGTGAACACTTCTCGATTGCTTAACGACCAAAGGTAAAACATCCCACGTATAAAACCTTAATAATTTATTGCCAAGAGGTACATGGAAGTGGTTTTCGTTACCGAAATTTGGGTGTTACATATAACGCCTAAAACATATAAATGTCATAATAGTACCTAAGTTTATAGGACCAAACTATAAAGCGACTTATTCAAAAATGTTACAATAGGTTCATAGGACGTTTGAGGTGTTTTAACAAGTTTTTATGACGCTTTAAAATAAATGATCATATTAGCTATTTTATATACAGGACACTTTTGAAAAATGACTTATAAACTTATCTTTTTATAGGACACTTGTATTTATTGGACAATATTTTCAAATAATATCGTATAAAATAGTTAATATGCTACTTTATTCTAAAAGCGTTCTAAGAAACTTGTTAAAACGCCTAAAATTAAACATCTTATAAACCTATTTTAACATTTTTAGATAGGATGTTTTTTGGTTTGATACTACTAGGCAAAGGGCCAATTCCGGCGGGAATATATCGGCAGAAGTCAAACGAGTCAAACCCCGTTGACTTCCGTCGGAATAATTTTTTTTAAAAAGGTATGTTATTCCGGCAGATTTCCGACGGAAATTAATTTTTTTAAATTAGAAAAAAACAATTAAATATTTTTGGCGGATTTTAATTAATTAAAATCTGCCGGAAATCCGCCGGAAAATGTTTAATTATCCGCGGGAAAAATTAAAGAATTTCCGGTGGATTTTTATTTTTTTAGAAAAATAAAAAAATCTACCAGAAATCCGCCGGAAAAATTAAAGAATTTCCGGCTGATTTTTATTTAAAATAAAAAATAAAGAATCTGCCGGAAATTCTTAACTTATTCCGGCGGATTTGCGGCGGACTTTTATTTTTAAAAAAATAAAAATAAATAAAGAATCCGCCGGAAATCCGTCGGATTTTTATTTTAAAAAAAATAAAAAAATAAAAAAAATCCTCAATTTCCCACCACCTCACATTTTCATTAAAGCGGAAATCCATCACCCAATTTCCATTGTGTGCATCTGAAGTTGAGTTTCACTTCGAATTCGAATCGGAAGAGGGTTTTCGAGAAACTAGGGTGTTAGGGTTTGTCGAAATGGGTGATTAAATGGTTGTTGATGTTGGAAAGAAGGCGACGAAGAGGAAGAGAGTTAAGTTAGTGATGAGTTAAGAAGAAAGAGAGGCTAGCATTAACGCTTTATATGAAGAAGTTGATGGTTTAATCAAGTATTACAAGGAGTATATGTTGGGAACTGAAGAATTGCACAAATACAGCACAAGTAAAGTTAATGCTGCTAGAAGAAAATAGTTACTACTTCTAGTTAGTACTTCTGTGATTAATGCTGCTAGTTGCAGATTAATGCTGCTCAACAAGTTTAGTATTGCTAGTTCAAAGTTAGTACTGCTTGAAGAGATTAATACTGTTGTGCATGGTTAGTACTGCTGGAGTTAATACTGCTCAGAGTATTAATGCTGCTGAAGAATAATGCTGCTTATGTGATAAAGAATTCACATGGAAGGTGACAGCTGGATGGACTGAAGATATTCATGGAAGTTGGAGATAAAGATGGAAGTTTATATTGAAGATATTTTTATGTTTAGTAATTATCTTTTATTCTTCAATATATGTATAGATTTGTTTAGAATAGCTAAGTAATTTTTTTTGTGAGAATAATTCTGAGTTTTTTGTTCTAGAGAGAGAATCAACCTCAAGGCATCGTTCCTAATTCTAGAGAAGTAGAATTCGTCTTGAAAGAGCCTGTTCTTCAAGATTGAGGTTGTGAGTGAAAAGCTTGTAACTTGAATCATTAAATAAAGTTTGCAAGTTGTGATTCATACTGTTTCTTTTTGTTTATTGAATATTAAAGTGTTTTTCCGCAACTTCTTTAATATTGTTTCTGAGTATTTATAATTCTTGTTAAGAATTCGATCCTGACAAGTGGTATCAGAGCCAGTATTCTCAGAAACCTACATTCAAAATCACATCATCATGGCTAAAGGTTCAGAGTCTTCAAGCTCAGAAATTCCTACAGAGGTAACATCTAATCTTTGTTCTAAATCCTGTATTGAAACTGTTAAAAGGTACAGGGATCACAACCAGACAATGAGTGATGACCTTAAAAGATTAGAGAGAGATATAAAAGACTATGCAAAAATTGTTGAGAGTTTTGAGGAACATATTAAGAGTTTCCAAGCCAATGAACTCCAACACTCATATGACACCAACTACTGGAAGTGGGAGAAAGATCAGTATGAGTTGAAGCTGAAACAGAAAGAAGAGGAGAATGAGAAAATAAAGAGTGAGTTTGAGAAAGCCAAGCTGGATATTGAGAAATTTTCCAATGCTTCAAAAGCAATGGACTCTTTGCTCCAAACTCAAATCCATGACAAACTTAGAAGAGGAATAGGCTATAATACCACACCACCACCATACAACAACAATTACATCCCTCCTATATCAGACTTGATAGAGACCAAGAATAGGAAGGAATTGTCTGATGAAGCCACTAAGGTAGATCCATTAGACAAAGTGGTGGTTGAAACAGACTCTGAAGAAGAAAACTCTAATGATAAGAGTAAGGAGAACACTGTGAGTGGTGAGATTCCCCTAGAAAATCACATTATCACCAATGAGGGATGTGGAAAAACTTGGGTCAAATCTAAGGACATAGAGAAGACAGAGGGAAAGTCTGGTAAGGTCCATTACAAACAGACCACAGTTGTGAATCCTGTCCCTTGCAAGCAGTGTACATGCAATAAATCTGAGCCCCAAACACATGATAAACCAAGGGGAAATCAGAGAAACTGGAATAATCAGTGGGCACAAAAACAAGGGATTGATCTGTGTAAAATCAACAGGCCAAAACCTTGTTTTATCTGTGGCAAATTGAATCATCTTGCCAAATACTGTTATTTCAATCCTATTAACCAAAGAGTCACTTTTCAAAGACAACCACAAAACTCTTCTGGTTATAGGAATCAAAGAAGGAATCAAATGGCTGAGAAAAGAGCACCTAAAAAGTTTCATGCTCAGAACAAGTTTGCTAAAATAAAGAAAAATACTCCAAATAAGCCAAGAAGTAATTTAAAGACAAAGAAAGCAAACAACTTTGTTCAGGTTTGGGTTCCAATTGTAAAGAAACCTGTTAGTACTGCTATCCCAGATACTACTGCTAACAGAAATAGTGCTGCTAACTCAGTTAGTACTGTTAACCAAGTTAGTACTGCTAACAAGGCTAGTGCTGCTTCTAGTAGTAATGCTGCCAAACCTATAATCTTGACAAAGTATTCCAGACATGAGATTCCTAAACAACTCATCCAGACTAAACTTACAGATTATATTGATGAGAAAGGACAACCCAAGACCACTTTGGTTTGGGTTCCCTCCAAGACTAACTGATTTATCAAGTGTGCAGGGCAACCAAAAGCTCAAGAGGAAGAGCATTTGGAATGCAGATAGTGGTTGCTCTTGGCACACAACAGGTAACATGGACTACCTTCAAATTCTTCAAAAGATTTGATGGAGGACATGTTGCATTTGATTCAGAGGGAAGTAATAATAAATGTTCAGGGCATGAGTTAAAAGGTAAGTTGCCTTTGGAAGATTTCATTGAGCATGATGCTACTAACCTGTGTGTTTAAGTGTTTCAGGTTGAAGTTAGTAATACTCCAGAGGGAGTGATGATCATGAAGAATCAAGAAGAAAAGGATCAGGGGATGAACAAAGTAGTAAAAAGTATGAGTAAAAGGATGGTGTCAAAAAGTGTAAGTGTAGTTAATGTTGCAAGTGCTGTTTTAATACTGCCAGTGCAAAGTTAATACTGCTAGTTAGTTAATACTGCTAGTGGTTAATACTGCTCTCAGTTAATACTGCTAGTTAGTTAATACTGCTAGTGGTTAATACTGCTCTCAGTTAATATTGCTAGTTAGTTAATACTGTTAGTGATTAATACTGCTCTCAGTTAATACTGCTAGTTTGTTAATACTGCTAGTGGTTAATACTGCTCTCAGTTAATACTGCTAGTTAGTTAATACTGCTAGTGGTTAATACTGCTCTCAGTTAATACTGCTAGTTAGTTAATACTGCCAGTGGTTAATACTGATTTCAGTTAATACTGCTCACTGTTAATACTGCTTTCACTAAATTTTTAGAGTTAATACTGCTTATAATCCGCAAGCTATAAATACCCTTTCCCCGCCTAAAAGATCATAACGACTCTTTGTCTACTGTTTATCTTCTCTCTCACTCTTTTCTCTCAAGTATCCAGTGCTCGCTAGTCAAGAATCCTTGCGTACAGATTGCTTCAATGGTGTTTATTGACGAGCACAACGAGATTGCGATGCTAAAGAAGCCGAAACAAGCCGATGGATTCCACCAAATTGTGGACTTTCTCAGGTGAAGCCACATTGCCCATGCTCTCACTGTATCACCAACTATCTACATAGAGCATCAAAGGAAATTTTGGGCTAATGCCACCATTGTTACTGAAGATGTTGTCCAAATGATCAAGACAAGGGTATGTGAAAAACCCCTAACAGTTACTGAAGAGGTGATACGCATCTGTCTACGTCTAGACGATGCTGCAGGTATAACCTCTATTCCTAATGAGGAATTATTCTCAACTCTTACTAGAATGGGGTATGGAGGCCCATTGGGTGTGTTCAAGTTCTCAAAAGCTAAATTTTCACCCCAATGGCGTTTCTTTGTCCATACCCTTATGCACTGTATCTCTAAAAAGACTATTGGATGGAGTGAGTTCAGTAGCACCATTGCTTATGCTTTGGTGTGCTTGGCCACTGCCAGAAAGTACAATTTTTCTCAAATGCTTTTTAATGATCTTGTCTCAAACCTGGGAAGTAAAAAGAGTTTTATATGTACCCCAGGTTTGTACAAGAAGTAATAACCCATGAATTGACGGATATACCTCATTTTGATGGGGTATATGTACCAAAAATTCCCAAAGGTAAGGTCTTTTCAAACATGAAAAGATCCCCTCTGGACTCGGAAGGAGTTGACACCCCATTGTTCTCTACAATGATGGTGGTGTCCCACACTGAAGAAGGTATGGCAGCAGGGTCAAGGCCCTCATTAGACCATCCCACTGCTAGCCAATCCCTACCTTCCCACTCTATATCTATCCCACAGTCCCTACTTCATAAGCCCACTTCTCCAATTACCCAAACTTATACAAGGAAACAGGTAAAGAAGGCTCATTCCCTTCTTGTACCATCACCCACTAAGCCTTCTAGCCCTCTAAGGGAGAATTCTCCCTTAGAGAATATCAATAGGGAAACAAAAGGGGTGTCTCCCAACCCCAAGGAGGTGTTCACTGAGGTGGAGGTTGAGCATATGGGTGCTAAGGCTGCCACTACTCCTGCTAGCACAGAGGAGGTCAGTGGTAACATACATAAGACCTTCCCCATGGCAACTTTGGGTGAGCAATCATCCAAAGGTCTCAGGTGCCAAGAAACCAAGGGGGTGGATAGTGCTTCTGCTAGGCAGAAGACTTCCACTACAAAAAGATCCAATGATCCATCAAAAGAGGGTAACACTTCTGGAGAAGGTGAGGACAGATATAACTATTATGAATTGATGGAAACCATGGGAAACATCAACATGGATGTACTCAAACAGGGCAAAGATATAGAAGAACTTAAACTTATAGTTTTGTCCCAACAAGTCCAGATTGCCAAGCTAAAGAAAATGGTGACAAGGTTATTGCAAAAGAAGAGGAGAAAGCAGTTTGTTCTAAAGAAGAGGAACAATGCTCAAGATGCTTCCAACAAGGGGGAGAAGCAAGAAAGGGAAACAGAAAAAGAAAGTTCAGCTGAAAAGAGAGTTGAAGTTGAGGGGGAGACAGAGGATGCAATAGAGGCAGAAACAGAAGTTGCTCAAGCAGCAGAAACTGTTAATGCTGCTGAAACAGCAGAAACAGTTAATGCTGCTGAAACAAAAGAAGCAACAGAAACAGAAGAAGCAGTAACAGGGCTCTCTGTAGAGGAACTGGAGATTGCAGAGACATTGGTTAAAGCCAAGAATGACACTCCTAAGGCTAGTCAAAAGGCCAAGGGAGTGATCATTAATGAAGGAGGAGGCTCAAAGAAAAGAAAAGAATCAAGTAAAGCAACTTTGAAAGATACAAAGGGAAAGGGAAAGGAAAAGCTTATTGAAACTGAACTGCATTCAAAGAAGAGGAGTCAGATTAAAATAGATGAGGAGATGGCAAAGCAGCTTCAAGAACAAATGGAAAAGGAGGAACAGATTCAAACAGAAACAGATAGAGAGCTTGCAAAAATAATGGCCAGAAAACTAAATGCTGAGTATCAAGAAAGTTTAAAAGCAGCAACTGAAGCCAAGAAAAGCTCTGTGAAAGTGTCTAAGCAGAGAATGCCAGTAATGAAGCAGAAAAGACAACCTTCTAAGACCTTTTTGGCCAATCAGGAAAGAAGAAGAATGATTAACTTCCTGAGAGGTGCAATTGGTGTCAAAGGGGAAATGTTTACCAACATGGCATACAGTCAGGTTGAGGATTTGTACAAGAAAGAAATGGCCAAGCTTCAAGGTGACTCATCTCAAAGGGAAAAGGCTGAAAGAAGAATGAAGGAAAGGCATGACCTAAATATTCAACAACCATTCCCTGAGGAGACCACACCTTCAAAGGACAATGCTGAAGAAATGAAGGAAGAACAAGAGAATGCTGGTATAGAAATTAAATCTGCAAAGAGGGTGAAGACAATTGCTTCCAAAAGGCAGTCTAAAAGGCCAAGAGTGGAAGAAAGAGCTGAAACTGAAGCAGAACCTTCAGTTACACCTTCAGTAGAACCTGTGCAGAACCCAGAACAGTCCAAAGAGCAATCAGATGAGCATGTGGGGCTGTATATGACTATAGTAAAACCTGTACAGGCTGTTCCAATCTCCATGAAGGCTCCAGAGATCATCTTTTGGGATATTCTAAGAGATAATGGAAAGGATTTCTTTAGACTCAAAAGAAATGGTGGTGCATTTGAAGCATATTCAACATGGGGGAGAGTAATCAGAGGTTGTTCAAGAGCAGACATAGAGGAAATGTACAAAGTGGGAATGAAACTCTATGAGCCTGTGTTGAAAGGTACTGAAGAAAATCTTCTCAAAGTAGCAATGGAATACTTATGTATGATGTTTGATCCAGAGAAGGTAGTGCATAGGATTAAAGATCTTCATCATGAGTATGTGTTCAAAAAGATTGATCATTGGATACTTTTTGAAAACTGTGGTGTGTACATGATTACAATTGATAAATGTTATCATGAATACTACCTAGTTGACAAAATATATGATCATAGCAAGCAGAAACTTGAAGGAATGCTGAAAGCTAAGCTAGTATGTACTAAGGATTCAGAAATAGCCAGAATTGTGGTGAGAAGAACTATCAATCAAAGTCTAGGCCTAGATCCAAATTTGGGCAACTGAATGTGAGGTGTTGAAAGCATCTTGAAGATCAGATCTGAAGAACTTGACTTCTCTTCCTAAAAGTCAAGTTAGAGGGAGATTGTTGGGAACTGAAGAATTGCACAAGTACAACACAAGTAAAGTTAATGCTGCTAGAAGAAAATAGTTACTACTTCTAGTTAGTACTTCTGTGATTAATGCTGCTAGTTGCAGATTATTGTTGCTCAACAAGTTTAGTACTGCTTGAAGAGATTAATACTGCTGTGCATGGTTAGTACTGCTGGAGTTAATACTGCTCAGAGTATTAATGTTGCTGAAGAATAATGCTGCTTATGTGATAAAGAATTCGCATGGAAGGATGACAGCTGGATGGACTGAAGATATTCATGGAAGTTGGAGATAAAGATGGAAGTTTATATTGAAGATCTTTTTTTGTTTAGTAATTATCTTTTATTCTTCAATATATGTATAGGTTTGTTTAGAATAGCTAAGTAATTTTTTTGTGAGAATAATTCTGAGTTTTTTGTTCTAGAGAGAGAATCAACCTCAAGGCATCGTTCCTAATTCTAGAGAAGTAGAATTCGTCTTGAAAGAGCCTGTTCTTCAAGATTGAGGTTGTGAGTGAAAAGCTTGTAACTTGAATCATTAAATAAAGTTTGCAAGTTGTGATTCATACTGTTTCTTTTTGTTTATTGAATATTAAAGTGTTTTTCCGCAACTTCTTTAATATTGTTTCTGAGTATTTATAATTCTTGTTAAGAATTCGATCCTGACAATATAATAACACTGGGAATGTAGTGTTTAATGTGGATTCAATGAAGGCGAATTGTTCAGATAATTTGATGATTGCATGTTTATTGGAAGAGAGTAGGCTTCCTTTACCGAAATTGGTGGAATCGATCTTTGATAGGGTTAAGGAAAAGAGAGTTGAGTTAGTAATGAGTTTAGAAGAAAGAGAGGCTCACATTGACGCTTTACGTAAAGAAGTTGATGGTTTAATTAAGTATTAGAAGGAGTATAATAACGGTGGGAATGTAGTGTTTAATGTGGATTCAGTGAAGGCGAATTGTTCGAGTAATGAGTGTTTATTGTAAGAGAGTAGTATTCCTTTATCGAAATTGGTGGAATCGATCTTTGATACGGTCAAAGAGAAGAGAGTTGAGTTAGTGATGAGTTTAGAAGAAAGAAATGCTCACATTTACACTTTACGTGAAGAAGTTGATGGTTTAATAAAGTATTACAAGGAGTATAATAATAGTGGGAATGTAGTGTTTAATGTGGATTCAGTGAAGGATAATTGTTCGGGTAACTTGATGATTGCCTGTTTATCGGAAGAGAGTAGTTTTCCTTTATCGAAATTGGTAGAATCGATCTTTGATAGGGTTAAAGAGAAAGAGGGTTAGATGACACTTGCTTCTGTGATGGATCCATCCACTTGGGCTTTAATGGATCCATTTGGGATGTAATGGATCTAATTGTCCTTAATGGATCCAGTTAGGCTTTAATGGATCTAATCGGCTTTAATGGATCTAATTGGCTTTAAGGGATCCAATTGGGTTTTAATGGACCCAATTGGATTTAATGGATCTAATCGGCTTTGAGGGACCCATTTAGGTTTTAATAGATCCATTTGGGCTTTAATTGATCCACTTGGGATTTAATGGATCGGTTGGCCTTTCCATCTATATCTCTTCATCCACCTCACTCTCTTCCACTTCAATTGGATCCACCTTAGTACTTTAGCCTTCAGGGTCATCAGTAACTTGTTCTCGGGTCGGATCTCTGATCAATTGCTTACCACTTCTCAAATGAATAGCCTTGCAATCCTCCCTCGGTTTCCGTTCTGTCTGACTAGGGAATTGATCTTGATTCCGAGATTGTAAAGCTTCAACTATTTGACCCATCTGTCTTTTTAAGATCTGGATGGAAGCAGTATTATGCCCTGTTGCTGCCTTTACAGTGTCGACAATGGTAGTCAAATTGCTTACGGAAGAATTGATTCCATCAACAGTATTGTCCATCTTCGTGATGAACTTCATCAAGACATCTTCTAATCCAGGCTTCTTCTCTCCAGATTATCCTTCCTCCCGCTTTCTCTGATTATAACCTGGGGGACGATAAACATTATTAGAATTAGAAGAAGATGAAAAATTAGAATAGTTACCATACTGTTGTTGCTGCTATCCCATAGTCTCTCTTGGTTGATTTTGCGGTTGATGCCATGAGATGTTGGGATGCCTCTTCCATCCTTCATTATAAGTGTTTGAGAATGGGTCATTCCGAGGGCTATTGTTCCGATTTTGTAAGAATTGAACCTGCTCAGGTTCATGAGAAGCGGGCAACAATTCGGGAATATCTCCATCTGTTGGTCCCGAAGGTGCTTTACAAGTTTGTAGAAGGGGGGGGGGGGGATTGAATACAAACACACATTTTAAAGGTTTAATAAATTGTTTATTGATAAATCAAAATACAATTTACAAGTTTGTTGCGGAATAAGATTAAGTAAAACCTAATCTACACAAACTTAAAAATCACACAAATTTGTGCACAAAAATATAGAATAGAGATTAAGAGAATATAGAAAATAAGGGTTTCTATATGTTTAGAAAGATAGAAGGCAACACTCAGATAGAGTCTTGATCTTTCTATTTATACCCTATGCATTAAATGCATGGCAGGGTACTTTACACGTGTCATTCTATAGTTGGTTGCATGCGTCTGACTTTTGGAGACATGCTTTTGGTCGTATGGTGAACAGTGTAGATATCAATGTTGTTGTACGATCTGTCGCAGAGGTATGTCTCTTCTGACTGTCATACTATGTGTGCAAAGGGCAAGACAAAAGAAACTTGGAGCATAAGCTATGTGATCTTCGATCGCTGAATATCTCTTCCTTCACAGGGATAGAAGGAAGTTTAGCTATCGCTGAAGCTTTTCCTCAGGTTTCTTCGTGTGTAAGTAGACTTGTCTTGGTTTCACTGATATCCGCATCAGATCATGAGTAGACTTATCTATTGTTCAACAATTTTGTCTTCGATTCAGCAGTGAACATATTTTGTCGTGAAACTTGTCTTTAGGGATTACGTCTAACTGTTTACAAGAGAAATCATCAGCTATACTGAACACACTCAGTATTTAATCGCTGATGGTGAAACACTTATACATACAAAAGTTAAACGTAATTTTCACTAAGTATAACAGAGGGTCATTATCAAATTACTGAGAGAGTTGGATCAACAATCTCCCCCTATTTGATGATGACAAAGTAATTATGAAGAAAATTACTTTAAGTCAAAATAAAGGGATAGTCAGGACTCGTAACATACATGTCCCAATTACTATTTTGAGGGATATTTTACAGTACTGATGAGTTTAAATCCTTCACCGAAATTTTCATTAAATTCTAAAAAGAAGTTACAAAGTAGAATCATGAAAATTTTAAGTACAAGAGAAGTCCTATACTACTGTAAGACTAACTAATAGATTACAAGAAGTAGAAGAGAATCTATCAGCTATGTTTTCAGGAGGTCTCTGGAGAGATCATATAATCTCGTACTTTTTCTCCTTTCTTTCTTCGATCAGCGGCTTCTTGTTGAATGAGAGCTTTGATAGGATCCGTTGATGGAGAGTATCCACACCATAAGCATATAAGATCTTGCACATGGCTTAGTGGGCAGATAGGAATTTCAGAGACTCTCTGAAATCTAAGCTGTTACTCAGCATCTCTGAAGAAGATTCCATAAGACTTCTTTATCACTTGCCCTGGTAAATAAGGTCCACCAAGAGGCAGTGATAGATCTAGGGCTGAGAGATTAGGAGGAGGCCCGAACAGTGCATCCTTGGAGAATTTGATGGAGGTTTCATTTCTGATAACTGCATCATTTTCAGAGGAAGAGGAATGCTTTCTTTTAACCGATCTTGGCTGAGATGGAGGAGTTGAGGGCACATTTGTGTTGTCAGTGACCCTGTTGATAAGAGCTTCAAGAAGATTTTCAACCTGGCCTCTGTATGTTGATCTTGATTTCTTCAGTGCTACTCTGAACTCAAACCACTCTGAATAGCCGAAGTGCATCAGTCTTAATAAGAACATACCCTTTGAACTTCCATCTTCTCTGAATATCTCCATGGTGACTGAGGCTCGATCCTTCTTTTTTCCTTCCATAGATAGTTACGACTGTAATCTTCATTGGACCAGATTGATGGTCAATCTTTTTCATGCACCAAGCTAGATTTGAATCGTTGATCTCTTTTCTTTTAGCATTTTCCTCCTCTATTTCTTTCAACAAAGCAACTTGAACCTTCACTGGATTCTTTTTCATCTTGTCGTCTTTGAAAAGATATGAATGAACATGAAGAGCTAGATCAGCGTCTTTTTGGCATTCAGCTAACAGTTTTTCAGCTCTGACAGATTCTTCAATTTTAGCTTTGGTCAGGAAGTCAAGCTCTTTAGTTGAGGATTGAGGAGGGGTCTTCAGCCGTAAACTTTCCAGGTTGGAGATCATCTCTGCTCAACTTTGTGCAACATCCTCTGACCTTTGAAGAGGTCGAGAGGGCCTTTTTGGATGACTCAACGATTCATCTTCTTCTTCTTCTTCTTCTTCTTCTTCATCAATCTCATTTACAGAGATTGGGATTATTGGTTCTTCAGCTATTGGAGCTGGGATTATTTCAAGAGAGGTTCCCTTAAGTAGGGGAGAGAACAGTCTAATCAAAAAGAAAAAGGAGTTAGTGTTTATTTTAAGGAAGAGAGAGATAAAGGCTAGAAAGACACGGGTGGATGGTGAGAAAAGAAAGATAAGGGTACTATGGAGAGACATACCTGAGAAGGTAGCTCCACCTCAGAAGATGAAAGGAGTTTCAGGTTTCCCTCGACAGCAATTCCCTTCTGCTTGCCTTGGGATGTGGTACCTGAAGCTTTTTCTTTCTGTCTCCCCTTGCTTCGGATATAACAACGCATTTCATCGCTGGCATTGATGAGACATTTATTGCAGAGAACAAATGAGATGGGTCTTTGTCTTCATCATCGTCAGCGATGACGTCGTCGTCACCTTCTTGATCTTGAAGATCAAGTTCTTCCTCGTCTTCTTCTTCTTCTTCCTCTTCTTCTTCTACTTCCTACGCTTGAGAAGAAGAAGGAGGGGTTTGATCTTCAGCAACCTTCTCTTCAGCGACCTTGTCCCCCTCAACATGGGAGAGAGGTTCATCCGCTGTTTCCTCCTGTGCATCCACTGGATTTTCTTCATTGATATTCTTCTCCCCCTCTTTGTCATCATCATGGGGAAGGTCAGTAGAAGGGGCGGCAGCAACGTCAGCGACAGGGACTCGGCGGGCTTCAGCCTCCAGTTGATCCAAACGTCCTTCTATCGCTGGAATAACAGAAGTGGCCTCATGAATAAACTCTACCACAACATTCAGAGACACTTTGTCGTTCTCAGTGAGGGAGGGAGTTGAAGCGGGAGCTGGTGCAGTCACTGTTGATAGAATCTGAGTGAGCAGCTGAGTGGCATTCTCCAGCTTGCTGTTGAGGTTCTTCACTTCGCCAGTCAGGTGATAAACATGGCCAGTGAGGAATTGGATTTGAGTTGTATTTCGGTCCATGTTCTTTTTCAAGGCAGCAACCTCTGACTGAAGATATGTCATCTCAGCTTTGGTGGTGGTGGTGGAAGAGAGATTCTTCAGTTCTTCACCAGCTTGATTGACAGTGGTGGTATTGGTGTTGAGAGAGGTAGCGAGGGATTCCACCTTTTCAGCGAGATTGTTCACTGATGTATCAATGATTCCCAAAGTAGGACCTGAAAAAAAAGTTTGCGGTTGAGCAAATTGGTGCTCAGGCTTATTTAGAGAGGGTGGAGAAGTGTATAGGTTTTTAGTATTACCTGATGTGTCAAACATATTAAAAAAGTTCATGTCTCCTTAAAATAAATGAAAGGGAAGAGATGTTTGAGCCACAACTGGTCCTACGAATGCAGCGATTGGAGATGGCTGCTGTAAAGAAGGGAGGTTAGAGACCAAAGAAATAGAAGAAGGAGAAATGGCGGGGATAGAAGAAGAGCACTGGTGATTATTGAAATTACGTCAGTTGGTGCTAGAGTCATTGAGGTAATTGGGGCGATCACCGGTGGTGTATCAACGATGGTTGTCACTGCTACGGTTGATGGTTGAGCAGATGTGGAAGAGCGAGCCACGAAATTATCTAAGGTAGTCTGTTGAGAGACTACCTCAGGTACCTTTGTCGAGAGGGAATGCTCTATAGTCTTCTTGGCCATCTTTGAAGGACCAGTCGGAGCTGTTGATTTGCGTTTCTGAGGGGTGGTAGTGGCGGGGATAGCTGATGAATGAGCTATCGTCATAGCCACTGAAGTCAAAGAAGTTTGAGAGAGACGGAATCGTAAGGTTTGAAGACTTACCTCAGTTTCTGCTTGGTTGACCTCAAAAACCTGGAGCCCAACTTTGGAGAGATGGCAGTCGCTGTCCTTGGGATATTTGTCACCAAGGAGGAAGTGAAGAATGGCAGAGAGGAACCGGACATAGGGAATTTTAGTATCCCTTTTAGATTTCTCGATCTTTGACATGAGATCGTCAAAAATCGCTCCAGCGTAATCGAAGTGTCGACCAACGATCAAAGTGTATCCCATATGGACCTAAATTTTGCTCGCTTGGTCCAGGGATCCAACCTTTCCACTCATGCTTTGAATGATGTGAGTGAAGATGAAGTTTAGTTCAGCAGACATGTTGGCATTCTGGATCAATGTCAGCTTCTTGTTTGGGATTGTAGTGCGAGGCTTGAAGTCCCTGTTAGGACTGAAAGTCCTATGTGTTGAAAGTGGAATAAAGTATTTATAAGGGTGCATAATGTAATTAATTAATAGTTGTTTTAGCAGTTAGGCCTGAAGCCCATAAGCCCAATATGGTTGTAAGCCTAAGTATATAAAGGCAATTTTAATTCATTATTAGGTTTACTCTCTCTGATCAGAAATCCTTTCTATAAACCTGTAACCCTTTGATTGCATATTAATCATATGACTAGTAGTTGTGACTCAAATCTTATTCATCTTTGATATTATTTGCTGTTGATTGTACTGTACTGGGATCTACAATTGGTATCAGAGCAAAGAGACTAAAGGTTTGATCCAGAAAAAGAGTACCATCTCTTGTCAAGTTCAGTCCCTGTATATCAAAAGGAATGCCTTCAAGCGAAGCTCTTTCAATAAGTATGGATGAGATGCCACCTGTTCTTTACAGAGGAGAATATGACCAATGGAAGATTCAGTTCTTAGACTTCATTGATAAACTTGACTTGGGTGATTATATCAGATTATCTCTGAGGGAAGGAAGAATGGAAACTCCGACAAAGACTTGTTATTTTATGGGAGAAAATGGAAGAACGAAACACGAAATGTACCCACTACCATTTCAGGAATACACAGATGAGCAAAGAAAGAGATTTGAAGCTGATAAATTGACTAAAGCTTTTATCTTGCAAGGAATTTCCGAGGAGATTTCAAAAGAGATTTCTGTAAGTTTAGACAGTAAAAAGGCTACAGGAAAACAGCTGTGGGAACATCTTGAGAAGATAATGACAGGACCAAAGATGTCTTCAAGAATAAAGTTTTTGGAAACTGAGAACTCTGAACTAAAAAGACGGATTTCTGATCTGGAAGTTCAAATTGTCCAAATCCAACAAGCAGCATCTGTTGAAAGTTCTGAGGAGCATATTGAGCATCTGAAAGATACAAATGCTGAGCTTCAAAAGAAAATATCGGATTTGAATCAAAAGATGGTCAAAGATAAAGCTGATTTTGAGAGTGAAAAGAAAGGATTTTCAAAGAAGTTCTCAGATTTTTCAAGAAAGTGTTTTGAAGAAAAGAAGACTGTTGAGCTTAAGTATATAAAACTTTCTCAGCAAGTTGTTGATTTTGAGAAAGTAATCATTCTGGAAAGGAAAAAGTTTGAAAAAGAAAAGAAGGCCATTGAACAAAAGAATGTGGGATTCTTCAAAGAAATATTCGGCTAGAGAAACAATGCTGAAAAGGGATTTGAAGAAGAAAGAAGCTTGTGTGAGGCTGAGATCAAAAAGCTGACTGAAAAGCTATCTGAACTATCTACAAATGCACTAAAAGAGCAGAAAACGAAGTCTGAGTTCACGAAGAAGTTTGACCTGCTTGTTAAAGAAAGAGACAACTTTGCTTCGATGATTAAAGTGCTTGAAAAGTCTGTATCAAGTTCGAATAAAAAATCTGTCTCTTCACAAAGGTCAGTTAAATCGTTTGATCAGATTCGTAAAACTAACCTTTTCTATGATAGAAATATAGATGGTTCAGGTACATATCAAAGAAGAAGGATATACAAAGAAGAAGGATATACAAAGAAGAGGAACTGGACTGGAAGAAGAAACCAGTTGAAGATGAGCTGAAAGAAAGAGGATCATGTGTACATACGTTTAATGCCAAAAGGAACAATGTGCGTAAAGGGAAACCTGATCATATCTATACGAGAGATCAATTAATCAGGTTATCAGGTAAGAAAAATTATTGTTCTTATTGTCGCACACATGATCACATTCACAAAACCAGTGATCATTTCTGGTATGGTTCTTATTCTATTTCCCCGACAAGAACTGCAACTAACATTCGAGGACCCAAATACCAGTGGGTACCAAAACCGAAAACTGATTCTTTGTTGCAGGCACCTACTATCAAGGGGGAGTAGAAGAACAATGGCTTCTAAGTAAATCAGCTTAGAACCCGGACTTCAACGAAGTTTGGCTTCTGATCATATGACAGATCAGGACCCGCTCTTCAAACGTTCAGACTTGGATATTTTGCAAATATCCAGGGGGAGCTTAGAAATACATAAATCATTCTATCATGATTTGAGGGGGAGCTTAAAGGTAAATATCTTCTAATCTAGATCTCTGATTGTTTGAAAGAAGAACAACTTTCAAGCATGAAAATGGTTTCTGAAATGTTCAAACCACTTCTTATTCTCAAAAGATTTTATGAATTTAGAAGTGTGACTTTTAAATGTTTTTCAATTTTGAGCTTCAATGTTTAACTGATTGTGTGTTTCCAAAGATCAATACTTGCGTATTATCTTGTCTTTATACTGTAAAGTATTCACACACACAGGTTCAGTATTTCGTTTGAATTTGTTATTACCATGTCTCATAATGAACCAATTTTTCGATGGTAATACTCCCGTTTGCTTTCAAATATTTGTTGAGCATCAATCATCATTTCCAACTTTGTGCTTTCATTGCTAAACTGTTTATATTTGTTCATATAAACAAAATATTCAGTTCTTTGATACCCTAACCATTTTATTTGATCTGATTGATACATTGTCAGATTTTCAAAGTTCAATTGCTCAAATCTCCTGAGCATACTTTTTGACAGTGTTATGTTATTTGAGCTTAAATGTTCAAGTTAAACTGTTGAGCTACTATTCTTTTTAGGACTTACATGGGATTTGTGTGAGAACTTAAACAGAACTTCCATGGATTCACGTAAACCAGTGTTTCCTACCCCGAAAGTTATCCTAGAGTGCTTGAGGGGTGAAGGGTCATAAATCAAAGAGTGGGGGAGATAACTCATCCGATTGAGTTTTTCTCATTGTGCTGAGCGGAAAAATGGAAAAGAGAGTTTGGTTAGAAGTAAGCTTTAATGTTAAAAAGAAAGAGGGTGTGAGAACAGAGTTAAATGAATATCAGAACTCTGCACCAACCACTTTCTGAGTCGGGCAACCACATCTTCTGTTTGGTTCACATTCATTGGTGACCATCATTGAAACAGGCACCTAGCCCATGCCAACTCTTGCATTAACCTCACCAACCACTCGTTTCTTTCTTAACAAAGAAATGTTTCATTTTCTTTGGGGACGCAGCATATCTGCTATCTAGTCTTCAATCGGAAGATTTAGATATTGAAAAATATGGAAAGTTGCCTCACCTTCGCACCTCTTTCATGCACATTGAGTTCGTGTAATATCTGTTGCTGTCTCAACAGTTTACACAATTTGAGCCTGATATAGCTAAGTAGCTTCAATCATTTCTACACTTTCACGAGCACACAAGGAATGAGTTTTCTTGTTATAACATTCATAGATAATTGCTTTGTGGTTTTCGATGATTGAATGGAAGCCCTGGGGGAGTGAACATCACAAAAGCTCCTTTCCAATGTACATCCGTTGTACAAAGTGGCTCCGTGCTACTTACAGGCATACTAACTGTATCATTTGTTGATTCAGGTTTACAATTCCTATTATATCTGAATTTGAAAAGATTCGGGTATATACATTTCATGAATTGACGGATACTCAGATCAAAGGGCGGAGAAGATCAAAGAATGTGTTGAAATTGAAGAGTTTTGATGATCATGATGTTCACAATCATCAAAAAGGGGGAGAAATTTTATAAAGTTCAATTTCAGTTCAAGTTTTGGTGAAAAGAAATCATTCCATAATGATTCAATTTATGAATGAAGATGATTCGTGAAAGTTTGCTTATTCGTGAAAGTTTGCTTTTCTGAAGACAGTCTAGAGATCAAAGAGATGAAGTTATGAGTTCAATACGGTTTAAATTTTCAAAGATGAAGATTTTTCAACACCAAAGTTCTTCAAAGATTCAAGAGGGAAAGAAGATCAAGGCCTGAAGTTTTTCATGTTGATAAATGCTTTATTCAAATTTAGGGGGAGATTGTTAGGACTGAAAGTCCTATGTGTTGAAAGTGGAATAAAGTATTTATAAAGGTGCATAATGTAATTAATTAATAGTTGTTTTAGTAGTTAGGCCTGAAGCCCATAAGCCCAATATGGTTGTAAGCCTAAGTATATAAAGGCAATTTTAATTCATTATTAGGTTAGACATTCATATTTCGGGTTAGAAGAGTTACACAAGTCTCATAATTTTCAGATTACTAGTCAATAGGCTTACTCTCTCTGATCAGAAATCCTTTCTGTAAACCTGTAACCCTTGGATTGCATATTAATCATATGACTAGTAGTTGTGACTCAAATCTTATTCATCCTTGATATTATTTGCTGTTGATTGCATTGTACTGGGATCTACAGTCCCATTGGTATTCCATATGATCCAGAAACTGAATAAGTTTAGCGTCAGTGGGTAAAGGGTCGAAGCCTGACTTAGTTTTGGAGGGGAAACGGAGAGCAGTGCGGATGGCGAGAGCAGTTATGTTCCCAGGGCCATGCTGAGTTTGGAAAGTGATGGCAGGGATTGGTTCACCTTTCTTGTTTTGCACTGCACCCTTGTCAACAGGGTACCAGAATTGTTGAAGCAGGGCTTTGGAGGGAACGGGGTCAGCCTTCAGTGCGTACCCCAAGCAATATTCCTTCAGAAAGTTGGCAGCATTCAGTAGGTGAGGATATTTGTCAGTGGGGACATCCAATCTTGCCAAATGGTTGCTCTTGGCAACCTCAGATTCAACGAGTGCGAACTTGACTGATTTGAAAGGAATGAGAGTAGCTTGGGTGGCCATTTCTGGAATTAGAGACAAGTGTGGAATAGAATAGAAGTTTTAGAAGGAAAGAAACTTGAAAACATATATTTGTTGTTAAAACAGTGTTCTATGAAGGAAGAAGAACAATCTTAAAAACCAAAGGTTTTTGCATAAGATAAAATCATAAAGAAAATGATTTTAATAATGAAAAACTTTAAAACCAAAATGAAAGAAGATTTGGGATTAAACAAGTGATTTTTAGATGATAAAAGTTAAGAACAAGAACCTTAAAGTCGTTGAAGATTTGAAGAAGATGAGTGGTCTTAAGTTCTTTGCTTGAATTCTGAAAGAGTTTTATTGCCTTCGAAGTTTTTAGAGAGCGTAAAAGGCAAAAATGTAAATGAAATTCCTTTTATATAAGGAGAGAGAATGAATTAAGCGGGAAAAGATGGTCATCATGACACGGACACGTCCCACGAAGTTGATTGGACATGAAGTGAACGAACGAACGTGTCTAAAAAAGTCGTGCCATGGATTATCGGTTCGAATGACGTCATAGGAGAGAGAAAAAAAACGTTTCTTTTTTAGAAAGTATCAATGATAGAAATTCAGAGATAGATTTTCTTTAGAAAGGATCACTGATGAGGAATATCAGTGATAAAGTATTTTTCAAAAAACTTTTAATCACTTGAAACTTTCTCGCTGAATATACTTCAGTGATAGAGAATAAGAAAACATACCTGAGAGTTAGAAACATTTAGTCAGAGATTATACGATGAAGTAGAACGTATTATCACTGACATAATGCATGAAAGTTGAAGAGTTAATCTTCAAGATTCAGCATTCCAAGCTAACTGATGAGAAAGCTAAATCTAGTCTCATCAAGAGGTTGGTGAATAGATTAGCGAGCTGATAGTCAGTAGGGATAAAGTGGAGTTCTATATCACCATTCATCACATGATCTCTATGTGTTTTGTCTTTGAGTGTAGTACTAGATTGTTTGCTATAGTGATGGCACTTGTGCTGTTGCAATAGATTGGAATATTTGATAGTTGAAGGTCATAGTCTAATAGTTGATTTCTTATCCATAAGACCTGAGCACAACAACTTCTAGCTGCTACATACTCAGCTTCAGCTGTGGAAGTGGATACTGAGTTTTGCTTTTTACTTGTCCAACTTATCAGCTTTCCTCTTAGAAGTTGACATCCTCCAGTGGTGCTTTTTCTATCAAGTTTGCAACCTGTAAAATCACTATCTGAATAACCAGTGAGATCGAACCTTGAATCTTTGGGATACCAAAGACTGAGGTTTGGAGTTCCCTTAAGATATTTGAAAATTCGCTTGACAGCGATTAGATGGGATTCCTTGGGTTCTGATTGATAGCGAGCACAAAGACAGGTAGAATACATGATATCAGGCCGACTCGCTGTTAGATACAGCAGGGAGCCTATCATTCCTCTGTAGGCAGTGACATTAACAAGTTTTCTAGCTGGATCCTTTTTTAATGTCAGGGGAGGTGCCATAGGAGTTTTCATCGCTGATGTTTGAGTAAGATCAAACTTTGTCAGCTGGATCCTTGATTAATAAATGTACCTTTGTCAGATTGCTTCATTTGAAGTCCAAGGAAGTAAGTTAGTTCACCCATCATACTCATTTTATATTCTTTTTTCATTCTTTCAGCGAAACGAGTATACAAAGATGGGTTAGTAGAACCAAATATAATGTCATCAACATATATTTGTACAAGAATAATATGACCTTTTATCTTTCTGAAAAATAATGTGTTATCTATTTTACTATGCTCAAAATTTTCAGAGATAAGAAAAGAAGAGAGGGTGTCATACCAAGCACGGGGAGCTTGTTTTAACCCATAGAGAGCCTTATCCAATTTATATACATAATTTGGATTCTTAGAGTCATATAACCTTGGGGGTTGTTCAACATAGACTTCTTCATTAAGCTTTCCATTTAGGAATGCTGATTTGACATCCATTTGCTTCGAGCCTAGCCACAGTGGCAAAGGTTTCATCAGAGTCTATGCCATCCTCTTGTCTGTATCCCTGAGCAACTAGTCTAGCTTTGTTTCGGGTTAGAGTCCCATGTTCATCTAATTTGTTTCCAAACACCCATTTGGTGCTATAACAGATTTATCAGATGGTCGGGGAACAAGATTGCAAACTTTGTTGCGTGCAAACTCAGTCAATTCTTCTTGCATAGCACTGACCCAATTTGGATATCTGGAAGCATCATCAGTCTACTTTGGTTCTGTAAGAGAAATAAAATTAACAAAGAGACAAATGTTACCTGAACTTCTTCGTGTTTGAATACCTGCATGAGGATCACCAAGAATTTGATCTATGGGGTGATCTCTGGTCCATCTCTGAGCTGGGGCATGATCGCTTACCTCTAGAGTTGGATCATCAATAAGAATGTTTATTGATGAAGAAACTTGAGGTTCTTTAGCTATCAAATGTTAAGTGTCAGATAGACCATTATTTACTGAGAGGTTTTCAGATGATGAAAGACCTGATGGAGGAAGTGTGTTAAGTGGAACAATTGAAACCCAAGAGGTGGATTCAGCGTTAGGAGGTATGATGTTTGGATCTTCATCAGCATTAGGAGAATTTGTATGCTGATAAGTGTTTAATAGAGGTTCTGTTTCTCTATAATGAGAGAACATCCAAGCATTCAGTTCATCATTGTCAACGATAGGTTTAGAGTTTGCTGATCTTGGGCTTTGTGAAATCTTCTAAGATGTTAATAGGTAAAAGAATTGGAGTTGGGTTCAAGCTTTCCCCAGCCCCTTCTCATCAATGGACTCGAAAGATACACACTATTCCGTCTTTTCTATCAAATCGATCATAACCACTACCTACATTCCTTCCAATTACGTAAATCAATAGTTCAAACCGCACTCAAAGGTAGGGCATTTCCCATTTTTATAGGAACTTCATCAAAGGTGACATTGATTGTTTCTTCTACTGTTTGTCTTCTCTTGTTGAAGACTCTGTAGGCTTTAGAAATTGAGGAATAGCCAAGAAAGATTCCATCATTAGCTTTTGGATCGACCTTTCCAAGTGCATCTTTGTTGTTTAAGATGAAACATTGACAACCAAAGATGTGAAGAAAATTGATAGAAGGTTTTCTTCCATTAAAGAGTTCATAGGTTGTTTTGCTGAAACATTTTACTATCAGAGACCTGTTTTGAGTAAAACAAGCAGTGTTGACAGCTTCTGCCCAAAACTGAGTTGGAAGATGAGAATCACTGAACATTGATCTTGCAGCTTTAATGATCGTTCGATTTCTTCTTTCAGCAACACCGTTTTGCTAAGGAGTTCTTACTGAAGAGAAAGCGTGAGAGATTCCTTTGCTCTCAAAGAAATTGTTCAGGGAACTATTTTTGAATTCAGTTCCATGATCACTTCTTATTGAGCGAACAGTTAGATTATTCAACACTTCCATCTTTCTAACAAAATAAATCAGTTCTTCTCGAGTTTCACTTTTATAGCGAAGAAAGATTACCCAGGTGTAGCGAGAGTATTCATCTACAATGACAAGTGTATATTTCTTTCCAGCTATGGATTGGATATTGACAGGGCCAAATAAATCCATATGCAAGAGTTGAAGAGGACATGTCACTGAGGAAACTTGTTTTGATTTGAAACTAGCTTTAGTCTGCTTTCCCATTTCACATGATGAACAAAGGGATTCCTTGGCATATGAGTGCTGAGGAAGACCAGAGACTAGTTCTTTTGAGGAGAGAGAATTAAGTGTTTTGAAGTTGAGATTAGATAGCTTTTTTTGCCATAACCAGTTGACATCTGAAGAGGCCTTAGAGAGAAAACAAACGTTTTCAGTGGTAGTAGAGTCCATGTCTATTACATAGACATTTTCCATACGATAACCACTTAGAGCGAGCTTCCCTTTTTCATTCATCACTAAACATGATTTCTTACAAAAGCAAATCCATAGTCTTTATCACACAACTGACTGATGCTGAGAAGATTGTGCTTCAGTCCATCTACGTAAGCGAATCTTCGGAAGGTAGTTGTCCCATTGCTGAGAACACCAAACCCTCTGGTATAGCCTTTTCCATTTCCACCAAAGTTCACTGGGGGACCTTTCTCTTCCTTGTATTCAGTGAGCAGGTCTTTTTGTCCAGTTGTGTGTCGAGAGCATCCGCTATCTAAATACCAGATACCCTTCGATCCCTGCAAACATAAGGAAGATTAAGTTTTGATTGGTACCCAATTTTCAAAGGGTCCAATAGTGTTAGTGGAGATGGAAGGTTCAACAATTTTCACGGCATTTGAAGATTCAACTTCAGTGGTACCTTCACTTTGGTTATTTGATTAACCTTAATGAAATTTTTCACATTAGCAGATTTCTCAGCTTTGGTGTCCTTCTTAGCCTTGAAGGCAATCATCTTCACTTTAGATGTCTTTCAGCTTTTGTGGCAGTAGGACATTTACTAGCAATATGGTCAGTAAGTCCATAGTGATAACACTTTCTATAGACTAAATTTTCCTTGAGACCATGAGAAGTTGAGTTAGAGAACTTGAGATGAGTAAGTCCATCTCCAAGAATGCCCTTGGCATAAGATTTTGGAGGAACTTTCAGTTCTTCGGATTTCTTCGGCTTAATATCAATTTTCAGCTTTGGAGTTGATCTCTGAGAGATATTAGTGATTTTATTTCCAGAGCTGGAAGATTGATTTACTGAAGGTTTGGAAGAGACTTTCAGTTTAGCTTTCTTGATAGCCTTCTGAGGATGATAAGAAATGGATTTCCCTTTATCAGCGAGCTTAGAGCTCTTTGATAAGTCCTCGGGAATAAGAATATAAGTCATCAGGAATAAGATTGGAAGATGAAGAGCACGAAGTAGAAGAAATGTCAGGGTAGAAGAGACAAGCATTCCAAACTTAAGCATGGAACAGTCTTTCCTAGATTCATCTTTTTCAGGATGATAACTGAGACCAGTTTTGTCATTAGCAAGGATTTGAGCCTTGATGATTTCAGTGATCTTGGTTGAAGATTTACACCATCCCTCAACAGTTGCCTTTTCTGCTTTTAAAGCAGCGATGGCTTGTCTGCGTTCAATGCTGATAATTTCATTGACAATGAACTGATCTTTTAAACTTTCCTCTAGAAGAGTTAGTTCTTTAATCCTCTCATGACATTTCTCTAACTATTCAGTTAAATTAATATTCTTGTTTTCAGCTAGAGTTTTGCCATTTTGTGCATTGTACAAGTCTATTGTCAGCACATCTACTGCACGAATTCTCTCAACTTCAGAAAGAGAGGGATTAGTAGATATTGATACCTGAGAGGAGATGTAACTCATGGAAGTTCTTGTTGGTTCTTCCACTTCTTCTTTAATCTCAGCCATAAGACAGAGATTAACAACTTTTTCTTCATCAGAACTCTATTATTCTGATTCAGCCTAGTCATGCTCTTCAGCGATAAGACCTTTACCTTTTCGCTTAAACTTTTTAAGCTTTTGATAATTTTCTTTGTGCTTAAGGTATTTGTTATCGCTAGTTTTACTGGAGGTAGAAGGTTTGAAAACTTTTTTTGACCTGCATTCACTTGCAAAATGTCCAACTTTTTTACAGTCAAAGCAAGTAGCAGTAGCCTTATCAACAAGGATTGATTTTGGCTTGTCAGTTATAGAGAGTAGCTTATTTCTTTTTAAATTGCTCTTTCTTGCAAATCTTTTGAAGGAGTTTGTCAAGAGTGCTAAGGATTCATCAAACTCTGAAAGATCAGTGTCAGATAATTCCTCAGAGTCAGAATCTAACTCAGTGATTGTGAGAGTAGATCGTTGAGATGGAATGATCTCTGAAGATACTAAAGCAACAGGAGTGCTTTTGGATACTTTAGAATCTTTTACAAGATTCTTTTTTAGAAGATTTGATTGCTCATAGTTGAGAAATATTCCATATAAGGTGCTAAGAGAGAGAGAATTTAAGTCTTTTGTCAGCTTAAGACACATTGAATAACTGTCCCACCTTTCAGGAAGACATTCCAAGAATTTAGTTAAGACCTGAGAGTTAGAATAGGTCCTACCAACAATCCTTAGATCAATGTATAGACAGTTAAATCTCAGGTGAACATCAGATAGGGATTCATTCTTACCACATATAAAACTTTCATATTTTCTTACCAAATTAATCTTTATGGTTTCTTGGATTTCAGTGGTACCTTCATATTGAACACATATAGTGTCCAATATTTCTTTAGCAGTTTTCAGATGCATGATGGAATGAAAGGCTTCATCAGGCAGAGCCATAGAGATAATGGTTTTTGCCTTAGCATCTAAACCAACTTTCTTTCTATCTTCATCAATCTATTGTCTAATTTCCTTAATAGCATATCTTTCCGGAACAGCAGGAGTGGTGGCGGTAGCAGGAACTACATCCATGATTGTGAAGGGTTCATAAGGGCCATTTGCTACATATTTAGGTATAGTGGGATCTACACCTTCTAGAAATAGCATCATTCGATTTTTCCAGAGAGCAAAGTTATCTCTGCTAAATCGAGGAGGTGTTGCGAGAGAACCATTATCATCGTAGTTAGTGTTTGTGTTAAGTGCCATAGTTAGAATAACAAGGAAGAGAATAAAGCAAGATCTTGTTTATGAGATTAAACTATTTGCTCGGATACCACTGGTTGGTCCCGAAGGTGCTTAACAAGTTTGTAGAAGGGGGGGGGGGTTGAATACAAACACAAATTTTAAAGGTTTAATAAATAGTTTATTGATAAATCAAAATACAATTTATAAGTTTGTTGCGGAATAAGATTAAGTAAAACCTAATCCAAACAAACTTAAGAATCACACAGATTTGTGCACAAGAAATAGAGAATAGAGATTAAGAGAATATAGAAAACAAGGGTTTCTATATGTTTAGATAGATAGAAGGCAACACTCAGATAGAGTCTTGATCTTTCTATTTATACCCTATGCATTAAATGCATGGCAGGGTACTTTACACGTGTCCTTCTATGGTTGGTTGCATGCATCTGAGGTTTGGAGACATACTTTTGGCCGTATGGTGAACAATGTAGATATTAGTGTTGTATGATTTATCGCAGAGGTATGTCTCTTCTGACAGTTGTACTATGTGTGCAAAGGGTAAGACAAAAGAAACTTGGAGCATAAGCTATGTGATCTTCGATCGCTGAATATCTCTTCCTTCACAGGGATAGAAGGAAGTTCAACTATTACTGAAGCCTTTCCTTAGGTTTCTTCGCGTGTAAGTACTCTTGTCTTGGTTTCACTGATATCCACATCAGATCATGAGTAGACTTATCTTCTGTTCAGCAACTTTGTCTTCGATTCAACAGTGAACATCTTTTGTCGCGAAACTTGTCTTCAGGGAACAGTGATGTGGGTCAGCGATACTGAACACACTCAGTATTTAATCGTTGATGGTGAAACACTTATACATACAGAAGTTAAACGTAATTTTCACTAATTATAACAGAGGGTCATTATCAAATCACTAAGAGAGTTGGATCAACACCATCATAATTTAGTGCAGGTTGGATGGAAGCTCCTTTCAACTGATTTGTGATGGCGGTCAGTTGAGCCTTTATCGCCTTTAGCTCATTAGATTCCTAAACATTACCTACTCGTCTGGTAGCGGATCATGGAGTGGCATAGCTATGTTAAGCTAAATTCTCAATGAGTTCAACTGCCTCTTTATATGTTTTGTTCATTAAGGGACCACCCGCAACTGCAGTAATATTGTTCTTGTACTGCGGGTGAAGTCCACCAAAGAACTTATGGATGATCACACATGCATGTAAACCGTGATGTGGATACTTTTTAAGCTTGTCCTTATACCTTTCCCAAGCCTCGTAGAGTGTCTCCAGTTCCCACTAAGCAAAGTGAGTGATTTCAGCCATGAGTTGTGTTGTCCTACCCGGTGGAAAGAACTTCTGAAGGAAGGCTGTAGCCATCTTAGCCCAAGTAGTGATCTGACCGGTGTGTAAGCTCTCCTCCCATATCTGTGCCTTTCCTTTCAATGAAAAGATGAACACTCGCAACTTGATTGAGTCTTTTGATACTCCGTTGATCTTGAAAGTGTTGCAAATCTTTTTGAAGGCCCGAAGATGTCCATAAGGGTCCTCTGTTGGTGCTACCCCAAACTGGTTTTGCTGTAAGAGCTGGATTGTGCCATACCTTATCTCAAAATTATTTGCTCCTACTGCAGGGGCCTGAATGCCTCTGTTGATGGCTGCCACATTCGGATTGGCAAATGATCTCATTGGCACTCTTCCAAGAGGCGAGGAGTGGCGGTGGTATCTCCTCATTCCTGGCTCTTTCATCACCCATCTGTATTCGCCTTCTGACTTTTGTTGCTCTTCTAAGTTGGCGTGCGGTTCGTTCAATTTCTGGGTCTATCGGCTCTAGGCTTATTATTCCTCGAGTACCTCTTGGCATAAACCAATTAGTACCTGCAAAATCAGAATAGAGAATTTAGTAGGCTGGTAATCGAACAATAAAAATAACTAAAACAAAATATCCAATGCAATAATGACTATAGTTGGTAGTGCTATTAGTGCCAACTAGCTCTCCGTCAACGGCGCTAAAAACTTGATAGGCGGGTTTACACCCCCCCCTAATCTAACCGCAAGTGTACACCGAATCAAGTAATATGTACTTGGAAGTACGAGTATCGAACCAAGGGAACTAGAAATTGAGTATCACAATTACTATATTCACTATTAACTGAACGGTCCAAAAGATTGAATTTTTGGGAATAAATAACTGAATACTAATAAAAAGAATTTAACACGTTCTTCAACTAACGACTTGGAAACTTTCTATGGAGACAAACAGTTGAGGGTTGGAAATCCTATGGTTCTAACTAATGAACAACATTCTTGAAGATAAGTATCAGTTATACCCTTTAATGAATATCTAATCTATAAAAATCACTGTTGTTCTTTCTCAAGCAACAACAAAATTTATTTTGAAAACACAGGTCTCATCTCTTGATCTTAACACATGGTTTTAAAACCCATTAAGTTCTAGACTATAGCAATACTAATGTTTAGTTGGTATATCTATATCCAATTTCTCACCTTAGGCATATAATTCTAGTTCTTGTTAACCATTAATTCTCTAGAATTTAATTTATAACAAACAAATCAGATGAAAGTTGACCAAACTTACAAAAGCATTAAAACCAAATCATATGCTTCATTAGTTAGGAAAAACTGATAAAAATCCCAACTTGCATGTTCATATGCTTAAACCAAAGTCAAACCAACCCCCAACATCTAAAGATTAGTTCATGTTGTGGGTATTAAACAAGAAAATAGTAGAAGAATTCATAGATCTAAGAAAAGTTCTCTCAAACATCAAAGATTGTAAAACTCCCATTTGTTTATGTAATATCAACGAAGAATTTTGAAGAATCGGAGTAGAAATTGCTTCTAAAATCGTTGTCTTGCTTCAAAAAACGGTGTTTCTCCCTTGCCAAAATCGTCCCGGGTCTTCTCTTGTTCCTCCTTAGTCACCAAATTGAAAAAGTAATGAAAAGTGAGTCAAAACCCTAAGAGATAAGGGTTAAAAACGTGCAACACCCTTCTGGTAGGTTGTCCGTGAGTTCAGCATCAGCAACTCACATGAAAGTCACCCTTTTTTCCATTCTGGTGAGTTGCAAGTTAGTTCAGCTTCAACAACTCACTTCAAAGTCACTTCAGCCACTGATTTTGGCCCACAAGGAAATAGATTTTTTTTCTTAACTTCACGTTTTTCAACCAGTCATTTCTCGGGCTTGGAACTTGACGGAAGTTATGCTTGATTATTGTTCGGAAAACTTACTTTTCGCACTCATTCTTGGCTATCTCATTACATGATGCAATTCCTGAAACACTTGATTTAAATTATAAAAACTCCGTTAATTTCACTTGGAATTAACCAATTTTATCTGGTTCGTGATATGAAAATAACACCAAAAATTGGTTTTATCACTTCCAAACAGTCAAACGAGTGCACTTAGCGGTTTCAAGCACACAAACCCAACCCTATTTGTTCTATATGCATGATTTAACTTTTAAATAGTCAAACGAGTGCACTTAGGGGTTTTAAGCGCACAAACCCAACCCTATTTTTCTATATGCATGGTTTGACTTCCAAACAGTCAAACGGGTGCACTTAGAGCTTTCAAGTGCACAAACCCAACCTTATTTGTTCTATATGCATGGTTTAACTTTTAAATAGTGTAACACCCCGATTTTTGAAAAGTATAGTTTCAAGTTAATACAGAAATCGGTATTTTAAGGGAAAAAGAAGAGATAGGATTTTGTACTTGGATCCTATATTTTATATACTTGTTGGATGAAGGATTCAATTACGAGTCCAACGGTCCTTTTCGGAGCGTAAATGGAGCTACAACGAAGAAGTTATGACCAAAATAGTGATTGGGCACACGATCAGTGTCAAGTGGACATCCGCATAGGGAAGCAAGTGGATGTCCGCATAGGATCTTCCGCGGAAGCAGCAGAAGTTTCGTCAGTTTTCATCCTGAAGCATGTGGACGTCCGCATAGGGCTTCAAGTGGACATCCGCATTGAGTCTGACGAAATTTTCACCCTTTTTCACCCTCAACTTTTCCCTCCTCTCTCTCATACTTTTACCCCCCACATCTAGATCTGATCTCCATCTCCCTCATTTCTATTTTCTCATCCAAAAACCCCAAAATCCATTCTCCTTCTCCATCTTTCCCTCCTAAATCAAACCCACACCATTTTTTATGACCCTTAACCTTTCTAGAACCATTTCACTTCATCTTCTTCATCAAGTTTCTATGGTTTCATCCAAATTTTTCTCCATCTGGAAGATTTGAAGTTTGTGGTTTATTTTGAAGATCTAGAAGAGTATTGTTGATGGATTCAAGCTTTGGTGAAGGTAATCTTTTCTTCTCTTCAACGATGGAAATTAGGGTTTTGGTATAAGTTGAGATCTTCATGTTTAATGTTTGGGGAATGATCCTATATGGTTGAATATGGGTATTTATGATTGGAAATGTATGAATCTAGGTTTTTTTGGAAGTTTTTGGCTTGAGGATCCAAGTGTTCTTCAAAGGAGCTCAAGTTAGGTAAAATCTAGATTTGGCCTAAATCTAGCAAGGTGAGTTCAAATTGCTTTGTGAAAACTTTATACATGCCAAAATGAGTATTTTGAAGTAAAAATATGTTTTATTTGGTAATTGTCAATGTGTTGGGTATTTTAATAAGTTTTCACATTTGATAAACTTGGGTTGTTTTAGTCTCATAAAATGTCCATATTTGGGATTTGGATATCATGATAAGTAATAGCATGATTTATGCATTTTTTGTGATTTTGTACAAATAAAGTCTGTTTTATGTTTTATGCATCTTTGGGGATTTTTGTACAAATGAAGTCTAATTCATGATATATGCATTTTTAGTGTATTTGATTTCATAAACCATTTGGAAAATACATGTCTCCGTGTTATGAGACATTTTGGAAACATAAGGGTATAAACCCATTTGGAAAATGATATGACCTAATCAGTGTTGAGTTTTGGGTTAATCACATCTTTAAAGTAGGTGTTTGCATAAACGTCGTTTAGATGCGTTTCATTATTTGGGGAACCGTCATTTATTGGTCAATGGGGTTTTGAGCATTTTAGCTCAGTTTGACTTGAAAGAGTCTCGTGGATATTTGTCCAAGTTTTAATGGCTTTTTATAGATCCCATGTTCGATATACATCTTAATGCACTTTATTGTATATTTATGATAATTACATGCTCGAGTGCATTGGTCATTCATGTGTAGTCATGTAATGTTAGATTATGTTGCATTGGATCCATAGGCCCGTAAGTCAGTCTTTATTTGATGGTCAACTGGGTATTACGGGGTTGGACTCCGGGACCCATGTTTTATGACCTCGATCTTTCAAGTGTACACTAGGAGGGCTGAGTCCGGTTGTGCTATTATGATGATGGGCGTTCCATGATGTGCGTTTCATGATGTGAGTTTCATGATGGGTGTTTGGGACCTCCGCCATTCGGGGTAATGCCATGGTTGTAGTCCTCGGATGTTGTCGGGCCTTTGGCGGTATTCATGTTAATATTCGCTAAGGTCAGTTGTCTCTTTTGGTGTAGCTTGAAGGGTGTCGTAGGGACATTTGGGCTTGCGTGTCGTAAAGTGTCATACGACTAACGTTGTATGAGTGTCATAGTTTTGTGTTCCTCCACTCTCAATGGATACGGTTCTCCCCCATTGTCGGCCAGCAGTATTTTGAATATTTAATTGTCCATGCTTTAATATTTGGATTTCATTCCATTTTATGGTCGCGTGATTATTGAATTCCAGTTCCATGTTTCTGATGGCATATTATATTTATGTGGATTGTTCTCATCATTAAGAGTTGAGTATTATGCCCCACCCGTATTTTGGGTGTTTTGGGGTATAAGGTTTTATCTGCGTTTTTATAATTGGGAGTCCGTTTTCTGTTCATGCTTAAGTGAGTTTTGGGCGGCATCATTTTATAAAGAATGTTTTGTATTGGGACACTCGTCCTTAAAAATGCATGATATTACAAAACGAGTTATTTTCATAGTTAACTTAAATCATTTTGAAATATCATGATTTAAACTACATCCTGCCCTTTTAACGTAATATTTATTCATGTGGAAAACTCTTGAACTCACTAGGCGTTAGCCTAACCTTTTTATTTGTCGGCATGTGCATCAAGTTCTTGTTGGGATTGGTCCTATAACACTATGAGGAGAGGAGTATTAGTAGTACTCTCGTGATGTGTTTAGCATTGGCGAAGTTTCCGCTTTGGTTTGTGAAGAGCAACTAGCTTTGGGGATTAAGTAGCACCCGACTTCGGTATAACCCTTGATAAATGTTGGGGTTTACAATTGTATAAGGTTAATTGTAGAATTTTATATTTGAGGTATGAAGAACCTTTGATGTTTATTGATATTATATCGAAATTTTAATTAGTTGCTTTCCAAATTTGAGGGTATTACAAGTTGGTATCATAACACTGTTCACACACGTCTTTTGTGTCAGGAAAGTAGAATGTTCATCTTATAGTCCTATAAATAGGACATGCACCCTATTGTTTTAAAGTGTGCTTTCCCTCACCTTCTTGTATAAAAAAATACTCTTTTGTACGGTGAATTGTACAAGAAGATTGTGTATGATTTAAACCACCTTTTATGGTGTTCTTGATAATCTACATTATTATCCAGTGAATATTTGGCTTGTTCATTATTTATACTTTGGATATATCTTCTTTACTATGAGTACTCTTTGCTTTCGCTATAATTTCATATATTTGTTTTTTTAAATCATTAAGCAAGAATCTGGGATCCAACAATTGGTATCAGAGCTTGTTTGGTTTTCTTAAGTCAAATAAGATCAAATCTGGTTTACTCAGATTGATTCTTGTCTTGTGATTCAGTTTTCATTTCTGTGCATGTCCATCTAAATTGCTGTTTACTCAAGAACATTATATGTTTCAGGTTTGAAAACTAGTCATAGTATTCTATCTTGTTGTAAGCTACACAACTTTAGCTTCAATTTAAAGATCTCAAGTTTTATTTTTTTCTAAACCATCATCATCTTCTTCTTTTCAAAATGGCAAGTCAAAGCATTAGTTCCATATATACTGTTGGATCTTTAACAAAGCCTCCTACTCTTCTGACAGATGAATATCCTCAATGGAAGATTAGGATGGTTAATTTTCTTGAAGGAATGGACAAAGATCTTATGTGATATGTCAATCATGGACCTTTCCAACAAATGGTTTTGGTTCCAAGAGTTCCTGCAACAACACCAACTGCAGAAATTCCTGCATACTTTGAGAAAAAGACAACTGGGTTTACTGATGAAGAACTGACAAAAATGGAGAATGACTCAAAAGCTGTTAGACTTTTAATCTTGGCCATCCCAAATAACATCTTTCAAGAATTTGACTCATGTGTCACTACAAAAGAAATTTGGGACCAGTTGTTAAATCAACTTGAATGAGGCATTAAAACCCAAAAGAATAGAAGGACACAGTGCATTAATGAGTATCATGACTTTAAAGCTCTACCTGAAGAAACTTTACAACAAACATATACCAGGTTTAATGTCTTGATCAATAAATGCAGAAAATGTGGGGTCATAAGATCCAGAGAGGGAAACAATGTAATTTTCTTGAAAAGCTTAAATGATGAATGGCTGCAGCTATATATGTCATTTCAAGAAAATCAAAATCTTGAATCATGGACTCTTAAAGATATTTATGGCACACTTGTGGCTCAAGAAAATGAGGTTGTTAAGCAAAAGAGCAAAACTTCCTTGGGTGGACCTCTTGCACTAATGTCCAAAGACAAAAGTGTTTCAGAAGAAAATCCCAATGATAGTAAAATCAAAAGATCAAAAGGATCAAAAGAAAAGTTTTCTGAAAAAGATTCAAAGAGGAAGTAAAAAAAGGCCATGATTGTAGATGAAGTCAAAGAGTCAGACTCAGATGATGAAGAAGATTAGGACATAAATGCCTTTGCTCAATCTCTTGCTTTAATTACTCACCAACTTAACAAGAGATTTGGCAAAAAGGTATTTGAGAAGAGGAGAGATGAAGGAGATAGCAGAGGAGATAGAAGAGGATTTCACAAACGACATCAAGAAGAGCTAAGATCAACACAGTTCAATGATCAGAAGATGATATGAGGCAACTTAATTAACGCATTACACCTTTTTCAGTTTCTTTTTCGTTACTTTAATTTGTCAAAAGTCGTTAGATTGAGTCTCTTTTGTGTATATTTTCGATTTTCACGTTTATGGAGTTTAGGTGAACCATTGACCAAATCCACTTGTCTTTTTATGCTAATTTATGGCTAATCTTATGGTTTATAGTGATGAATTAAAAACGCGTTTCGGGATGCTATAGGATGGAAATGATGGAAGGCTTATGCTTTTGGATGAGGACAAAGCTTAAGTGATTTGGTGATTTTCTTGAAATCTTCCAAAAGGTTTTTGTTGCTAAAGAATGGAGCATATGGACCTTAGGTTAAAGCTTTTTGAAGATTTGGTCTCGTTAGAAACCTTATAAATAAGAGGGTGTTGTTGCTTGTATCTCATATCATATCATCTCATATCATATCATCTCATCTCATTATCTCAAAACTTCCTTGGGTGGACCTCTCACTTATGTATTCACCTCTTGCTACTTCATCTTTGTGAAAATATGAAGTTTTCTCCCAAGAGTTTTTGATCCTTTTTATAATTAGTATTTTCTTCTTGTCATCTAAATCATAGCATTTTAGTTTACTCTTCTACGTTATCGTAAATCTTTATTTTTATAAGTCTTTTCATCTTTATTACCTCCCTCTAGCTTAACTTTATTCACGTTCTAAATTTTAGCCATCTTGATTTATTTTTACTTTGTCGTATTTCTCTTTCGTAACTTAGATTTTTCACGTTCTTGTCGATTTTCATTTCGTAAGACAAGTTGAGCTTCTCGTAAACTTTTATTTCGTCGTTATTTAAACATTTATCATATCTTTCGTTTTTCTTAGAAATAAAAAAATGTAAGGAAACCGAGCAATGATATGCTGACAACCTTAGCTCGGGTGTGGGGTGAAGTTAAGATAAAAAAAAGTTATTTTGATGGTAGGAATTTGTTGATTAAATAACAAATTGTTCTAACCATTCATTCAAGGTTATATTGATAAAAATTACATCTCTTAACAAAAATGATCATTCTTAAAATGTTAAAGTTTGATGAACTTAGAAATGAGCCATCTTGAACACATCAACCTGAACGATACGGAGGTAGGCTCGAGAGAGTTACTTAGAACCAAGGAAACTTGTTTCATTCCGTACAATTTACAAAAGTGATAAATTGTGCCATTGCCAAGACTTTACTTTATTTTGAAAACATTAAAGTTAGTCCATGGATGCGTGCCATTTTCAACCTCGAAAGAGTACCTTATACAAGTTGATGGTTAGATAAGATGAGTTGTTTGTCACGAAGTTCTATCCGATTTATTTACTTTGAAATCTTAATGAATCTCTACACCCTTGCTTCCTTTTTAATTACTTGTTATCATAGTAGTTTGTAATCAACCAACCCAACAATATTTCTTCAAAATCGCCATCTGAAATCATTTCTTTTTTCTGGACTTTGATTTAATTCTTTTACTCGTTTTTCCCTGTGGATCGATACTCGGTATTTTACCGTTTTATTACTTGTAAAAGACGACAATGGATTGAGTAATGTATACTTGCATTATTCTCCATTTATATAAAGTCTGAGAGGTTTATTCTATATAAATCTTGCAATAGAAGGCCATTCAGTACTCATACCAAGAGCCTGTTCAGTATCAGAGACAACCACAACAATATCATCAACCGCAGAGATACTTTCAACAACCATCTCAGAAACCAGAAGGTACTTCTCTTCCCACTAACCAAAATGATGGAAGATGTTTTAGGTGTGGAAAGCAAGGTCATTTCTCTGCCAACTACAAAGGTAGACTGATCAAAGATCAAGACTACTACAAAAACAAGTACAAGTATAATGTAAAAGAAAGGGTACTTGTAGCAGAGATAGAAGATTGGCTCTCTGACTCAACCTCTGATGGAGAAGCAGACCCATCCAATCTCTGTGGAATGGCAGTAGCAGATGATGATCAATCTGATGGATCATCTCAAGACATTTCTGAAAAGGTGCACTCTCCATCTACATCAGAATCTGAACTTGAAATGGATGTGCTCAAACTAACTGATGAATTTCAAAGCCTGAAACAAAAGCTTTCTGAAGAAAAATCTTATCCCAAAATTACTAGCATATACCAACAATACAGATTAAGAACATAATCTTTATTGATTAAACCATATGATTACAATGAAGTCATAGATCTAACAATGTGCCACAGATCTCACGTATGTGTGTTTACAGTGTGCGAATCTTACCAATCTGTTCGTGTTCGTATTTGTTCGTGTCTATTCGTATCTATTCGTATCTACAATATTACAAAGGCAAACCTATTTTTACTAAGTCAACTTTAGTTGACTTTACAACACAAACCTCAAACTAAACAACATTTACACTTTTGACTCACTATTTTAATCTTGAATACAATTCTAATATAACAATCTCTCCATTTGGATTCAAGATTAAATTTTTTTTGACAATTATCTTCAGGTCTTCGTTTCTTCAAAACATCTTCAGCATTTGAATCTTTTCTAGCTTTAAAACTTGAAATCTTTGAAGTCTTCAACAAACTTTACATCTTCAAAACTCTGTCATTTTCATCAATCTTCAATCTTCCCCTTTGTCTTCAACAAAATCACATATTCTTCAGAAAATTGAGATGAACAAGGTTAATTGGGATAGAATCTGTAGTTTTATTGATTACTAAAATAAAATTGCACTACAGAGCAAGAACTCGTATGATCTACATTGCTGAAATGAAAACTTACAAACTAAACTAACATATAGACTCCTATTTATACCCCCACATCCCATGTACACATTAAGCCTAAACCCAATACAAGGCCCAATACAATATAAAGTAGATTACTGTACTAAACTTCCTACATAGAACATATTTATGTTCTAACATTTTCCCCCTAACTTTGGTAAAATAATCATTATCTTTTCAGCTCCAGCTTCAGCTCCTCTCCCCCTTGATTTCTTTATAAAACTTAACGTTGCATAAACTTCAAAGCTCCTCTAGCTCCCCCTTGAAAGTAGCTTGGAGTTTAAACTGTAATACCAGATCTGATGTAGACCATAACCTCGATTGAGTGCACATAAAGACAACTTTTGACTCTTGTAAACCCAACACATTCCGTATGCCTACAAGAATGATATGTGTTGAATATTGGAATGACAACCAAGTTCATCTTCAGTGTATAACATCTGATCTGTCTTTGAACCACAAGTTGAAATAAGAATTCAGCTTAAGAACTTCATCTGATCAGCTTACGGGCGGTAGCATCAGTAGCAACACTACAAGGCAAGGGTTAGAAGGCAAGCAATGTTCAACAACTGATAAAATACGCTCATTTTCTGATTGCTCTCCAGAATACTGAACAATCAAACCCAGAACTCCTTTCTTCACGAACCAACTGGATGATTATAAGCACTCAGGATTCTGAATCACAACTCAAGCATCAGAACAATGATTGCAGTCGCTCAAACTACTGAGTGATCAATTCAAAAGAATGATAAAGTGCTCTCAACAGTCTAGCCACAAAAGAAGCTATTCAGACTGATGATTGCAGATGCTCAGGCAGCTAACTCAATCCAATCAGAGACTAAATCCTCAAATCCAGTATCTGAAAATCTTGAAAAACATGAGCACTCGTGAAAAATAGATCAATTGCTAAGGATGTGTGACCAACATATGATAAGAGTGATGTCACATATGCATTCAACGTAAAAAGCTCGGGAACAGGGCAAACTTGTAGCAAACTGGGTTCAGAACAGTCAAAATTCTCAAAAAGATCAAAACTTTTCGCATAAAGGCAAAAATTCGTAGATCAGTATTCACAACTGAGCACAATTCGCATGATGGACGTAGCCGAAAACCTCCAGAATTCGCATAGGCCTACGTGCGAATTCTTACTTCTCGCACGAGCCTATGTGCGAATTCCTCGCATCTCGCATAACTCACATCTGCGAATTCCTTCTTTTCACATCACACTTACCTGCGAAATCTTAACTTCTCGCATCACTATAACATGCGAATTCATAACTTTTTGCATCACTCTCTCGTACGTATTCCACACTTAACAAAATTTCATCTTCAAAGAATTTAGTCATGCGAATTCTTAAACATTTCACATATGACCCTTGTGCGAATTCTGTACTTAACAAAATATCATCATCAAAGGCTATGCAAATTCTTCTAAAAACTTCATTATGCGAATTCTTTCAATTTCATGCGAGTTCTTCCACTTCATGCGAGTTATTCATTCTGATCATGCGAATTCTGTGGATCTCGTACATTTTTCTAACTTTTCTTCGAATTATCCTTCTGTTCGTCGAATTTTGAGATAATCTTTTGAGAGCAGGTTCAAAAACAACTTTTGAGCACAATTGTTGTTGATGATCTTGTCTAAATTCGACTCAAAAGTCCAATTGATCTCAACCACAATGATTTGACATTTTCGAACAAAAACTTCTCAAAATTGATCCATTAACTCGAATTTGATGAAATTGTACAAAGTAATTGATTCCAAACAGTTCTACTATATGCACATAATCAATTATACATCAAATAACATCCAATTAATCATCAAATCAACAAATTCGAAACTTCCACCGTGATTGTTCTTTTCAATCAAACTGATCTTGATCGTACGTAGAAAAAATCTCTGCGTTAGGCTCTGATACCATATGTTATCGCAAAATTACTAGCATATATCAACAATACAGATTAAGAACATAATCTTTATTGATTAAACCATATGATTTCAACGTAGTCATATATCTAACAATCTGCCACAGATCTCACGTATGTGTGTTTACAGTGTGCGAATCTTACCAATCTGCGAGTGTTCGTATATGTTCGTGTCTATTCGTATCTACAAGATTACAAAGGCAAACCTATTTATACTAAGTCAACTTTAGTTTATTTTACAACACAAACCTCAAACTAAACAACATTTACACTTTTGACCCACTATTTTAATCTTGAATACAATTCTAATCTAACAAAAAAGAAAAGAGAAAACAAACCTTAAAAGACCTGAATTTTTACAAAAGAGAGAAAGATCTTTTGGAAGCTAAAAAGAAAGAAATTTTAGATGAAAAATTTGAGCTTGAAAGATCTCAGAGGACAAAAGAAAAATATTTTTTCTGAAAAATATAAAGAACTTGAAAAAGACTCTAAAGGCAATAAAAGATGTAAAAAGATCTGGGTATGAAAGGCTCAACGCTATTGCTATAACTAACTTTTTTCAAAAGGAAAGAGAAGTTTTACACCAATCTCTAGAAAGAAAAGAATTGCAAATCAAGAGTTATCAAGATGCACAAGATGTGCATATAAAGATAAATTCTCAAATGGACACTCAAGGCTTAGGATTCAATGAAATGGATCCATTCATTGGAAAGAAGAAAACATCTCTATCTTCTACTTTCTGCATAGGAAAAATCCAGAAGCCTGATTTCCCATCTCTGGAGAATCTAAATGTCTTCAAATGAATCAAAACTTCTGAAGGATCAAAACTCATAAATCTAAAATTCAGAAAAATTTCTTACTCAGAATCAAAAACTGATTTCAAAACTAGTCTGGATAAAAATAAAGATGTTACTGAAGTTTCGTTAAAATAAAATAAAACTCAGAGCAATGATCCTAAAGAGATTTTCAGATTCGATTCCTACATTGTTCAAAAACCAGAGGTCTTTGAAGTAAGTACCTCTGAAGTCAAAACTCAGAGCTTACTTAATCCAGAGGCGCAGACCTTTGTTCTCTCCAAACACAGAAGAAAAAATCAGAACAACCTTTGAAATAGACAATAGAAAAGTTTTTGAAGAAAATTCTCTATCTGATTTAAAAAGTCAATCTTGTGCCAAAAAGATAATCAAAATTTCTAAACCCATAGACACTGGCAAAACTTTAGAAGTAGTCACCTCTGACATAATCAAAAGAGATTTTCTTGACTCTGATTCTGATTTAGTGGTAGATGAACAAATCTTTTTCACTCCAGGTAAGGTCATTCATAAAGACAAACAAACGGTTGGCTCTAGAATTTTAAACAAACCAATTCCATTTTCCAAAACAAAACCTAGAGTACCAATATGTCCTGACTTTCTGGATATGTGTCTGAAAGCCAAAACCTCTCTAGAATTAGAAAAAAAAAAGAGATGAAAAAAAAGCAAAGGGTAAAACTAACACTTCAAAATCTCATGCCTAATAACCTATCAAATTCACTCCTGAACAAAAAGGAAAATGGAAAACAATTAACCATTCTGTTCCTAATTGTGTAGTGAGTAAAAAGGAAAAATAGACGTTTTGGGCCTATGGAAAGAACAATCTTCAAAAGAAGGCCAATTTCAAATCCAAGAAATCTGAACTAGATAGAAATGCTTGTAGAATTCCTAGAGCTAAAACAGATAGTTTTGAAAAGAAATATGTACCCAAAGTTCGTAATGAAATCAGAAGCTTTGCACAAACTTCATCATGTTCTGTTAATTGCAATTGCATCAAACTTCTAATCAAAATGAGAAATCACTTCTCTGGTCCTCATTGCTTCATGCATGGGACTCAAAAGAATAAAACTTCAGAGACTCAACTATTGAAGCATCAGAAAGACAAATCTGTCAAATCATCGAAGGATGGAATGCCTAGAATTGAAAAGAAAACCCCAACACCTAACAGAAATGGACCCATTATGAGATGGTTACCAAAAAACTATTAGTATGTCTTGCAGAAACAACATATGCCCATCTTGTATCTTGATTCTGGATGTTCAAGGCATATGACAGGGACAAAAGGTTACTATCTGGATTCAAAGAAAAATGTGGGGGAGCAGTAACTTTTGGGGATGACAAACAAGGACATATCAGAGGATGTGGGGAGCTAGCAAGAGGAAATGTTTTAGTTTCAAAGGTTGCTTATGTTGATGGGCTAAAACACAACTTACTCAACATAAGTCAACTATGTGATCATGGTTTTGATGTAAAATTTCAAAAGAAGTATTGTTCTCTGTTACATTCAAACATATGTCAGGAAATGCTCAGAGTTGACATAAAAGGTAATTTGTATCTCATGAACTTCACAAAGCACATAGACACTAATTCAGAGAAACTCTGTTTAGTATCTCTAAACAATGCAGATGCCTGACTCTGGCATAAGAAGTTCTCACATTTGAACTTTTCATCACTTGATAAGTTGGTAAAACTAAATTTGGTTAAAGGACTACCATCTCTGAAGTTTGACAAAGACCATCTTTGTTCTACTTGTGAGATGGGCAAACTGAAAAGAGCATCTCACAGAACCAAAAGTGATAATATTTGTCCCAGACCTCTGCACATGCTACATGTTAACCTCTATGGTCTAATATCTGTGCAAAGTTTATCTGGAAAGAAGTATATTCTTGTACTCATTGATGAATACTCAAGATATACATGGATTGAGTTTATCAGATCAAAATATGATGTTCCAGAAATTCTGATAAATTTGTTGAAAAGATTATAGGTTCTGTTTAATTGTAAAGTTCAAATGTTGAGAAGTGATAACATAACAGAATTCAGAAATGCAAAGATCAATTCTTACCTTTCAGAAGAAGGCATTTCACCAAACTTCTTTGCAGCCAGGATACCTTAATAAAATGGTGTTGTTGAGACGAAGAACAAAACATTGGTTGAAGCTACAAGAACAATGCTTACAGGATCTGATCTAACAACAAATTTTTGGGCTGAAGCAGTATCAACAGCCTGCTTTACTCAAAACAGAGCTACCATTGTCAAAAGATTCAAAAATACTACATATGAACTCATTAACAATAGAAGGCCAAATGTCAAATATTTTCATGTTTTTGGATGCAGGTGTTTTATCTTAAATGACAGAGATCAACTTGGAAAGTTTGACAAGAAGGATGATGAAGGAAAGTTCATTGGCTATTCCCTAACCTCCAAGGCTTTCAGAGTGTTTAATCTGAGAACAAGAACCATTTAAGAAAGCATCAATGTCTCTTTTGATGAGAAAGAACCCAGAAGCTCCGACTTTCAAAAATCTCAATCCAAAACCAAAGAAGCCTCTGACTCCTCAAAACTCAGAGAGTCAGAACTAAACAGAATATTTGAACACTTCTTTGATGATAAAGACACCTCTGAATTTATATTAAGAGGTAATCAAAGAGCACAATCAGAAGAACTTCAGACCTCAGGTACAACTCTTTCTGGTCCTTCTGATAACACACCCTCTACTTCAGTCACTGTAGGTCCAAGTGATGCTACAAGACAAAATGTTGAAGAAGAACAACAAATGTCTTCTGAAGAAGAAGGAGAACCAGAAAAACATGTGGAAGAGACCTCAGAGATACCTTACCCTGACATCTCTGAAGCTCAAACACCTCCACATGTTAATGTTCCTATCACAAGATAGACAAAGGATCATCCTCATTATCAAATCATAGCTTCTCCCTCCGATGGTGTAAAGACAAGATCTGCAACAATCAATGAATGCTTCTTTGAAAATTTCTTAAGCATCATTGAACCAAAGAAGGTAAATGAAGCTCTTACAGATCCAAATTGGATTACTGCTATGCAAGAAGAGCTTCAAGAATTTGAAAGAAACAAAGTCTGGACCCTGGTTCCTCTTCCCAAAGGCAAATTTGCAATTGGAACCAAATAGTATTCAGAAATAAAAAGGATGAAGATGGAATCATAATCAGAAACAAAGCCAGATGGGTTACTAAGGGATATTAACAGGAAAAAGAAATTGATTATGATGAAACCTTTGCACCAGTAGCTAGGTTAGAAGTAATCAGAATCTTCTTAGCCTATGTTGCACACAAAGGATTCAAAGTATATCAAATAGATGATAAATCTGCCTTTCTTTATTGCAAACTCCATGAAGAAGTATATGTCCAGCAACCACCAGGCTTTGAAACTTCAGAGTTCCCAGACCATGTCTATTACCTTGATAAAGCTTTGTATGGCCTTAAACAAGCACCCAAAGCCTGGTATGCAACTCTGTTCAACTTTCTGATTGAAAAGGATTTTGAAAAGAAACTGTAGATACTACTCTATTCATCAAAAGGTACAAAAATGAACTACTTCTGGTACAGATCTATGTTGATGATATTATTTTTGGGTCTACTAACCAAAAGTATTGTGACAAGTTTTCAGAGCTGATGAAAAGTGAATTTGAAATGAGTCTTATGGGAGACCTAACCTTCTTCTTTGGACTACAAGTAAAACAAATTTCAGAGGGCACATTCATAAATCAAGCTAAATATATCTCTGACATTCTGAAAAAGTATAAGCAGAATGATTCAACTCTAATGAAAACTCCTATTGCCACTGGAGTTAAACTTGACTCTATTCCCTCTGGTAAAACCTGTGGATGTCTAGAACTACAGAGGAATGATAGGGTCACTCTTATACTTAACTGCTAGCAGACCTGATATAATGTTTGCAACCTGTCGCTATGCTAGATATCAAGCCAATCCCAAGGAATCACATTTATCTTCTATCAAAAGGGTGTTTAGATATCTCAGAGGCACACCATCTCTTGGCCTCTGTATCTAAAGCACTCTGGTTTTGATTTAACTGCTTACATTGATGCAGATCATGCAGGATGCAAATTATATAGGAAAAGTACCGCTAGATGTTGTCAACTTCTGGGAAATAAGTTTGTGAGTTGGTCATCCAAGAAGCAAAATTGTATGTCAACCTCTACAACAGAAGCAGAATATATTGTTGCTGCTAGTTGTTGTTCACAAGTCATGTGGATGAAAACTCAACTTAAAGACTATGGTCTTGAGTTTGACAAAATTCCCATTTTATGTGACTCCAGGAGTGCAATTGTCATCTCTGCTAATCCAGTGCAACATTCCAAAACCAAGCACATTGATGTCAGGTATCACTTTCTAAAGGATCATGTTGAAAAAGGTACAATTGAGATGTATTTTGTCCCAATTGATTACCAACTTGCTGATATTTTCACAAAGGCCTTAGAAGAATGAAGGTTCAACTTCTTGATCAGCAAGTTGGGCATGCTAAATATGTGTAATTGATCTAAAGACAGAGAAGAGCCTCTGATACTACTCTCCAGAGCCTCTTCTTTGTTATGCTCTGAAGATCTATCAGAGCACTTGATATTTAGTGTTCTTGAGTTTTATTTTTTCAAAATCAAATTTTGGATTTTCAAAAAGTTTTTAAGATATCAAAAGAAGATTGAATGTTTGAGGCACAATTGTAAAATAAAATTCAGAAGCTATGATTGTTCAATTCTTTCTCTGATAAGGTTTTTACACTTGTAAATATTTCTAAAACTGTCTTGTGCGTGTTATTTAACTTGGGTGACTGTCATGTTTCAATATCAACTCCAAGATGACAGTTGTCTGACGTATGCGTCCTTTCAAACGGCGTCCTCTCCACGTGTCACTATGTGAATAGATAGATGATGGAACGTTTCTGACATAGGTACACACAAATGCTATTTTCATAACCTCCTACACACGCCTCACACCCATAAAAACCCATTTCAAATCATCATTTTTTCTTTATGCTATCAGATTTTCCCTCTCAACTTCATCTTCTTTCTTTAAGCCTTCCAAAGCTCAAGAACTCCAAAACCTACAACAATGGCACAACCCAAAATGGTTCAGACAATTCAAGTAGGATAGTACTAAACCAAGCCTCTGCTCAGTTTGATATCCCTATTAAAGCAAATAATTTTCATTTGGACCTAATTCCCACCAAGTTTGATGAACAATATCGACCCATACTAGAATTTTTTTCGAAACTGTGAACTACACGATGCCATTACCAACTTCGATGCTAATGTACCCCTCAATTTTGTTCAACAATGGGGATACACCAATGAGTATAATGAAGAGGCCAAAGGGATCGTAGGTTATATTGACGCAAGACATGAAGAAGGTGTTTCCATCAGAATTTCACCAAAAACTCTTCGTCGTCACCTCTTTCTTCTAGACACAACTGAGCTAGAAATTGTCAAGTTCGAAAAACCACCTACCCAAGAAACCCTTCTTCAATTTCTTATCCATTTGGGCTACAACAAAGAGATATCAAAATTGAGTGAGTTCAAGAGACAACTGTTGATCAAAATACTCTCAGTGATTTGATAATGACTCTTTGATTTACTTAGTGAAAATTACGTTTAACATCTGTATGTATTAGTGTTTCACCATTAACGAGTAAATATTGAGTATGTTCAGTATCGCTAATAGTTTCATTATTATTTGTTAGACGTAATCCCTGAAGACAAGTTTTGCGATAAATATGTTCACTGTTGAATCGAAGACAAAGTTGCTGAACAAACGACAAAGTATGCTCATGATCTGATGCATACATCAGTGAAACCAAGACAAGTCTACATCATGCGAAGAAATTTGAAGAAAAGTTTCAGCACTCACTGAACTTCCTTTTAACTCACTGAAGGAAGAGATATTCAGCGACTGAAGATCACGAAGCTTATGCTGCAAGTTTCTTTTGTCTTACCCTTGCACAAAAGTACAACAGTCAGAAGAGACATACCTCTGCCAAAAGTCGTACAAAAACTCTAAAGAACTACACTATTCACCATGCGGCCAAAAGCATGTCTCTAAAAGTTAGAGACATGCAACCAACCAAAAAGTGGCACATGTAAAGTACTCTTCCATGCATTTAATGCGTAATGTATAAATAGAATGGTTGACACTATCTCTCTCAAGATGATCTATTCCCATCTATTAGTGTATAAAAGTGTTGGAAAGTAAATGTAGTTTATTTGTTTGTAAATGTAATTGGGCCTATTGGGCTTATGTAGTAGATGGGCTTGGGCTTAGAGTTGTAACAAGGTAGTGATAGTTATTGGACTATAAATAGGTTCCTTGTAGTTGTAATATTTTCATAATTCCAATTAATGAAAATGTAGTCCTTAAGCACTTTCTCTTTCTAGATTAGATTTAGTTTCTCTCTCTAAATAAATAGTTCATTCCTATTCTATTATGGTTACACAAACACTTGAGTTGTGAGAGATCATGGACCTAACAAGTGGTATCAGAGCCAAACGATAACATTCTTATCGAAACGATTATCGGATCTCGATATTTCATGTTTTTTAACCCGATCTACATGTTAGTGCCTTCATATCTCATTTTCTCTTGAATATTTATTCCTTATACGATTACATATCTACTACAATTTTTGGATTCAAATTTCGTTGTGTTTTGAAGATTTTTCGAATTTTCGTTCGAAATTTTCGGTGTTCTTCGCGTCAAATTCTTCGATCCGAATTTTTCTAGCATGAGGCGATTTGATTTACCTAGATCTGTTCTTTGTCGAATTTCGAGCATTCTACAATTTTCAGAATCAAAAAACGATGAAAAATGAGTGAGATATGAGCTCCGAAAGGTTGATCGCCAGAAAATTTAGATCTGACCGGAATCTCGCCGGAATTTCGAGGTTTGAGCTATGATTCTGTCAAATCATCGTACAAATCGGTTCTACAATGTTTATCTTGATTTTTTAATCAATTTTAAGCAAGAAAATCGAGTTTTATGATCTGTTGAACATCACCTCGCTGGAAAAACGAGTTGCCGGAAAAACCACTGTTCACTCGCCAGAAAAACGAGATTTAGGTTGTGATACTGTCAAAAATTCATTACAGATTTTTTCTATAATGTCTATCTCGATCGATTATCAGTTGTTTTATGTAGTTTGAGCAACAAAATCGAGAAATCAGGATCTGATTAAAAATCTCACCGGAAAAACGCAAGTCGCCGGAAAACCCACTGTTTCGCCGGAGTTTTCTGTAAAATCGTATCAGATCTGTTTGTTTTGTCACATTGATCATGTTGCAACTAAATGGAAAAGGATTCAGCAAGAATTAGAAGGTTTTTTGAGCTGTTTGTTGCTCTCATCGGAAAATTCGGTTACTTCGCCGGACAAAATTGTTACATCGTTGGTAAATGCTTTCACGATGCATGAGGATTATTTAGCTGCTGAAATACATTTAATTGATGGCTTGTGAAGCAATTAGATGCATCAAACAGTTTGTTTGAACGTGTTTTGAAGCAAAGCGAAGTAAAAAAAAAGTGCACAGTATGTGATTTCATGTGGAACAAGATGAATAGTAAACTTAACGGTTTCGTTAGTGTTCCGTTTATTTTCTAACATTTTTGGTCCAAAAGTCAGTTAAATTGGCCAAATTTTTTCCTCAACCCCTACATTGTAATGTGTGACCGTTTGTTCCCTCTTCAAGCAACAAGTTTACGATTCTCAAGCCGAAATCCTACTCGACTCGCGATTAACGACGGTTTCGTTGTTAAAAACTAAGGATGCACTCGGTTTGTCACATCAAACTCGCTCGTTATCATTCTTGTGGGCTTATTGGAACGAGTTGGGTTTCTAAATTTCGATATGTTATATCGTGCACTTACTCGAGCTTACGGTGTACATCGGATCCGATTTTAAAGTCGAAAACGAAGAATGAGAGCAACTTTCAAGGGGGAGAGCCTACAATTCAAGATACATGCACTAAAGTTTTTTCAAGCAAATCAAGGGGGAGAGGAGATTAGAGCTTGAAGATGATTTACTTTCCAAAACTTTAGGGGAGAATGTTAGTGTATAAAAGTGTTGGAAAGTAAATGTAGTTTATTTGTTTGTAAATGTAATTGGGCCTATTGGGCTTATGTAGTAGATGGGCTTGGGCTTAGAGTTGTAACAAAGTAGTGATAGTTATTGGACTATAAATAGGTGCCTTGTAGTTGTAATATTTTCATAATTCCAATTAATGAAAATGTAGTCCTTAAGTACTTTCTCTCTCTAGATTAGATTTAGTTTCTCTCTCTAAATAAATAGTTCATTCCTATTCTATTCTTGTTACACAAACACTTGAGATGTGAGAGATCATGGACCAAACACCATCTCTCTTAGTAAACCGAAGATAGAAACCCTTGACTTCTATATTCCCTCAACCTTCTTCTCTATTTCTTAGTGCAAACAATTGTATGTTTCTTAAGTTTGTTTAGATTAGGTTTTACTTAATCTTATTCCGCAACAAACTGTAATTGTTATTTGATTCTTCAATAAACAATTTATTAAACTGAAAATTTGTGTTTGTAGTCAACCCCCCTTCTACAAACTTGTTAAGCACCTTCGGGACCAACAAGTGGTATTAGAGCGGATTGTTTAATCTCATAAACAGTATCTTGCTTTATTATCTTCCTTACTATTCTCAAATGGCATTAAACACAAACTCAAATTATTATGACAATAGTTCACTCTCTAAACCTCCTCGATGTAGTAGAGACAACTTTGCGCTATGGAAAAATCGAATGATGCTATTTTTAGAAGGTGTAGATCCTACTATACCTGAATATGTAGCAAATGGTCTATATGAACCATTTATGATTATAGCCACAGTCCCTACCATAGCTACCATTCCTGCTATCCCTGAAAGATATGCTCCAAAAGAAATTAGACAATGGAGTGACGAAGATAAGAAGAAAGTAGGATTAGATGCAAAGGCAAAAACCATTATCTCTATGGCCTTGCCTGATGAAGCTTTCCATTCCATCATGCATCTAAAAACTGCTAAATAAATGTGAGACACTATATGTGTTCAGTACGAAGGTACCACTGAAGTGCAAGAAACCTTAAAGATCAACTTGGTTAGACAATATGAAAGTTTCATCTGTGGTAAGAATGAGTCTCTATCTGATGTTCACCAAAGATTTAACTGCTTAATTATTGATATAAGGATTGTTGGTAGGACCTACTCTAACTCTGTGGTCCTAACAAAATTCTTGGAATGTCTTCCTGAAAGCTGGGACAACTATTCAATGTGTCTCAAGCTGACCAAAGACTTAAATAATCTCTCTCTTAGCACCCTATATGGGATCCTGCTCAATTATGAGCAATCAAATCTTCTGAAAAAGAATCTTGTCAAAGATTCTAAAGACTCCAAGTGCACCCATGTTGCTTTAGTCTCCTCAGATATTGTCCCATCTCAGCAATCTACTCTCACTATCACTGAGTTAGATTCTGACTTAGAGAGTACATCAGACACTGACCTTTTAGAGTTTGATGAATCTCTAACACTCTTGACAAACTTTTTTAAGATATTTGCAAGAAAGAAAAATTTCAAAAGAAATAATCCTCTCTCCCTATCTAACAAGCCTAAGTCAACCCCTGTTGATAAGGCTACTGCTACTTGCTATAACTGCAAGAAAGTTGGCCATTTCGCCAGCGAATGCAGGTCAAAGAAAGTCTTCAAACCTTACACATCCATAAAATCTAGCGATTGCAAATACCTCAAGTTGAAAGGAAAATATCAGAAGCTGAAAGGCTTAAAGCGAAAAGGTAAGGGTCCTATCGCTGAAGAGCATGATTGGACTGAGTCAGAGGAATCAAGTTCTGATGAAGAAGAAGCTGCTAATCTCTGTCTTATGGCTGTGATTAAAGAAGAAATAGAAGAATCTGCTGGAACATCCATGAGCTACATCTCCTCTCATATCAATCTCTAACAATCCTTCCCTCTCTGAAGGTGAGAGAAGTCGCACGGTTGACGTGCTCACGATTGACTTGTACAATTCACTGAATGGCAAAACCTTAGCTGAAAACAAAAATTTAACTAAACAACTAGAGAAATGTCATTTAAGTATCAAAGAACTAACTCTTTTAGGGGAAAAATTAAAAGAGCAAGTCATGGTCAATGAAATCATCAGCAATGAACGCGAGCAAGCCATCGCGGCTCTTAAAGCTCAAAAGGCTACAGTTGAAGGATGGTGTAAATCCTCAACTAAGGTCACTGAGATCTGAAAAGCTCAGATTCCTGCTCATGATAAAACCGGTCTTGGGTATATATCTGATAAAGATGAATCTGGTAGAGACTGTTCCATGCTTAAATTTGGAATGTTTGTCTCTTTCATCCTTGACACTTCCTCATCTCAGTGCTCCTCGTCTTCCAAAACAATACCTGAGGACTTATCAAAAAGCTCCAAGCTTACTGATAAAGGGAAATCCATTTCCCATCATTCACAGAAGGCTACAAAGATAGCAAAGCTGAAGATGATCCCTTCTATACCTTCAGTAAATCAATCTTCTAGTTTTGGATCTAAGATTACTAAAAATTCAGAGGTACACTCCAAATCTAAATATTGATATCAAGCCTAAGAAATCAGAAGAACTTAAAGTTCCTCCGAAATCTAATGCTAAGGGAAACCTCGGAGCAGGCTCGACTCATCTAAAGTTTACTAATGCAAAAACTCCTGGTCTTAAGGCTACTTTCAGCTATAGAAAGTGTTATCACTGTGGACTTACTGAACACATTGCCAGTAAATGTCCAAATACCACAAAAGTTGAAAAGATAGCTATAGTGAAGATGAATGTATCCAAGGCTAAGAAGTTCACCAAAGCTGAGAAATCTGCCAAGGTGAAAAATGCCACTAAGGTTTAGAAATTAACTAAAGTGAAGGTTACCACTGACGCTAAATCTTCAGATGCTGTGAAGATTGTTGAACCTTCCATCTCCACTAACCCCTTGGACCCATTGAAAAGTGGGTAGCAATAAAAATTTAAACTTCCTTATGTTTGTAGGGATCAAAGGGTATCTGGTATTTAGATAGTGGATGCTTTTGACATATGACTGGCCAAAGAGACCTTCTCACTTAATACAAAGAATAGAAAGGTCCTTCAGTGACCTTTGGTGGAAATGGAAAAGGCTATACCAGAGGGTTTGGTGTACTCAGCAATGGTACAACTACCTTCCGAAGAGTCTCTTATGTAGATGGACTGAAAGACAATCTTCTTAACATCATTCAGCTATGTGATAAAGATTATAAAGTATGCTTTTCTAAGAAAGCATGTTCAGTGTTGGAGAAAAACAAAAAGCTTGGTCTTAGAGGTTAACGTATGGAAAATGTTTATGTAATAAATATGGACTCTATAACCACTGAGAATGTATGTTTTCTATCCAAAGCCTCATCAGATGTCAACTGGCTATGGCACAAGAGGCTCTCTCATCTCAACTTCAAAACACTAAACACTCTCTCCTCAAAAGAACTAGTCTATGGTCTTCCTCATCACTCATATGCCAAAGAATCTCTTTGTTCAGCATGTGAAAAAGGAAAGCGAACTAAAGCTAGTTTTACGTCTAAACAAGTCTCATCAGTGACAAATCCTCTTCAACTCCTGCACATGGATTTGTTTGGCCCTGTCAACATTCAATCCATTATTGGAAATAAATACACTCTTGTCATAGTTGATGAATACTCTCGCTACACCTGGGTAATATTTATCCGTTCTAAAAGTGAAACCCTAGAAGAACTTATATATTTTGTTAGAAAGATGGAAGTACTGAAAAATTTAACTCTTCGCTCAATAAGAAGTGATCATGGAACTGAATTCAAAAATAGTTCCCTGAACAACTTCTTTGAAAGCAAGGGAATCTCACACAATTTCTCATTAGTTAGAACCCCTCAGCAAAATGGAATCACAGAAAGAAGAAATAGAATAATCATCGAAGTTACAAGATCAATGCTCAGTGATTCTGATCTTCTATTTCAATTTTGGGCAGAAGCTGTTAACACGACCTGTTACACTCAGAACAGGCCACTGATTGTTAAACGATTCAATAAGACTGCCTATGAACTATTCCATGGAAGAAATCCATCTATCAGCTTTCTCCACATCTTTGGTTGTCAGTGCTTTATCTTAAACAACAAAGATACACTTGGAAAGTTTGATCCAAAGGCTGATAATGGAATTTTTCTCGGATAATCATCAATCTCCAAAGCCTACAGGGTCTTCAATAAAAGAAGACAAACTGTAGATGAAATAATTCATGTTACCTTTGATAAATCAAGATCAACAAATTCTAAACCTATCGCTGATAATGATGAACTAAATTCTTGGATGTTTTCTCATTACAGGGAAACTGAACCTCTCTTCAACTCACATCATCATGCACATTCTATCAATGCTGATGATGATCCAACCATCATACCTCCTAACACTGAATCCAACTCATGGTTCCAGTTGTTCCTTTAAACACTTTTCCTCCATCAAATCCTCCAACCTCTGAATCACCTAACATCTCTGAAGACCTCTCAGTGAATAATGTTCTATCTGAAACACAACAATTGATAACGGATGAACCTCAAGCTGAAGCTTCTTCATCAATGAACATTCCTATCACTAATCAAGTGCCTGAATTAAGAGATCATGCTCCCGTTCAGAGATGGACCAAAAATCACCCCATATATCAAATCCTTGGTGATCCAGATGCAGGTATTCAGACACGACGAATTTCAGGTAATATTTGTCTCTTTGTTAATTTTCTTTCTCTCATAGAGCCAAAAAGAACCGATGATGCCCTCAGAGATCCAAACTAGGTCAGCGTTATGCAAGAAGAGCTGACTGAGTTTGAGAGAAACAAAGTTTGGCATCTCGTTCCCCGACCATATGACAAATCTGTTATTGGCACCAAATGGGTGTATAGAAACAAGTTGGATGAAAATGAGACTGTAACCTGCAACAAAGATAGGCTAGTTGCTCAGGGATATAGACAAGAGGAAGGCATAGACTATGATGAAACCTTTGCCCCTGTGGATAGGCTCGAAGCAATTCGATTATTCTTAGCCTATGCACTTCACAAAGATTTCAAAGTATTCCAAATGGATGTCAAGTCAGCATTCTTAAATGGAAAGTTGAATGAAGAAGTCTATGTTGAACAACCCCTAGGGTTCTCTGACCCTAAGCATCCACACTACGTATATAAGTTGGATAAGACTCTCTATGGGTGAAAACAAGCTCTTCGTGCTTGGTATGACACTCTCTCCTCTTTCCTTATCCTTGAAAGATTTGAACGTGGTAAAATTGATAACACATTATTTTTCAGAAAGATAAAAGGTCATATTATTCTTATTCAAATATATTTTGATGACATTATATTAGGTTCTACTAACCCATCTTTGTGTATTTGATTCACGGAAAGAATGAAGAAAGAATATAAAATAAGTATGATGGGTAACTAACTTACTTCCTTGGACTACAGACCAAGCAATCTGAGAAAGGTACGTTTATTAATTAGGGTAAGTATGTTATAGACATGCTGAAAAAGTTTGATCTTACTCAAACCTCAACAATGAAAACTCCTATGGCACCTCCAATGACATTAAATGAAGATCCCTCTAGAAACCTGTTAATGTTACTGCCTATAGAGGAATGATAGGCTCACTACTTTATCTTACAGCTAGCTGCCCTTATATCATGTATTCTACTTGTCTCGATGCACGATATTAATCAGAACCCAAGAAATCCCATCTGATCGTTGTAAAGAGAATTTTGAGATATCTTAAGGGAACTCCTAACCTCGGTCTTTGGTACCCTAAAGACTCAGGGTTCGATCTCACTGGCTATTCAGATAGTGATTTTGCAGGTTGCAAACTGGATAGAAAAAGCACCACCAGAGGTTGTCAACTCCTAGGTGGAAAGCTGGTAAGTTGGACGAGCAAAAAGCAAACTCATAGTCCACTTCCACAGCTGAAGCTGAGTATGTAGCCGCTGGAAGTTGTTGTGCTCAAGACTTATGGATGAGAAATCAGCTATTAGACTTATGGATGAGAAATCAACTATTAGACTATGACCTTCAACTTTCCAAAATTCCAATCTACTGCGACAACACTAGTGCTATCGCTATAGCAAACAATCCAGTGCTACACTCAAAGATGAAACATATTGAAATCAGATATCATTTTATCATAAATAGAGACATTGAACTTTATTTTATTCCCACTGACTATCAGCTCGCTGATCTTTTTACCAAACCTCTTGCTGAGAGAAGATTCAACTTTCTCATCAGTGAGCTTGGAATGCTAAATTTTGAAGATTAACTCTTCAACATTCACGCATTAAGTCAGTTGTAAAATTCTCTCATCTCATCATCTCCGACTAAAATCTCTCTGAAAGTCAGGTATGTTTTCACATCCTTCCTCACTGAATCATATTCAGCGAGATGATTTTCCAAAATCTCAAAACTTAATCACTGAATTTCTTCAAGTGATTAACAGCTTTTTGAAAAAGAAAACTTATCACTGACATATCTTATCAGTGATCATTTGATAGTAAAACATATCCCTGATTTATATCAGAGATACTTTACAATAAAAAAAATGAAACGCCACTCTCTCTCATATGACGTCATTCGAACCGAAAATCCATGACACGTCTTTTTCTGACACGTTCGTCTGTTGCACTTCTTGTCCAATCAACTTCGTGGGACGTATCCGTGTCATGATGAGCATTTTTTCCCGCTCTTAATCCTTTCTCTCTCCTCCATATCTCATATAAAAGGCTTGTCATTCATAATTTTACCTTTTACGCTTACAAAGCATCAAAAAGCAAAAAATTGCTCTCGACATTCAAGCACACTAAGAACTCAAGAACATTTGAATCTTCAAATCTTCAAGACTTCCAGGTTCTTGTTCTTCACCTCTCTTACCTCAAAAACCCTTGTTTAATCCTAAAATTTTGCATCTCTTTGGATTAAAAATTGTTTTCTTCTTAAAAACATACTTTCTTCAAGATTTTTTTGCAAAAAACCTTTTGGTTTTTAGGACTGTTCATGTCACCTTCTTAAAAAGGAAACTAGACTTTTTGAATAAACTTCTTTACATACTTTATTCTTAAAAAGGAAACTAGAAAACTTTCTAATCATCTCCTTTATTCCTAAGAATTTCTTTGTTCTACCATTTTCTATCAATACATAAATGGCTTCCCAAACTACTCTCATCAAGTCCAAAAACATGAAGTTTGAACTCTCAGCATCCCAACTCACTGGAAATAATCACTTGGGACTTCTAGACCTCCCCAAGAAAAAACCTTCTCCACATTTACAGTATGTCGCAGATTTCCTCAAGGCATCCTTTCTTGGCTATGCACTGAAGGTAGATCCTCTCCCATCCAAGACTTTTCTTCAAGAATTTTGGTTTACTGCTGAAAAGGGAGAAGTTCTGAACAAACAAGGAAATCCTATCACTGCTATCACCTTCCAGACTCACCATGGACATGGTGTTATCACTCCTTTGGTGATCCGCACCGCTCTTTGCTTTCCTGCTCGCACCAAAGTTGGTTTTGGTGCCTTACCCACTGATGAGCAACTCATTCAATTCCTCGACAACATGGGATATCAATTGGACTACAAATCTCGCACTTCCATCCCTGACAAGAAGCATTATAAGATTCTGAAGGCAAAGATGCCCTTTGAATTGAATTATGTCTACTCCCACATAATTCAATGCATGAGTGGCAAGATGGGTTCACTAGATCAAGCAAGAAAAGTACAACTTCAAATGGGCTACTTAGTGATTGTTGGCCTCCATCGACTACCCCCGCCACTACAACCTCTTCAAAGCGCAAATCATCAGCTCTCTCTGGACCCTCTAAAATGGCTCGGAGAACTGAAGAGCCAACTTCTCAGCTACCAACAACTAGGGTCGTCTCTCAACAGACCACCCTGGATGGTTTCGTGGGCCGCTCTACCACTACTTCACCCTCAACAACTTTCTCAGTAGCTCCTACCACCGACTCTGTGCTGATTTCAACTCCTTCTAATACAGCGCCTCTGAACACCACTGAGCAACCAACTTTTTAGGCTGCGCAACTAGGACCTGGTGGCCTCCCTCTCGGAGGTTTTCCTCAAACAAACCTCCCAACCTCTTATTTTGAAAGGGATATGGCATTTGAAAACATGTTTGACACATCAGGTATCACTACATCCCTACATACTTCTCTAACCCTTCTAAATAAGCCTGAGCCTTCCTTTGCCCAAAACTAATTTATTTTATAGGTCCTAGTTTGACAACAGTTGATGTCTCGCTCCACAAAGTCAGCGAGAAGGTGGAATCTCTCGCTACTTCCATAAACACCAACACCTCAGCAGTTAATGCTGCTGGTGAAAGCTGCAGGACCTCTCCTCCGCCATCTCCACCAAGGTTGATGCATCTCAGCTCTCCTCACTACAAACAGAGGTCAATGCTCTGAAAGAGCACGTGGCCACAAATACTTCTCAACTGCAATCCTTAAATGGTCACGTTGACAATCTTTCTGGAGTAATGAAGACACTCACTGGAGAGTTGAATACTCTCAGTGAGAAAGTCGATTGTTCCAACAAACTGCTTGCCGATATTTTGGCCAAGCTGAATGAACGAACTCCAGTCTCAGAACCTTCCTTCACGGATGATGACAAGAAGTTGCTGACTATAACAGCCGACTTCGTCAACATTTCAACCTCCTTCATTCCGAATATTGAAAATCGTCTGAACACACTAAAGGGTGATGTCCCCACAAACCTTGATGCTAATCCTGTCGTTGTTGTAAGAACCTCCCGTGATGATGACAAAGAGGGGGAGAAAGCACCAACTGAAGAAAGTGCAGAGGTTACATTGGTTGAAATGGTAACTGTAGAAGAACCTCTCTCTCAGGAAAAGGGGGAGAAGAAAGCAGAAACCTCAATCGCTGAAAAACAGGCACCTCCTTCCTCTTCTTCAACACTCTTAGAAGAACCAATAGCGGTAGAACAATTTTAGGGGTTAATCGATGAAGTAAAAAAAATCAAAATTCAGAATAAAGTTGGTGTATAGTTATGAAAGACGAAGATGTTGCATTAGATGTGCGGATGTTAAAGGAATTGTAAATTGTAGAAAGGAAGACGAAAGTTGTAGAGCCACTATTAGTTTGATGCACTTAAGACTAATTGTACCTTGACTGTTTCTTCTTTTCACTACCTTATGTCGTGTTACATCCCTTTTAGCCCCAATTGATCTCTTGGAAAACGTGATTTGTGAAAAATACATGTGTAATTCGTATCTTACTACTTAATTCCTTTCATGAGATCTTGTTTGATCATTACGTGTTTTTATACTATCACATGCGGATGAACTTGCTATTTTATTGTACATTAACTCTCCCGTATGTGTTTGTGATTAGTGTGAACCTAGGACTCAAGTGTGAAGAGAGCATCCCGTGAGGCTAGGATCGAAGCGAAATCCTCCACTACTTGTGTACATGATGAAATAGATCTCGACCAACATTCACTTGATAGTAGTTTCATGTCAATAATAGTTTTGTTTATGCTCAGTTTAATCAAGAAGCTAATGAATGTATGTTGGTTCTTATTAACCTTGTATTATTACTCCCTCGTTTTCAATTACTAAAATGGTTGTTCGCACCGTTCCCTTTCGAAAACCCATCACTTTTGTAATCTTGCTTGTTATGTCATTTTATTTTTCCTTACGCCAATTTTTGCTTGAGGAAAAGCAAAAGCTAGGTTTGGAGTTGTTGATAACTTCGTTATCTGACGGGTTTTTACCCTCCGAACCATCACTTTACGGCTCGTCATGGAGTAAGAATTGGTTTTTCGGACTAATATTTCTGTGCAAGTTGTGTGTTGGCATACAAGATGTCAAGTGGAAGAAAAAGTGCATATTATTACTCCATTTTGACATCCCGGACGAAGAATGCTTCGAACCAAGTAAACGGGCGAAGAAAATCGATGATTTTGGTCTTGGCTAAAGTGCCTAGCGAAAGTGACAAGTGTCACTCTTGCTGGCACTCTCACGCAGATTGTACCGTGAGCTTTGGAGTCCTGGCTAAAGTGCATAGCAAAAGTGACACTTGTCAATCTCGCGTGTCACTCTCGCGGTCGGGGGCTGAGTGTATAAAAAGCTGCAGAAACTTAATTTTTAGGGTTATCCCGGGATTGTTGGAGGCTAGGATCTAGGAGAGTTGTTCTAAACCTTTTTGGAGCTGAGAGAAGACTTTTCATTGATTGGGAAGTTAGAAACACATTTGGAGCTTAAAATTGGTAGTGTGTATCAATCATTGAGGGAGTTTAATCATTACACTTGTATTTTGTTGAGAAACAATGTATTTGGGTGTTGTCATCTTCTTCTCTATGGTTTTATTTGCTACTAGTAACATGAACTAAACCTTTTGAGGTTGGGGGAAGGATGGATTTTGGTTTTATACCGTTGAATATATGATTATTGCATTTATTGAGTTAATACACTTGTTGGTTGAAGTTTGTCTTTCTTGTTCTTTTTGTTTATGAGATTGGCCATCTTGTTCATCTTATTGGTTATATTTCCTCTTGAGAAATTGGTTTTATAACTTGATAAAAGTTAGATAAACCTAGGGTGAGATATTGGATAGAGATATACCAAGTAAACCCTAGTTTTGTGTTGTGATTCTTATGCTTAATGAGTTAAATGTTTATGTGTATTGATTGAGAGATTTTAATATGCATTTCATGATACATTCTTGCTATTACTCGAGAGAGTAGTGAGTATTTTTGGAATTGCTAAATTTAATCTTGTGTATTGATTTGTTGAATCTATGTTATTTATTTGTTGGTGGAATCCAAATGAAATTCGACCCCTAACCTTTCCCTAATCATATAAGTATTCTCTTTCTAGTGTTTGAAATATTGTTTGAATAATATATTCGTGCTTGCTTCAGGTTTTCTCTAGATAAGTAGTTGATTATTCATACTCAACCATTTTTATCAGCAGTTCAGTTAGTAGTTGTGATAGCTTTTGTGGTACTTAAACTCGTAGTTCCTTGGATTGATACTCGTACTTAGTACGTATTACTTGATTGACATCGTACACTTGCGGTAGATTTGGAGGGTTTCATAAACCTTCTATCAAGTTTTTGGCACTCTTGATGTTGCGAGGCGGATGAATCATAAACGACATTGCGGGGGCCTCGGTGTAATTCACATTGGTGAACCGCTAATCAACAAGTTGATATACTTGATCAAAGCGTTGGAGTTGTTGTTTTTTATTTTAGTCAGTCAACTTGTATGAACTTTTATTTTGATCAATTGAAATACATTGGTTGTATATAATGCTTAATTAATTGGAATGAAAACATATGTTGGTAGTTATTGGTGAGGTGAGTTAGAAAAAGTTTCCTTGACATCCATACCTATTGTTGAGTCGTGTTTTTAAAGAGATAGTGTAGTTGTGTACACTAATTGTGGAAATTAGTAGAGATCACCTTAGTGAGGTTTTGAGCTTTAATACCTTCAATTATGTGAGATGCTTTAACTTTGTTCAACATCTTTATACATGTTTCAATCCTTTCAATTTGATAGTTTGATCTCTTTTAGTAAAGATTAATATTCAAGTTTAAAATATGAATTGTTTGCGAAATTTTGTAGACCTTGAGATACGATATCGGGCTATGTGTGTGCATTCTCTTTTGGTCTATCACTAACCTACCCGTAGTCTAAGTGCATCATGGATTGAGAAAAATGGCCAATAGCGGCAGAACAATTTTAGGGGTGAATCGATGAAGTAAAAAAAAAATCAAAATTCAGAATAAAGTTGGTATATAGTTATGAAAGACGAAGATGTTGCATTAGATGTGCCGATGTTAAAGGAATTGCAAATTGTAGAAAGGAAGACGAAAGTTCTAGAGCCACTATTAGTTTGATGCACTTAAGACTAATTGTACCTTGATCGTTCCATCTTTTCCACTACCTTAAGTCGTGTTACATCCCTTTTATCCCTGATTGATCTCATGGAAAACGTGATTTGTGAATAATACATGTGTAATTCGTGTCTTACTACTTAATTCCTTTCATGAGATCTTGTTTGATCATTACGTGTTTCTATACTATCACATGCGGATGAACTTGCTATTTTGTTGTACATTAACTCTCCCGCATGTGTTTTTGATGAGTGTGAACCTAGGACTCAAGTGTTAAGAGAGCATCCCGTGAGGCTAGGGTCGAAGCGAAATCCTCCACTAATTGTGTACATGATGAAATAGATCTCGACAAGCATTCACTTGATAGTAGTTTCATGTCAATAATAGTTTTTTCTATGCTCAATTTAATCAAGAAGCTAATGAATGTATGTTGGTTCTTATTAACCTTGTATTAGTACTCCCTCGTTTTCAATGACTAAAATGGTTGTTCGCACCGTTCCCTTTCGAAAACCCATCACTTTTGTAATCTTGCTTGTTAAGTCATTTTATTTTTCCTTACGCCAATTTTTGCTTGAGGACAAGCAAAATCTAGGTTTGGAGTTGTTGATAACTTCGTTATCTGTCGGGTTTTTAACCTCCGAATCATTACTTTACGGCTCGTCTTGGAGTAAGAATTGGTATTTCGGACTAATATTTCTGTGCAAGTTGAGTGTAGGCATACAAGATGTCAAGTGGAAGAAAAAGTGCATATTATTACTCCATTTTGACATCCCGAACGACGAATGCTTCGAACCAAGTGAACGAGCGAAGAAAATCGATGATTTTGGTCTTGGCTAAAGTGCCTAGCGAAAGTGACAAGTGTCACTCTCGCTGGCACTCTCGCGCAGATTGTACCGCGAGCTTTGGAGTCCTGGCTAAACTGCCTAGCAAAAGTGACACTTGTCAATCTCGCGTGTCAGTCTCGCGGTCGGGGGCTGAGTGTATAAAAAGCTGTAGAAACTTAATTTTTAGGGTTATCTCGGGATTATTGGAGGCTAGGACCTAGGAGAGTTGTTCTAAACCTTTTTGGAGCTGAAAGAAGACTTTTCATTGATTGGGAAGTTAGAAACACATTTGGATCTTAAAATTGGTAGTGTGTATCAATCATTGAGGGAGTTTTATCATTACACTTGTATTTTGTTGAGAAACAATGTATTTGGGTGTTTTCATCTTCTTCTTTATGGTTTTATTTGCTACTAGTAACATGAACTAAACCTTTTGAGGTTGGGGGAAGGATGGATTTTGGTTTTATACCGTTGAATATATGATTATTGCATTTATTGAGTTAATACACTTATTGGTTGAAGTTTGTCTTTCTTGTTCTTATTGTTTATGAGATTAGCCATCTTGTTCATCTTATTGGTTATATTTCCTCTTGAGAAATTAGTTTTATAACTTGATAAAAGTTAGATAAACCTAGGATGAGATATTGGATAGAGATATACCAAGTAAACCCTAGTTTTGTGTTGTGATTCTTATGCTTAATGAGTTGAATGTTTATGTGTATTGGTTGAGAGATTTTAATATGCATTGCATGATACATTCTTGTTATTGCTAGAGAGAATAGTGAGTATTTTTGGAATTGCTAAATTTAACCTTGTGTATTGATTTGTTGAATGTATGTTATTTATTTGTTGGTGGAATCCAAATGAAATCCTACCCCTAGCCTTTCCCTAATCATATAAGTATTCTCTTTGTGGTGTTTGAAATATTGTTTGAATAATATATTCGTGCTTGCTTCAGGTTTTCTCTAGATAAGTAGTTGATTATTCATACTCAACCATTTTTATCAGCAGTTCAGTTAGTAGTTGTGATAGCTTTTGTGGTACTTAAACTCGTAGTTCCTTGGATCGATACTCGTACTTAGTACGTATTACTTGATTGACACCGTACACTTGCGATAGATTTGGAGGGTTGCATAAACCTTCTATCATACACCCCTGTCCTTCTAGCCTTTATCTTTCTCCTTCCTCATATATACACTAACTCCTTTATTTTTGCTTAGATAGTTCTCTCCCCTGCTTAAGGGAATGTCTCTGCAAATAATCCCATCCACTCAAGTTGATGACTCAATAATCCCAGTCTCTATCAGAGAGACTGATGATCAAGAAGAAGAAGAAGAAGAAGAAGAAGAATCCCTGAGACATCCACAAAGACCCTCTCGACCTCTCCAACGGTCAAGGGATGATACTCAAAGACGCTCAGAGATGATATCTCATCTAGAGAGCTTACGGCTGAAGATCCCTCCTGAATCCTCTACTGAAGAACTTGATTTCCTTTCACCGGATGAAGTTGAAGATTCTATCAGGGCTGAACAGTTAATAGTTGAATGCCAAGAGGATGCCTTTCTATCCCTCAAGGTACACTCTGCCCTGTTTAAAGACAAAAATCTGAAGAAGAACTCGGTGAAGGTACAAATTGCTCTTATAAAAGGGATAGAGGAGAAGAACATAAAAGACAAAGAGATAAGCGATCATGATCTAGCTTGGTGCAAATAGAAGCTTGACCATCGATTTGATCCACTAAAAATCTCAGCTGTAACAATCTCAAGGAGGAGCAAGAAGAGTCGACTCTCTGTCACCATGGAGATATTCAGAGAGGATGGAAGCTCAAAAAACATGTATCTGTCAAAACTAGAACACTTCGGCTACTAAGAGTGGTTAGAGTTCAGAGAAGCACTGAAGAAATCAAGATCAATACACAGTACCCTCAGCTCTTCCACAGAAGCCAAGAACAGTCTGACGAAAGCAAACCTCCTTTTCTGAAAATGATGTTATAATCAGAAATGAAACATCAATCAAATTCTCCAGGGATATCTATCAAATTCTCCAGGGATGCACTGTTCGGACCTCCTCCTAAGCTCTCAGCTCTTAATCTATCACTACCCCCTGGCGGACCATTTATAACAGGCAAGTGATAAAGAATCCGTATGGGTTATTTTTCCGAGATTATGATGAAAATCTCATATTTCAGAGAGTCTCAGAGTTTCCTCTCTATCTTCTAAATCATCTACAGGATCTTCTCTACTTGTGGTGCGACTACTCTTCATCAGGGACCCCCCATTAAAACTCTTATTCGAAAGGAGGCAGTCGTTCGAAGACAGAGAGGAGAAAAGATACCTGATCATATGTTCACAGTAGAAGAACTCCCTGTCATGGAAGAACCCACATAGTTGATATATTCCCTTTTTGTATCTTGTAATCTATTAGTTAGAATTACAGTAGTATAGAATTTCACTCGTACTTGTAATTTTCATATTCTTCTTTGTAATCTCTTTTACCAATCAATGAAAATTTTAGTGAAGTAATAGTAATGTAAAAGATCCCTCAAAATAGTAATTAGGACATGTATGTTATGAGTCCTGAATATCTTTATATTTTGAGATAAAGTAATTTATTTCATATTACTTTGTCATCATCAAATAGGGGAGATTGTTGATCCAAACTCTCTCAGTGATTTGATAATGACTCTCTGATTTACTTAGTAAAAATTACGTTTAACATCTGTATGTATTAGTGTTTCACCATCAACAAGTAAATACTGAGTATGTTCAGTATCACTGATAGTTTCATTATTATATGTTAGACGTAATCCCTGAAGACAAGTTTTGCGACAAAGATGTTCACTGCTGAATCAAGGACAAAGTTATTGAACAAACGACAAAGTCTGCTCATGATCTGATGTGGTCATTAGTGAAACCAAGACAAGTCTACATCATGCGAAGAAATCTGAAGAAAAGTTTCACCACTCACTGAACTTCCTTTTAACTCACTGAAGGAAGAGATATTCAGCGACTGAAGATCACGAAGCTTATGCTTCAAGTTTCTTTTGTCTTACCCTTGCACAAAAAGTACAACTGTCAGAAGAGACATACCTCTGCCACAAGTCGTACAACAACCCTAAAGAACTACACTATTCACCATGCGGCCAAAAGCATGTCTCTAAAAGTTAGAGACATGCAACCAACCAAAAAGTGACACGTGTAAGTACCCTGCCATGCATTTAATGCATAGGGTATAAATACAAAGGTTGACATGCTCTCTCTCAAGATGATCTATTCTCCTCTCTCTTAGTGAACCGAAGATAGAAACCCTTGATTTCTATATTCCCTCAACCTTCTTCTCTATTTCTTAATGCAAACAATTGTGTATTTCTTAAGTTTGTTTAGATTAGGTTTTACTTAATCTTATTCCGCAAGAAACTGTAAATTGTGATTTGATTCTTCAATAAACAATTTATTAAACTGAAAATTTTTGTTTGTACTTGTCGGTCCACAATGTTTATCAAATTTTATATCAAACAACACATTAACGATTTAACGGTCTTGTCAAGCTTCTTTTTCGGTTGCCACTGAGATTTAACTTCTGGCCTTTGCTTGCTCAGATCTGAAACATGTGAAACTCGAGAGTTAGACTGTTGAGAAACAAACGAAAACTTCTTCTTCGGATGACCAGTAGTGTTCGGTTTCTGTGAATGCTTAGATTTATTCTTACCTTTAGCACTCTTTGCTTTCACAGAGACTGAGTTATCAATTTTCGTTGATTTTGCACTGTTAACAGGCATACTGGTTTTTCCTAAAGATTTCTTAACAAAGGATGAATGGTTAGGAAGTTTTGCATTAAAGTCAAATTGTTCAAAACAATCATCTAAACCACCGTCAGAGTTCATAAACTCAAACCCTTTATTTGATGAACCAAACATATCCTCAGAGTTTGAAGCCTTAGAAAGAACAGAATTTTTGAACACAGTTGAAAAAACTTTTTGTTCAATATTCATCAAAAGTCTTTCATCTGTTAAAGAATTCTCGAGTTCAGAAATTTTACTTTCTAAAACGAGAGGAGGGACATATAGTTTACCTTGAATAGGCTTCACCTCCATTTCTTTTTCAGAATAACTTTGAAAGAAGTCATTTGAAAGAGATTTCTTCTTTTGATATATTGGATTATCATTATAACTATTATTCATTTTCGCATAATAAAATGGAAGATGAACTTTAGATGATTTCAAACGTTTTTCAGTTTCGTTGGCTTCATCCTTTTTAGACAGTTTAGTCCAGAAAACTTTAAGATCAGGGATTCTTCGAGCTAATTTCAAAGAAAGAAGATCATAAAGTGCAGGCACTTCAGATATTCCTTTTTGAAGACATTGAGGATTCTTATAACCGATTCCCCATTTTTCTATTTCCTCTTTGGGTTTGTTCAGATGAATAGTTTGTTCAGTTTGACCAAACTTGTATAACATCTATTCCAAACTTTTTAATTTTGCAATTAAAGTTTTGTTTTCTTCAGTACATGAAGAATGCATTTTCGTAAGCTCATAGAAATCAAGCTCACTTTTTCTCAGTTTAGACTTGAGTTCAGAATTCTCTTTAAGAATTATTGTCTTTTCCTTTGCGCTGGTGTCATTATTTCTATGTAAAACCTCAACCAATACTTTCTTCTCAGCAATTTCATCGCTAAGTTTCTGTATCGATTGGTTTTTGTCAGTAATAACACCATTTTCTCGCTTAAGTTTCGACTCTAACTCTTATTGTTTTAAATTCATGGCATGCATTTTATTTATGAAATCTAAATACGATAAATCACATACCTCATCTGTTGCATCCTCTTCTGAATCTGCTTCATCGTCTGATTCCTGCTTTCCCATCAAGCACATGTTGACTGCTTCATCTCTCTCTTCATCCTCTTCTTCCTCGTCTGAATGATCAAGCCAGTACTCATCCTCTGCCATCAGTGCCTTACCCGCCTTCTGTTGCTTTGCAAGAAGCATCTTGTTCTTGTAGTAATCGGAGTTTCTGACTTTAGGTCTGCGGCAGTCTCTGGCATAGTGACCTGTTTTGCCACAGTTGTAGCACGTTGGTGGTTCTGACTGACTGGATCCTTCTGCTTGAAATCTTCTCTCTTCCGGTTTCTTCTCCTCTATTCTCTTCCCTTCAGCATGATACCTTCTCTCTTCTGGCTTCTTTTCCTCTAATCTCTTCCCTTCAAACTTCTTTCCTTCATATCTACTTCCTTCAACCCTTTCCTTATGGACATAGTTGTTAGGACCAGAAGAATACCTCTGACTGTTTGATGTTGGCTTTTTGTAGAACTTTTTCTGAAAAGCATTTGTCAGCAGAAGCATTGCTTGCTTCAGTTGGTCATTTTCATCTGATTCATACACAATCGTCTTGTTCTTCTTCTTCCTGACAACAAGAGCAACTTTGTCTTCAACTGTCTTTCCTTTCTGCCTCTTCTCATCTAGAATTGCATCCACCTCTTCTTCATTTTGTCTGAGGGTTTCATACACCTCATGAAGTGGAATCTCATTCAGATCCTTGATCTGCTTCATCTGCCTGGCAAATCTTTTCCATTCCGGCTGTAGAATACTGAGGAATTTGACGTTTAGCTCTATTTGAGATTTGGTGACCTTGTTCTTGCTTAGTTCGTTTAGAAAGGTCACGAATCTATCATAAGTTTCTTCTAAAGTTTCTCCGACTCTGCCTCTAAATTCTTCATAATTATTTAGGCAGTTGGAGATTTTCAGCTGATTCCCAACCTTTGAACCCAGCATCATCTTCTCTAGATGATCCCACATTTCCTTACCCGAGGCCTTGTAGCTGTCAAACTTTACATAGATTTCGTTTGGAATTCCTTGTAGAATGTATGACTTAGCTAACTTATCACCTTTTTCTCTTTTTAGGTTATCATCTTCTAGCTCATGATACTAAAGTTCAAACTGTGTCGACACAGTTCTAACCAAACGAGTCGTCATCACTGGTTTCATAACCCCTTCTTCTATAGATTGCCTGATGAAATCAGCCAACACACGTGTCACTGGTTTCACAACCCCTTCTTCCAATGAATTAACTTAGAAGATGCTCGATATTTGGATATCGAATCAAAGGATCAAGTTAGTAAAACTCAATTTTTATGTTGTATTTAAATATACTTACAAATTGATTAATACTTAATGTATGAAATTCAAAATGAATTAAGAAATCATAAATAAATCAGAAACTTGTATTTTAAAACCTTCATGGTATATAACAAATTATTCATTATATAAAACCAAAAGTATAGTTAAAATCTACATGACAATTGGTTCAAATTTATTAGTGCCATCAAATTACTTGTATAATTTTTTGATGATGTGGTTGCTTTTGAAATATGCAATATTTTGATTGCTCACATCTAGAACCAAAACTGTATCAAGGATGCCACCTGAATACATGATTCAAGTACACTAAACTTTTTTTTAACGGAAAAAGTATTTTTATTACCAAATCAACCGGAAAGTTTACCAAACAAGTATCGAGAATGTCTATAAACCTGGGACAGATCCCATCAAAACGCAAACGAACATAACCGTAACTAAACGACACACAAGACTAAACTACCAAGGACATCGAAACAAAAAGCGCTAACGGGGTTTGCGAGAATCAAAACTACCGCAGACGCTAACCAGCCGGAAAAGTCCATTACCAACACCAGCAGCGGGCTTGGGCAGCCCACAGCAGACCACCTGTGACCGCACTGAGCAACCCCTCGATCGAGCTTCGAATCCACCGACATCTAGCAACATCTAGCAACTGGCAACGGCTCTCGTCGTAGCAACACAGCACCTGTGACCGAACTGTGCTCCCGTCAATATGGACAACATCTAACTGTCGAACTTCACCATCCGGACGACCCAATTCTCGACTCGTAACTACCTTAAAAAAGGCGCCCACTATCTCGGAAAGGCGGCAACAGAGTTTGTGAGCGGAAACCAACCGCTCACCACTTGGAGAACTCGACAAACAGCACCAAACAACACCAAAGAAAACAACTCCTAACCCACGAACAGCCCCGCGATCAATCCCACAAGCCGCATCAGACCTAAAACAAACAGCGGTTAATAATTGATAGGCCATATCTATGAATAACCTTGAGATATGATCCACATTGCAACTTTTTAGTATTTCAAAGTTAAGGTATGTATATATATGCACTTTAGAAACTGGTCAGGCTATTGTTCGTTCTTTAAGCTTTGAAGTAGATAATCTCCATGCATTACTTTTATGGCCTTATTTATAAAAAATTGATTTTATTATTGGGTGTTGGATGTGATTTTGTGTTTTGTAGCAGGGTTATTTTGTTGATCAGATGATCAAATATAGAAGGAACTAAAGATTAAAACTTAAGTATAAAAGGAACTAATAGCAGGGTACATACCTAATCCACAATTTCTATATAGAGATGACTCGAATACCCCTTCGTAGATATATCTTCTGGACACTGAAACGCAGAAGAAAACATAATAAAAGAGGTGAAATCAAGAATATACCTTGAGTTCACATATATTTTCCAACCTTATGACACCCAATAAGCTAAAGAAGAAGACACCAACCCTAGAATCATACCAACATTCGACAAATTAAAGATCTCTAAACAGATAAATGGAATAACACAAGTGTTAATAGGTTATTAAAAGAATGTTGTAATATCTGGGTCCGAAAATTTTGATATTTTTGGAAGTTGGGTGAAAAGTTGAGCGAGACCCAAAGTTCAAGGGGGTTATTTGAAACTTTGGTTATATAAATATAACCTTAACCCTTACCTGATTTCATAACTCATATTGATTTTATCTTAACCGACTAAGGATAAAGTGAGAGCAGAACGAGAGCAGGGCAAAGAGAAGCTAGGTATCAAAGGATTGATCAGTTTTTGTCAAATAGAGGTATGATTCTAGCTTAATACTTCTATCTGCGTGTTATAGTCGGTAAATAGTCTTGCTATTTAAGCTTTTAACCGTGTATTTGATCGATTCAAATATCTGAGGTTTTCTGGGTTTTGAGTCGCCGACTCTGTATGAACGTCGACCGATATGTTCTTGTAGACCGGTGCGGGTCTACCGGTATGTTGACGACCGGTATCGACCGGACCCTTGTAGACCGGTACGGGTCTACCGGTATGTCGACGACCGGTATCGACCGGACCCTTGTAGACCGGTACGGGTCTACCGGTATGATGAACGACCGGTATCGACCGGACCCTTGTAGACCGGTGCGGGTCTACCGGTGTGGATCGACCGGTGTGATCACTGTGTTATAGAGAGGGAGAGAGAGATATCTGTGTTTTGGCTTACCGAGTTATTGATGTTGTCGTAGGTAGTGAATCGTTAGGAAGTAGACTTTGAGAAAAAGGATCTGAGGTGATTCTTTCAAACTAAATCTTTTATGATTTTGACAGTTATTTTATAAATGTGAGTTTTATAAACTGCACGTTTAAAGTATTGAAAGTTATGAAGATTTATTGAAAAAGGTTGATTTAATCAATTTGGCATGTTTATGCTATGTTTATATAAACTTGTTTTATATATAGTAAAAACTAGGTGTATGCATACATTTGAGTCAGAAGTCTGACCTAAGTCGGGAAGTGTGACCCGCCTGCTCGTATCGGGGAGTGTGGCCCGTTTATGCCATTAGGGTGTGTCCCTAAAATAAGGCAGTACGAGACAGACATACCGTCTTTGACGGCAGTGTTGGTCAGTAGCTTAAGGTACGCTTGCGAAGCGTAAAAAATGGTCAGTGATGGCCAGTAGATTGAGTTATGCTTGCGAAGCATAAAGAATGTTTTAAGTTTGATTAAAAGAGCAAGTTATGTTTTTGAGATATAAAGCTTTGTTTAAATGTTTTAAATAATATTTGAACTGTTGCAGTAGTAATTGGAAGGGACTCACTAGACCCTTTGGTCTAACCCTCGCTCTTTCAAAATTATAACCTTGTTTCAGGTTATTGAAAGGTAGCAGGTGCAGATAAGGGTAAAGAGAAGATGTGAGTTATTTTCAGGAGCTAGAAGACTTCCTGCAATAGTTTACTTTTTGACTCAGTTGTGTAATAGGTGATAGTTGTAAACCTTATACTCTGTAATGTAAGCCTGGGGTAGTTTTTAAACAGAAATGTTATTTTGATATATGTATAAAGGTACAGGTTGCTACAAATGTCATAAAGAATAGGTTTCAAACCAGCAAAATGCAACGTATTAACCTAGAATTGAGGGACTACCAAGACCAATGGCACTACCAGAAATTGTTGGATGAGATACAATTTCCTTTACCACGTCAAGAAACACCAAAATCTCAAAATCTCCAAGTAGAAACCCACATCCAAAAAATCTCCAAATAGAAACCCCAAGCAGTAGAAATGGAATTCCATTTCATTAAACAGTCAAGAGAAGATAAAGATGAAAAAAAAATATGGAGACCAACATCAAGCAGAGAAGAATAACAATTACCTCGAAATGGAATCGAGCAAAATAGAGAGAAAAATCGAGATGGCAGTCAAAGGAGCCCGATTGTCTTGAGAAATCGGAAAGGTATAAACTGAGGATGTACTGATGTAGATCAATTTCAAATGGTTGGGTGTGTTAACCAAGAATTCAAATCCTTGAATAGTGAAAGGAGACATAAGAAGCAGGGAAAAAGCACGTTCTGAAACTTCTCTATTTGGTTTTGGTGTTGTGGTTTAAACTTTTTGCATCGTAGGGGCCAATTTCATTGCAGTAGAAATTAAATTTGCATTTGAATTTAGTCTAAATCCGGAAAACCTCCAAAAGCTAAAGCATTGAAATAGTTTTGGGAAGATAAAGAGTAGCCCTTTTAGGTAAAGCATTGAAATTATATTGATGTAGCATAGATAGATGAAAAAAAAGGAAAAAAAAGTTGTTTTTTGGAGAAAGAAAGTCAGCAGGCCTGCACTTTTGGTGGTGATGGTGTTGGTTGAAGTTAATGCATTAACAACTTGTACATATGGCTTTAGAAGTTGTAATTCATAGTTTTTTCAATTTCATGCATAAAATGGTAGTACCTTATGCTTTATAGGTTGTAATTAAGAGTTTTGCTTAAATGCATTATAAGGTAGTATATATATATATATATATATATATATAGATAGATAGAGAGAGAGAGAGAGAGAGAGAGAGATGAAAGTTCAAATAAAAACCAATTTTCAATTGTAAACCAAGAGACAAATCTTGGCCCTCCATCTCTATTTGATTCAACAACTTACATTATAGACTTTTTAATTGAAATTGTTAATTAAGGTGATTAAGAGTAAAAAATGAAGTTCATTTCAATCATGGTCACATTTAATTATATGAATTTTTTTAATTAAAAACTTTTACCCCTTAATTTTTAAACTAATTTATCCTAAAATTTACCATTATTATAGTCAAACAAATTACCAAAAAAGAAAAAGAATTCCATTATTTTCCATATGACATCCATCTCAATATAGTTTTTTTCTTCATTTTAACCGTTTTTTTTACGTGAAATGGTATATGTGTGTAATATTTATTATGAATATTCATGTTCGTTCAGGTGTGTACAATAGCTCGACATCGTAAGTCCGTAACTCAACATCATCTTCTTCAACACTTTTTTCAACGTCGTATGTACGCAACCTGGCACCACATTTTTCATCACTTTATCCCAACACCCTTCAGGACCAATCGAGGACCCATCGAGACCGACTGAGAATCTATCGAGACCGATTGAGAACCTATATATCGAGACCGATCAAGAATTCATCCATTGATTTAGTATGCGTTTATGTGTGAAACCATAACTTACCACCTACATTTTCCATTAAGAACCTCTTGATTGATTTACTATGTGTTTGTGTGTGTAAAACCATAGCCTACCACTTTCAGCTTTTTTCGAGACGAATTAGGAACCCATCGAGACCAATCAATAATCCATCGAGACCCAACGAGAACCTATCGGGACCAATAGACACCAATTGAGACTAATCAAGAACTCATCCATTGACTTGGTGTGTGGTTGTGTCTGTAAAATCATAGCCTACCACCTTCTTTTTTCATCGATACCAATTGAGAACCTATCGATTGATTTATTGTGTGTTTGTTTGTGTAAAACCATACCCTACACGTTCAGCTTTTATCGAGATGGATCGAGAATCTATCGAGACGAATCGGGAACTCATCGAGATCAACGGAGAACCCAATAAAGAAAAAAAATAAAGTATGTAGAGTTAAAACTGTAGTATATGCATGGTGAATATTGTGTATATGCATGATAAATATTAATATATTACGATGAAAATTAATATTTATGATAAATATCATACTAATATGAATACTAGAGAGTTGTTGTATACACATGATCATACAGAAATATTCATGGTGAATAATCTGTATATATTTATGATGAATAGTATGTATATTCATAATGAATGTTGTAGTGAAAATGTATATTAATGATAAATATCATACTGATGTATGAATACGTAAAAGTTGTTGTATACACGTGAATATATATAAATATTCATGATGAATATCATATTGATGTATGAATACTGAAGAGTCATTGTATACGTGTGAAAGTATATATATATATATATATATATATATATATATATTCATGATAAATATTATAGTGAAAATGTATATTCATGAAGAATATCATACTGATGTATGAATATTGAAGAGTTGTATATACCAGGGCCGTCTCTGGGGGAGGGCGTACGCCCAGGGCCCAAAGTAAATAAGGGCCCAAAGTAAATAGGGGCCCAAATTTTTTAGTATATAATATATATTAGTAGTTAAAAAAATTGTAAATAAAAAAGACAAAAAAATTTAGTATATAATAGGACCCAAAAAGAATTTAACATTATATTTAGGGCCAAAACATGTATTAATTAATAACATTGGACAAGAAAATTTGTAAAAAATTATTTAGTATTTCATTTTATAATACTGATTATTGTTTATCTAAGTTTTTTTTTATCTAGTACTAATATCTAAAAACTATTTTTGCCTATAATCCTTGATATATACTCCATATATTACTCATCTTCCACATACTCTTTTCATTATTCCATCCGCATGAATTTTATTATTGTGTTACAAATATAGTATATTTCTTGTTATTAAATAAGAAAACTCTAGTTTTTGAAAACAATTACCAAACTATATGAGACGACTCAACATATATCTATATTTAGGATTTCAAATACTTCTTTTTTCATACATTATTGACTCCTTATTATATAATACTGGGTGCATGAATCTTAAGTACTCTCATATCTCTAAAACAATAATAAGATTTCAAACTATAACCAATATGAGTTTTAATTCTAAGATTGATGATTCATAAAAAAAATCTAACCCTAAAAGTTTAAAATGATGATGAAAAACATCAACATCAGTTAACATGTGGAATATCAACTAATTTATGTTGATTTACTTAAAGTGTTACTCTGAATGGTCATCATAGTGACGTCAAATGATTTCAATCTATATATTAAATGTATATCATAAGATGCCTTATATGGTGAATTGCTTGACGATCTAATGTAAAAATGATATGGTAGATAATATTAATTTAGAAATAATTATTGATTGATCTGGCGCTAGGAATACCGGGAAAAACGGTTTTATATGAATTATTAGTATTTCTTGAATTCAATGTTATTTTTGATGATATAAACACTATATTGAAAATAATTTCGTAGTTATCGAGAGCCCATTTTTACAACTCGCTCAGGGCCTAAAAAATCTCTGGAACGGGTGAATTAACGTTCATGAATATTCATGATGAAATGTTATAGTGAAAATGTATATATTAACGATGAAGTCATAATGATGTACAAATACTGAAGATTTGTTGAAGACAAGTAAAAATACATAATTATTCACGATGAATTTTATAGTGAATTTTATATTCATTATGAATATCATACTTAGGGGTGTTCATCGGTTGACATCCAATGGATGTGAGGGGAACCGAACCGATCCAATCATCCATTGGATGTTGGATTTTTTCAATCTGATGGATAATTGGATCGGTTCGGTTCCATCCATTGGATGTTCTTATTAGATATCCATTGGATCAGATTGGATATCCATTAGATATTCTTATTGGAAATCCATTGGATCAGATTGGATCCATCCGACATCCAATGGATGATCAAATCGGATTCATCCAAACGTGTTCATTTAATGCAATGTTCTAATTAATTACTTTTAGTTTGTGTTAAAACCAACATAAGTGAGACTAAAAATTCAAAAACCAACACAAAACAAATTTAGATTTAATCAAATTGCAAAAAAAATAATTAGATGATAGTTGGACGGAAAACTGGATGATAATCAGATGGTTAATTGGATGGGTAATTGGATGTTGGTCGGTTCGGTTCTGTGGGTTTTGGTCGGTTCTGGACTGCCGACCGATCCAAATTGGATGTTGAGATTTTCAATCCGATCCGATCCAATTACAATTGGATATCCAATTATGGTCGGTCGATTCTAATTGGATCAGTCGGTTCCTATTGGATCGGTTGAATTTCTGCACACCATATATATATATACATATACATCAGTATATATATACTGATGTATGATTATTAAAGAATTGTTGTATAATGTGAACATGTATAAATGTTCATGATGAATATTACACAAATATATATATATATATATATATATATATATATATATATCATTTTACGTAAAAACGATTAAAAAAACTATATGGCAATGAACGTCAAATCGAAGATAATGAAACGTTGTTTTTTCCAATTTATTTGATTAAAATATTAGTTATTTTTAAGATACTTTAGTTTAAAATTAAGGGGTTAAAGTTTTTAATTAAAAATAAAAAATAAAAAGTCAAATAAAGTAGGTATGTGTTTGATTCAAGTTCGAAATTAATTCCATTTTTGCCCCTAATCATTTCTTAATTAACCATTTATAATTTAATCGTTGATTAGTTTTCTTAAGTTTGATCAATTGTCAAGATTTATCTCATTTATAATGAAAAGTTGCTTTTTATTTGAACCTAACCCTATATATATAATAATAATAATAATAATAATAATAATAAGATAGTCTCAATCATTTACAAACTTCCTAATTTACACAAATGATACAAACCAATCTCAATCGTATAAAAGCTAGTGAATATTTGGATCAACAAATATCTCGATTGTTTTCTAATTTAAAATGTTGATCATATATGAATGAATTGTTATAATCGTACAAAAATATTCTGATCATAACAAATGAACGCTCATCATTTTCCATAAATATCTGAATTGTTTAGTTTGTATGGTATGAATAGGTTGTGTGTGTATGTGTCACTACACCAAATGTTGTCTTAGACAACAAATGCTAATTGCCTATGTTGCTTAAGATAAGCTTAGACAACAAAGGCTAATATATGTTGCCTAAGTTTCCTCTTAGGCAAGGTGTAGTTCTATGTTGCCTAATTGAGACCTTATGCAACATTTGAATAATTATATGTTGCCTCAACTATTTTAAGCAATATCTTTTCTTATGTTGCCTTAGTTTTTTTTTTTTTTTTTTTTTTTGAGCGAGTTTTTCTTTGAAACACACTATAAAATTTATTTAAATTAACAAATTCGAAAAGTTAAATAAAAAATCCTAAAATAATATTACAATCAATCTATTTTATTGTTTTTGTTGAAACTTATCTTAGGCAAAATATTTTCTTGTTTCTATGCTGCCTAAGATCAAAAATATAAATAAATATAGGTAGTTGAAAATTTAATAACTTGTATAATTTTTTTTTAAATCAATGAAAGTTATCTTAGACAACATATTTTCTTGTTTCTATGTTGCCTAAAGTAAAAAATATAAATAAATATAGGTAGTTGAAAATGTAATAACTTGTATAATTTTTTTTAAATCAATGAAAATTATCTTAGGCAACATATTTTCTTGTTTCTATGTTGCCTAAGGTCAAAAATATAAATAAATATAGGTAGTTGAAAATGTAATAACTTGTGTAATGTTTTTTTTAAATCAAACCGCATCTATTGGGTTGGAAACGAGTTTGACCCAAAGTAACCCGACCAATCCGTCAACCCGACCAAAACTGGTTCCTTTTTTTTATGATTTTAAACTTTTAGCGGCTCGTCTTTTCTGTCAATTCTCAAGTCCTCCTATCTTAGTCATAGTTTAGATCTGTCTACGAGACCACACCGATTAAAATCGTACGAATCTAAACTTCAAGTATATCACTATTAATTAATATATTATATTATAATAATTTTGTTTTAATTATATTATTAAATATGTAATTGTTATTTTTTATAAATGTTATTAAAATATATAAGATAATCATTGAATTCTAACAAAATACTTAATTTTTTTATATAAAAAACATTATATTATTAAGCCTAAATTAAACAAATTTATAAATAAAATATTATCACTTTCTCAAAACCATTCAAAATCGTACTCTAAATCGACAAAAAAATAAAATGAAACATTAAAATCGTGATGTATCTCGCTGTATTGCGCGAGTACGATTCTAGTATTATCTAAAAAATTATTCATTTTAAATTAAAGAAACAAATCAAACTTTTTAACAAAAAACTCAAATTTACCAAAAATTAGAATCCCACCCTCCCCTCCCCCCCCCCCCCCCAACTCAAAATTAGGTTAAAAATGGAGAAGAACGTCGCCACCACCAAAAAGAAAATTGGCATCAATGACGATCGTCTAAAAAAATCCCGACGATCGCCACCACCGACCACCAACACCAGCCGACGTCGCCAACAAGAAGAACGAGAAGTCGAGAAGCACTACCGTCTCCATCAAGAAGAAACTGACGTCGCCACCACCAGTAACCACCACCAGCCGACTACGCCATCGAGAAGCGCTACTAAAAGAGGTAAAACCAACTGTTTGATTTCGATTTCAATTTCATCCATAGAAGATTGTTATACTTTGGTTCTTTCCGTATTTTTTTTTCCGCATTACGATCTCCATTGACAAAATCGTCCCATTTATTGATTTGTAGATTTTACACGCGACTTATTCTTTATGGCATTCAGGTTGCAATTATTTCTACTGAGATGCATTTGGTTTTGATACTGATAATGAAGCTAATGCAGATTTTGAGAGTAAAGTTGAAGCAAAGATCGCTTCTGAGGTTGAGGTTAATATCTAATTGAGGTTAATGCTAATGCTATTGGCTATTATTGGAGCCTCTCTTGTATTGGTATGTTACCTGGATCTATACAACTTGTATGCTTTGTTTTCTCTTTCTTCTATTTGAGTGTCTTATTTGTATTCTTGAACAAATGCATCTAACATGTGTATGAAAGCTTATTGACTATGCTGGCTGTTTTTTTGTCTCTTTAATATGAGAACATCGATATGTATATTTCTTTGGGATTCCTTCGGTAACAATTGTAGATATGGTTTATTATAAGAGGTAGATTGATAATTGTGTTGTGTTTATTTTATTTAAATGAAAGTAAAAATAAAGTCTATCAATGATGTTGGTATTATATAAACTTACACAAAATAGAACTTTTGTTCATGTATTGTATGGGATTACTCGTTTATCCAAACCCTTGGGGACTAATCGTTGAAAGCATTGTCCAGTTATGAGTTGTCTCCTTGATTTTTTTTTGTTATGATTATTGCATCAATACACTACCAGGCATTCGTAAATATTTATCACTTCACATATTACCTTATGACTTTATGGTTGAGTTTACGATATGTCTGCACTCTTAATCAGAAATAAAATGCGTTGGTCCGGCGGTAGGGACGGTTGTTCGAGATATGGGTAGCTTGGTGGTTCGAGCTCCGAGGATGAGATGTCCGGCGAAGGGAACCTCTATGTCGGTGTCTACGGTTAACGAGGATGATTTGCGGTGACAACTTGTCGAGAACGATGAGGAGATCCTCTTACTAAAAGAGGGACATGATGAGGCAAAAAAGGAAGTCGTCGAACAAAGAAAGATTATAGAATCTTTGATGCGTATGTGCGGTGGTGCTAGTGATGCAAACTCCAACTCAACAACCCCGACGAACAATGTTTTAGGTTAATTTTTTATTTTTATGTTTTCGAACTTGTTGCCTAATTTTGTACTTATTTAGGAAAAACGATATCTTTCAATTATTGAATTTATTAGTTTTGTTTGGTTATTGGAGTTGTTTGCCGATTCACGCGAGTTTGTATATGCAAGTATAAAAGTTCATCATGGCGTAGAAACTGAGCAGTAAAAATTTTTTATATATAAAACAACTTAGGCAACTTATCTATAAGTGTTGTTTAAGAAAAATATTATATTATTTTAATTACAGTTCAAAGGCAACATACGTAAATAGAGTATGTTGTCTAAGTTGATATCTTAGGCAACACATGCATAAATTTAATGTTGCCTTAGTGTTTGTTTGGTGCAACATATGTTTTTTTCATAGGCAACATAACTTGTTATTTGTTGCTTAAGAAGTCTGCTTAGGCAACATATGATGTTTGCCTATGTTGCCTAGGTTCTTATGCAATATTGAGAAGCCAACATTGATTAGGAAACATAGGCATGTTGCCTAAGCCTTAAGCAACACATAAACCCCTCTTAGGCAACATTTTTCATTTGTTGCCTAAGGGACATTTTGAGGTAGTGTGTGTGTGTGTGTATATATATAGGGAGGATCAAACGAGAACGCTAAGTATTTTAGAAAACACGAGAATGGACAAATCACGTACAAACTCACATGTGATTTTACATTAATGGTCAAAAAAAGCCACGCAGGCGACTTTTGCCACGACTTCAGGTCACGGGGCAAGTCGCGTGAATCACATTTGATTTTGTACATGATGTTAGTGTAAAATCAAATGTGTTTCAACCATTCTCGTGTTCTCTTAAATAGGTACCGTTGTCGTTTGTACCGAGCTATATATATGTATGGATAGGGGGATCTTCTTTTTAAGAGCCCATGAAATTATGATAACCTTTAGAATTAGTGTATCATGTGTCGTTTCATATGATTTTTTTTTTCATATATGACTAACATTTAGAATATTGATTAACATATATTTGTTTCATAATGTAACCTTTTTAGCCTGTTTGTGAAACACAAGTTACACGTAAAAAAATTTCACATTGTGAACCGAATGCTTATGAAGTAAACACATTGTCAAATAAATATATGTTCATCAATACGTTAAATTCTATCCTTAGATGAAAAAATCATGTGAAAAACGACACCTTAAGGTAAAAGTTACCACATATCTCACAAATTTTAGAGTTCTCAAATGATTTAAGTCCTATATACCGGGTTGAGTTCCTATGAAAAAAATTATTTTTCGTGAGAAAATGTAACATTCACATAGTAAATGTGAAAGGTACCCTTATATTATGTGAAGGCATGTGGAGGTGTCTTCATAGTAACTAGTGAGGGTATACATTCAAAACTTATAACCTTTATCACCTTCACAAAATGTCACGTAAGATTCATACTATATAAGGGCACCTTCACCACTTCTCACGTTTCTCACCAAAGATCTTTTTTCTCACCTGATCACAAGTCTCTCTCTCTTTATCACTCACTCTCTCTCTATATATATATACATATATACATATATACATATATACACATACACACATGCAAATACATATAGGGGCCTTCTTTTAAGTACTTTCTATTTCGTAAGATCCATGAAATCCAACTTAGACCACAAATACAAACCATAGAAACCAAATAACTAACATTTTGTATTAGGAAACATTCGAGATATTTGTGGACAATAATTATGATTCATTAATTCATTATGATCAAGATATTTATGAAAGATGATAAAATCCATTTATTATGATCATGACTTTAGATTAGGAAACTATCGAGATATTTACGAAACCATATATTTATTATGTTAAACGATGGACGGTTAAGATCGGTTTGTATATGAAACCCCCCCCCCCCTCTCTCCCTCTATGTATATAGGGTCTTTCATGTGAAGACCTTGTGATGACCAATCTAATCGACACTAATCAAATGTAAATCGATGGCTATTAATAATCAATTTTTTTTTTGCAAATTTTTACAAATGTAACTACCAATTTAAATAAAAGTACGATTTATGGGCTATTTGTGGATTTTATAGTTCCTCTCTTCTCACCTCTCTCCTCCCTATGCCAATATGTTCCACCATTTTCCATTGTGCCCTATGTGAAAAAAAAACTTTTATGCACTTCATGAACACTCATGCTCACATGGTGATACAAAGAACTTTTTATGAATGTGTCTATTTGTTTCGGTTGAGGCATGTTAGGGAAGTGATTATGTCCTATCTGAACACCCCTTGTTCACAAGGTGGTGCAAAAACTAATTATGGGTGTATTTCTTTTGATTGGGTTGAGTGGGGCTGTTTGACAGTTGTTGAATGGTTTGATGAAAAATGATTAAGTGGTCAGAATGATTAAGAGGATCTTATGATATAGTGTTAAATGAATTATGGTTGTTTGCTAATTGTTAAGAATGAAATCAGAGCTCTGAATGGTTAAGACAGGGTCAAGATATAAAATCATTCAGAGGGTTTTGGAACCATAAAGTGGCAGACTTTTTTTTTCAAACAGGATTTACCTCTTAACGATTCAGAGGTTGCCTCTTAATGGAACCATTTTTGGGAGAAATGATTTATGCATCGTGAACACTATGAACACATTATTAGGAATATTGTTAAGGGGATTACTCCATTCTGAACCACTATGAATGCCGTCGTGAACACCTTATTAGCCTCATTTTATGCACTGTGAACACATTATTAGGAATACTATTAAGGGATTATTCCCTTCTGAACCGCTATGAACACCTTGTGAACAACTTCATGGGCACAAAGATGAAGATCCATATCTACGAAGCTTACAAACTTTTTTAGATCTTATGTTGCTTTTGTTGCCCAAATCGGTGCTACTGTTGCTTATCCGTAGTACCAGTTGTATTGAAGGGTGGTCACCGGTGAATGGGAGGAAGAAGGGACGGGAGGTAGCCAGGTTAGATCGAGAGATGTAATAAGATTATTTAGGGTTTTTACATAAATGGCAGATGGAGAGAGAAGATATTATTTAGTATTTAATTGGATGATTTCTCATCCAAAATAAGAAATGACCAAAAAAAATGTTTTATTACTAAATAAAATACTAAATTAATTTCATTAAAATAAGTGGCCTACAATAATTCTTACGGTTACTACAATATTTAAGGTTTAAGGTTCTCATATGATTATATATAGAGAGAGTTGGGTTCAAACGAGAACATTACCTATTTAAAAGAACACGAGAACTAACAAAATAATTAGTACTAGTACAAAAAAGGTCTTTAGTGACGGTTAAGAACCGTTACCATAGGTATACGGTAACGGTTTTCATGGACATAAAAATCGTCACCTTACCTGCCGTCACTTTTGATACACTTTTGGTTACGTTTAAAAAACGTTACGAAATCACATAAAAAACCGTTACTATTAACTTAAAACCGTCACGTTAGGTCTATAAAAATATAATGTTTTCCCTCAGACCGTCACCGTAGCATGCCATATGGTGATGTTATATTATCAAAACCGTCATAATAGCATGATATATAGTGACATTTATTTGTCAAAACCGTCACCATAGCATGACATACAATGACATTTATTAGTCAAAATCGTCACTGTAGGATGACATACGGTGACCTTTATTAGTTAAAATTGTCACTGTAGCATGACAAACAGTGATGTTTAATTTTCAAAATCGTCACCATAGCATGACATGTGGTGACCTTTATTATTCAAAATCGTCACTATAATATGACATACAGTGACGTTTATTATTCAAAACCATCAATGTAACATGACATACGGTGGCATTTATTTTTCAAAACCGTCACCGTAGAATGATATACATCAACATTTATTAGTTAAATCCGTCATTTAAGCATGATATACAGTGACATTTATTTATCAAAACTGTCATTGTAGCATGACATTCGGTGATGTTTATTTATCAAAAATGTCACTGTAGCATGACATATGGTGAGGTTTTTATTTTTAAAACCGTCAACGTTTCATGACATGGTGACGTTAATTTTTTAAAAACCGTCATTGTAGAATGTCATACGATGACGTTTATTTTCCAAAACCGTCACTCACTACAAAAAAACGGCATTTTCGACGGCCAAAATCCGCCGGAAATCCGCCGGAAAATCACTGTTTCGGCGGATTTGGCAGGACGGAATTCGAGGCACTGCTAAAAATGTTTTTCGGCGGCATTTTGTTTTTCGGCCGATTTTTTCGCCGGAAACTTTTCCGAATTTTTTTTAATTTTTAAATAAGTCGATTAATTAAATAAAAAACTAAACATATTTTAATATTTATTTTTTTATTTATTTTTAATTAATTTAAAAAAAAACATATTTCGGTGAAAATGTTTTGGCGGATTTTCGGCGGCCAAAATCCGCCGGAATTTGTTTTCCAAAAAATTAGAATTTTTTAATTTAATAGTTAACTTAATTATAATTGCTTGATTTCCGGCGGTTATTTTCGGCGAATATTTCTGCCGGAAAATTAAATAAATTTCCAAAAACATATTTTCTGAAGATAAAATTAATAAATTAAATAAAGTTGGCCATAAAATCTGATAAAAGTTCACTGATTTTAATATTTCTAGATTTTTTTATAATTGGTTTTTACCCATAAATCATCACTAAAAATTGATTTCATAAAAAAATAGCCAAAAAATTCACATAACCGATATTTATAATACACATAATTAATTTTTTCAATACAAATACACATTTTCTATAGATAATATATATTGAATAAAAATAAATATTTTTTTACAATTACATTCAAACCAATAATAATGTACATTAACAAGATTTGGCTATCCACATATTTCTACAAATAATAATATACATCTCCAAGGTTTGCAGATCTGATCCGACTTTCTCACACTCATGCCTAATCTTCTCAATGGATGTGAACTGCAACAAAAAAAAGATGAAAATTAAATATTCAAAAGCATGTAAATATAACTCAAAACTATTTTGTATAAACATATCTAATTTTTTGATAAACAGAAAACCAGAAAAACATCAGAAAAACAGAAAACTATTTTATAAACATATCAATAAATTTTTTTATAAAAAATATATCAGAAATATGTTTTTCATAGAAACAGATATTTGGTTTTGTAAAAACAAATCGAAAACAGATCTGGATATTTTTTTTGAAAACCAGATTTGAAGCGAAACCAAATCTGGGTTTTAAACTAAATCATAACCAAATCCCAAATCACGAAATGAAACCAAAAATTTTAAACTAACTCAAACCTTATCTATATCTTCGAAACCAAATCTGGGTGTTTTTGAGTTCTTCAAACCAAGATGTAGTTCTTCAAATCTGAGACAAAACCGATGTAACAAATCTGAAACATATATTTGGTTTTGTAAAAACAAATCGAAAACAAATCTGGATTCAAACCTTATCTATATCTGAGACAAAACCGATGAGACAAGAAAGATAGAGATGAAACCGAGACGAGAGAAAGATGGAGACGAACCCAGAGGAAGATGAGAGAAACCGAGACGAGAGTAGCCAAAGAATTCGCCGGAGGAAGAGAGTAATTGGTGTTTTTGGTTTGGTTTGTAGGGTTTCAAAAAGAATTTTGGTGTGGGATAAGTGAATACAAAGAGGGAGGCGTGGGTTTCAAAAAGAATTTTGGGAATATTTAGGGTTTAATGGTGGCCTGGTGGGAAACTTTTGGTTTAATATATGTTTTTAGGTTTCTATGGATTTTTTGGAGGGAAAACATTAGCCTGGAAATCAAAATTTTATAGGAAAATGATTGAGGGAAGTATTTTTATATATTTATTGATGTAAATGTAATAATTCAAATAATAAATATATTATTTTAAATAATAAAAAAATTAATTAAAGTTTTAATTTAATATATATTGTGTGTATATTATCTACACACTTGATGAAAAAAAAATCATATAAAGAATATTTCTACATTAGTATCACGAGTTTTATTTAATTTTGTATTACCCTTTATGACTTATCAATGCTAAATAACACCAATGGCGACTTATTAAAATTTTCAAACCAGTCGAACCAATTCAAGTCGAACCTTTTTTTGCGGTTTTATCAGTCTGACGGTTCGGTCTGGTTTGAAAAATAGTTAAAGTGTTTGGTTCGATCTGCGGTTTGAATGTTTTTTTGAGCAGGTTGGGTTGGGTTGTAAAATTTTCAAAACCGCCTATATTGGGTTGAGTTGATAAAAAGCCTTCAACCCAATCAACCCAACCCGTGAGCACCCCTAGCCATACTGGATCCGTTAAAGCCATATTGGATCCGTTATACCACAACTGCATTCATTAAAGCCCCACTAGACCCGTTAAAGCCAACTGGATACGTTAAAGCCCAACTAGATACATTAAAGCCCAACGAGGTACGTTAAAGCCCAACTATGTAGTTAAAGCCCAACTGTGTACATTAAAGCTCAACTGGATCCATTAAAGCCCAACCGGATCCATTAAATACCAACTGGTACGGTAAAGCCCAACTAGGTACGTTAAAACCCATCTAGATTCGTTAAAGCCAACTGCGTACGCTAAAGCTCAACTGGATCCATTGAAGCCCAACTAGGTACGTTAAAGCCCATGTGGGTATGTTAAAGAACAAATGGATCCTTTAAAGCTCAACTGGATCTGTTAAAACCCAAATAGGTACGTTAAAGCCCAACTATGTACGTTAAAGCCCAACTAGGTACGTTAAAACCCAACTGGATCTGTTAAATCCTGACTAAATCCATTAAAAACTAAATGGATCCTTTAAATACTAACTGGATACGTTATAGCCTAATCGGGTACGTCAAATCCTAAATGGGTACATTAAAGACCAACTGGATCCGTTAAAGCCCAACTAGATCTGTTAAAGCCCAATCGGATCCATTAAAGGCCAACGGGATCCATTAAAGATCAATTGGATCCGTTAAAACCCACTGGGGTACGTCAAAGCCCAAGTGGATCCATTAAAGGCCAACTAGGCACGTTAAAGACCAACTATATCCATTAAAGCTCAACTTGAACGTTAAAGCCCAACCGAAACCGTTAGAGCCCAACCGGATCGGTTAAAGCTCAATTATACCCATTAAAGCCCCACTAGGTACGTTAAAGCCCAAACGGAATAATTAAAGACCAACTGTGTACGTTAAAGCTCAACTGGTTCCATTGAAGCCCAATTGGGAATGTTAAAGCCCAACTGTATCTATTAAAACTCAACTATACCCATTAAAGCCCCACTGGGTACGTTAAAGCCCAACCGGATCCATTAAAGTCCACTGGATTAGTTAAAGCCCAACTAGGTACGTTAAAGCCCAACTGGATCCATTAAATACCAACCGTATCCATTAAAGACCAATTGGGTACGCTAAAGCTCAAGTGGATCCATTGAAGCCCAACTAGGTACGTTAAAGCCCATGTGGGTACATTAAAGACCAACTGGATCCATTAAAGCTCAACTGGATCTGTTAAAGCCCAAATAGGTACGTTAAAGCCCAACTATGTACGTTAAAGCCCAACTGGGTACGTTAAAACCCAACTGGATCTGTTAAAGTCTGACTAAATCCATTAAATACTAAATGGATCCTTTAAATACTAACTGGATCCGTTATAGCCCAATTGGGTACGTCAAATCCTAAATGGGTACATTAAAGACCAACTAAATACTTAATTTTTTAGTGTTTTCGGCGGAATCAAATTTTTTTATTATTTTTTTTAAAGTTTTCTAAGAAATAAATAAATAGTTAATTTCTTAGTGTTTTCGGCGTATTTTCGGCGGAATCTAATTTTTTTTTATTTTTTTTAAAGTTTTCTAAGAAATAAATAATATTTAATTTTTTAGTGTTTTCGGCGGATTTTCGGCGGAATCAATTTTTTTTATATTTTTTAAAGTTTTCTAAGAAATAAAAAATATTTAATTTTTTTTTATTTTTTTTAAAGTTTTCTAAGAAATAAATAATATTTAATTTTTTAGGTGGGTAACTTCGTAAAATGGGTTCGTATACACGAACCTAATTCAAATTTTCAAAAAAATTATGATTTTAAAATGTAAAATATGATTATTGATTTGAAAGTGATAGGTTTCTAGAGTTACGAACACATATTATTTTTTTTGTGAAATGTGTTCGTATAAATTCCTAAGTTACGAACCTACCAAATTTTAGGAATTTAAACCACTTTTAAAATTCCTGTGTTACATACCTACCAAATGAGTTAGGAATTTATACGAACACATATTATTTTTTTTTGTAAAATTTAAACCATTTTTAAAATGTAAAATGTGAAATGAATTACGAACACATATAATATTTTTAGCTAATTTTTTGTAAATTCCAAGCACTTTAAAAAAAGTCATTTTTACTTATTTTCTAGGTTTGCAATTTTTTTGTAAATTTTAAACACTTTAAAAAAATTCCAAATTTTCGTATTTTTTATGTTCATAATTTTTTTAAAGTGTAATATTTCAAAAAAAGAAAAATAGGTTCGAAATATGTAAATGCATGGTTTCAAATTTTTAGGTTCGTAATTTTTTAAGGAATTTCTAAATGTGTTCGTAATTACGAACATGTTTCATGAACTGGGACTAAAAGTGTATTTTTTTTTATTCTATTACAGCATAAGTGGATCCATTACAGCATAAGTGGAACCATTAAAGCCCAAATGATCCATTAAAGGCCAACAGGAATCGTTAAAGTCAAACAACAACCATTAAAGCCCAAGTGGATCCATTAAAGCCCAACTAATCCATAAACACCCATATGGATCCATCAAAGCCCAAGTGGATCAATTAAAGCCCAAGCGATCCATTAAAGCCCAAATGGATCTCTTAAAGCCCAATTAGATCCCTTAAAGCCCAACTGGATCCCTTAAAGCCCAAATGGATCCATTAAATCCTAAACGATCCATTAAAGCCCAAATGGATCTCTTAAAGCCCAACTGGATCCCTTAAAGCCCAACTGGATCGCTTAAAGCCCAAATGAATCCATTAAAGCCCAACTGGATCCATTAAAGCCTAAATGGATCCATTAATGCCCAACTGGATCCATTACAGCGCAAGTGGAACCATTAAAGCCCAAATGGATTCCTTAAAGCCAATGTGGATCAATTAATGCCCAACATGAACCATTAAAGCCCTTGATGGTCCATTAAAGCTCAAGTGGATCATTAAAGCCCAACCTATCCATAAACACACATGTGGACCCATTAAAGCCCAAGTGGATCAATTAAAGCCCACATGATCCATTAAAAGCCAAATGGATCCGTTAAAGGCCAAATGTATCCCTTAAAGCCCAAATGGATCCATTAAAACCCAATCGATCAATTACAGCACAAGTGGATCCATTAAAGCCCAACTGGATCCATTAAAGCCCAAATGGATCCATTAACTCTTTGAAATTAGTGACCACTATTTTTGGTCAATATCACTTTAATTTTAGTGACAACTATTTTTTGTTACTAACATTTTTAGTTTAATGACCACTATTTTTTTTGTCACTAATCTATTCAATTAACATGAACTACTAAATATTATTTCGTGACAACAATTTTTAGTTACTAATCTATTCAATTAACATGAACTACTAAATATTATTTAGTGACAACTATTTTTAGTCATCAAGTCTTTGAAATTAGTGACCACTATTTTTGGTCACTACCATTTTCATTTTAATGACAACTATTTTTTTGTTACAAACTAGTTCAAATTAGTGAAAAACATAATCTTATTTTAGGCATGAGAATTAGTGACCATTTTAGTGACCAAATTTTAGTTTTTGTCACTATATTCATATTAGCGACCAAATTTTATTGACAACCTTTTTATATTGTCACTAACGTTGAAATTAGTGACCAGAAAATAAGTCGTCACTAAAATTCTAGTCACTAACTAACTTTTTTCTTGTAGTGCTTATTCTATAAAGCATAGGTATTAGTCTAGGACTAATACATAGGGTAATTGTAAATTTAAATTATTAAATTAAAAAAAATATTATTTTCATTTTCATTTTGTCATTCCTAAGGTAGCGAAATTCCTTGTCGGGTACAAAACATTGTCTACAATTTTATACATATTTAATTTTGATATTTTAAATTTTATGAAAAAGAAAATTAATTATATGTGATTACAATAAAAAAAAAACATAACTTAAATAATTATTAAATTGTAATGAAACAATATTAATTATAACGTGTAAAATATTACTAAAGCAATGAAAAACATAGAGGACCTTTAATAACATCCCTAAAAATTAGTAACACTATTCATAATTACCGAATACCAATTAGGTAATTGTTTTGGCGGTTATTGGAGGGAAATTAATAACCTGGTTCATCACGGAGGGAATTCATAATCTATTTCAAGAAGTATTCAAGCCCGTTCCTCACATTTTATAGGCCCTGGACGAGATGTAAAACAGAGCCCCCCATAATTACCAAACAAATCTTTAATATATCGATTTGTATCATAAGAAATAACATTGAATTCAGGAAATGTTAAACCCATTGAATTCAATAAATACTAAAACCATTTTTTCGAGTCTAGTTTGAGTTCTTTTTCTTTTGATTTTTTTGTCGACCAAAAATATGTTATACATTACAATTATGTGCCAAAAACAGAAGATTAAAGTATTGGTTTCCTTAGGAAAAAAACGTCACCAAAATGACATGTCAAGCCGAGGCCTAGGCCGAATGGGTTTTTTTGGACTTGTTTGTGTGCACCATTACTACATATGAAAACCATTATTGAGTCATGACATACAATGACACAAATCCTCAATTGTCATTGTATCAGACAACCGATGAGGTAAATTTCTCAAAACCGTCACGGAATCATGACATTCGGTGACGTAACTTTATCAAAACTGTCACTATAAAATGACATATGGTGAAGTTCCTTATTCAAAACTGTCATCGTAACATTACATATTGTGATGTTTTTCATTCAACACCGTTACCGTAACATTACATACGGTAACATTTAGATGTCAAAACCATCACTGTAAAATGACATAGGGTGACATTTGTTTTTCAAAACCATCACCACTGAATAACATAAGAGGGCGTTCATTATTTAAAAATATCATTTTGAACATGACATACATCGACATTTATTATTTAAAAACGTCACAATAGCATGACACAGGGTGACTCGTTTTATTGTCAAAATCGTCACCCTTGCTTAACGTACAATTTCGTTTATGTTTTAAAACCGTCACATAGCATGACGTACGGCGACATTTATTTTTCTAAACCATCACAGTAGCATGACATTAGATGACGTAAATTTTTCAAAACTGTCATTTTAACATCACATGCGGTAAAGTTTATTTTTCAAAACCGTCACCATAGCATGAGGTACTTTGACGTTTATCTTTTATAACCGTCATTGTAACATGACGTGCGATGACAATTATTGTTCAAAACCGTCACTTTAGGATGACGTAAAATAATGTTTATTTATTTAAATTTATCACCATAACATTACATATGGTCACATTTATTATACAAAATCGTTATCGTAGCATGACTTACGTGCACGTTTATTATTCTAACCGTCACCGTAGCATGATATATATTCACCATTGTAACATATAGTTTTTTTAAAACCGTCACTATAACATAACATAACATACGGTGACGTTTACTTTTCAAAATCGTTACCGTAGAATGACATATCGTAACGTACTCAAAACCGTCACCATAACATGACATATGGTGACATAATTATTAGAAACCGTCAATATAGCTTGAGATATTGTGATGTAAATGTTTTAATGCCGTTACCAAAGCATGACATATAGTGACGTAATTTTTTCAAAAACCATTACCATACACTAACTTTTGGTGACACAAATTTTGCAAAACCGCAGCCATAAAACTTGGTGACATTTGGAAACGGTTTTCAAATAAGCGTTGCTATACATATATTAGTTTTCAGTAACATTTTTTTAAAACCGTTACGACATAAAACAACGATTTAGACAAAAACCGTTACTAAAAGGTCTTATATTGCAACGGTTTTTAAAAACCGTCACAAGATAAAGCAACGGTTTTTCAAAACCGCCCTAAACCGTTACCTTAGGGAACCTTTTCTTGACGTTTTTATCTAAAGTGTTGCTTTATGTTTCTACTTTTTTTGTAATAATAACGTTTTTTTATAAAAACTGTTACTAAAACAATTCTCTGACTTTTTATTTGACTTTTGGTAACGGTTTTTTATCAAACCGTTACAAACCTATTTTTCAAAACCGTCACAAAAAGTCATTTTTGTAACACATGAAAAAAGGACTTTGGACGCGGCTTCAGGTTCGTGTGGTTTTTTTGCACGTTAATGTAAAATCACTAATGATTTTGTTAGTTCTCATGTTTTTTTAAATTGTTATTGTTCTCGTTTGTTGCTCTTTCTATATATTATATAGTAAATTACAAATTTAGTCACTATGGTTACATGGAAATTATGGATTGAGTCCCCCAAATAAAGTAATTACTGATATGGTCATCATGGTTTCAATTTTGTTTTGGATTGGGTCATTTGTTCAAACTTTGTTAACCTTAACTCCCTTAAATCAAGGGTATATTGGTACTTTGACATTTTTTATTTTTAACTAAAATTTTAATATCATATATTTATTTATTTATGTACACATTTATAGAGGCAAAGTTGCCTCCTCCTCCAAATGCCTTCCCACCAAGAACTCAAGAAGCTTCTCGTTGGTTAAGCTCTCCCACAACAATGGTAGCCTTCATCGAAACAAAAGTTTTTCGGGTGTTTTAGGTCCAAACTAACAAAAATAAATCATGGTGAAAGACTTTATGCATAAATCTCTAAAAAAATAAATCAATTGTTTGCATAAATCATGGTGGAAGATCATATGATTTTCATTTTCCAATCTAGGTTTTTAGCCTGAACCTAAACCAAACATAGGTTTGTTGGTTTTGTTCTTCAATGTCGATAGGTGTGGAGAAGATTATTTCGATTTCGATTCTGCAATGACTAGTGGGTTTTTCAATTTTGTTTGTGTTCTTCACCAGAGATGGAGAAGAGGGAGGCTTCCGCCACCACCACTGAACCACGTAACAGAAGCAACAAAAGAAGCCGATCCAAATCCACCGAGAAATGATTTTATGTTTCATTTTCTCTGCAAAATCCACCAAAAAACGGTAAGAGGACGAGGTTTAAATCGAATATGTTCTTATGTGCAAATCATATTTTCTTGTAAATCGAAACGATACGATACCGAAGATGGTGGTGAATGTTCAACGGAAATGGAGATGTTCGATAATGGTGGAGAGGAAGTAGAATGAGGGGAGAGGGAGAAGATCGACGTTTTTTTCCGGCGACAATAATAATTGGCCGGAAAGAATAGACGATGGAGACTGTCGGTGGTTCTCCATATGTTGGGGTTAGGGGAGAGACGTTTGTTTGTTTAATCTATCTATACACATATATATATATTAATATATAAATGAATATATAAAATGTGTTATTTTTTTTCTTTTTTAAATTAATGAAAAATGAAAAGACTATATTATCCCATTTAATGGATCACTTAGGGTGAGGGACCCAATCCATAACAAACATGAAACCACAATGATGATATATGTAATTAATTCATTTGAGGGGCCTAATCCAAATTTTCATGAAACCACAGGGACTAAATCTGTAATTTACTCTATTATATATATATATATGTATATATATATAGGGGCTGGTTCAACGAGAAGCTAAACATTTTACGAGAATGCGAGAAGTGTTTAATCATATATGATACACAAGTTTAATCATATATGATTAAACACATGTTATATTGACAATACATAGACGTTTAATCATACATGATTAAACACACTTACAAGCCGTGTAATCATGTATGATTAAACACTTCTCTCCTTCTCCCAAACTGTTTAACTTCTCGAATGATCCTCCCTATATATATATATATATATATATATATAGAAGCGTAATAAAATGAGAACTGACTATTTTGTGGTAATCGTGAGATCCAACCACAACCAATCATTTTAGATAATTAATGTTATTTACTAAAATAAAATAAAGGGTAAATTTGTAATTTAAATTTGTTTGACAACTCATTTTCTAGCCGTTGCACTCCAAATACTACACATACTCCTTTTCCTTTTCATAAAAATCTGATAGTATTAACAGGAGACTTCATCTTGGAAGAGTCTCCACGCCGCACACATCATCTCTCGTAGGATAAACTTATTAAACAATGATTTCTCCGTAGAAAATCAAGGGGAACAATATCAAACGTCTCTCCTTCTATGGCTTATTCGACGGCGCCGAGATGTTGTTACTAGACAACCAAGCCATCCACCGTTCTTGAAAACTAGGTATGAAAACTCCATTGAAACCATGTATGGAAGCTTCAGATCTCTAACCCCATCGAAGCAGTCCACCATTCTTGAGTCTCCATCTTCATCAAAACCGAGTAATGAAACTCCAGATTTACCAATATTGAAGGTTATGCGTCAAAGAAAATGTATCGATATCGAAGGACTGTCTCATACCCAAAACTAAAAACCCTATATCTCCATTAAACTCCAGATCTGAATAATCGAAGTTTCTGTGTCAAAGAAAAGTTTTGATATCAAAGGTCTGCATCATTTACGTGTGTTATCACAGTGTATCACATTTTGGTATCACATTTTGGTATCACAATGCATCACTTTGGTTTTGTTGGTATCACACTGAGGATAGAGGTCTGGATCTTTGTATGTATTTTTTGTATCACATTTGGTCTTGTATGTATTATAGGTGGTCTTGTATGTATTTTGGATATCGAAGTCTGCATCGTTTCTTTCTGGGTATCACAATGGCATCACATTTGGTATTGTATGTGTTACTTGATGTTCACCGGAATAACGTTTACCGTCGAGAGGAGAGAGGAGAGAGAATTTTTTAGCATACCTAAAACGCCCTTTGATTAAAATTTTAAGTCAAATTACCAAAATTATTAATTTCCTAATTTATTCATTTATTTGTGGTTGAGATTGGATCTCACGGTTATCACAAACAACTGAGTTCTCCCTTGAATGACCCCATATATATATATATATATATATATATATATATATATATATATATATATATATATATAGAGAGAGAGAGAGAGAGAGAGAGATAAAAAGATAGAGAGGATGGTCAAATGAAAAATGACTAATTTGCAAGGATGTGAAAAATTATTTGAACCATCCATATTTTAGGGTTTTTTTTTTTTTTTTTTGGATAAGGATTATTTACGAAGTTTGATGGTAAGGGGTAGTAAATTAATTTGATAAATCATAGCTAGTTGACATCCCTATCTCAATCTAATTTATAATAAATGCAATGTATAATCATAATCATTCCCAAGTCATTTCTCTCCAATATGAAAATAATCCAAATCATAGTCATCACCAAATCCAATTTTATCACCAAAATCGAAAAAAAATCCGATTGTGTTAGTTTATGTTCATGAGTATGTTATATGCTTATAGATTATCAAGTTTAAGCTATTTATATAATATTCATTTATTCATTAGTGAATATATATATATATGTTAGAGTATGTTCATGTATTTACATATGAATACATGAAGATACAAGTGTATATGTATTGGAGAATGAAAGATTATGTTCATGTATTCTTATATGAATACATAAAGATGTAGATGCTTATGTATTACAATATGTTTATGTATTCACTTATGAATATATAAATAGAGTATGATCATGTATTCACATATGATCCCGTATTCACAGTTTCATGCTCAAACCCTTTGTGCTATTTATATAAATCCTATTTTATCACCAAAATCGAAAAAAATCCGATTGTGTTAGTTTATGTTCATGAGTATGTTATATGCTTATAGATTATCGAGTTTAAGTTATTTATATAATATTCATTTATTCATTAGTGAATATATATATATATATATATGTTGGAGTATGTTCATGTATTTACATATGAATACATGAAGATATAAGTGTATATGTATTGGAGAATGATAGATTATGTTCATGTATTCTTATATGAATACATAAAGATGTAGATACTTATGTATTACAATATGTTTATGTATTCACTTATGAATATATAAATAGAGTATGATCATGTATTCACATATGATCCCGTATTCACAGTTTCATGCTTGAACCCTTTGTGCTATTTATATAAATCCAATTTTATCACCAAAATCGAAAAAAATCCGATTGTGTTAGTTTATGTTCATGAGTATGTTATATGCTTATAGATTATCGAGTTTAAGCTATTTATATAATATTCATTTATTCATTAGTGAATATATATATATATGTTAGAGTATGTTCATGTATTTACATATGAATACATGAAGATATAAGTGTATATGTATTGGAGAATGATAGATTATGTTCATGTATTCTTATATGAATACATAAAGATGTAGATGCTTATGTATTACAATATGTTTATGTATTCACTTATGAATATATAAATAGAGTATGATTATGTATTCACATATGAACCCGTATTCACAGTTTCATGCTCGAACCCTTTGTGCTATTTATATAAATCCAATTTTATCACCAAAATCGAAAAAAATCCGATTGTGTTAGTTTATGTTCATGAGTATGTTATATGCTTATAGATTATCGAGTTTAAGCTATTTATATAATATTCATTTATTCATTAGTGAATATATATATATATATATATGTTAGAGTATGTTCATGTATTTACATATGAATACATGAAGATATAAGTGTATATGTATTGGAGAATGATAGATTATGTTCATGTATTCTTATATGAATACATAAAGATGTAGATGCTTATGTATTACAATATGTTTATGTATTCACTTATGAATATATAAATAGAGTATGATTATGTATTCACATATGAACCCGTATTCACAGTTTCATGCTCGAACCCTTTGTGCTATTTATATAAATCCAATTTTATCACCAAAATCGAAAAAAATCCGATTGTGTTAGTTTATGTTCATGAGTATGTTATATGCTTATAGATTATCGAGTTTAAGCTATTTATATAATATTCATTTATTCATTAGTGAATATATATATATATATATGTTAGAGTATGTTCATGTATTTACATATGAATATATGAAGATATAAGTGTATATGTATTGGAGAATGATAGATTATGTTCATGTATTCTTATATGAATACATAAAGATGTAGATGCTTATGTATTACAATATGTTTATGTATTCACTTATGAATATATAAATAGAGTATGATCATGTATTCACATATGATCCCGTATTCACAGTTTCATGCTCGAACCCTTTGTGCTATTTATATAAATCCAATTTTATCACCAAAATCGAAAAAAATCCGATTGTGTTAGTTTATGTTCATGAGTATGTTATATGCTTATAGATTATCGAGTTTAAGATATTTATATAATATTCATTTATTCATTAGTGAATATATATATATATATATATGTTAGAGTATGTTCATGTATTTACATATGAATACATGAAGATATAAGTGTATATGTATTGGAGAATGATAGATTATGTTCATGTATTCTTATATGAATACATAAAGATGTAGATGCTTATGTATTACAATATGTTTATGTATTCACTTATGAATATATAAATAGAGTATGATCATGTATTCACATATGATCCGGTATTCACAGTTTCATGCTCGAACCCTTTGCGAGCATAAGATAATAACAACATGAATGACCAATAACATATGAGGAGGGACAAGAAAGAGGAAACTGTTTTTTGAAAGAAAAAAAATGAGTTTTGGGTTTAAATTTGAAGATTGATAAGGTTTTAGGTGTGTGTGTATATATATATATATATATATATATATATATATATATATATAGATTGATACATAGATAAATGTAAGGATCTAATCAAATGAGAACTCAATAATTTGTGATAATTGTGAGATCAACCTCAGCCAATCAATTAGTGATATTAATTTTTTATTTAATTAATTAATAAAGGATGTGTTAGTCATTTAAGTAATTAGAATTAAAATTATTTTGTTATTTTAGTAATTATCTTTTATTAGGTAGTTGCCTTCAATTTGTTAACCAAATTGATTTTTATTGATCTTGTTTTCTCTGCCTTCTCTTTCTTCACCTTCAAAACATTCACCGTTCACAAAACGTAGCATGGTATCAGAATTCAATCTTTTGCAAGGGAAAATCAGAAAAACTCACCCGAAAAAAAAGCCATGAAAGTCGTACCCAAGGTATGGAAACGACCCATCCTCAGTGTAATAACCCAATTTTTCCTAAAGGAATTATTTATAGAAGTTCAAGGGTCGTTTTATAAAGGGTTCTATTCTTGAAGGACCAAACTTGGAACTTGGGGGTGATTATTGTTAAGTAATTGATTTTTGAGGGACCTTGGTTGTAAATTAGAGTTATAAAAGAGGTTTTCCCCTCTTTATCCGGGATGCATTCTGCCGACTTAATGTTTTATTTCACCTTCGGTTTGCTTGGTTTTAGAGAATGAAAGTGAGATATGGAAAAAGGTAGCCATGGAAGGATCTTGAAGAACTTTTGGTTTGGTTTATTTTTCTAAGGTGTTTGGTATGGGAATATATATTAACCGTCAAGATTTCGGGTGGAATAATAGGTTTCGAGGTGAGTTTTCGTTTAATCATTTTTGGACTAAAATGCATATATTGACGAATGGTTATTATTTCGATGTTATACGGGCCGGGCGAAGGGGAAGGAAGGGATGGGTAGTCCGGGAACAACAACGGGAGAGGGCTCGTAGCCCCCCCTCTCAGCGGATTGACGGAGCTCTTGGCATTGCTTTGTTTTTCTCTCTTTTCCTATCGGCGAGTTCCGACCCTTTTGTTCGAAATTTCTTTTCATTTTCTGCTTACTACTAAGGCTTCCAAATTCCTACGCGGGTCTCATAGAGGGTCCTAGAAAGGTTAAGGTATGTTTGAATTATTACCGTTAACTGTGATAAAATGGTTATTATTACATGCTGTTTATTATTAACACATGTGGTTGGATTATAAATTTTTGGGATAAAGAGACTTTCACAACAGAAGTCGGGTGTGTTGGGACTGTGATGGTCCGAGCAAGGGTTATGTATATATAGTGCCCACGAATTTGTTTCGTGTGGTGGGCCACAACCGGTATTGATTGCGATTTTATCGGGGTGTGTGCGGTTAAATTGTGGCGACTGTTGTGGTTAGTTACCTGAGTGAGATATTGTGCATGAGTGTCAATTTATTTAAAACTGGTTCGTAGTTCCTGAGAGCCTACTTTATGACTAAATGATTTATGGCATTATGTCAAAGTGATTTTTTCTGAATTATTTATTTGTAGAGATTTACTCACTAGACTGTATGGTCTAACATTCATTTCGTTTTTAAAAATATGCATTTCAGGTGAATTTATTATTGGGATCACTAGCTTGGGAAAAAGGTAGTTGAGGGTGGATTCAATTACCGACTCGCTAGTATTGACAGAGTTATTGTTATCAGTTTGGGTGATCAGAGATTGGTAAAAATATAAATCTTCGGTTAAAATTTATTGCGGTTAGAATTGTTTCTTTTTGTCGTTGTACTTGAGGTGATTCTGGAAAGATTATTATTAGTCGATCTTTTTTGGATCGCATATTGGTTGATTTCCTGTATTTGTGGTTATTTTTGGAAACCGGGTCGTTACACTCAGTCTCTAATACCGTCCTAACCTCTCACCGGAAAATCTTACCGAAAATCGTCCCTATTAATTGGTCTTATTATGAACGCCATGATGCTCATCCGTTTTGGTCCGTATTGCTTTGCTGTCTGTAGATCGAAGGAGATGGGGTCAAGGTGGTGGCATCGTCCCTGTTTGGCCTCGTTAGCTACACAAAATCAGATCTGGTCTCAACACATTGGGTATCGTAATGGTATCACATGGGTATCACAATGAGATCACAATGTGTATCGTACTCGGTTGTGTCTTTCTGTTTAGAAGTTATTGGCTATCTCAGAGAGTATCATATTGGTGTACGCCGAAATAAGTTTGGCTGAAATAAGGTTCGTCGGCCGGAGAGAGGATTATTACCAAAATTAATATTTTTTTAATAATTATCAAAAGACTAATTTATCCTTAATTATTATCCATAACTTTAACTTTTTTGAAAGTTAATGGATAATTACCAAAATTAATATTTTTAATAATAGTCATTTATTATTTATAATTTGTAGTTGAGATTAAATCTCACGGTTATCACAAACAACCGAGTTTTCCCTTGAATGACCACCTATATATATATAGGGTTAGGTTCACTTCAGACCAACCTGTTTTTGTGAGACCCGTAAGACCACAATTTTACACTTGAAACTTCACAGCAAACAGGGTCGTTGAGGGAGGGCGGGCCACGCGTACGACCAGGGCCCACAAGACATAGGGATCCAAAATTTTTTAGTATGTATATATAGTATGTAGTAGTAGTTCAAAAAAATTAGTAAATAAGAGAGACACACATTTTTTTAGTGTTTAATAGGACCCAAAAATAGTTTAGCATTATATTAACGGCTCTAACTTGTGTTAATTAAGTACATTGGATAAATAAATACCTAAAAAGTTAATTGATCATTCATTTTATAATATTGATTATTTCCTTATCGCTTTTCTAAGCTTTTTTATTTAACTTTGCCTACAAAACCTTGATGTATGCTCCATCATTCATCTCATACTGATTCTTTTGATTATTCCATACACATGCATTCTATTTTCATATTAGAATATAGTAGACTTCTTGTTATTAACTAAGAAAATTCCTACATTTAAAAAAAATTATCAACCATATGAAATGATCCAACTTATATCTACATTTAGGATTTCAAAATTACCTTTGATTTGTCATATATTATTGACTCCTTATTACCTAATATTGAGTGCAAAAACTTAAGTACTCTTCTATCTCTCAAACAAGAATAAGATCTCAAACTATAACCAACATAGACTTTTAATTCTAAAATTGATGGTTCCTAAAAGAATTGATTTAACCTGAGTTATGGTGACGAAAACATTAACATGAGGTGACATGGAAATGCAACTGATTTATATTGATTTACATAGAGTGTTATTTCGAATAGTCAATATTGTGATAAAAATGATGTCAATCTATATAATCAAGATATATCATATAATGTGTTTAAAGGTGGAACAAATTCACGATGTTACGTAAAATTGATATGGTAGATAATATTACTTTATAAATAATTATTGATTGATTTTACGTGTAGTAATACTCAGAAAAATGGTTTTATATGAATTATTAGTACTTACTGAATTCAATATTATTTCTGATGATAAAAACAATATATTGAAAAAATCATATAACTTATAGAGGGCCCTTTTTTACAACTCGCCCAGGGCTTATAAAATGTCAGGAACGGGCCTGACAGCAAAACACTGTGAAGATAAAAAAAATCCGAACCTTCACAGAAAAAACACTGTGAAGGTTACTTTCACAGTATTTTGCTGTGAAGTTTCAAATGTAAAAATGTGGTCTCACGGATCTCCCGAAAATATGTTGGTCTCTCGTGATCCCAAGTCTCTTGTTGGTCCCGAAGGTGCTTAACAAGTTTGTAGAAGGGGGGGTTGAATACAAACACAAAATTTAATGGTTTAATAAATTGTTTATTGATGAATCAAATTACAATTTAAAGTTTGTTGCGGAGTAAGATTAAGTTAAACCTAATCTAAACAAACTTAAGAAACACACAGATTTTTGCACAAGAATTAGATAATAGAGATTGAATGAATATAGAAAACAAGGGTTTCTATATGATAAGAAAGATAGAAGAAGACTCTCAGATAGAGTCTTGATCTTTCTATTTATACCCTATGCATTAAATGCATGGCAGGGTCCTTTACACGTGTCCTTTGATGGTTGGTTGCATGCCTCTGACTTTTGGAGACATGATTTTGGTCGAATGGTGAACAATGTAGTCTTCAGAGTTGTTGTACGATGTGTCACAGAGGTATGTCTCTTCTGACATTTGTACTATGTGTGCAAAGATAAGACAAAAAGAAACTTGGAGCATAACACTACAAAAAAGATGCTTATCACCGATGGCCATATCCGTCGGTGATCCGTCGGTGATTCGTCGGTAAAAGTGTAATCCGTCGGTAAATGGCCATTGGTATTTCAATGGTCGACGTTCAGATTACCAACGGAATTTACCGACGGATCACCGACGGCGTGGATATTTTCTGACGGATCACCGAAGGCCTCCACTTTCCAACGGATTACCGACGGAATTTCACCGACGGATCATTTCCGACGACTTTAGCGACGAAATTCCTACGAATATTTAATAAATAAAAATTAAATTAAAAATAATTTACCGACGGATTATCCGTCGGTAATTAATTTTTTTTCAAAAAAAAAATAATTAAAAAATAAAAATGCCAGTTTATAACTTGTACAAAACCTGCCAATTTTTATTTAATATTAAGTTTTAAACTGTAAAAAACCTTAATTTAATATCTATAAATACAAAACGTAATCCTACAGAGGGGGAAAGGGGTGATCTTGAAACTTCCTCATGAACGCCTCAAACTACTCAAGTCGCTCCTGCATCTGCCACCTCTATGCTTCATCTCTCTCTATTCGCTCCTGCATCCGGATCCTCTCTACTTCCTCTCTCTGTAGTCGCTCCTGCATCTGGATCCTCTCTGCTTCCTCTCTCTACCCTCTGCCTCAGCTCCTCCAACTGAAATTCAACATTTGACAAACATATATAGAACAATGTCAAACAACATTTATCAAACATATGATTAACAATGTTAAACAACATTTGACAAGCATACCTCCTTATCGCGACGATTGCGCGAGCTCCCGCTCGAAATGGAACCTGAATCACCGGTCATAGCATAATAGGGATCTTGACTGGTCCCCATCCAAAAATACGGCATTTACGCCATCCTCCGACACTGCGGTCCCACAACTTGGCGTCATTGGGAGGTACAGTGCCGGAAGATCAGTCCGGGTACTCCTCCTCCCTAATCCGATGGTAGTTATCCTACAGTTTACCAAATTAGACATTGTTAACTCAACTAACCTATAGAAAATTCAGCAGCATATCAACTGTAATTTGAACATATATATCCATGACCTGCTTTTATCAAAACAATCCTATCGTCTACCCAACAATGGCAGCCCAAACTAAGTTTGCTATAATTTCTATCTATCTTATAAAACAAACAAAAATCTAGACATACATAATTGAACTTACCGCCATACGAGCCGACTTTGGGAAACGTAGATCGGAGGATCTGTGGGCTCAGTAGATCTGGACCCAAAACTCACTCCGGATCCACTTTGGAGGGTGTGTGGCAAGAACCGTGTAGTTCTGTCCGTCGAACTGGACACCATAAATCTGTAGAGCCCTGACCCTTGCGAATTGACGGGCATCTCTCATAATGTCCGGATACCTATTACTTAGGATACGCCGGAATGCAGCTACTACGTCGGCGTCCATCTCAGGAGGCCAACTATAGTATAACTGCAAACACATCATTTGGATTAAGTAAAAATAAATCCACTCAATTAGTTAAATAGAGTAAAATACCTACCCGTAAACGATCCAACATCCGTGGATAGTTCTCCTCAGGGACATCCCTAAAATGAGCCCGTGATAGCATCCGTGGATACTCAACCCATAAATCATGGATAATAATCCGTATATACAAAATGTAATATCCCAAAAACTTAAATTTAGCAATTTAATAGTAGTGTAGGGATGACATGGTTATGTAATGTTTCTTGGAGGACCAAAGAGGTAAATTGGTATAAAAAAGGTAAAAAGAAAAGATGAAACTTTTTCCCTTTTGCTTCATTTTCTACCAAATCGTGAGTTTAAGTGTGTGTGTGTGTGAGAGAGAGAGAGAGAGAGAGAGAGAGCTTTTCTTGGAGAAAAAAGCTCTCAAATGGGAGGAAATTGATGGAAGAGTTGAAAAAGAAAATTAGATGGTTAATTCTCCAACTTGAGGTATATGATTCTTCTATTCTTGTCTCTCTAGTTTCTCCATTTTTAAGAGTTTATCCTCTTTCTTTTAGGGTTTTTATGTTTTGGGAATTTTTTTTAATGTAAAAGGTTCATGGTTGAGAAAATGATGAGTTTTATGGTGAAAATTCATTTTTGGGTTTGAATCTAGTTATCTCTTCTGGAATAAATCGTTTTACCTTATTGATTAATGAAAGTTTTGTTCAATATTCATGAACTTGAGGATTTTCATGTGTGGAGGTTTGATTTTGAATTTTGAATTGAGGATATTGGAAAATGATTATGATTAGGTGTTTGTTGCGTTTTAGAACATTTGGGAAGGTTCAAATAAGTTGGTTTTATGTTGGAACTACATAGATTTTGTTGTATGTATTTTGATGAGATTTAAGTTTAAAGAACACATTTTCTCCCTTGAAAAGAAATATCCACGTTTTTTGGGACTTTGTGGTATTTTTTGTTACTCTCTGGATCTTGTAAAAATCATAATAAGTCACTCGTAGGTCGGTTTGGGGTATGTAATATGTCCCTAGAACCATTGAGATGTCCTTTACAATCTGTATGTTTTGTGCAAGAGCTGATTATAATTGTAAATAGGTCAAAAATTGGGTTTAATAGAACATCTCAGTTTTATGATGGGATTGAGTAAACAATCTTCAAATATTCGTATAAAATTGGTTTTAAATCCATTAGGGGTGATTCTTGATGTGTTGGAAAGGTCAAAGGGTTATTTAAATATTTCGTTTAGAGATTTATCTTTGATTTGTTGATTACGCATGATTTATCTAGGTAGCAAGAAGATTGCGCAAGTTCGATGAAAACTAGGTTTAACATAACCTAGCAAGGTGAGTTTAAAGGTGATTTGTGAAAACTTTGTATATGCCAAAAATGTCTATTTTGTTATAACTAATGGTTTTACTTGATGTTTATAAAATGTTGGATTATGTGATAAGTTTTGCATATTGGTGCATTAGATTTATAAATTTTGTGAAATAACCATATTTGGGTTTTTGGACACTTTGATAAATAAACTTTGAAAAAACATTATTTGATGATTTATTTCATATGTGGAGATTATTAAATGATTATGCAATCTTAGTATCATCGATTTTATAAATTATCGATTATGCAATCTTAGTATCATCGATTTTATAAATCATTTGGAAAATACACGTTATTGGATTATAAAGCATTTTGGAGATAAATAGTTTGATTTTGTTTGGAAAATGCGCATGATGGGTTTTGAGTTAATCATATTTGGAGCATGAATTTGTATAAATGTTGGTTAAATACATTTTAGTACTTATGATGACTTTTAATAAATAGTCAATTGAGTTTTCGAGCTTTTGGCTCGGTTTTGACTTAAAAGAGTCTTAGGAACATTACTTCGATTTATTTTGCCCTATGATGGGATTTTGGGATTATATGCATTTAAGGCATATTTATTTGTTAAGTACATGTTTTGAGGATGTTGGACATTCATGTGTAGTCATGTAATTTTAGACTTTGTTGCATTGGATCCATAGGCACGTAAGTCAGTCTGTATTTGATGGTCAATTGGGTATTGCGGGGTTGGACTCCGGGACCCATGTCTTATGACCTTAAACTTTTTAAGTAGGCACTAGGAGAGTTGAGTCTGGAAGTGCTACCTGGGAGGTAGGCACTACGATCTCTGCCGCTTGAGGTAATGCCTTGGAGGTAGTCCTTAAGTGTGTCGGGATTTCGGGGGTGGAATTCATGGTAATGTTCACCAAGGTCAACCGACTCTTGAGGTGAAACTTGTTAAGAAGTCGTAGGGACACTTGGGCTTTTATGTCGTGAAGTGTCATACGATTAACGTTGCAAGACTGGCATACTTTTGTGTTCCTCCACTCTCGATGTATACGGGTCTTCCCTATCGTCGGCCAACAATATTTTAAATATTAACTTCTTACTTGGCTTCATTATCGTTGGGGTTGTGTGGTTGACTGTAAATGATGACTTTAATATTGGATTTCCCTCCGTGTATATTAATGTTTGAATAAAATATGCCATTTCCATGTTTTGTTATTTGGATTCCTTCCATTTTATGGTCACGTGAGTAATGATTTTTAGTTCCATGTGTTCGGTGGCATATTATATTTATATGAATTGTTTTTCATGATTTATGAGTTGAGTATTATGTCCCACCCGTGTTTTGGGTGTTTCGGGATATAAAGTTTTATCCGCGTTTTTTTTTATAAATTGGGAGTCGGATTTCTATTCACGTTTTGGGTTGCATCGCTTTATAAAGAATGTTTTGCATTAGGGCGTTCGTCCTTAAAAATGCATGTTGATGGAAAACGATTCGTTTTCATATATAAAGTAAATCGTGTTGAAAGATTATGATTTAAGTTGCATTTTTTCCTTTTAAAAATATATTTATTCACGTTGAAAACTCTTGAACTCACTAGGCGTTAGTCTAAACTTTCTATTTGTCGGTATGTGCATCAGGTTCCGGTTGGATATGGTACTGGCGACACTGTGAAGAGATGAGTAATAGATTTATGCTCAAGGGAGTAGTTGGTGAAGCCTTCCGCAGTTATCTTGGGAATAACAACTTGTATTTGGGTTTAGTAACACCCAACCTTTAATTTGTCATTATGTAAGAATTTATTTATTTCGATGATGGTTAAATCTAGAATTGAATTTCAAGTATGGACTTGCCATAAGAGATTTTATCCATATTTGAGGTATTATTGAAAAATTTAAAGTAGTTGCTCTTTCCAAATTTGAGGGTGTTACACAAAATGTCACCGAAAACATGGATACTAAAACTCAATACCTAAAACAATACCTTTCGGTGACGGGGGAGACACGAATTCCATCCAATATGGCGGGCACACAAAGTTAAGTCGCTTATCAATGTTCTCGAGTTTCACATAGAGTCATGGATCCCCGTATACGGCTCCCTACCGAGCTACCACCGCAAGATACCTAACTAACTCTAGTGTCTGCTCGACCTCTAGATGAGTGTCACCACAAAGCCACAAGTCCCCGTATCTAGCTCACCATGGGAACCACCGCAAGACTTAGCTCCGTATACGACTCTGCAGAGCACCACCGCAAGCTTACATAAAAACATGACTTGGGGACCACTCACTAGACTTCAAACACGAACACTAAAATTCCACAATGAATAAACAAACTGGATTAAACGGGCATCGAGTTCAACCACCCATGATCTATACCTCGAGCCATTCGCTAAAAGTTACACGGTCTCCGAGTTCAGTCACCCACGATCTATACCTCGAGTCTCCGCTAGTCATAAATATTTCCAGTTCCAAAACAGGGATAAAGTTCCCAATTAAACCAATTGACTGACTCATATGCCTATGTATCCAATGCATTACAGTCTAAAATGTTACATGACTCCAACGAATGAACTAACGCATTCAAAACATGCAACTCTCAAATAAGATGCAACTAAGTACACCATACGTCAAAGGCTCCTTATCAAGCCACTAAAACTGAGTAAATACTCCAAAGACTCATCTGAGTATAAATCAAGTCCCAAAGGCATAATAAACGTTTGGCTAAAATACGCGAGCCAATATGGTTACATAAACCAAATTACATCTTTTCCCAAAAATCTTTGTCTCTCAAATCACAATCGGCCTTCGGCCCAAAGCCAAAAAGGTTTACAATTTCTAAAATGTTTTCAAGGTTAGGAATGACTAAAATTCAAATGACTTACACGTTTGTATTTTCAAAAGTCTCATTACACAAACGATGCATATTTCCAACAAATACTAAAAGTGGATTGTTAGTGTATTATTGTATCCAATATTTAATAGGAAAAGTCAAGTCTAGCAAAGTCAACAATGTCTAAGTCAAAGTCTAGTCTAAGTCAATATGAGTTTACTTTGTTGTTAAGCTTGTGATTTTAGTTCTCATATAAATAGTGTTTCCTTTGTAATAGTTTGTAGGTTGTTCATCATTGTTACATCAATATACATATGACTACGTTTCTCTCTCTACTCTCTCTCTAGAATTAACATTGTTACATCTTGTTTAGAGATTGATTGCTTGAATGTGATTGGGAATACAATTTCAATTGGTATCAGAGCAAACCAAACAAATTCAGAAGGATTAGATTAAGCAGATTCGGATCAGATTTGAAGATTTTTTTTAAATATTTTGGCGGACTGAAAATCAATGTTTGATCTTAGTTTTTCATGTTTTTGCACAATTAAATCAAAACCAATTGAAATTGTATTCCCAATCACATTCAAGCAATCAATCTCTAAACAAGATGTAACAATGTTAATTCTAGAGAGAGAGTAGAGAGAGAAACGTAGTCATATGTATATTGATGTAACAATGATGAACAACCTACAAACTATTACAAAGGAAACACTATTTATATGAGAACTAAAATCACAAGCTTAACAACAAAGTAAACTCATATTGACTTAGACTAGACTTTGACTTAGACATTGTTGACTTTGCTAGACTTGACTTTTCCTATTAAATCTTGGATATAATAATACACTAATGTGGGTCCACAATACTATATCAAGTTCTTAGATTAACAACACATAAAGATTACCAACCTGTATTGATTATAACAAAAGGTTACAAGGTTGATCGATTATAGCTTTGATTGTGTTCTCTGTGTTTTCTCTCTTTTACACCTTTTAATATATGTTTGCATGTGTGAAATCTTATCTGATCTTGTTAGAGAGATTGTGAGATATCACAAAATCTAATCTAACTAGTGTGTCTAACACACTTCCTATAATATCTAGATTTAATATCTAGATATTATTTCTAACTAAATAATATAATTAACTAAATAACTAGAAACTAACTAAGTTAACTAATATCTAACAAACTAGATATTAAGTTAACTATTACAATAACAAACAATTACATTGACATTTATTACAAATAGACATTAGACTTTAATATCGAGAGTCGACGTTTTGACTTTAGCTTCAGATTGCGATCTTCAGATTGGATGATCTTGAATCCAATGAGACTGTGTCTTAACAACTAACAATCTCCCCCTTTGGATCAAGATTATTACGAAAATGATTTTAGCAATTCAGTCTTCTTGTTCAGCTCAGAAGATGCAATCTCTTTCTCTAGCTCGTAAATCAGCATGTCTTCAGAATACTTGCTTTTGAAGATTTCAATCTTGGACGTGATTTTTGAAACATGTGATCTTTGCCATTTCTTGTGTAGTCATTCTCCCCCTTTTTGATGTTAAGTGCAACGACTTCATCAAAATTATTTGTAAGAAATGTCTATCTTACGGTTAGAGCCTTTGATTCGTCAATTCATAAGATATTCATCCAGATCTTTGCAAATCTAGACAAAATAGTCGTGTAACACCTGAATCAACTAATGAATCAGTTAGAATGCCTGTCAGTAACATTAAGTCACTGTGTGTAACAAATACACATTGGAAAGGAGCTGTTTGATGTTGACTCCCCAGGGCTTCCATTTAATCATCGAAACACCACAAAGGTAAATTTCTATAAACGTTATGACAAAGAAAACTAATTCCTTGTGTGTTCGTGCTTGTGATAGAAAGAATTAAGCACTTGATGATTGATTATTGGCTCAAAATTGTGTAAACCACTGAGACAACAGTAAGTTAAACACAGACTCAATGTGCATGATTGAAGTGAGAAGGTGGGGCAGACTTCCTTCTTTTCAATATCCAGATTTTCCAAATGAAAATCAGATAGCAAATGTGTTGCGTCCCCTTTTAAAATGTGAAACACTTTCTTGTTGAGAAGAAAATGAGTAGATAGTGAGGTTTGATCAAGAGTTGGCATGGGTTAGTTGCCTGTTTCAATAATGTTCACCAAAGAATTGTGAAACACTAGTAAGGTGGCTACCCGGCTCAGAAAAAGTTGGTGCAGACTTGTGATATTCTTTTTAACTCTGTTCTCACACGCTCTTTCTTTTTAACATTTAGCTTTCTCTAATCACACTCATTTCTTTTCTCTTTGCACACTCAATCACTAAGGATTAACTTCTTGGGTAGAAATCACTGGTTAAGGTGATTCCATAGAAGTTGTGTTAATTCATAGCATAATGATTCTTTTTTTTCTTATGATGTAAGTGATGCTCAGATTGGTTTAACTATTGCAGTTAAAGCACAATTTAGATCTTCGAAAACATTTAAAGTCCACTCCCAAAATATAAAATCTGTTGAACAATCGGGAAGTGGTTTGAACATTAAAAACAATGTTTTCAAATGATTGAAAGTTGTCATTCTTTCAACCATATATGAGATTAAGATTTAGAATAATACCTCTACGTACGATCTTCCATCTCATGAAGCTAAGCTTTAAGTCATAAACATATAAACTTGTAAGCATCTCTCAAAAATTCTGTAAAAGTCTTATGTCAAGTCAAAGTAACGTTATTCACTTAAATTGAAAAGACAAAAAGCAGTAAAACTTTTTAAAGTACGAGTTCTGATCAGAAATAATCAGAAGTCATATCCGTACTCCCGTTTGTCTTGAAGAGCTACCCCTAAATTCTTGCATTACAAAAAAATTTGGCATTAAAAGGTACATGCAAAATTTTATGAGCTCCCCCTTGAAGTAATATTGACCACTTGTCAATTTCTTCTCATTCTCCCCCTTGGATTATGAATAGAATATAGAAGTGCAGATATCAATCAGAGTTAAGAATGAAGAAATGATGAAAAAGTATACAATTTAGAAGACTTTTATAGGTAACTACTGATTAGAGTTTAAGATTTAGCATACCAAGCTTAGAGATAAGAAAGTTGAACCTCTTTTCGTCTGAGGGTTTGGTGAACAAATCGGCAAGTTGATAATCAGTTTTTACAAAGAAAAGTTCAATTGTTCCTTTTTCAACATGATCTTTAATAAAATGATACCTGACGTCTATGTGCTTTGTCTTGGTGTGTTGAACAGGATTCGCTGATATTGCGATGGCGCTCTTGGAGTCACAGTATATCGGGATCTTGTTGAAGTGGAAACCGTAGTCGCGCAATTGAGTTCTCATCCATAAGACCTGAGAACAGCAGCTAGCAGCAACTACATATTCTGCTTCGGCCGTGGAGGTTGAAACACAAAGTTGCTTCTTCGATGCCCAACTGACGAGTTTGTCACCGAGGAACTGTACATGTCCCGATGTGCTCTTCCTGTCTAACATACAACCTGCATGATCTACATCTGTGTAGGCTGTTAGTTCAAAACTAGTATCTTTAGGATACCACAGACCAAGATCTGCAATGCCTTTTAGATACCTAAATATGCGCTTCACAGCAGACATATGGATTTCTTTAGGATTGGCCTGATATCTTGCACATAAGCATGTTGAAAACATTATATCTGGCCTACTAGAAGTAAGATACATTAAAGAACCTATCATCCCTCGATAAGTCCTAACATCAACAGCCTTTCTCGAAGGATCGGCGCCAATCTTAGTACCTGGTGCCATTGGGGTACCAATCGGTTTTGAATTTTCCATTTGGAACTTCCGAAGAATATCCCTAATGTATTTTGATTGATTGATAAAGATACCCGATGAAAATTGTTTTACTTGTAAACCGAGAAAGAAATTCATCTCTCCCATCAAATTCATCTGAAATCTAGACACCATAAGGTTTGCGAAATTCTTACAGTACTTAGTATTTGTAGAACCAAAGATAATATCATCTACATAAATTTGAATTAAAATGATATCGCCTTTTTCCTTTTTGATAAACAAAGTTGTATCCACCGTACCTTTTGAAAACCCAGACTTGACTAGAAAATTGGAAAGGACATCATACCAGGCTCGAGGTGCTTGTTTCAGACCGTAGAGTGCTTTGTCGAGAATGTAAACATGATTCGACTTCTCTTGATTGACAAAACCTTCTGGCTGAGAGACGTAGACTTCCTCCTTCAGAATTCTATTCAGGAATGCTGTCTTCACGTCCATTTGAAAGACCGTGAAGTTCTTGTGGGCTACTTAGGCTAGAAACATTCTGATTGCCTCTAATCGAGCCATAGGAGCATATGTATCGTCATAGTCGATTCTTTCCTCTTGTCTATATCCTTTGGCTACTAGTCTTGCCTTGTTTCGGATAACGGTACCATCTTCGTCTTTCTTTATCTTGAAAACCCATTTCGTACCTATAATGGTTTTACCTTGAGGTTTGGGTACGATTCTCCAGACTTTAAGTGCATCGAATTGATTCATTTCTTCTTGCATTGAGATCACCCATTCTGGATCAGCAAGTGCCTCTGATACATGTGTTGTCTCGAACTTGCTCAGAAAGGAGTCATGCAAGCACATGTTCATTTATGCTGACCTAGTTTGCACCGGTTTTGATGGATCGCCAATGATCTGGCTTAGCGGGTGCTCTTTGGTCTATTTATGTTCATGAGGCAGTGGATTAGATGATTGTATGTCGGTTGTATCATCTACAAATCCACTTGTACCTTCTTCTGTTTGTTCAGGAGGAATTATGATTTCAGTTGAAGTGATAGGTTCAGAAGGCTCAGCAGGAACAACTTGTTCTGGCTGTAGATTGATCTGAAAAGAATCTCCTGCTGTTTCAGCTACTTCTGTCTCTTTATCATTTGTCACTTCTTCAACTGTTGGAGTCGGCATTTGAATTGTAATATCTTGTTGAATCGGGGCGTTTGATTCAATAGGAACATCTGAACTGGTTGGATGAGTAGTCGTTAAGTCTTCCATCCTGTCAACCACAACAGATTTCTTTACATTAGATCCAAGAAATTCATCATAAAACAATTCAAATAATAAATCTAAATCAGATAAATGGTTAGTAGAAGATAATGCTTCATCTGATTTATTTTGTTGAGACATAGGTCCTGGACTGAGTTGCCCAGAAGCTAGTATTCCTGTTATAACGGGTTCTGAACTGTGTTGTTCGGAAGCCATTTCTTCATCAAACGAGACGTTGATGCTTTCAATCACCGTCTTTGACTTCTTTAAATAAATATGGAATGCAGTTGATGTCGAGGAATAACCAATGAAGATTCCTTCATCCGCCTTAGCACTGAACTTATTTAGACTCTCCCTATCGTTTAGAACAAAACACTTATACCCAAATATATGGAAGTATTTGATTGTCGGTGTTCGGTTGTTGATTAACGCATAAGGAGTCTTCTTGAATCTTCGATGTACCATGGAGCGATTCTGTGTGTAGCAAACGGTCGATACAACTTCTGCCCACAAAAATAGAGGTAAGTCTGATTGACTTAGCATAGTACGAGCAGCCTCGACTAGCGTTCGATTTCTTCTTTCGACCACTCCATTTTGTTGAGGCGTTCGAGCAACAGATTATTGATGTGAAATCCTGACAGATTCGAGATATTCTTCAACTTGGTTGTTCTTGAACTCTGTGCCGTTATCTGTTCGTAGAAACTTGACCGGTTTCTTCAGATTCACCTGGGTCGTCTTTAGGAATGTGATGAGAATATCAGGCGTCTCATCCTTTGAACGTAGAAACTTGACCCATGTGTATCGCGAGTAATCGTCCACGATCATGAGTATGTACTTCTTTCCGCCTAGACTCTGAGTTCGCATCGGACTGCATAGATCCATTTGCGATAACTCTAACGGAGCGCTTGTACTTGGTTCAGGCTTTGGTTTATGAGGTGCCCTCTTCATCTTGCCCTTTTCATAAGCTGCACAAATATGTTCTCTTTCATATTTGAGCTCTGGAAGTCCTTTGACGAGCTTTCCACTGACCAGATTGTTGATGTACCTGAAGTTGAGGTGAGAGAGCCTTCGATGCCATAACCAACTTTTTTGCATCGAGGCTTTCGTCAGTAGACAAATTTGCTTGTCAGTCTGGACATTTGATAAATTGATTGTGTAGAGGTCTGATTCCCGAGTACCGACCAAGAGTTCTTCGCCTTCTTCATTGCGAACTGAACATCTCTTGGCTTTGAAGTTGACCTCTAAATCTTTGTCACAGAACTGGCCTATACTGAACAAGTTGTGTCGTAAGCCTTCTACATAGCTCACATTCTTGATCGTGACATTGTCATGTTGTACATCACCATATCCCATGATTGAAGAAAACTGGTCGTTGCCGAACATGATTGTTCCGCAATATTTGTCTTTAAAATTGGACAGTATCTCTTTTTGCCCTGTCATATGCTTGGAACATCCGCTGTCCAAGAACCATGTATGATTAGTCTGCATAAGAGAAATTACAAATTTAGATATTTATACGACAACATTGGAATATTCACTTTGATTATCGAAGTGTGGGTCTTGAACTGATTTGTTCAAAAGCCTATTTTGACTTTGATGTTCGGGTTTTGAACTGCATTATCCAAAAACCTATTTTGACATTGAAGAACGAGTCATGATCTGTACATAATCAGAAGTCGATTTCTCTTTAAGCTTTGTGTGCCTGCAACACAGATTTAGCCTTAGGTACCCACTGAAATTTGGGTCCTTCTGTGTTAGCACAAGATTTTGGTACCCATTTCAAATTGGGTCCTCTTTTCTTTTGAAATGCTTTGGAAGAATTAGTATGAGATGAATGCACATGGTAATTGCCAAACCAATCTTCAGAATCTTGACAAGAGATAGAAACATGTTTATCATAAATAGAAGACTTTCTAGCAGATAAAGATAACTGAAATAATTGCTTCATTGTATATTGTTTACGAGAAACAGCAAGTTTTGAGTTCAAAACAACAATATCAGCAATTAGGACATCTTTACTAAGTGAAATCTTATTACAATTAACACTACTAAACGATAAAACGGTCTTGTCAAGCTTCCGTTTGGGTTGCCATTGAGAATTTACTTCTGGCCTTTGCTTGCTCAGATCTGAAACATGTGAAGCTGTTGAGTTAGACTTTTGAGCAACAAACGAATGCTTCTTCTTCGGATCACCAGTAGTGTTCGGTTTCTGTGAATGCTGAGATATTTTCTTACCTTTAGCATGTTTAGCTTTCACAGAGACTGAGTTATCAACTTTCGTTGATTTTGCACTGTTAACAGGCATACTGGTTTTTCTCAAAGATTTATTAACAAAAGATGAATGGTTAGGAAGTTTTGCATTAACGTCAAATTGTTCAGAACAATCATCTAAACCACCGTTAGAGTTTAAAAAATCAAATCTTTTATTTGATGAACCAAACATATCCTTAGTGTTTGAAGCCTTAGAAATTATAACATTTTTGAACACTGTTGAAAAAACCTTTTGTTCAATATTCATCAAAAGTCTCTCATCTGATAAAGAATTCTCGAGTTCAGAAATTTTACTTTCTAAAACGAGAGGAGGGACATATAGTTTATCTTGAATAGGCTTCGCCTCCATTTCCTTTTCAGAATAACTTTGAAAGAAATCATTTGAAAGAGATTTTTTCTTTTGATATATTGGATTTTCATTATAACTATTATTCATCTTCGCATAATAAAATGGAAGATGAACTTTAGATGATTTCAAACATTTTTCAGTTTCGTTGGCTTCATCTTCTTCCGACAGTTTAGTCCAGAAAGTTTTAAACTCAGGGATTCTCCGAGCTAATTGCATAGAAAGATGATCATAAAGTCCTGGCACTTCAGACATCCCTTTTTGTAGACAGTGAGGATTCTTATAACCGATTCCCCATATCTCTATTTCATCTTTGGGTTTGTTCAGATGAATAGTCTGTTCAGTTTGACCCATTTTATATAACTTATCTTCCAAACTTTTTAATTTTCCAAGTAAAGAAAAGTTTTCTTTGATACAAGAAGCATGCAAGTTTGTAAGCTCATATAAATCAATCCCACTTTTTAGCAGTTGAGACTTGAGTTCAGAATTCTCTTTTAGAATTATTGTCTTTTCCTTAGCGTTGGTGTCATTATCTTTATGTAAAATCTCAATTAATACTTTCTTCTCTGCAATTTCATTGCTAAGTTTCTGTATCAATTGGTTTTTGTCAGTTATGACACCATTTTCTTGCTCAAGATTAGATTCTAACTCTTTTTGTTTTAAATTCATGGCATGCATTTTATTCATGAAATCTGAATCTGATAAATTACATACCTCCTCGTCTTCATTATCTGAATCAGCGTCAGCATCTGATTCTATCTGGCCCATCAAGCACATGTTGACGGCTTCATCCTTCTCTTCATCTTCTTCTTCCTCGTCTGAGTGATCAAGCCAGTATTCATCCTCAGCCATCAGTGCCTTGCCAGCCTCCTGTTGCTTTGCAAGAAGCATCTTGTTCTTGTAGTAATCGGAGTTTCTGACTTTTGATCTGCGGCAGTCCTTGGCAGAGTGACCTGTTTTGCCACAGTTGTAGCATGTAGGTGGTTCTGGCTGACTGGATCCTTCAACTTTGAACTTTCTTTCTTCCGTTTTCCTCTCCTCTATCCTCTTTCCTTCAGCCTGATACCTTCTATCTTCAGGTTTCCTCTCTTCTGTTATCTTCCCTTCAAATCTCTTTCCTTCATACCTACTTCCTTCAACCCTTTCTTTATGACCGTAGTTGTTGGGACCAAAAGAATATCTCTGATTGTTTGAACTTGGCTTTGTGTAGAACTTTCTCTGAAAAGCACTTGTCAGCATAAGCATTGCTTGCTTCAGTTGTTCATTTTCATCCGTGTCAGATTTTGCATTACCTTCATCTTTTTCTGACTTATACACAATTGTCTTGTTCTTCTTCTTTCTGACAACAAGAGCAACTGTGTCTTCAACCGTCTTTCCTTTCTGTCTCTTTTCTTCTAGAATTTCATCCACCTCTTCTTCATTTTGTCTGAGGGTTTCATACACCTCATGAAGTGGAATCTCATTCAAATCTTTGATCTGCTTCATCTGCCTAGCAAATCTTTTCCATTCCGGTTGAAGAATACTCAGGAATTTGACGTTCAGCTCAATTTGAGATTTGTGGACTTTGCTCTTGCTAAGTTCATTCAGCAAAGTCACAAACCTGTCATAGGTTTCTTCTAAAGTTTCTCCCACCTGCCTCTAAATTCTTCATAATTATTTAGGCAGTTGGAGATTTTCAGCTGATTCCCAACCTTTGAACCCAGCATCATCTTTTCAAGCTGATCCCACATTGCTTTGCCGGAGTCCTTGTAGCTGTCAATCTTTACATATATTTCGTTTGGAATTCCTTGTAAAATGTATGACTTAGCTAATCTGTCGCCTTTGGCTCTACTGAGGTTATCATCTCCTAGCTCATGAAACTTAAGTTCAACTTCAGTCGGCACATTTCCAACCAAACGAGTCGTCATGAGTGGTTTCATAACCCCTTCTTCTATAGATTTCCTGATGAAATCACCCAACTCATGTCTGTCAACAAAGTTTAGGAACCTATCTTTCCACTGTTCGTATTCTCCTTTAAAGAGAACTGGTGGCTTGGTGTCAGTTCCTATTGCAAGGGCTTCTCTGGATGTCATTCTGATGAAAAATTCTAAGTCTGGTTTGGAGCAAAGAGGTTTGCGTTTCAAGGTTTGCGTTCGCAAGATGGAGTTTACGTTTCACAAGGGAGGCGCAAAGTTGAGCTTTGCGTTTCAAGTGGGAGGCCCAAAGTTGAGCTTTGCGTTTCAAGTGGGAGGCCCAAAGTTGAGCTTTGCGTTTCAAGTGGGAGGGGCAAAGTAGACTTGATCTTTTGAAGAGATGAACACGTGAACTGACGTTTGCGGATGGCTTGAGATGCGCAAAATTGAGCTTTGCGTTTCACTTGGGAAGCGCAAAACGAAGTTTGCATTTGGCTTTAGACGCGCAAAGTTTGAGCTTTGCGTTTCACTTGGGAAGCGCAAATTGAAGTTTGCGTTTGGTGTTGGAAGCGCAAAGTTGGACTTTGTGTTTGTTCGTCTTCTGCTTTGCGCTAGTTCGTCCTGTACTTCGAAAAATGTCTAAAATCTGTTCCTGAAACGATTTAGCAATACCAAACTTTACCCTTATGTCTAGAAACACTTCTAGAACTGAATGCTATCACTCGATCTCGATAAAACACACTTTTTGAAGAAAAATTTGATAGCACAGTGACTTTTTGTTCTCGACTGTTTTCTCACTAAAATCACAAAATGGAACTCGATAAAAGATTTATAGTGAAATCAAACAACAACAACTCGATCTAGCATGCTAATCGATCACAACCTGATCGATTTTAACACCTAAAACACTTTAACACTCAAAATCACTTTTTCAAATAGAACACAGAGACGTTTTCTGAAAAACTTGATTTTGATCTTTATCAGGCTCTGATACCAATTGTGGGTCCACAATACTATATCAAGTTCTTAGATTAACAACACATAAAGATTACCAACCTGTATTGATTATAACAAAAGGTTACAAGGTTGATCGATTAAAGCTTTGATTGTGTTCTCTGTGTTTGCTCTCTTTTACACCTTTTAGTATATGTTTGTATGTGTGAAATCTTATCTGATCTTGTTAGAGAGATATCACAAAATCTAATCTAACTAGTGTGTCTAACACACTTCCTATAATATCTAGATATTATTTCTAACTAAATAATATAATTAACTAAATAATTAGAAACTAACTAAGTTAACTAATATCTAACAAACTAGATATTAAGTTAACTATTACAATAACAAACAATTACATTGACATTTATCACAAATAGACATTAGACTTTAATATCGAGAGTCGACGTTTCGACTTTAGCTTCAGATTGCGATCTTCAGATTGGATGATCTTGAATCCAATGAGACTGTGTCTTAACAACTAACAATCTCCCCCTTTGTATTCAAGATTAAAAAAAAATTGACAATCATCTTCAGCGATTGATTCTTCAACTTTTGTCTCTGACATTCTTGGACTTTGAAGCTCTTCCTAAAGTTGTTGAAAAATCTTGAAAAGTCATTCATGATTAGCATCTTTGAATAGTCAATAAGTCTTGTAGACGAACCATTTGAAGTCTTGAAACAATACTTCGAAAATTTCTTTAAACTTCTTTGAAACACTTCATCTTTGAAACATTTGAAACTTCGAGGGATCTTTGAACTTTGTATCTTCATCTCTTTGATCTCCTGACCGTCTTCGGAAAAACAAACTTTCTCAAATCATCTTAATTTGGACTTGTCTTCAGAATCTTTTGAGAGTGATTTCTTTTCATCAGATTTGAACTTTCAGAAATACTCCACAAATCTTGACTTTGAACATTCTTCAGTACTTTGAAATTGTTTTGAAATTAAACTCTGTAGATTTCTCCTTTTTTTTTTTTGATGATTGTGATCAGCTTTGAATTTTTTTTTAAATCAACTTTGAAATTTGAATTTTTCAGAAATTTCTTCCACTTTTTGACATCTCATCTCTGAAATTGATCTTTGTAGATTTCTCCCCCTTTTTGATGATTGTGAGCATCATAATCATCAAAACATCCTCAATTTCAGCACTTTCTTTGAATCTCGCCCTTTTACAAATATTCTCCCCTTTTGAGATACATTTAACATTCTCCGCTCTTTGATCTGAATAGCTGAATCATGAACTGTATATACTCGAATCTTTTGAAATTCAGATATAATGAACTTGGTAACCCTGATTCAACAAATGAAACAGTTAGAAGTGCCTGTCAGTAACACGGAGTTACTGTGTACAACGAATGTACAATTTAAGGAGTTGGTTTGATGATGACTCCCCAGGACTTTCATTCAATCATTGAAAAACACAAGGTTTATCTATGAATGTTCTGACAGAAAAACAAATTTTCTGTGTGCTCATGCTTGTGTATGAAAGAATTTAGCACAATGATTGTGTTTCATAAGGCTCAAATTGTGTAAACTGTTGAGACAACAACAGATATTACACGGACTCAATGTGCATGAAAGAGGTGTAAAGGTGGGGCAACTTTCCTTCTTTTTCAATATCTAAATCTTCCGAATGAAGACTAGATAGCAGATATGCTGCGTCCCCAAAGAAAATGAAACATTTCTTTGTTAAGAAAGAAACGAGTGGCTGGTGGGGTAAAATGCAAGAGTTGGCATGGGCTTACTGAATTTTTCAATGATGGTCACCAAAGAATGTGAACCAATCAGAATATGTGGCTGCCCGACTCAGAAAGTGGTTGGTGCAGAGTTTTGATATTCTTTTAACTCTGTTCTCACACCTCTTTCTTTTTAACATTAAAGCTCATTTCTAACCAAACTCTCATTTCCATTTTATCGCTCTACACAATGAGAAAAACTCAACCGGATGAGTTATCTCCCTCACTCTTTGATTTATGACCCCTCACCCTTCAATCACTCTAGGATAACTTCCGGGGTAGGAAACACTGGTTAACGTAAATCCATGGAAGTTCTGTTTAAGCTTACACATGAATCCCATGTAAGTCCTATAAAGAATGGTTGCTCAACAATTTAACTTTAGTAGTTAAGCTCAAAAATGTATGATGACATTGTCAAAATGTATGCTCATGAGATTTGAGCAATTGAACTTTGAAGATTTCTCAAAACAAAGATATTGAATGAATGAAATGAAATCAAGAGAATTGTTTTGAGAATCTGACAATGTGTCAATCATATCAAATAAAATGGTTAGGGTATCAAAGAATTGGATATTTTTTTTATATGAACGAATATAAACAATTTTGTAATGAAAGCACAAATTTGGAAAAGAGGAATGATGCTCAACAATAATTGAAAGCAAACGGGGGTATTACCATCGAAAAATAGGTTCGTTTAGAGACATGGTAATAACAGATTAAAATGAAGTACTGAACCGATGTGTGTGAATATACTTGACAGTATATAGAAAAGATAATACACAAGTATTGATCTTTGGAAACACACGACCAGTTAAACATTAAAGCTCAATAATGAAAAACATTTAAAATCACACTTCTTAATTCATGAAATCTTTTGAGAATAGAGAAGTGGTTTGAACATTTAAGAAAAACGTTTTTCATGCTTGAAAGTTGTTCTTCTTTCAAACAATCAGAGATCTAGATCAGAAGATATTTACCTTTAAGCTCCCTCTCAAATCATTATAGAATGATTTAGGTCTATTAAGCTCCCCCTGGATATTTGCACAATATCCATATCTTTAAACATTAAAGAACGGGTCCTGATCTGTCATATGATCAGAAGCCACAATCCTTTACATTAAAGTTCGGGTTCTAAACTGAAGTGTTTAGAAGGCATAACTCTTTGACTTTAAGGTCCGGGTTCTGAACTATTGTGTTCAAAAACCATACTCTTTGACTTTGAAGTCCGAGTCCTGAGTTGATTTACTCAGAAGTCAATCATCTTGCTCCCCCTAAACCTGTGGTACCTGCGAAACAGATTTAACAGGTTTTGGTACCTACTGGTATTCGGGTCCTGGTATGTTAGATTTAAGAATCCACTTCTCATTAGATGTATATCTTTTAAAATCCGAAATCTGAGAAGTAATTCTGTAAGATCCATACCAGTTATGAGCAGATTCTTTTCGAATGAAGTCATTCTCTCCACAGTAAGAACATCATATTTTCTTTTGAGCAATCCTGATCAAATGATTAGTCGAGTAATATATATCAGGATTATCAAAAGATTTACCTTTATGCGTACTGTTTTTCTTGGCATTGGTTGTGGATTTGAATGATCTGTAATTCTTCTTTTCTTCATCAGGAGTCTTCACTCTCCAGACCATATGATTTTTCTTCGATTGCTTTCCAAGAGATTTAACATAGAAGCTCGCTGGTCCATCAACAAATTTGTCATAAAATAGATTTGATGGTCGAATCTGACTTGATTTGACAATTTTAGATTTGACACTGTTCTTTTTGAAAACATTTTGATTATGAATAGAACTTGAAGTTGTTTTGAAAGAACAGACTGATTCTGTTGAGTTATCAACAGGTGATTGGCTAATCACATCAGCTGTTACTTTATCAGACAATTCAATGTTTGCAGCTTCCAAGCTTTTTATCTTTTCAGATAAAATGTTTCTTTCTGAAGTAAGTGTGTCAAACTTTATTTTCAAATTAGATCTTGCCTTCTGTTCTTTAAGAATATCTGATGATAAAACAGAGATCTTGGACATGAGCTTGGATATTTCAGTTTCAAAATATGAACGTTCTTGCTCAAAATCTTTTTGTAAGTTCTTGGATTTATCAGAAATTTCATTGAAGATCCCAACATTTCTCTTTTCAGAATTTTTCTTTTCAGCTTCAAAAGACTTTTTCTTTTCTTTGAAAATTTGTCTTTCCTTTTCTAATAAGTCTTGTAAAATTGAGATTTGTTTGGGAAATTCAGTGTCTTTATCTTCAAGAACTTTTCTTTCCTTAGCAAATGTGTCTCTTTCAGTAATTAGAATCTTTTCAAAATCAGACACTTGCTTGGAAAGTTTAATGTATCTCAGCTTAAGATCATTTTTCTCTTGCAAAGTTTTCTTAGAAAGTTCAGACATCTGTTGAGTAGAAGATGTCTTCACACATGATTTTTCTTTTTCTGCTTGGAGACTTGTTTTCAATTTAGCATTCTTCTTTTCCAGAGCATATATCTTCTCTTCGAAAGCCTTAAACTTGTTTTGAAGCTTGACTGATTCATCTTGCAAATCTGATGCTTTCTGTTCAGTCGTCTTCAGTTGCCTTTGAAGATTTGCTTGAACTTTATCTTCTTTAATGCTTTTTATCAAATCAACATTTTTTACTTTCAATGTATATACATTTTCTTCAGAAGCCATATAATTTTGTTGAAGCTTAACTGATTCATCTTGCAGATCTGATGATCTTTGTTCAGTTCTCTTCAATTGGCTCAGAAAACTTTCAACATAAGATTCCTTCAGCTTGATTACTTCTTCAAGAGACTGAATAGTATTATCTTTTATTCCCATCATTTTCTCTCTATCTTTAATCTCTTTCTCTTTCTCACTGATGATACCTGCAAAATGAGATTTATCCATATTAGCACACTTTTTACAGTCAGGAGTTTTATCAGAATTTGACAAATTTAATTTCAACTCCTGAATCTGTTTAAGAAGCTTTGAATTCTGATTTTTCAGTTTCTCTCTTTCAACTTCTATAACAGGTATCTCAGGCATGTACAATATAGCACAATCTCTGGCTCATAGTACAATATTCCCTCTCTCGTCTGTAGTAGGCATCTTGAATGATTAGCTTGATTATGAAAGATCGTTCCCAAACAATTCAGAATATTTGACTGAAAGTCAAACTTAGAAAAAAATATCACTTGAAAATTTTCAACTCTGAAACTCGCAGATCAAGTAAACTCGCTAAGTACTAAAACTTGCTAGTCATTATTCACTGAGAAATGCGCTAGACGTTATGTGCGCGTTTGAAAAACTCGCAGACCACTGTGTGCGCGTTTCGAGAACTTGCTAATCAATAAATTCGCACGATGATGAAACTCGCAAACACCTGTTCACCACAGGACTCGCAAGCCTTGCTTAGCGCGTTTCTGAAACTCGCTTGCCTCTCTTAGCGCGTTTGTGATAAACTCGCAAGCCTTACTTAGCACGTTTCTGAAACTCTCTAGTCTCTGTTAGCGCATTTCTTGCCTTAGAAATTTTTTGACACTTCTTAGAACTCTCAGGCTTTGCTTGCGCGTTCTTCACATGAACCTTGCGGGTTCTACGGACGAACTTGCGCGTTTTGTGAATCTAGCGCGTTCTTGGGTTTTCTTGCACGTTCTTCACCTGTTCGATCAAAAATCAAGTAAATCTTGATTTTTGGTTCTGAAAATCTCACAAATAGTCCACGATTCAATATTAAACATGATTACAACACTGAATTTACAAAAGAAATCGAAAATTACAGTGATTTAATCAAATTACAGTGTACGACTTTCAACTTTTCACAATACCAACATTTTGATCAAATTGATCAATCTAAAATCGAAATTGTCCTATGTGATCTGAACGAAAATTGATCCTATGTATAAAACGTACACAATCAAATCAATTTCTTGATTTAATTGTGCAAAAACATGAAAAACTAAGATCAAACAGTGATTTTCAGTCCGCCAAAATATTTTAAAAAAATCTTCAAATCTGATCCGAATCTGCTTAATCTGATCCTTCTGAATTTGTTTGGTTTGCTCTGATACCAATTGAAATTGTATTCCCAATCACATTCAATAAATCAATCTCTAAACAAGATGTAACAATGTTAATTCTAGAGAGGGAGTAGAGAGAGAAACGTAGTAATATGTATATTGATGTAACAATGATGAACATACAAACTATTACAAAGGAAACACTATTTATATGAGAACTAAAATCACAAGCTTAACAACAAAGTAAACTCATATTGACTTAGACTAGACTTTGACTTAGAAATTGTTGACTTTGCTAGACTTGAGTTTTCCTATTAAATCTTGGATACAATAATACTAACAATCTCCCCCTTTGTATTCAAGATTAAAAAAATTTTGACAATCGTCTTCAGCGCTTGATTCTTCAACTTTTGTCTCTGACATTCTTGGACTTTGAAGCTCTTCCTAAAGTTGCTGAAAAATCTTGAAAAGTCATTCACGATTAGCATCTTTGCATAGTCAACAAGTCTTGTAGACGAAACATTTGAAGTCTTGAAACAATACTTTGAAAACTTCTTTAAACTTCTTTGAAACACTACATCTTTGAAACATTTGAGACTTCGAGGGATCTTTGAACTTTGTATCTTCATCTCTTTGATCTCTTGACCGTCTTCGGAAAAACAAATTTTCTCAAATCATCTTAATTTGGACTTGTCTTCAGAATCTTTTGAGAGTGATTTCTTTTCATCAGATTTGAACTTTCAGAAATACTCCACAAATCTTGACTTTGAACATTCTTCAGTACTTTGAAATTGTTTTGATTTACGTCAAAAAAAATTTAATCTTGAATACAAAGGGGGAGATTGTTAGTGTATTATTGTATCCAAGATTTAATAGGAAAAGTCAAGTCTAGCAAAGTCAACAATGTCTAAGTCAAAGTCTAGTCTAAGTCAATATGAGTTTACTTTGTTGTTAAGCTTGTGATTTTAGTTCTCATATAAATAGTGTTTCCTTTGTAATAGTTTGTAGGTTGTTCATCATTGTTACATCAATATACATATGACTACATTTCTCTCTCTACTCCCTCTCTCTACTCTCTCTCTAGAATTAACATTGTTACATCTTGTTTAGAGATTGATTGCTTGAATGTGATTGGGAATACAATTTCATGGATTTTGACTGAACATTCTCCATTTATGCATTAAATAATCAAAACACTTTTATTTATGACTTATTTATCAAAATGCCCAAAAATCCCAATGTGGGTGTTTTACAAGGTTTATAAAGCCAAACACCTCAAATAATCAAAACCCACCAAATAACTCAACAATTGTTAATTTCGTATAAAATACATAAACACTTAAAATGGACATTTTGGCATGTACAACGTTTTCACAAATCAACTTGAACTCATCTCACTAGGTTAAGTTAAACCTAGGTTCCAAACCCAACCATTAGCCTCAAATAGTGTAGATTCCTCCATTTCCATGTCATCTTCAACAATGAGCCAGGGTTTCCACATAACCCATTTCCTCAACTCTAGAAATGAACCAACATCAAGTAAAACCTTTAGATCTACAAAGATTCTTATACTAAAACTTGGAATATACAAGAGGTTTGCCAAACTTGAAGCCTTTCAAATCAACCATTCCAATGAAATCTTCCATCCTTTCCATTGCCAAGCCTCAAGCCACCAAATCCTTGATCTTTTAATGTTGATCCACACCAAAAAGGCTCTCAAAATTGATACATGTTTTCCCCCAATCGATCTAATGAAGAGAGAAATGGAGAAGGGGAGAAATAATGAGAGAAAACCCTAAAAATCGGGCAGTTAAACGCATAGGATGTTTGTCGCGGGCCAAGCCGCACGTGTTTCTGGCCTACGCACCTACAGCGACTTACGCGACCTTAGCCGCCGCTTGAGGCTGCGGGTTAAGCTGCGTATGCTGCAGGTCGTGCCTCCCCGACCTTTCTCTCAGCCGACCGGTGGTTGTTTCCCTGGTCGTTCGTCGATCATTATTAGGAAATCATGGGTATTACATGTAGTCAAGTTATGAGAACTGGAAAAGGGCCAAATCACATGTGAAACAAACATGCAGCGTTGATCACCCTTTGTATGTACGACTTTTCACCCGACGTTTACGAGTCGTACCCGTCATTCTGGACCTACTGTATCATATGTGATTTGGCTATGCTCTCACACAGGGGTGTCAAAAATATCCGAAAGTGAATAACCTACTAAAACCGAATGACATATGGGTTAAACGGTTTCGGGTTAAACGGATTGGTTAACCGAATAAGGATCCTTATTCGGTTTGGTTTTCGGTTAACTTTTTCTTAATTTGGTTAAACCGAATAATCCGAATAGCACATTCTACTAATATTTTATATATTTCATATTTATAAAAAATAAACCAAATACATGTAATACTATTATTATTTTACATATTTTATTGTTATATAATGTTTTTTTTATTATATTACGTTTTTGCTTGATTTACAACGTCTCATGAAGACAAATAATGTCATTTGGTAGATATTGGTTTTTGATAGATCGTGTTTTTACTTAATATAAAGGTCAATTGTTGAGATGAACGTATGATATATTATATATTAGAAGCAACAAACACTTAATTTGGGAAAACTATTTGAGCAAATGTCCAACGAAAAAATATAAATCCTTATTTGGTTTAACCAGTTACCGAACCGAATAACCCGAAAAGCGAATAACCCAAAACCGATTAAACCGAACCTTTTTTGGTTTGGTTATCGGTTAGTTTTAAAAAAACTTGAAAACTGATTAATCCAAACTGAATAAACCGAAAACCGATTTAACCGATCGAATAACACCCCTACTCTCACACTTCTTGTAAGTTGATCAATTTCTCGTGTAGTCCCCCCCTCTCTCTCTATATATAGTGAGATATATATATACTATCTTATAAAGCAGATTTGAAAAAAGTTTTAAAACAATCAATAAAGCATATTGTACTATTGTCTTATGCATAATATCTTAAAATCTCTTAATTATAATTTTATCAGCTTATGATACAACTCTATTAATGCATCAAAGCCTATCAGCACATCATTATCACTGTACAACTCCGACTATTCACATTCTCGAGATGATGATTTATTCCCTAAAAGATAACGATTCAAGCTCTCTATTCAGGCTCTATCGCTTCTCCGCTCCCTCCTAGGGTTTCTCATACAATCCTTCCTCTCACTCCTTACGATGATTCTCATACGGTCGGTCCTCTTGTTGTAATCAGGTTTGTTTTAGGTCCTTAACTAGGTTGAATTTTGTTATTATCACTCCTCTCGCTCTTCTGTGCGATTCTTGGTTTGTATGTGTTTTGATATATTTTCCATTGATTCTTGGAGTCTGAGAATGGTCTCATTATCAACAAGCACATGGATTCCTGTTTAATTCTTGATTAAAAAAAGTGGTTGTTGATTTCTTTTTTATTTCTTTTGAACTGGGTTTATTTCTTGCAGAGAAGATGTTTGAGGAAATGCCTCAAAGAGGTTTTGGTTATTTAGTTGAACCTACGTCCACAAGAAAAGCACCAGTTAAGCAATAGGAAACAGGTTTTTGTATTGATTGTTTCTTCTTTATTTGGAACCTATTAATTTTGTATTGCAGCAGTAATAACAATAAGAGTAAGAATTTATTTTTTGAGCAAACACTTTGTTTATGAAAAATTCGTAACTTTGTTTGTGATAAGTTCATAGAGTGTGCACCCTTGCACACGACAACTTTGTTTTATGACAATTGACAAAGTTTGTACAGAGTGCACCCTTGCATACTGCATTACCCGAAAACAAATGCATATACTAAAATTGTTTGTGAGTTTTTAGTGAGATGTTGTTATCATGTGAGTTTTTATGGATTTCAAACTTGCTTGAATGATATTTCGTATGCCTTTAGATGTTACTTATGTGAGTAATAGGACTTGCCTTCTCTTTGACAGATTCTTTCATCGATCCTTTTGCTCTTCAAAAATTTCTACTTCTCTATCGGAATCGATCGATCAAGGTAATTACTTTTCCATTTCTTAATAATTTATTTGGAAGCAATCCACTACAATAGACCATTGACCAAAGTGGCCATTGAATGTTGTTGTTGAAGGGGGAGAGAGGGATGAAGCTACAACAGACCAGACAGATGGTAATGCCAAATTTGTTATGACGCCTCTTTTCTGTGTAAAAGAACCAAATTTGTTATTTTAAATTTTCTTCAGAAAAGGGTGTGCTTGATACTTGGCTAACTACAATGAAAGACCCATGAAATGTTGGCAAAGGAGGTAGGAACCTGTTAATAATTTGTATGTTTGTTTGTTGTAGGAACCAAGAAATATTGGTAAAAGAGGTAGGAAATATTGGAAGACCCAACGAAGGTGACATATCCTTCTTCTTACTCTACTTTTTCGTCCTTGTGGTTTGCCCATAAATCAGAAAATCGTCCATATGCTTAAATAAGTCCCGAAAGAGTCGACATATGCATTTTGCTGTTAAAAAGACCAAAATGCCCGACGATTTTCAAATTTTTGGCCAAACTACAGGAACCAAAAGTGGAGTTCTCTACTATTTATGACAATACTATGGTTCTGGATTTTACATGCTTTGACATACTAATACGTTTGTTATATTTTGTTTCATGCAATCTTGCAACCTTCTGGACGAAAGGTAAGAACACGACACTAACATGAGCATTTTATGTTTTCTTTTATAACTCTCTCTGCCCCAAAGTAATTGTCTATATTTCTATTTTAAGAACTTCACAATTCTATCATTAATTGTGAGATTGAGAAAATTGTTGCTCCCTCTGTTATGAAGGATAAAATTGTCATTTAGTGGATTAAAAAGTATAATAATTACACAACTATAAAACCGTGTGTCATATTCATTATGGACATTTAATTAGGATGAGGGAGTATCTTAAATTGATTTGAAGGAGATAGATTAATTTACAAGTTGGCACTTTTTGAATTTCAGAAGGGTTAACATGCATGCATGCAGGTGATACAAGTACAAGAGAACAGGGTGAGCGACCTCCCGAATGCAAGCCACAATAACTTTTTATGGTGCAAAAGGTGTGCTTGGTGTAGAGGGTTTTGATGTCTTGGTTTCAAATTTTTCGCCTATTTTTTCTTTAGATTTTGTCTTTTTCTCTGTGTATCATAATTTTATTTATTTGTCAAAATGTCCAGTTTTTTTATTTATATATGTTAGGTTACAACCTTGATTTTATTTGGATGTCTTGCATGAATTTGAGCTTTTATGAAGTTAGTCTCAAAGACGAACATAGTAGAGATGTTTGATGGTCTTCCTTTGATGTTTTTTTCCTTCGATGATTTTTTTTCCTTCTGTACGTCCCCTTTATTTGCTAACCACGACATTGGTGCTAACCGTGCTAACCAATTTTCAACCAATCAGAATCATCCTAAAGTTTATGTCCTGCGTTCAATCCTATTAATTCTCAAAGGTTAATATGGGCATTTCATAATTCATGCCTATTTAATGTATTTCCATATTTCAAGGAGTTATTAATATGATAGTTATCTAAATATTAAATATAATATTTGTAGATCCCAGTACAATGCAATCAGCAGCAAGTTATATCAAAGATGAACAGAATATGAGTCACAACAACTAGTCATATGATTGATATTGAATCAAAGGGTTACAGGTTTACAGAAAAAATTTCTGATGAGAGAGAGTAAACCTATAAACTAGTTGTTTGTAAAATTATAATGAGACTTCCACTTTCTTACCTTACAAATGAACTAAATAATAACTTTAAATACTTAGGCGCGCAGGCATAATGGGCTTATGGGCTTGGGTCCATCTAACTAATTAACTATTAAAGAATTACATTTCGAACCCTTATAAATACTTTATTCCACTTTCAACACATAGGACTTTCAGTCCTAACAATATTTAATATTTAATGTATTTCCATATTTCAAGGAGTTATTAATATGGTACTTATTTAAATATTAAATATAATATTTAATATATTTCCATATTTCGAGTGTGCATATATGCATGTCTAGATGTCAGTGTGTATCTCAACCAATGCAGAATAGATCAGCTGATATGCACATATACACATATACATCATGTACATATTCACAATACTCAATGTGCACATATGCATATACTCAATATGCACATATGCATATTAGATACCAGTGTGCATATATGCATATAATATTTCAGCAAACATATGCATATATGCATTTTATGCAAGTGTACACATATGCACTATCAAAGACATCATTAGGTGAGTAGAACAATTTCTTGAAATCGATTTCTTCAGATCGAAAACAACAGATTTCTTGAAATCGTTTTCTCCAAATCAATTCTTAAGATCCTGAAAATCGATTTCTTCAAATCGATTTTTCAGATTGTTTTCTCCAAAATCGATTTCTTGATCGATTCTTCTTATCGTTTTCTCCAAATCGATTTCTTGATCTCGAGTTTGACGATGATCGTGAATATCGAAAGGATTTACTCGGATTCCTCGTGATACGTCGTGATAGAGAGGATTGTTGGAGTCGATTTCAACAACAACAGGGTGTTCGTGCGTGTTTTGTTGGATAAAGCGATTTTGGGGGATCAAATCCCTAATTATTTGGGTTTTTTATTTACTAGCTGCATGTTTCCCAAATTAAAGGTATTGTATTTTTACCAAAGTACCCCTGTGCATACATGCAATGTATTTTTTATAACCGTTTTGAATGTTTTAATTTAATTAAAAAGCAATTGATTGTGGACCATTGATCTCATCAATCTATGGTTGAGATTGGTTAGCACGGTTAACACCAATGTTGTGGTTAGCAAATGAATATGTCTCTCTAGAGAGAGATAGATAGATAGATAGATAAATAAATATAGAGATAGACAAAGATTTAGGAAAAAAAAGATTTTCGGTAAGAAGCATGAGAATGGTGAAGGTGTTCCAATATTGGGCTAGATATTAAATTATCTATAGTGTAATATGAAAAATATTTCGGTTAAACTCTTAAAGACAATTTATAATGTACAAATTAAAACATGTCACTTAAAATTGAAGATTAGAAATCAATAATGCACAAACACCACACTCACTATTATCCTAACTAACATCTCTAAAATTACTCTAATACACCTGATGAAATCCGCTCCCTCTAAAATCCCTCCGATAGGGTTGATTCGGCGGATGAAATACACCTAATCTGCTTATATTTATTTGAATTATGCATCTCGTCGCATTGCACGGGCAAACAACTAGTGTGTGTGTATATATATATGTATGTATGTATATATATATATATATAGAGAGAGAGAGAGAGAGAGTGAGTGAGAGAGATGGGGTTCATTTGGGAATCTTAAATATTTTAGTAACCGAGGAACCACTTTTTGTGAGTATTCATGATGAATACATGATAAAATATTCATCATGAATGTCATGACAGATATTCATGAAGAATAATATTCATCATGAATACTTACAAAATAGGTGGTTCATGAGTTCCTAAAATATTTAAGGTTCTTTAATGAACCTACCCTTATGTATAGAGTAAATTATGGATTTGGTCATGTGGTTTTTTACTTTGCCCTCGATTTAGTCCCAAAGTTTTTTTATTCCAAAATAGCCCCGAAAGTTTGTATTTTTGTAACATTTTGGTCCTGGCATTAATAGCCGTTAACAAGCATATGTTAAATGAGGTTCATTTTGGTCTTTTTTTCTTTATTATCTTTTTTTCCTTCTTAAAAATCAATATAATTTATCAATTATAGAATATAATATATATTATATTCATACATTATATATGAATATATATATGCACAAAGAGTGAATAACCCCCTTCATCCTCCCTCAACTCCAACCTCAATCTTCGATTGCCTCCTTTATATGGATTCCTCTCCTATCTCTCCCTGCCTTTTTTTTCATTCTCACCCACAATACTATCTCGTCCCCGCGAACCCACCACCACTACACCTTCCCCTTCCCCCTTGCACTACCACCAAGTCTCATATTTGTCATTAGAAACTCAAGATGATTGACATGATGATGATTTTCTTGACCCCCCATTCATCTTTCTTCGAGGTCTATAATTCTTACGACCCCCTCGTTAGATTCAATGGGGATGTGGGTTCCAAAAACGTAAATAAACCTTAAAACTAACCCTCTTCCTCCTATTCTTCTACAGAACAAGTTTCTCTATATAAGTCTCAAAACCTACATTACAATTTGGTGGATAAAGCCACACCACAACCCAACAAGGATCGTTGCATTTTCTTCTTCGACTAGTTTGCCTAACTTGGGCTTAATTACTTGATTTTTTCTATTTAGGATTTTGATCTTATGATTTGAATTAGTGTTTTGATTTAGGTCTTCTATTGTATGTTTGTGAAAGAACCAATATTGATCAGATAACATTTGAATCAAATCTTATATTCATTGATCTACGAGAGAATTGATATACATCAGATTTGTGAACATTATCTCTCTAGAATCTTTCTATGTTTCTCTCTCTAAGATATTACAAATGAGAAATTAACTATGAACTAAACATACAAACACTATTTATACCTACACTTGATTACAAAACATTAAACTCTAAAACATTACTTTACATGACTTTGACTTTTTAAGAGTTTGACTACTATTAATTCTTGAATAAAATATAATCCTAATAATTTCCCCCTTTGGATTCAAGATTAAAATTTTTTTGTCAGCAATCTTCAACTCTTTTTCTTCAAACTTTGATTTTTTTTTTCAGAAATCTTCTTTAACAATCTCTCTTTTGTCAAAAACAATTCAAATCTTCTTACAACAATCTTCAGTCTTTTGCTTTGGAAGAATCTTCAAACGAACTTATCTTCAGTTAGAACGTGATGCTTTGATTATCTTTAAATTTTCTCTTTGACAACTTTGATCTTTAGCAATTATCTTGTAATAGACTTCTTTGAATATGAACAATCTTTGAACATTGATCTCTCAAATCATCATGAATCATCTTTAGCTTGACACATATCTACCCATAACAAACTTTCTCAAGTAAACTTTGATTTATATCCCCCGATATCAAAATATCTCACTTAAATACAATTTAATCCTGATAGTTTGGACTAGTGGGTGGTTTTAATTTTAATTTTTAGTATGAGGTTTGGGTTTGGGTTTGAGTTTGAGTTTGAGGTTCGGGTTTGATTTTTATTTTTATTTTGAATTTTGATTTAATCTTGAGTTTTTGTTTGTGTGTTATGGTGTGGTGGTTGGAGTTGGGGTATTGGCCGTAGAAATTAATGGTTTGCCCGAAAAGATGATGAGGGCATCGGTGATCTTGTTTCCAAGGGAAGATGGTGGGAGAGGTAATATATATTTTTTATCTTTTAAATTTGAAAATAAGAAAAATGTGGTAATGGACCAAAAATGACCCTCACTTAACTGATGTCTGTTAACGTTCGTTAGTGGCAAGAACTAAAACATTACAAAAATGCAAACTCTGGGAGCTATTTTGGAATAAAAAACTCTGGGAACCAAATCCAAGACGAACTTAAAACCACATAAACCAATTCCGTAATTTATTCATATATATATATATATATATATATATATAGAGAGAGAGAGAGAGAGAGAGAAAGTGAGATACGTTGGATCGTGTGAGAGAACAATATGGTGAGAATGGTGAGAATAATTCTAAGTCTTTGGATAAGTTGATTTTTAATCTAACTTCATTTCCTTCGCGTATCTTCAGTATGTTCAACTACATTTATCTAACTTCAACTACCATCAACTATTTTCAATTACCTTTATCTTTACTTTAGTTACTTTCACAAACTTTTACATACATTTAATTACTTTCACACGAATGAATTTGTTAAAGTTTCAATTATAATGAAGGTAGATAAATGATGAAAGTTTTGTTCTCACCTGATATATAAATATAAATATATATATATATATATAGTCATATGAGAACAATGACATAATATATATATATATATATATATATATGTGTGTGTGTGTGTGTGTGTGAGAACAGTGGCCAAATAAAAGAACATGAGAACGGTCGGATCACACACTACTAGAAAAATACTTAATACCGACCAAATATTACCGACAGACTTTAGCCGTCGGTAATTACCGACGGCACACCGACGGAAATAAGATATTTGCGACGGATACACTATCCGTTGGTAAATAAAAACATTTACGAGGGATCACCGACGGACATAAAATTATTTTATTTTTAATTTTTTTAAATGTTGCACTCCATCGGTAAACTTAATAATTTAATTTTTTTTTTCAACATTCGGTGGGTAATCTGTCGCAAATTACCGATGGATTTCCGACAGCCATTAGGAAATCCGTTGGTATTACGTCGGAACATAATTTATTTTTTTCCAAGATCATTTGATGTATGTATGTATGTATATATGTGTCGTATGCATATTAATTAGTGTGTGTGTGTGTATATATGTCATGTACGTATGTATATAGTATATGTATGTATGTATGTATGTATGTATGTATGTATGTATGTATGTATGTATGTATGTACGTACGTACGTATGTATGTATGTATGTATGTATGTATGTATGTATGTATGTATGTATGTATGTATGTATGTATGTATGTATGTATGCATTGCTTGTATGTATATAGTACATATATATGTATATCATGTATATACGTGTATGTCGTATGCATATAAGTGTGTGTGTGTGTGTATATGTCTAAATCATGTATTGTATACATATGTATTGTTTGTATGTATATATCACATATGTCTATATCATGTCTAGCTATGTATGTGTGGATGTATTTATATGTCTATAGATCATGTCTATGTATGTGTGTATGTATGTATGTCTATAGATGTATTGTATACATATGTATTGTTTGTATGTATATAGCACATATGTCTATATCATGTCTAGCTATGTATATGTGTGTATGTATATATGTCTATAGATCATGTCTATGTATGTATGTATGTATGTATGTATGTATGTATATAAATGTATTGTATACATATGCATTGCTTGTACGTATATAGCACATACGTCTATATCATGTCTATTGTGAGTCCAAGATCCTCTAATCATAGAGAGAGAAATTAGAGAGAGAGAGAGTATAAGCGCATAATGTGTTCTTGAATAGAATCAGCGAAACTCTTACAAAGACAAAGCCACAAGGGACTTAAATACCCTTGGCTTAAACAACAGATAAAAGCAATCTAAGCACAGAATAAGACCAAGCCTATAAATACAATGATTACTATAAAATCTGACTTAACAATCTCCCCCTTAGTAATCATTGGCGCTGTGGTCTTCAATATCCATCTTCTAAATCAGCTTGGACCATCTAAACGACTTATCGAAGAAGCTTCTTTGACTTTTAAAAAAAAAAATTATTCTCAGCATCTTTCAGTTTTATGTTGCCTTTGCTGCCTTGACAAGTCTGGACCTGTTTGTAATAATCTTGAAAGAACAATCGGTTCATCAGCTTGTGCTCTAGATGACACACCTCTTTTAAATGAACTTGAATGAATTGTGGTGATCGGAGCTGGAACAACAAAAGAATTAATTGCTGAGAAAATATAGAATCTTGAGCGAATCTTGAGCGAATCTTGATCAACATATAAACGTTTGAGCTCTTTGTCTCTTTAATTTCTCCTTAAATTATCCCCCCCATGACCTTGATGATCTGGATCAACATGGTCATGCAAATGTTGGAGACGAGACAGCTTAAGATCTGCAAAATCAGATTTAAGGAGAAAGAGGGAGGATTTGCGCTACACATTGGTGGCGCATACTTAGGTTTGCGCTAGCTGAAGGATGCGCAAAGCTTGTTTTGCGCTAGAAGCTGTTGGCGCAAATCTAAGTTTTGCTCTACCTTGGCGCAAATATGACTTGGAACTCAGAAAATTTTACCTGATAAGCTCTTTGACTCTCCCTACACAAATGCACTTAATATGACAATTCAAGTAAGCATTAACATAGAGAATAAGATAATCCCCCTCGAAAACAGATATTATCTTTCAGAAAATTCTCCTTATTCACTACCCCTTGAATAATGCACAAACTCATTTAAAACATATATATGAGAACACAAGAATGGAAATATCACAGTAGAAAGAAAAATATACTGAATATGTATTTTGAAACAACTAAACATATAAAATTTTAAACACTAAACAAATTAAATTCTACTGAGTAAAATATCACAGATTTATCAATCAGTTGAAATCAAGTATGTATTGTTGGATACAAAGACAAGTTTCATTGCATATCAAGTTTAGACATGTTCAGTTTGAAAAAACTTCCAGCAATCTATTCAGTATGCTCGCATGTGAACTTCGATTAGCTTCAAGAAAATGTAATTCTAAAAAATATAATAGAAAACTTTGCATGTACTCACACTAAGCCATCAAAATTTAAGATTTTCACAAATTTATAGGTTTATCGCAACTCAAACATATCACCAAGTATCATGAGATGTGTGCTCATTGGCATATTTTAGCATTGTGCACATTGGCATCTTCACATGAGTGTGCTCTTTGGCATCTTTTAAGCTTGTGCACTTTGGCATCTTTTTAATCAAAAAGTTTGGTAAGTAAAGAACATGTCGAAAACGTAACTTTCTATCTGACCCTATTGCAGGATTTGGGTCAGCCACTCCCAGACCAGTTGGCCTTAGGGGACTAGGTGTCAAGCACCCCTTGGAACTTACTTTCCCAGATCATAAAGGCTACATCGACATATCCTAAACCCATTCATACCAGTAGAACATGACTTTCGATCTAATTCTATAGAAGGATTTGGGTTCAATCACTACCAGATCAATTGACTTTAGGGGACCAGATGACAAGCATCCCACAGAACTTACTTTCCCAAACCAGAAAGGTCACAGGTACAAACTTTTAAACTTAGAGATTTCTGTATTTTATATATATATAAAGCACCTCAATCACCCAGTTTTACATCTAAGAGCTTAGCCCATATTTTCATTACGATCCAAAATTCAGACTTTTTAGATTTTCCAAGCATTGTAAACTATAAATATTTCGAATTACATAACTTTAAAGCAGAATACAAAAGTTACAAACATGTTGCTGACTTTTCGACTTTTAAAAGACTTGAAAGTTGAACATATAAAACTTTAATATTAACAAAACAACTTGAAAATTTATCCTAGACACACATTTTATTCAAAAGAAAGAAAATCTGTAAAACTTTTACTTTATAGAATAAAATTTGTAAAGATTTAAACTTTTAAATTCAAATGCCGAGTTTGAAAAAATTTAAGACAAATGTAAAGAATTCGGCAAAATGATATTTAGTTAGAACAAAATAAAATTCAATAAAATCATCTTTCACAGAAAGTAAAAAGAATTTGTGTCTCATATTTAAAAAAAAAACATTTGAGAACACTGAAACAACATAATGTTCAGAGATATATGCAGCGGAATTAAGTAGATGTACTCACAGTTTCTCATTAGTCAGAAGTTAAAAGCATTGAAGAACGAGTCTGAAACTGACATGTTTAGAAGTCGTAGTTCATTGAAGCACGGGTTCTAAGCTGATGTACTTAGAAGCCAACTTTCTCTTACTCCCCCTTAACAGTAGATGCCTGCAACTTAGAATCAATCTGAGATTTTGGTACCTACTTGTATTTGGGTCCATGAAAGTTTGTTGCAGTTCTTGTGGGGAAAAATTTGTAAGATTTGACACGAAAAGCACGAGAAATATGATCAGACAAATGAACATAAGAATTAGCAGAAGAGAAAGCATAATCATCTGAACTAGAATCAGAAGAAGAATATGAGACATTTTTGGAAATTTGAAACATTTGCTTTATTGAATATTTTGAAATTTTATTACAAGAAGCAACTGAAATACTTTTATAATGTTTATCTACATATCTATCTTCATCAGTTGTAGAATCATCTGATGTCCGCTTGACTCTCCATATCTGCTTTGAAGGAGCGCTCAGAGTCCTATCTGAAATCATTGAATCAGAAGAATTAGAACTGTCAGAAATGACTTGATCTTGTTTCTTTGACTTCTTTGACCGTCTTCTTTTACGCTTTGGTTTATAATAAACATCATTGAGCGTAAAAGAATCATCAAGAATTTTCGTTTTAATATTTGAATCAGAAGAAGCAATTTTACCTAAGATACCCAACTAATCAACTAATAAATCTGAATTCACCTCGGAGTCAGAAAAATTTTGAGAAAAGTTTTCAGTATTTAGAAATTCCTTTTTGTTTACTTGACAATCAGAAGAAAGGTCAGAAATAGAATCTTGTTTTTGAGAAAATAATTTTTTTTCAAGACTTGATGTCATGAAAGAAAGAAATACAGTAGATTCAATTTCTTTTTGAATATTTTGATCTTCCATTTTATCTTCAAGATCAACGATTTTGCCTTCTAAAACTAATGGAGGAGTATATCTCTTAGAATCATAAAAGATTGGAGAGATATTTTCCTTATCAGATATAGAGGCATAAAAATCAACAAAATCATCAGATACTGAAGACTTAATGGGAGATTTGTCATTTAAAACTTTTCTGCCTTTCTTTGATTTGCCAGGAAAATATTTGGTATTTTCGCTCGTGTAAACAAAAGAAATTTCCCTTTTCTTATTATTCATCCTTTTCTCATTTTCGATTTCTAACACTTGCTTTTCATTCATCCAATCAATTTTAAATTGAGGAGCATATTTAGCAAGTGTGAGATAATCGTATTTATATAAAGTAGGGGATTTTTCTATCGCATTGTTTAAACAATGTGGATTTTCAAAAACAAGTCCCCATTTTTCTTTTATAGACTCATAACTCCTCGGTTTGTTCAAATAAATAGTTTGCTCAGACTGATTCCTTCGATATAATTTTTCTTCCAACTCATTTATTTTATCAGAAAAATTATCTTTTAATTTGGTCATTTCAGTCAAAGATTCAAGATAAGTCATATTTGATTTTTCTAAATCATCTAATTTCTTTTGAAATATGTCTTTTGTATGAACCAAAATAGACTTTTCATCTTTCAAAGAAATTTGTAATTTATCAATCAAATTTGACTTTTCTGAATTTAAATTCTTTTCAGATAATAACTTCGAGCGTAAATCATGTAAAGCATTTATCATAATGTTCATCTGAGAAGAAATGAAAGTGTAATCAAACTCAGAAATTACCTCATCTTCATCAGTGTCAGAATCATCATCATCACTCTGATCATCTCCGATTAAGCACATTTGAGTAATCTCCACATTACCAGTTTCATCATCGGAATGATCCAGCCAAAATTCTTCTTCAGCTAATAAAGCAGTTCCATTCTCTATTTTCTCTGCTAGTTCCAATTTCTTCCGATAGTAAGCCGAATCCCGAACTTTCTTCACTCGACACTCCTTTGAAAAATGACCTAACTTTCCATAGTTAAAACATGTGGCATCATTCTTAGCCTCAGGCACTTTGACATTCTTTGTCCCAGAAGTGAAGCGAAGATTGTTGGAACGCGACCGAGGTTGGAACTTTTTCTGATAGTGCTGAGAGAGAAGAATCATAGCTTTCTCGAGCGCCTCGCCATCATCATCAGTGGCCCCGTTATAAGCATTATCAGACAATGCTTGTTCTGCCAGTTGGTTCGTGAGGAGAGAAATCGGGTCCACTGTTTTCTTGTTCTTCTTGTCCAGTTTTGCTTTCTTCTCAAGCACTATGCTCTCATCAGTCATCAAGATCTCATACATCTCTTGGATTTGCATTGAAGAAAACCCGAACATCGTTTCTCAATCTGTAACAAGACTTGTTCCATTCTGGCTGAAGAGCGTTGAGGAATTTCTGGTTTGTCTCGAGCTCTGTCTTGTTCACATTTATCTTGTGCAGATCATTCAATACTGTACAAAATCTGTCGAAAACACTCTTTAGAGACTCAGTTTCTTTGGCTTTAAACTCCTCAAAATTGTTCATATAACGTGTATGTCGGAGTTGGGTTGCGACCGATGAACCAAGCATAATCTTTTCCAATTGTGCCGACAACAGATTTGGATAATCCTTGCAATGATCAACCCGGTTGTAGACAGAGTTTGGTAAAGCTAGCATCAGGTTAGCTTTTAATTCTCGATCAACTTTCATACGTGAAGCCTCTTCAGTTGTTACGAGAGTATCTTTGTTAGGCTTTACGAAAGGTCCTTCAGTGAGAGACTTCATCATGTTATCTCCATTAACTTGACGCTCGATGAAGTTCAAGAACCGATCTTGCCATTGAGTGAATTCGTTTTCGTTGATCAGTACTGGAGGACGAGTTTCTGTGCCTAATGATATCATTACATCGTTTTTGTAGAACTGGGCTTGAAAAGCAAACTTTGCAGAATCCATGGAGACAGAAAAATTTCCAAGTCTGGACTGAGCTGGCGCAAACTAGAGTTTTGCGTGAGAGTAAGCTAGCGCAATGTTAGGTTTGCGCAAATAAGCAGTGGCGCAAAGTTTGTTTTTCGCGAGAAGCAGATGGCGCAAAGGAGGATTTGCGTGAGACAAAGATTGTGACGAGAACTTTCACTTTGCTTGAGCAGAAGGTGGTGCAAACTGATCTTTTGCGTGACAAGAAGATGGCGAGAACCTTACTTTGCGTGAAATGCTGAAGACGCAAAAGTAACTTCACGCGAGCAGTATAAGGCGCAAACTAAAAGTTGCGTGAGATGTAACTGCACACTGAACTGAATTTCTCATGAATTGAGGATTATGCAAAGTTTACTTTGCGTGAGATATAGGTGGCACAAAGTTTACTTTGCGTGAAGAGTTGATGAAGAGAACTTGTACTATTCGAAAACTTGGTACTTTTCTGAAGAATCTGACGCAAAGTAGAGGATGAACTGGCGCAAAGTTTGATGAACTGGCACAAAGCTCCAGAATCCCTGAAGAACTAGCGCAAACCAATTGATGAACTCGCGCAAATCTCGAAGAACTCGCGCAAACTACAGATCTGGCGCAAGTCGATGATAAAACTCAGAATTCTTAAAAAAAAACTATTACAAAACAGAATTTTATGAAATTTTCTCACTAAGAAGTGTTGGAAAACTGATTTATAACAACTTTCAAACAAAAATTCGATCAAAACCCACATAAACAATAATTCTTGAAATCAACAGAACAATACGTTCGAATGGTTTAAGACTCGATACAATTCAAAATTGAATATCAAACACAAGTTTTCGTGCAAATTGATGTGAAACAAAGATGATTTGGCAATGAATACTAATCCAACAAACCAATTTACAAGCAAAAAATTTTAGAAAACAAATCGAATTTGATGAAAAATCCAAAAACGAGATTTTCTTGAAAAATTCAAGAAAATTGATCAAATTTTCAGATTAATTCACAAATTCAGAGATCAAAACATGAATCTCTCAGTTCTCTCAGATTAGATTGGCTCTGATACCAATTGATAATCCGAAAATCACTAAATCACTTAGAGAGAGAAAGTAGAGAGAGAGAGAGAGTTGAAGCGCAAAGTTGTTCTTGATATTGAATATGTGTGAATCCTTACACAACACAAAGCCACAAGGGACTTAAATACCCTTGGCTTATACAACACAATATAACACTCTAAACACATTATAAGACCAAGCCTATAAATACAATGATTACTATAAAATCAGACTTAACAATCTCCCCCTTAGTAATCATTGGCGCCGTGGTCTTCAATATCAATCTTCTAAATCAGCTCGGACCATCTAAGTGACTTTGCGAATAAGCTTTCTTAACTAAAAAAAATTTTCTTCTCAGCATCTTTCAGTTTGTGTTGCCTTTGTTGCTTTAACAAGACTCGACCAGTATACAATTGTGAGTCCAAGATCCTCTAATCTTAGAGAGAGAAAGTAGAGAGAGAGTATAAGATCAGAATGTGTTCTTGAATAGAATCAGCGAAACTCTTACAAAGACAAAGCCACAAAGGACTTAAATACCCTTGGCTTAAACAACAGATAAAAGCAATCTAAGCACAAAATAAGACCAAGCCTATAAATACAATGATTACTATAAAATCTGACTTAACATCTATGTATGTGTGTATGTATGTCTATAGATGTATTGTATACATATGTATTGCTTGTATATATATAACACATATGTCTAGCTATATCAAGTCTATGTATGTATTTATATATGTATCTATGTCTATTGATGTATTGTATATGTATATCATGTTTATGTATATGTCGTATGCATATGTATATCATATGTATGTATGTCTATGGTGTATTATACACATATGTATTGCTTGTATGTATATGTCATATGCATATAAATATGTGTATGTCATGTACATGTTTATATATGTATGTATGTATGTCTATAGATGTATGTATGTATGTATGTATGTATGTATGTATGTATGTATGTATGTATGTATGTATGTATGTATGTATGTATGTATGTATGTATGTATGTATGTATAACACTATTGGTCCCTGATCCAACTTGAATTAACGAAAAATGGCCGTTAACTGTTTCCGTTAAGTCCAGTTACTTCATGGGTATTTTAGTCAATTTAAATATAATATGATAAATTAATAATTTATTTAATAGTTTTAATATTAAATAATATATAATAATTTATTTAATAATTAATAATAATTTTAAAAACAATATAATTTAATAATAATTATTAGATTAAATGTAAATTTATTTTAATTTTAAAAAATTGATATCTGTCGGTAACCACCGATGGATAATTGCCATTGGTAATTACCGATGGATATTCCGTCGGAAATCCGTCGATGATCATCTGAATTTAAAAAAAATAGCAGGCAAATAAAGACCTAATTTTCACTTCTTCCCTCTCACTTCTCCTCTGAACTCATCGATGAACAGACCATCGACCACCACTTCACACTCGATCTCCGGCGGCCACAGTCACTCTCCCTCTCGATCGCTCACCACAGTCACTCTCGCTCTCGTCACTCACCCTCGACCAGACCATTGACCACCACTTCATGTCGGCGACATCGATTCCACTCACCACCGACCACCACTTCGGCGCTCTACTTCGGTGACCTCTCATCCCTCTCGAACCCCTCAGACCCCTATACCTCTCATCCCTCTCGCTCACGAATGCCGGCACTCCACTCCTTCGACCGACACCCCCATCCTTCTAGCATGATCTCCAACCGACCACCATCTCCATCCTGCAATCTGTTCAATATGTTTCTTTGATGTAATCTGATGATATATATGTAAATCAGTGATGCAATCTGTTCAATATGTTAAACATGTTTATTCTTGTTTATATGTTCAATATATATGTAATCTGTTCAATATGTTTCTTTGATATATATGTTCCTTTGTTTTTGGATTTCTTTGATATATATGCAATCTGCTTACTTCTAGTTTATGGAATATTAGGGATTATATTTCTATGATTTGCATACAGGTTTGTAATGATAGGTGGTACATGTATTGACAGGTGTACATCATTGAAACTTAATCATATTTAAGTTGGTTTGGATAGTCATTTGTATAAATGTGATGCTGCAAGTGTGTATTAGTGTGTGGATGTGTTTTTGTGTATTAGGAATATGAGGCTTCTGTTCTTGTAGAATTGGCAAAGGAACCAATTAGGTCTGGATAGTTGTTCTATTCCTGTATTTTCTTCTTTGTGATTCCATATTGCTTTCTTGATATGTTCCAAAATTTTGTGATTCCAACGGCTAGTACACATAAGCTCCAGTTTGTACCATTAGAACTTTGTCAGAAAACTTTGTTTTAGATGATTCTTGTTCTTCTTTTCCATTTTGGTTTGATTTTGATTATGATAAAATTGATGACAATTTGATAAACTTGTGATATTAATTAGTTGGGTTGCCAATTGTTGGGCAAACATTAGGTTGATAAATGGAAATATTCATTTTATAATCGTTATGCCGCCGAAACTTTAAAAAACATATGTTTGTGTTTTAAACTCGTTTCGTTCATTCCAAAACACCTATCTTTGGTAAAACCTACGGTTTGACTTTTAAATAGTCAAACCATTACAAGTAGAGTTTTAAACTTTCCAAAACACCTTTATTTGATTGTAACATACGGTTTTGACTTTTCAATAGTCAAACCATTACACTTAGAGTTTTAAACTCATCCAAAGCTCCTCTAAACCAACGGTTTGACTTTCAAGTAGGCAAACCATTACATGTAGTGTTCAATAGACTTCTAACTTCGTTGATACCTATGGTTTGACTTTTAAATAGTCAAACCATTACAGGTAGGGTTTTAAACTTTCCAAAACACCTTTCTTTGATTGTAACCTACATTTTTGACTTTCCAATAGTCAAACCATTACACTTAGAGTTTAAAAGTCATCCAAAGCTTCTCTAAACCTATGGTTTGACTTTCAAGTAGGCAAACCATTACATGTAGTGTTCAATCAGTCGTTTGATCACTAGTGTGATTTTCTTATGTAGACCTTATTCATAATAATTATATCCTTATTATATGTTTGTACACTCATATTTTTATGTCTTATGATTTATGTACACTTATATCATTGTGTGAGAACCATTCTCTATTTTTAGATGGTGAGACGCGACACTAGGGGTACTAGGGGTAGGGGTAGAGGCTCTAGCAGGGGCAGTAGCAGCTCCGTCGGGCGTGGTGACCCCCGCGCCGACGAGCCAATGGACGAGTCCCCTTTGTTGCAACTACCGACGAGGGACTAGATCAGATCTAGTCTGAGGACGGGCTTGAGACGTCGTCACCTGGAGCGGCCTTGAGGGTTAGAGGCCCCAATATTGCATCACAGACGCCCCATCCGAGTCAGCGATCGATGCTTGTGTTGTCTGCTGGCGGGTAAGTAGATGTGATATATTATTAATTCTAGTACATAATAAACCGATCCTAATGTTTTTTTATGTTGTATATTTTGCAATTGTGAAGGTTTAAGAACCAGTCAGTGGTCCGGAGGGCCACTGCCATCTTTCGGTCTATGTTCGCCGGTCCATGGGCTCATGTTAGGGATGTCCCTGAGGAGCACTATCCACGGATGATGGATCGTTTACGGGTACGTATTTTACTCTATTTAACTAATTGAGTGGATTTATTTTTACTTAATCCAAACAATGTGTATGCAGTTGTATTATAGTTGGTCTCCTGAGATGGACGCCAACGTATTATTTGCATTCCAGCGTACCCTGTCGAATAGGTACGTAGACATGATTAGAGATGTCCGTAATTCGGCTAGGGATAGGGCTTTAGCCATTGATGGTGTCCGGTTCGACGGACATGACTACACGATTCTTAGCGAACACAATCCAGAGTGGATTTGGCATGTTTTTTTGGTTAAGATGATTAATCAGGTTTGTTTTGTTTTGAATACTTGTATCTGGTTGTACTAGGATTTATATTGATTTATGCCTTGTTTTTAACAGGTATGGAACACTGATGCGTTCAGGCGTGTATATGCGGCCAATACGGCCAATCGGACCACCGAGTATGAGGGGATGACATCCAGACAGACGTGCAGATCTATTAGTACCGGTATGCATCGGGATCGCATGGTAATTTATCATCCACTAGACTAAATGTATATAGTTGATGAATATATATATATATATATATGATTTTATTACCTACTAACAATTTAAGTTGTCTATTGTAGAGAGATGCATGGGGACGTGAGCCTACTGGCAACGAGGTTTGGGAGGCTACACACTGCACCAACGGGAAGCTTGTTCCGGGTGCGACTAGTCCACAGATCCTCCGATCTACATTTTCCCAAAGGAAATTCGTATGGCGGTAAGTTCAATTATGTATGTCTAGATTTTTGTTTGTTTTATAAGATAGATATAAATTATAGCAAACTTAGTTTGGGCTGCCAATGTTGGGCAGATGATAGGATTGTTTTGATAAAATTAGGTCATGGATATATAAGTTCAAATTACAGTTGAAATGCTGCCGAATTTTCTATAGGCTAGTTAACTTGACAATGTCTAATTTGGTAAACTATAGGATAACTACCATTGGATTAGGGAGGAGGAGTACCCGGACTTAGCTCTCGGCACTGTACCTCCCAATGACGACGAGTTATGGGAGCGTAGTGTCGGAGGACGGTGTAAAGGCCGTGTGTTTGGATGGGGGACCAGTCATGATCTGTAACACTCGGAATTTCAGGTAAGTCTAGGGACTTTTTTAATCTTATAGTTATGTACCTAATGAAGTAGGATATATCTGTTAATTGCTACTTTTAATAAAGGTCTTATTTTAGGTGTTGATTGGAGACCTTTTCGCGCAAAACCTGAAAACCACAGAAGCGGGGGTGTTTGTGCGACAATGCCCCGGCGACAATGCCATGGGCAATGTCTCCTAAAGCCATCCAGAGGAATGGGGAACCCCTGCGACAATGCCCCGACGACAATGCCCATGGGCAAAGTCGCTGGCCAATGTCGCCTGCATGGCCCAGTCTTCCGATTTTAATTCCAATCTGACCCTCATTTCCACACTTATCTCTAGGGTTTTGGGTTGGTAGATCCATTTATTGATCATCCACACTCATTCACAAGCATTTATTGAAGTATTTGTCAAGGATCCTCACTCTCCTCCATCAAGTCTTCCCTTGGCATTTTCTAGGGTTTCTATTTTCTAGGTTTTAACCAAAACCTATATTGTGAGTTTACTAAACCTTTGTTAAAACTAGATACATATCATAATCTACTACTTGTTACTATCTTGCATCTTAACTTGAAATGTTCATTTCAAATGCTTAAGTATTTGGGGGTTTTCTCTATAAAGACTTGTTTATATCTAACTTGCCATGACTAGATGGAATACATATCTTATTATTAAGATGATTTCTTGCTTGAGACACCATTTGGTGGTATCACAATTACATGATTAAAATGGTGATTGTGCTAGTCTTGTTATTGACATTATATTAAATGGGGATAGTAGCATTGTACCCATGGTTGGTATTGAGATATTCTTGGTTATAATGTGCCTTGAGACCTTCTATAAATTTATGCTAGACGAACCAAGTCAGTAGACACTAGGAGGATCTAGTCTTGGGTGCCACCGTAATGGTATGTACCTAGACCTCCGTCATTCGGGGTGATGCCATGGTTGTAGTCCTCGGATGTGTCGGGCCTTTCGTATGTCACTCGTGGTAGTTGGCATCAAGGTATATCGACTCTTTGGGTGGAACTTGATTGGTGCTATGGGTCTCCCCTATTGACTCTACATTTAATGAACTTTGGTTAACTGCTGATAAGAATTGTAATTGGACTTACATGCTATTTCTTGTACAAACTCACTAGGCTTTTTGGCCTAACATTTGTTTGGTGTCAATGTGTATTTCAGGTTCTAGTGGTGCCGCTTCTAAGCAGGTATAGTTACCCGTGGGTGAGAGCTTGGGGAAGGTGCACTTGGATACACTTTTTGTGAAGACGTTTGGGTCTATAGATGACACCCTTTTTGTAATCTTCTTTCTAGTTTAGAAATTAGATTAGTTGGTTGTTGTCTATTTTCTGATAAATTACAACTGTAATTAAACATGTTTATTTATTCCCCATTTTTGGGAGGCTCGATTGCTTTGGCAAATTTATATACTATATTTCCATTTTCCAGAAATTTTGTTATCCCTATTTTTAGGGTGTTACAAGTTGGTATCAGAGCTTTAGTTTAAGTGAACTAGGTATTGACTTGAGTATACCTAGACTTAAGCTTTAAGCATAGAGTTAAGTTATCCACTTTGGTGTAAAAGTCTTAGGTGGGGAGAGCGTTAGGATTCACGAAATTACACTATTTGAGAGTTGTAATGATGGTGACAAGAATCCTTGTGTATAATTTGTTCATAATTTCACTTAGCTACTGCTATTATGAATGTGTTGTTACGTGAGCATGCTTGAATTACTGTAATTATGATGATTGAAATGTGTAGTAGTACGTACCATGAGTTTAACTCACTTAGTCTTTTCTAAACCTCCTTTCTCGTGCGTGTGTGGCAGATAACCATGGTAAAAACACGAAGTAGACTGCAAAACCCAACGGATGGTCATGTTGAAGATGAGTCTACTGTCGATCATCCTGCTTTGGTCGTGGCTACTAAAGGGCCACCCGCAACCAATGTCCTGGGTGGGGGACCCGAACATATACTGCGACGGAATCTTGAACCCGTTGATCAAGTCATGGAGGAAGTGACTATGGAAACAAGGATAAGGGATAACATGATCCAAGCCATGAATTCGGCCATGGCACAACAACAAGAGTTCTTTATGAAGCTACTGGAGGATAGAGATGCTAGTCACCGACAACCTGAGACGATGGCAGAGAATATAGTGAATGGGTCGGGCGGTGGACCGACCATTGTGATAACTGAGGATCAACTAGAGAATGGAAGCAAAGGAAAGGTCAAGGGATGCACCTACAAAGCTTTTCTGGGATGCAACCCGAAGGAGTTTGCAGGTTCCGCCAATCCGGTTGTTTGTATGTATTGGCTCAAAGAAGTGGAGATGGCTTTTGAGTCTAGTAAATGTGACGTCTCACAACGGGTTAAGTTCGCTTCCCAACTACTTAGGGGTGAGGCTTTGATCTGGTGGAATCTCACACGGTCCGCCCTCACTCCCGAAGTTCTAGCTAAGCTAACTTGGCTGGTTTTCAAACAGAAAATCATGGACAAGTACTGTAGTGAGACATCATTGGACAAACTGGAAGAAGAGTTCAGAGGGTTGAGAAAAGGGACTCTATCTGTCACTGACTACTCCAAGCTTTTCTTGGAAAAACTAAATCTGGTGGGACACCTGGTCCTGATGAGAGGTCAAAGATCAAGGCCAACCAACATGATTTGCCGGCCGGAATGAGGACGGCAGTAAGGAATGCTAGAGGGTTGACACTTCAGGATGTAATCGAGGAGTATTTACTGGTAGAAGACGACTTGGTGGCGGAGAAAGAAGAGAGAGGACAAGTGGGGGATAAGCGAAAGTGGGAAGGGCCATTTGGGACCGTTCGTCAATATAATCCATTTGTAGGTGGGAGAGTTGGAGATAATCGGCGTGAAGATCGATGGTTCCACAAGTGCAAGACCAAGCACTCTGTCCCATGCAATCTAAGATCTCACTCGGATTCCGCCGAATGTGCCAAGTGCGGCAAGAAGGGTCATGACGTTCGGGAATGCCCTATCTGGGGGACGGTATGCTTCGAATGTCGGGAACCGGGACACATGAAGAAGGATTGCCCAAAGCTTGTGGGTGAAAACCGTGGAAGTTCTTTCGGTTTGATGGCACGAGGTAAGCAACCGTCGAGAGCGCCAAGCCGAGCTTTCCGGATGACTACCGAGGAGGCGAAGGAGACCGCCGATGTTGTTTCGGGTACGTTCCTAGTAAACTCCTTGCTCGCTCGTGTGTTGTTTGATTTGGGTGCTACGTGTTCCTTCGTATCGAATAATTTCTGTAAACAGTTCGTCACTCCTATTAGTATTCTTTCCGATGAATTAGTAGTAGAAGTAGCTGATGGGGATCAAGTGATCACCCGGGATCGTTTTTGTGATTGTACTCTAGAGATCGATGGGAATTCATTTGGAATAGACTTGTTACCTACGGCTATAGGGGGATTCGACGTAGTCATAGGTATGGATTGGTTGTCAAGGTATAAGGCCAACATCTTTTTCTCCAAAAAGATGATCCAAGTGCCTTTGTCGGGAAACGGTGTGGTCACCATCTACGGGGAGAAAGGGAAGGGAAGTAACCCTATCATCTCCTCTCTTAAGGCTCGCAAATTTCTAGCGAAGGGTTACCCTTCGTATTTGGCTTACGTAGTGGACACGAAGAAGGAGAAGAAGTCGGTGGGGAACGTGAAGATTGTACAAGACTATCCGGACGTGTTCCCGGAAGATTTACCCAGGTTACCGCCGAAACGACAAATTGAGTTCCAAATTGACCTCACTCCGGGAGCGGCTCCGATAGCTCGTCCACCCTTTTGTTTGGCCCCGACAGAAATGCGGGAGATGATGACGCAACTTCAAGAGCTTCTTGAGAAGGGATTCATTCGACCGAGCTCGTCACCTTGGGTAGCTCCAGTTCTATTCGTGAAGAAGAAGGTTGGGTCCATGCGAATGTGCATCGACTATCGGGAATTGAACAAAGTCACGGTAAAGAACAAATACCCATTACCTCGCATCGACGACCTTTTTGATCAACTCCAAGGTGCGAGATGCTTTTAAATATTGACCTTAGGTCCGTTTACCACCAAGTAAGGGTGAAAAAGGAGGACATTCCAAAGACGGATTTTCGAACACGCTACGGACACTACGAGTTTTTGATGATGCCCTTTGGCTTGACCAATGCTCCAGCCGTATTCATGGATTTGATGAACCGTGTGTGTCGCCCATTCTTGGACAAGTCTGTGATTGTCTTCATCGATGACATCCTGATCAACTCAAAGAATGAGGCCGAACATGAGAAACATCTACGAGAGGTGCTAGAAATTCTCCGAAAAGAGAAGTTGTACGCGAAGTTCTCAAAGTGCGAGTTTTGGCTCCAAGAAGTACAATTCTTGGGCCACGTGGTGTCTGAAGACGGGGTAAGGGTAGACCTGACAAAGATAGAGGTGATGATGAGTTGGGAACCGCCAACGAATCCGACGTAAATTCGAAGTTTCTTGGGGTTGGCGGGTTACTACAGGCGTTTCATTCAAAACTTCTCCAAGATAGCTTCGCCGCTCACCTCACTCACAAGAAAGAATGTCAAGTTTCTTTGGACCGATGCGCAAGATCAAGCCTTCCAAACGCTCAACAAAAAGGCTGTGTGAAGCCCCTATTCTATTCCTTCCTGAAGGATCGGATGACTTCGTAGTGTATAGCGATGCTTCCAAGATGGGTCTAGGGTGTGTGCTAATGCAACGGGGAAAAGTAATAGCTTATGCGTCGGTCAACTAAAAGACCACGAAAAGAACTACCCGACTCATGACTTAGAATTGGCGGCGGTGGCCTTTGCATTGAAATTATGGCGGCACTATTTGTATGGGACGAAGTGTACTCTCTTTACAGATCAGAAGAGTCTTAAGTACATTTTCGATCAAAAAGAACTCAACATGCGGCAAAGAAGGTGGCTTGAGCTACTAAAGGACCACGATTGTGATTTGCTCTACCATCCCGGTAAAGCCAACGTGGTGGCGGATGCGTTGAGTCGTAGGAGCTATGATGGTGGTGTCAAATTATCCCTCACTAGAATCAATGTAGTATCGAGTCTGTTGGAGAGCATCAAGACGTGTCAAATGGAAGCACTCAAAGAAGAAAATCTCAAATCCGAGATTATGATGAAGCAAAGGGAAATCTTGACGGAAGACGGTCGTGGACTTAAACTCTTTCAAGGTCGAATTTAGGTACCAAAGTTTGGTGGAAATCGGGAGTTACTTCTAGAAGAAGCGCATAAGTCAAAATATTCTATACATCCCGGTAGTACCAAGATGTATAGAGACTTAAAGTTGAACTATTGGTGGCCGGTGATGAAACAAGACGTGGCCAACTACGTGGAGAGGTGTGTCACGTGTCTTCAAGTCAAGGCGTAACATCAAAGACCGTACGGAAGTTTACAACCGTTGTCCATTCCCGAATGGAAGTGGGACAACATCACCATGGACTTCGTAACAAAGTTACTGAAGACCTTGTGAGGTCATGATATCATATGGGTGATCGTAGATCGTTTAACCAAGAGTGCGCATTTCCTTGCTATGCGAGAGACCTTTCCAATGGAGAAATTGGCCAAGCTCTATATCGATGAGGTGGTGTCGAGGCATGGAGTCCCGCAATCTATCGTATCGGATCGGGACAGTCGGTTCACATCGAACTTTTGGGCTAGCTTACAAAAAGAGTTGGGCACCAGATTAAATCTGAGCACGGCGTACCATCCTCAAACGGATGGTCAAAGCGAGAGAACGATTCAGACGCTCGAGGACATGTTGAGGTCATATGTCATAGATTTCGGAGGAAGTTGGGACTCGCGCCTACCTTTGGTGGAGTTCGCTTATAATAACAGTTACCATTCTAGTATTGTAATGGCACCGTTTGAGGCGTTGTATGGACGAAAGTGTAGAACCCCGGTTTGTTGGCTCGAAGCGGGCGAAAAGAAATTCACCGGACCGAAAATAGTTCAAGAAATGGCAGACTGTTGGGAACTGAAGAATTCATCAAGTATGGTTAATGCTGCTAGTTCAAAGTTACTACTGCTAGAAGACTTAAAGGTTAATACTGCTGAGTGTTACTACTGCTAGTAGTTAATACTGCTAGTCAAAGTTAGTGTTGCTTGAACAAAGTTAGTACTGCTTAGCTAGTTAGTACTGCTAGTAGTTAGTGCTGCTTAGTAGTTAATGCTGCTAGAAGAGATTAATGCTGCTGAAGATTAATACTGCTTATAAGATGGAGATTCGCATGGAAGGATAACAGCTGGATGGACTGAAGATTATGGAAGGCTTAGAGATATACATGGAAGATATACTGAAGATATGTTTATTTATTGTAATTATCTTTGTGATTAGTAGATATATAGAAGATATAGAATGAATTCTAAGTTTGAGTTCGAGAGAGAAGATCAACCTCAAGGCATAGTTCCTAATTCTAGAGAAGTAGAATTCGTATTGGTGAGACTGTTCATCAATATTGAGGTAGAGTGTGTAATCTTGTAACTTCAAAGCATTCAATACAAGTTTACAAGTTGTTAATCATATACTGTTTTGGTTTACTGTTTTATTGAATATCAAAGTGTTATTCCGCAAACTTCTTTGATATTGTTTCTGAGAATTATTTCTTGTTAAGAATTCGATCCTGTCAAGTGGTATCAGAGCTAAACTCTCTCAGAAACATCTATTCATCATGGAAAATCTTACAGAATCAAGCAGTACTTTGATCTCTAAGGTTCCAATGCTCAAACCCAGTGAGTTTGACATGTGGAAGATCAGAATTAGACAATACATTCTTCTCACTGACTACTCAATGTGGGATATCATTGAGAATGGTCCTTCTGAAGCAGGAAAGATAGGACCAGATGGGAAAAGACCTCCACCAAAGACAGATGGTGAGAGGAAGATCAGACAGACAGAGATGAAGGCCTTGAGCACTTTGCTCTTGGCCATCCCCAATGAATATCAGCATCAATTTTGCAACTACACTGATGCTCAGATTCTCTGGAATGCTCTAGAGAAAAGATTTGTTGGAACTAAAAGCATCAAAAGAAATCAAAGAGATGTTCTAAAGCAGCAATATGAGAACTTCACTTCCTCAAAGAATGAGTCTATGACTCAAACCTTTGATAGGTTCAACAAACTCATAGGTGAACTGGCTACTGTAGGAGTAAAGATGGAACAAGATGATATCAACAGAAAGTTCCTCAGATCTCTTGGGGATGAATGGACTATGTACACTGTATCATATAGACAGAGTGACAATCTGGAAGAGAAAGAACTTGATGATCTATATAATGATCTAAGAGTTTTTGAAACTGAGGTAGAAACCAAGAAGAAGACCTCTGGTTATATCCACAATGCTGCACTTCTCTCAGCATCCACTGATACTACTACAAACTCTGAAGCAGTTAGTACTGCCAGTGGAGTAAGTTCAGAAAAAGGCACTGAAACTATCTTTGAAGCCTTTTTGTCCAGTCATAGCAGCAATTCTATGATTAATGATGATCTGGATCAAATTCACCCTGATGACCTGGAGGAGATGGATATTAAATGGCAGATGGCCATGTTATCAATGAGGGTAAAGAAGTTCATTAAAAGAACAGGAAGGAATAACTTCTCTCAAAGAAGAGAAGATGGAGCTGGTTTTGACAAGACTAAGGTGGAATGCTATAAGTGTCACATGAAAGGACACTTTGCTAGAGAATGCAGGAGTGTTGTTCCAAACAACAACCACCAACAAGCTCAGAATGGAGGCTACAATCAAAACAAGAATTCTGCTCAAGCCCTTGTTTCCCAACAAGGAATGGGATTTGACTGGAGTGATCAAGCTGAGGAAGCCATTCAGAATCAAGCTCTTATGGCAGAAGTGTCTGATCTTCCCTCTGAGGTAATTTCTAATCTTTGCACTAAATCTTGCATAGACACTGTCAAAAGATACAGGGATCACAATCAAAGTATGTGTGATGACCTCAAAAGATTAGAAAAGGACAGAAGAGATTATGTGTTGATAGTAGAGAGATTTGAAGAGCAAATCAAAGGCTTTCAAGCTAATGAACTTCAACACTCTTATGACACAAACTATTGGATGTGGGAAAAGAATGAGTTCGAGAGAGAAGATCAACCTCAAGGCATAGTTCCTAATTCTAGAGAAGTAGAATTCGTATTGGTGAGACTGTTCATCAATATTGAGGTTGAGTGTGTAATCTTGTAACTTCAAAGCATTCAATACAAGTTTACAAGTTGTTAATCATATACTGTTTTGGTTTACTGTTTTATTGAATATCAAAGTGTTATTCCGCAAACTTCTTTGATATTGTTTCTGAGAATTATTTCTTGTTAAGAATTCGATCCTGTCAAGTGGTATCAAAGCTCAGATTCATGATAAGATGAAGCCTGGTATTGGATACAACAATACACCTCCTCCTTACAACAACAACTATATCTCTCCTACTTCAGACTTGTTAGAAACCAAGGAGAAAAAGGACTTGTTTGAGGAAGCTCTTAAGATAGATCCTTTGTATGAGGTAGTAGTTAAGGATTTGACTGAGAAAGAAGCTAGTAAGAATAAGGATAATACTGTGAGTAAAAAGATACCATTAGAAAACAATATTATCACCAATGAGGGATGTGGGAAAATCTGGATCAAGTCCAAGGAGATTGAGCAGACAAAAGGAAAGGATAACAAGGTCCATTACAAACAAACCACAGTTGTGAATCCTGGATCTTGTAAACAGTGTGCTTGCAATACAACTAAGAGCCTAAATTCTGGTATAAAAAGAGGTAATCAAAGAAACTGGAATAATCAATGGGCTCAGAAACAAGGAGTTGATCTGAATAAGATCAATAGACCAAAACCTTGTTTCATATGTGGCAAGTTGAATCATTTGGCTAAGTATTGTTACTTTAACCCTATTAACCAACAGATGAACTTTCAAAGATTTGTGCAAAAACCTGTTGGTTATAGGAAGGCTGGAAAGAAACATGTGATAAAGAAATCTTTTGAAAGTAAAGGCACTTTGAAAAATAAAGTTTTAAAAGAAAGTATTTTACTATGGGTACCTAGAAGTACTAACAGTGTTAGTACTGCTAACAATATTAGTGCTGCTAACATAGTTACTACTGCTAACAGTGTTAGTACTGCTAACAATATTAGTGCTGCTAACATAGTTACTACTGCTAACAGTGTTAGTACTGCTGAAAATATTAATGCTGCTAACACAGTTTCTACAGCTAACAAGGTTAGTACTGCTAAGCATGCAAGTGCTGCTAAGGCAGTTGGTACTTCTAAAACCAGTATTGCTTCTAGCAAAAATATTTCCAAGCCTATTATTGTGACAAAATACTCCAAGTATGAGGAATCAAACTTTAAAAATCTGGTCAAGAAAGAATGCAAGTATTTTGATAAGAAAGGGGTACCCAAGACCACTTTGGCTTGGGTTCCTAATTCATACTAACTGATCTATCTTATGTGCAGGGCAACCAACAGCTCAAGGGAAAGAGCATATGGCATGTTGATAGTGGTTGCTCTAGGCACATGACAGGCAACATGTCATGCCTTCAGGATTTCAAACATATCAATGGAGGACATGTTGCATTTGGAGATAATCTTACTGGTGGTAAGATAAGTGGAAAAGGTAATGTCACCAAAGGTAAGATGACATTTGAAGATGTCTACTATGTTGATCAATTAAAGTACAACCTGTTAAGTGTATCACAGGTATGTGACAAACAACATAGTATATTATTTACAAACACAGAGTGTATGATCCTTGCTCCAGGGTTCAAAGTAGTTGATGACAGCATGATACTACTTAGAACTCCAAGAAAGGACAATGTTTATTGTCTAGATATGGACAATGTTGATAGTGATTCATCCCTGAACTGTCTTGTTTCAAAAGCTTCTGTAGATGAATCCTCTCTATGGCACAGAAGGATGTGTCACATGAATTTCAAGACTATGAACAAACTTGTTAAAAACAACCTTGTAAGAGGTTTACCTTCAAAAGTCTTTTCATGTGATGATCATTGTGTTGCTTGTCTTAAAGGCAAACAACACAAAACTTCTCATAAGACCAAAGAGTTAAATTCTATTTCTTCTTGTCTCCAATTATTGCATATGGATCTGTTTGGTCCTACAAATGTTATGAGTATAGGAAAGAAATCTTACTGCTTGGTTATTGTTGATGATTACTCCAGATTTACTTGGGTACATTTTCTAAGGACTAAGGATGAGACCAGTGGACTTATCAAATCCTTTATTCTAAGAATTGAAAACCAAACTAATCAAAGAGTAAAAGTCATTAGATCAGATAATGGAACTGAATTCAAAAATCTGGATCTAAACACCTTTTGTGAAGAAAAAGGCATTGAGAGACAATATAGTGCTCCTAGGACTCCTCAACAGAATGGTGTTGCTGAAAGGAGAAATAGGACACTAATAGAGGCTGCTAGATCTCTGTTGGCTGATTCAAAGTTGCCAATTACCTTCTGGGCTGAAGCAGTTAATACTGCTTGTTATGTCCAAAACAAAGTTCTAGTGGTCAAGCAAAAGAACAAGACCCCTTATGAGCTTTTAAATAAAAGAAAACCTTTCATTGGTTTCTTCAAACCTTTTGGGTGTCCTTGTACAATTCTCAATACCAAATCTCACTTAGGTAAGTTTGCTAGCAAAGCAGATGATGGATTTCTTGTTGGCTACTCATCTCAGAGTAAGGCTTACAGAGTTTTTAACTCTTCTTCCAGAATAATTGAAGATAGTGACAATGTCAAATGCAATGAGAACACACCAAATCCAATTGGGTCTGGTCCTCAGTGGCTATTTGATATTGACTCACTAACTAATTCTTTTGGTTTCAGTAGTGATGATTATACAGAAACAGGTAAAGAAGGCTCCTTCTCTTCTTGTACCATCACCTACTCAGCCTTTAAGCCCTCTATTGGAGCATTCTCCAGTAGAGAATATCCAAAGGGAATCCACAGGGGTGTCTCCCAACCCAAAGGAGGTGCTCTCTGAGGATGAGGTAGAGCATATGGGTACTGAGGCTGCCACTACTTCTGCTAGCACAGAGAAGGACAGTGGTACCATAAATAAGACCTCACCCATGGCAACTTTGAATGAGCAATCATTCAAAGGTCCCTGGTGCCAAGAAACCACGGGGGTGGATAGTGCTTCTGCTAGGCAGAAGACTTCCACTACTAAAAGATCCAATGATCCTTCAAAAGAGGGTAACACTTCTAGAGAAGGTGAGGACAGATATAACTACCAGGAATTGATGGATACAATGGGAAACATCAACCTAGATGTTATGAAACAAGGAAAAGATATAGAGGAGATGAAGCTGGTGATCCTGTCACAACAAGTCCAGATTGAAAAACTAAAGAAGATGGTGACCAGGCTGATTCAAAAGAAGAAAAGGAAACAGTTTGTGCTAAAAAGAAGGGAACCAGTGTCTGATGCTCCCAAAAAGGGGGAGTCAGAGGCTGAAGTAAACCTGGATGAGAAAAAAGAAAAAGTTGAGGGGGAGCATGATGGGGAGAAGAACAGTATTGAGGGGGAACTAGAAGCAGAAACTGAAAGAAACTCAGAGCAAGCAGCAGAAACTGTTAGTGCTGCTGAAACTTCACAAGCAGCAGTAACAGAGTTAACACCAACAGAGGTTGAAGTAGCTGAAATGCTCATCAAAGCAAAGAATGACACTTCCAAAGCAAAGGGAGTGGTCATAAATGAAGGGGGAGCAAAGAAAAGAGAAAAGAAAGAAATGGCTGCAGAAGCAAAGAATAAGGGAAAAGCAAAAATGATAGAATCTGATCAATCATCTAAAAAGCAAAAGATGATTGAGTCAGATGAAGCATTAGCAAAGAAAATGCAAGAAGAGTTAGAACAAACAGAAAAGGAGCAGGTTGAAAAAGACAGAGAAATGGCCAGAGCACTTGCAAATGAGTTAAATCAAGTATTCCAGAAAGGGTTGGAAACAGAAAAGGCAAAACAAAGAGCATTGGTCTTAAGAAAGGCTATGATGACCAGAACAAGTGCTAAGAAGAGAAGACCTTCACAAACTTACCTTGCAACTCAGGAAAGAAACAAAATGATAACTTTCTTGAGGAGTGCAATTGGGGTAAAGAAAGAAAAGTTTGTGAAGATGACTTTTGATCAAATCAAGGATCTTTATGAAAAAGAAATGGGGAAGTTGAAGGGTAATGAAAAGGATAGAATGGAGTTTGAAAAGAAGGCCAAGGAGAGTCATGATGTGAATATCAATCAACCATTCCCTGAAAGTGAAGAGGGAACTCCTATCAATGAAAAGGCAGAGAACAAGGAAGAAAAGAAGAAGGAAGCTACTTTAGGGCAAGTTCAAAAGACTCTGAAAAGAACCAAAATGATGGATAAAAGAAAGAAGAGTGTAAAGAAGCCTAGAGTAGAAGAAGAGCAAAAGGTTGCTGAAGAAGAAGAGGCACCTCAGAATGAAGCTAAATCTCAGGAAGTACCACAGAGTTCAGATGCAAACATGTACATGGTGATATTGGATAAAATTCCAAAGCCTATCTCAGCTGAACCTGTTGGATTCAAACCTCCTGAAGTTATTCATTGGGATACTATGGAGGTGGATGGCAAAGAGTACATCAGATTGAAAAGAAATGATGAGAAGTATGAAGTCTACAGCACCTGGAACAAAATTGTCAGAGAGTGTTCAAGATCTGATTTGGAAGAAATGTTTGAAGTGGGGATGAAAATTTATGCAGATCAGTTGACAGCTCCAGGGTTACCTATAGTGAAGCTGGTCATGGAATACTTGTGCATGTTATTCAATCCAGAAGCAGTGAAGCACTTAATCAGAGATGTGTTCAAAACTGTTAGAGGATGGACTCTCTATGAAAGGAGTGGAGTCTATGAACTAGCATTGGATACTTTTCACATGGAGTACTACTTGATGGATAGGGTCTACAATCACACAAATATAAAGCTTCATGCCATGTTGAATAAGAAGTTGGGTTGTGCACCAAATTCAGAAATGGCAAAGTATCTAATTCAGAGAACTATCAATCAGAGTATGGGACTGGATCCTAACATTGGAGTAGATCAATGAAGATTTTGGGAGCATCTGAAGAACTTGACTTCTCTTCCTAAAAGTCAAGTTAGGGGGAGATTGTTGGGAACTGAAGAATTCATCAAGTATGGTTAATGCTGCTAGTTCAAAGTTACTACTGCTAGAAGACTTAAAGGTTAATACTGCTGAGTGTTACTACTGCTAGTAGTTAATACTGCTAGTCAAAGTTAGTGCTGCTTGAACAAAGTTAGTACTGCTTAGCTAGTTAGTACTGCTAGTAGTTAGTGCTGCTTAGTAGTTAATGCTGCTAGAAGAGATTAATGCTGCTGAAGATTAATACTGCTTATAAGATGGAGATTCGCATGGAAGGATAACAGCTGGATGGACTGAAGATTATGGAAGGCTTAGAGATATACATGGAATATATACTGAAGATATGTTTATTTATTGTAATTATCTTTGTGATTAGTAGATATATAGAAGATATAGAATGAATTCTAAGTTTGAGTTCGAGAGAGAAGATCAACCTCAAGGCATAGTTCCTAATTCTAGAGAAGTAGAATTCGTATTGGTGAGACTGTTCATCAATATTGAGGTTGAGTGTGTAATCTTGTAACTTCAAAGCATTCAATACAAGTTTACAAGTTGTTAATCATATACTGTTTTCGTTTACTGTTTTATTGAATATCAAAGTGTTATTCCGCAAACTTCTTTGATATTGTTTCTGAGAATTATTTCTTGTTAAGAATTCGATCCTGTCACAGACAAAGTGAAAGAAATTCAAGAACGATTGAAGGTGGCTCAAGACCGACAGAAAAGTTATGCAGATAAGAAGAGAAGACCGATCGAATTCCAAGTGGGCGATCGTGTCATGTTGAAAGTGTCTCCATGGAAAGGAATTATTCGGTCTGGGAATAGAGGCGAGCTTAGTCCCCGTTTTCTCGGACCCTTCGTCATCTTAGAGAAAATTGGGCTACAAGCTTACCGGTTGGATCTGCCACCCGAGATGGATGGAATCCATCCTACCTTCTACGTATGTTATCTTCGGAAGTGTCTAGCCGATGAAGAGAGTATGATTCCTTTGTCGGAAATGCGTGTGGATAATAGGAATCGTTGCTTGGAAGAACCGGAGCCAATCTTGGAATCAAAGACGAAGAGGCTATGACATAAAGACGTGGTCATGGTCAAGGTGCAATGGAAGCACCATTGTGGTGCTAACATCACGTGGGGGTCCGAGGAGGACATGAAAAAGCGTTATCCCCGTTTGTTTATTTCGGAATGAGATTTCGGGGACGCAATCCAAATTAGGCGGGGAGGATTGTAACACTCGGAATTTCAGGTGAGTCTAGGGACTTCATTAATCTTATAGTTATGTGACTAATGAAGTAGGATATATCTGTTAATTGCTACTTTTAATAAAGGTCTTATTTTAGGTGTTGATTGGAGACCTTTTCGTGCAAAACCTGAAAACCACAACAACGGTGGGTGTTTGTACGACAATGCCCCGGCGACAATGCCATGGGCAAAATCGCTGGGCAATGTCACCTAAAGCCATCCAGAAGGATGGGGAACCCCTGCGACAATGCCCCGACGACAATGCCCATGGGCAAAGTCGTTGGGCAATGTCGCCCGCGTGGCCTAGTCTTCCGATTTTAATTCCAATCTGACCCTCATTTCCACACTTATCTCTAGGGTTTTGGGTTAGTAGATCCATTTATTGATCATTCACACTCATTCAAGAGAATTTATTGAAGTATTTGTCAAGGATCCTCACTCTCGTCCATCAAGTCTTCCCTTGGAATTTTCTAGGGTTTATGTAACCCCCTGATTTTTAGAAAGGTAAAATTTCAAGTTATTATAGAAATCAGTATTTTAAGAGAAATATAAGATATAAGATTTTGGGCTTGAATCTTGGATTTTATAGTCTTGTTGGATGAATGATTCAATTACAAGTCCAACGGTTTTTTCCGGAGCAAAAGCAGAGTTAAAACAAAGAAGTTATGGCCAAAACAGTGATCGGGTATGAAAAACGAAGAAATCAAGCGAGCAATGCCTAATGCGAATTTAGGGCGACTTTACCCGCATGGAACACGCATTCGCGTCTGTCAGCTCTAAAAAGTCGATTTTTGGGGGTCTTCTTCATATTCATTACCCCAATACTTCTCTTAAACCATTTTCTCTCATTTTGGCGATCTTTGGGAGCTTAGGGTCCGATTCTTTGGCTTTGGAGGAGCATTCTTGGTGGATGGAAGGGTTAAGGGTAAGGCACTCTTCTTCATCACTTCACCATTGTCATCTTCAACCTCAAGCTTCATTTTGGGTTTTCTAGGTTTTCATCAAAACCTAAGTGGTAAGTGTATCCCTTCCAATTATAAACCTTAATATAAGTTATAAATACCTTTTTGATGGTTCCCTAGTGTTTGGTTTCTCTAATTTCAGTTTGGAATATTTTGGAAGATTTAGGTTAAAATTAGGGTTTTGGCCAAAATGGAGATTTTGATGTAAAATGATTTGGGGAACTATTCTTAAGGTATGAATAAGTATATTTATGGTTGAAATTTGTGGATCTAGGTTTTGGAAGGATTTTGCTCATGGATTCAGATTTCTTCAAGAAAGCTTAAGTTGGAGTAAAATCTAGATTTAGCCTACATCTAAACAAGGTGAGTTCAAGTTGATTTGTGAAAACGTTGTACATGCCAAAATGTTTATTTTAAAGTATTTATGTGTTTTACATGAAACTATAATTTGTTGAATCATTTGGTGGGTTTTGATCATCTGAGTGCTTGGCTTCAAAAACTTGGTAAAACCCCCATATTTGGGATTTTTGGGATATCTTGGACAAGGAGTCATTTTAAAGTGTTCTTGACGAATTATTTCTTAAATGGAACTTATTTGGTAAAATAGAATTTTAGTTCTTGTTTGGGTAAAAGGTATAATTTTGTGTTATGGGACGTTTTGAACGAATAAAGAGTACAAACCTATTTGTAAAACCTTTTGTCCTGACTTAAACTGTGTTGGAGTCTATTCAATTATTTTGGAGCGTGTGATTGCATGGCATGGGCCGAGTACGTTTATTATGTGAAAAACGTTAATCATTGGTCAAAAGGAGTTTTGAGCATTTTGGCTCGGTGTCGACTTAAAAGAGTCTTGAGGACACTTGTCCGGTTTTGAATGGCTCAACTAGCCCCATCATGATGTACGTACTAATATACCTTGTTGCATTTTGGTGTTGGTTACATGCTCGAGTGTGTTGGTCATTTCGGGTTAGGCATGTAATGGTAGACTATGTTGCATTGGATCCATAGGCACGTAAGTCAGTCTGTTTTGGGTGGTCCATTGGGTACTACGGGGTTAAACTCCAGTACCCATGTTTTATGACTGGAAACTTTACAAGTGATCGCTAGGAGGGTTGAGTCTATTAGTGCTACCGGGGAAGTAGGCGCTAGGACCTTCGCCACTTGAAATAATACCTGGGAGGTAGTCTTTAAGTGTGTCGGGCCTTCGGGATGGAGTTCTTCGGAATGTTTCATCAAGGTCAACTGACTTGGGGCGACGCTTGTTAAAGAAGTCGTAGGGACACCTGACTGTGAAGTCGTGAGGTGTCATGCGATTAACGTTGCATGGGAGACATACTTCTATGTTCCTCCACCCTCAACGGATACGGTTCGCCCCCGTTGTCGGCTATTAGTACTTTAAATATAAGGATGTCTTACTTTGTTGTCATTGGTTCTTTATGGTCGACAGTGAATGAGGGCCTTAATATTGGATCTTCCTAATCGTATATTAAGGTTTGAATGAATTATGTCATTCCTATGTTTTGGTAGTTAGATTCCTTTCGTTTACGGTCGCGTGAGTATTGGACCTAGCGTCCATGTTTTCGGACGTACGGTATATGTGGTTTTGATGATGATTCATGGGTCGAGTGTTTTGCCCCACCCGCACTTGGGTGTCTTGGGATACAACATTTTATCTACGTTTCTTAAATGAGAGTCATTTCATATTCATGTTTCGAGTTAGTTTAAGTTGCAACAATTTATAAAGCATGTTTGAAATGAGGTGTCCATCTTTGAAAGTGCATGACATTGGAAAAGAGTTGTTTCTACGTTTAAAGTACATCAATTGAAAGGTCATGATTTTAAGCGAAGTTCATTATTTTAAAGATATTTACTCATGTAAAACTCTTGAGCTCACTAGGCGTTAGCCTAACCTTTTTATTTGTCGGCATGTGCAACATGTTCCGGTTAGGAATAGTTCTAGTATCTCAGTGAAGGGAGGAGTGCCTTTTATGCACCCGAGGAGTGAGTAGCTTGTTGAAGTTTTCCGCATTAGGTTATGGAGAGCAGCTTGTATTTGGGTTAAGTGACACCCGATTTCAATTTAGTTGTACATATTAATGGAGTTTTATATTTGTCAAGATTAATTATAGAACTCATAGTTGAGACATATAGAGTTTTGGATCGTAAGAGAAAGTTTCATTTCTTACTTGATGTTATGTTTAAAAATTTTAATTAGTTGCTCTTACCAAATTCGAGGGTGTTACAAGTTGGTATCAGAGCTTAAGTTTGAGAGAATTAGGTGTTGGTTTTTAGCGCATAGACTCAAACTAGTGTTCTTTAAAGTGATCGAAAGTGAGGTTGCACCATTAGGTACCTTAAGATAAGATACTTTGGGATTGATAGAGCCGCTAGAAACGAGAAACTTGTTGAGGATAACAAGGATGATCATATACGGTACGTTCATAATGGCACCTGGCCAGTGTTATGGTGAACCTACATGTTACATAGGTATACTTGAACTGCCTTAGTATGATGACCATTGGGGTAGTAAATGAGTCTCTAAGCGTGTAGTCAATAGAAGAGTAGGTGATTATAGTATTGTCAACTTAGAGTGATGGTTAAGTACGATGAATACACTAAGTTGACCTTTTGGGTCGGAATTATTGGGGGAATTAGAATCATAGGCTTGATAAATTGGCTTTATTTCAAGGAGAAATTGTAAGTTAATCAAATTAGCGTGATTATTGCTTTGAGATGTTTGATGCATCCGGATGTCGATAGTGTGGCTAGGAAAATTGAGAAGCGTGGTCCTAAGATATTGAGTGCCGACCAAATCTATGCATGAGATCTATTTCTAAAATAAGTTTGCATCAATTGTTTCTCATGTTTTCAAAGCATAAAGTGAGTTATGTTACGAAGTCTTGGTAAAGCATTTAATACACATCATATTTTAAACCGTGAGTTTAAGCATACATGAAATTGTTTTGTTGCACGTGGTTGCAAATATTTTATTGAAAATCTCTTCATCCCCGTTTCGTGTCTAACACTATTTTTGGGGCATTGTAATATCCGCGTTTAATGTTATTTAGGGTATTGGGCATGTAACTGAGAAATTTTAACCTTAACATTGGATCTCCTCCACGTATGTTAAGGTTTTAAAGGAAAAGTTATTCCCGTGTTTTTGCATCGGAGTTTTCTTGGAAATTTTATTCCGTGTGAGTTTTGTCGAGTTTTATGAAATACTATTTTATGACGTTTTGCTACGCGTGAGTGAACTTGAAATGCGTAAGTTTAGTTTTATGGCGTATTAATTTACGGGTTATTAGGCGTCGTGTCTCATGCAGGTTTTGTGAATAGTGTCACTTTATTTTACATTGCAACGAAAGGGAAACTCTTAAAATTCTAACATTTTAGACATATGGTCGTTTTATGCTTTTATGTTGGGAAACGAAAATTTTGACACCGTTCGATTTTAGGGTTAATGAGTTTTATGAAAATTCAGTTGGGTTTTATAGCGTTTATTTTACGACATTTTGCGTCGCGTAGAAAAAATTTTGGAACGCGTATATTTGATTTATTGTGTGCAATAACTTTTGGGTAGTTGTTTAACATCATTGTCTTATGCGGGTTGTGCACGAGTCATTTTGCAACCGTACGGGATGTCTTAAGAGTTGTAATGTCGCATGATTGCATCTTGAGTTTTATACAAGTATATTTGTACACTATTTGGCATTTGGATTGATTTACACTTGCGTGTGAGTAAACATATGAAAGATCTAGGAACATTCGAGTTGAACTGTTGTTTTGAGCATACCTCAATTGTGGATTTTATTGTTATAGTCCCACGCAATGCACTATATTGATTTACTCGTATTCGTGGCATTATAGTCACCATTTTTGGCCAAAGAGCGTTTTATCCATGCGGTTAAAAGTTTGAAGTCGATCTGAACTATTTTATGTTTGACCAAATCACAAACACTTATCGTCTTGCAAAATTGTAAAATAATCTGAGGCAGGCGAGTCTTGTCGAGACGATTTGTTTCCATGTCATTTTATAGTGAAAAGGATAAATTTTGTAGCTTGAAATTATGAAGTTCCTATTTTGAAGTTTATACAAATAATCTTTCATGTCATCTTACGGCATATATTTATGCATGCTAGGACCATGGTGGTCCATTTGAAAAAGTTTTGGTTTGTACCCTTGTTTTCTATCATTGTTAGCGTGAGTAACGATTAAATGCTTTTTGAAATGTTTTTTTGTAATAAGTGTGGTGTTTATTGGCACTTCACGAAATTATCGAGTAAAGAGTAGTGGGTTATAATCGTATAATAAATTGTTATAAAACTTTTGTGTTTAAAAGCTTTACAAAATTCCAAATTGGCATAGTAGTTGAAAAACCTTGAACTTAGTAGAACTGTAGATTTGAATCCCTTCCATGAAAGGAGTTGTAATCAGGACTAGAGGAGTCATTGGAAAATGAAGCGTCGGATTACCGACCCGTGGTCAGTTGCGAATTTTGGATTTCAGATTATGAATCGGTACATACACAAGTAATTGAAGTATTAGATTTGTGTATTCTCCCATATATAAGTGGTGATCTTTCTGTTTCGGTAAATATTCGGAATAAATCATTGTGTGGTTGCTTGATTTCGGTGGGATATGAAATGTTGGGTCGATTTTCGACATCATGCTAGGTGTTGGTGGTGTATCATCCTAATGAGCCTTTGGGAATAAAGAGAATATTGTGGTTCATTTGTTAGAAATGTAAGATTGGGAATTTTAGTGCCATGATTAGGTGTCAACCCTAATATGACAATGCCTCTGAAATGAAATATTTGACGGTATATTCACGTCTTCGGTATTACCATTTTGGTTTTAGGCGTCGACTTGTATTTTGAGGTCAATGAATCTTTAGAATGTTGGAGGTGCTCCCATTGGATCATAAGAAGTTTTTGCCTCACAATGGTAGAGTTCTAAGGGGACTTGATGTTGGTAATTAAGAATTGATGTTTGTGATTTTCTTGATGTGGTAAGGATTTTGATGGCAGAATGTTTGAGGTTTGAGAATAAATCGGAGTTGCGTGATAGCCTAATCTGAATTAGCCAACTCCCCGAAAAGTGTATTGGTACGTCCTTGGGAATAAGGCTTTACCAATAATCAAGGGTGAATTATTAAGCAATTTGGGGAATTCTTTGGGTTGGTGTTGGTCATTGGAACACGGATTCAGAACCGTGTTAAGCTGGAATGAGTAGTCAATGAGAAGTTGAGGTCAGAAGTGACTCATGAGTTCGTATGAGCCACCTAAGGTTGGGAGGCAACCGAGATCGTATGGGTATAAATTGCCCAGTAAGGTTCGGCGTTCACTCTACTATGAGTGCGACGTATCAATGTGGATACTAGAGGTGAAAGCCACGGTATGACAGTTTCGGTAGGAGGTTAACGAGATTTAGTTCAACGACTTATGGGTTAGAGGCAACCCCTTAGAAAGGGAGATAGTCGTTTTGTGAGAATGGTATCATTAAGAACTATGATTAGTTTGTTATCCTTTGGGGACCGAGGAAACCCGATAAGTGTTGAGAGTGGTAATGAAATTGTTGTGTAGGAACTAAATTTCGAGGACGAAATCTTTTCTAAGGTTGGGAGGATTGTAACACCTCAATTTTTAGAAAGGTATAATTTCAAGTTATTATAGAAATCAGTATTTTAAGAGAAATATAAGAAATATGATTTTGGGCTTGAATCTTGGATTTTATAGTCTTGTTGGATGAATGATTCAATTACGAGTCCAACGGTTCTTTACGGAGCAAAACCAGAGTTAAAACGAAGAAGTTATGGCGAAAACAGTGATCGGGCATGAAAAACGAAGAAATCAAGCGAGCAGTGCCTAATGCGACTTTGGGGCGACTTTACCCGCATGGAACCCGCATTCGCGTCTGTCAGCTCTAAAAAGTCCGATTTTTGGGGGTCTTCTTCATATTCTTCACCCCAATACTTCCCTTAAACCATTTTCTCTCATTTTGGTGATCTTTGGGAGCTTAGGGTCCGATTCTTTGGCTTTCGAGGATCATTCTTGGTGGATGGAAGGGTTAAGGGTAAGGCACTCTTCTTCATCACTTCATCATTGTCATCTTCAACCTCAAGCTTCATTTTGGGTTTTCTAGGTTTTCATCAAAACCTAAGTGGTAAGTGTATCCCTTCCATTTATAAACTTTAATATAAGTTATAAATGCCTTCTTAATGGTTCCCTAGTGTTTGGTTTCTCTAATTTCGGTTTGGAAGATTTTGGAAGATTTAGGTCAAAATTAGGGTTTTGGCCAAAATGGAGATTTTGATGTAAAATGATTTGGGGAACTATTCTTAAGGGTTGAATAAGTATATTTATGGTTGAAATTTGTGGATCTAGGTTTTGGAAGGATTTTGCTCATGGATTCAGATTTCTTCAAAAAAGCTCAAGTTGGAGTAAAATCTAGATTTATCCTAAATCTAGTAATGTAAGTTCAAGTTGATTTGTGAAAACATTGTACATGCCAAAATGTTTATTTTAAAGTATTGATATGTTTTACATGAAACTATTATTTTTTGAATCGTTTGGAGGGTTTTGATCATCTGAGTGCTTGGATTCATAAACTTGGTAAAACCCACATATTTGGGAATTTTGGGATATCTTGGACAAGGAGTCATTTTAAAGTCTTCTTGACGAATTATTGCTTAAATGGAACTTATTTGGTAAAATAGCATTCTAGTGCTTGTTTGGGTAAAAGGTATAATTTTGTGTTATGGGACGTTTTGAACGGATAAAGAGTATAAACCTATTTGTAAAACCTTTTGTCCTGACTTAAACTGTGTTGGAGTCTATTCAATTATTTTTGAGTGTGTGATTGCATGGCATGGGTCGAGTACGTTTATTATGTGAAAAGCGTTAATCATTGGTCAAAAGGAGTTTTGAGCATTTTGGCTCGGTGTCGACTTAAAAGAGTCTTAAGGACACTTGTCCAGTTTTGAATGGCTCAAGTAGCCCCATCATGACGTACTTACTAATATACCTTGTTGCATTTTGGTGTTGGTTACATACTCGAGTGCGTTGGTCATTTCGGGTTAGGCATGTATTGTTAGACTGGGTTGCATTGGATCCATAGGCACGTAAGTCAGTCTGTTTTGGGTGGTCAATTGGGTATTGTGGGGTTAAACTCCGGTACCCATGGTTTATGACCGGAAACTTTACAAGTGATCGCTAGGAGGGTTGAGTTTGTTAGTGCTACCGGGGAAGTAGGCGCTAGGACCTCCGCCGCTTGAAATAATGTCTGGGAGGTAGTCTTTAAGTGTGTCGGGCCTTCGGGATGGAGTTCTTCGGAATATTTCATCAAGGTCAACTGACTTGGGGTGACGCTTGTTAAAAAAGTCGTAGGGACACCTGGCTGTCAGGGTCAAAGGTAGGAATATATAGGAGGGGGAGCACCATATAAAATAGAATAATAATATAAGTTAACATTATGAAAAAACCAAAAATAACGATATTATATATATTGATGATATTCGACCTTTACATATTTAACAGTGACCTCGACGAGTTTTCATTTTTTGGAACTTATTTATGATATCTTCTTATCAAGCTCGGTAAAAAGATCTTTTTCGATATAAGTATCTGAGCAATATCAATTGTCGTATAGTCATCAGGGATCTTGCTTATATATTAAATAAACTGATCTGATACCACTTGTTGGTTTTGGATGAGATGACATACATATAACACATATTTATAGAATGGGGGTTAAATCAAAATACACAAATCTATTTAAACTTAATTCTCTACTGATTAAAAAATAAAGAATCACATATTGTTGCAAAATAGAGGATAGGCAGACATAACCTAAACAATCTACTTGAATGAAAGTTTTATCTGACATAGATGATCTAACAACATTTTTGCACTTGAAGATCAACATACAATATCTTCTTGTTGGTGGAAGCCAATTTTCTTGGGAGAATACACACATAGAAATTTTTGTAAGTGCACTTTACGTGGGAGGCATACTCTGCCTTTTATACACCTCATGCATATGATGCACGTCACTTCATGGGAGGCATACTCTGCCTTTTTTCATACTTGTCAACTTAGGATAAATTGAATAGAGTTGACCTTACCACAATATGTAATATTTTTTTCATAGTACACTCATACGTGGATTCAAGATTGTACCATTGTCCTTTGCCTATGGTATGAACACGAATAGGTAAGGATAAATGTACTTTTAGTGACATAATCAGAGAATGTCCAGAGCAAAAGAATAGGGGTTGTTGAAAGTTGGTGAGTGAAAAACTGAACGACAAGTCTTCACAATCATCTTCGGCTTGAGAAACATTTGTCAAACTTCTCAGTCTATTGAAAATCACTCGTTGGTTTTCAATCAGCTAGATGTCTCGTTGAAACGCTTTGACATCCTTCTAGCTTCACTTCGGCTTGTATTCGATTAGTCAAAGGCTTTAGGGGTGTATCAGGATGAATAAGAAAACATAAGATTATGGTTCCAATATGTTTGATCCTATTCTCATAGGGACACTAGATCCGTTTACAATCTATTAAAACAGAGCATATTCTACTAAGTCTTGGTACGGATCGATATCATCAACAATTCCTACAAGCGAGACCAACAAATCATGATGTTTAATTTCTTTTTCTTTACTTTCACTAGCCTACACAAAGAACCATGTTGATTCATTGATCAAGCAAACTTTAACCATGACAACATTTGTTTGCCAACTCAACAATGGGCTATTTGGTTATTTTTTTCCATTAACCCTGTATAATTTAAGTTGTCTGTATAAATTAAGTTAAATTGTTGTTAATTTGTTATACTGAATAAACTATCTAAATGAAAAAATGACCACTTTACCCCTGACAATTTGTTTTTTTGTTTCTTTTCCCTAAAGTTTGATCAACCAACAATTGCAATTATCCTTAAAATTGATAATAATAACAATTAATAACTAAATTACTACTTCATTGTCCTCATATGTAATCTAAGGATTATAGGAAACCCAAAACAACTTATATTTCTTTCAATCATTTCATTAAACACCTTATGTGTATAAATCTACTACAATAACAACCAAGTAAATTCATTTGAAAGAACACGACACTGTGAAAAGAAAATTTAAGTCTACCACAATAGCAAAGAAGCAAATTTATTTGAAAAGAACATAACACTATGAAAAGAACAAATCTATCACAGATTCACCATCATTTGAGGGAAGATTTGATGAGATCCATGAGGAGGGGCATATTCTGACTCGAAATGGATCTCGTTTGTAAGAATGCGAAGAAGATTTGATTCAAATGGCGACCTATTTTGGAGAGTTGAATTGGAAATTGTATTCATAGAAAAAATTGGGGAAATCTCAATAAGATTTTGTTGATTTAAAGTGGAAAGCGTTGGAGAATACTAATAATTAATTAGCCTAAGAGAGAGAGACACCACAAGAAATAGATGTTTTAGCAACGACTTTTGTTGTCGCTAAAAGTCATCTTATCGTCAGAAACAACTTATGGAGATGACATGTTGTCGCAATAGCCTCTTGCTAAAACACTTTGTCGCTAAAGTCCCGTCGCTGAAACTCACTTTTTCTAGTAGTGAGAGAGAGAGAGAGAGTGTTAGTGCACATATTTGTTGGATGCAAGATCATAAAGTCTGAAGCTGAAAGTCAAAGAAAGCTCAAAAGTCAACTTTCAAGCAAAGTCAAAGTCAAATGTAATAATCTCAAAGTCAATGTCATGTTGTTTTGTTCTGTTTTTGTAAGCGCGTGTATCTTGTTTTGTTTTAATAGATAGGTGGTTAGTAGTTGTGGTTAAGAGATTTGTAACAAGAAAGAGTTCGCAGAGAGTTAGAGAGAGAAAAAGATTTGTAGAGAGAGAAAGTAATCTGTGAATCATTCTGTAATCGAATCTTGTGATTAATCAAAACAGGTAGATTGATAAATCTTGTTTGTGATTGAATTTAGTAATGAGAACTTGATAAAATCTGGGAATAATAATTGGTATCAGAGCAGATTCAATTAGAAATCAAGAAAATATGAGTTCGACACTATTTCATCGAGTTCAGATTCATTTTCGAATTTGTGTTGGTAATTCGAGTTGTAATTGATTGTTTTGTATTCGAACTGAGTATTAGATTGAGTTTGTATAGGTTAATTCGAATCTTGCACTGTATTTGATTGTCAATTGTTTAATTTTAGAGTTTCGAGTTTCACGAGTTTTATCGCACAGTAATTGCATCATTTTGTAATCTGGAATGAATTTTCTTGTAATTCAGTGTTAGGATTAGTTTCTAGTTGTGTTAGAGAACATTGTGTCAAAGTCTTAGATCGAAATTCGAGGTATAGATAGGTTTTTGAGGAATCCAGAGGTGTTTTTCTTCGAAGTGTTGAAGAAGTCGTAGATATTCCCAAGAACTCGCAAGTGTATATGAAGAACTTGCAGATTCAGTAGAATTCGCAGATTGATCGAAGAATTCGCAGATTTATATTAGTTTTCGCATATATTTGATTCTGAAAATTTTCACAAGTGTAGAATTCGCAAGTGTGTCTCTTGTGAATCTCATAGAATTCGCATTTCAGTGTGTTAAGAATTCTCCAGAATTCGCATTGGCTTATCTGCGAATTGCCAAGAATTCGCATAAGTCTTGTTTGAGAAAAGTTCTGAGAATTCGAATAAGTTTAGTTTACGAAAAGTGTTTTTAGAAAAACTTCAAGGAAAGAATTCGCAGATCTTTATCTTGCGAAAAGTTGTTGAGAAATTTTTTTTAGACAAGAATTCGCATAGCTTCTTATACGAATTCTTAGAATTCGCATAAGACTATTCTACGAATTCCTTGATTTTCGTAGAAGAGTAGTTTACGAATTCGTGTGATTTTTTACGAAAAGAGATTAAATTTTTCTAAGTGTTGAATTCGTGAGTTTCTATCTTGCGAATTCTGATTTGATATTGCTTGCGAATTCTTGATTTCTTTCTTTTACGAATTCTGAAGTTTGGTTTTATACGAATTCTGTGTGTATCACTGTGTTTTGCGAATTCCTTTTACTTCATTGTAGCTTGCGAATTCCAGACTTAGAAAATTTTGGAAATTTCATTTCTGATTTTCTCTCTAAGTTTTTCTGATTTACTTGATTTCTATTGGACTAACGATTGTTTGTCAAGTTCTTATTGTAAAATTTTGAAACAAGATGTCATCAAGGGAAGCACTTGCAATTGGAACCGGTGTAAAGCCACCAGTACGTTGAAGAGTACTAGCAATGGAAAGACCGGTTCATGGACTTTATAGACAGACATGGGTTGGGGGAATATATCAAAACATCTTTGAAGGAAGGTGTCATGAAACTTCCAACAAAGACTCATACTGTAGGAGAACCTGGAGAGCAGATACAGAGAGAGTACCCATTACCACCTGAGGAATACACTGTAGAGCAGAGAAACAGAGTAAAAGGTGATAAACTGGCGAAGTCATTTATTCTACAAGGAATCCCAAATGAGATATATGTCAATATTGATAGCTACAATGCTACGGGCAAGCAAATGTGGGATCAATTGGAGAAAATGATGCTCGGATTAAAGATCGGAAACCAGCTCAAAGTTTCCAACTGCCTTAACAACTATGAAGAGTTTAAGGCCAAGGAGGGTGAAATTCTGGAAGCTACATACGATAGATTTGTGACTTTACTGAACGAGCTTAGCAAAAACAAAGTAATGAAGTCGTAGATTGAGCTTAATGTCAAGTTTCTCAGTATACTCCAGCCAGAGTGGAAAATATTCACTAGACAAATGAAGAAAATGAAAGATTTGAATGAATACCACTCCATGAAGTATATGAGACTCTAAGGCAGAATGAAGAAGAGGTAGATGAGATCAAAGAGGAAAAAGAAAAAGACTGAGAAGACAGTTGCTGATCCGATTGCTCTTGTAGTGAAGAAAAAGTCTGTAAGCTTGAAGAAAAAGAAGAAAGTCATAGCTTCTGAGTCCGAAGACACGGAGTGTGAAGATAATTCTGATTCTGACGATTGTGAGAACTTAAAGCAGGCTATGCTGATGCTGACGAAAGCCTTTCAGAAAAAGTTCTACAAAAAGCCTAGTTCAAACAGTCAGCGATATTCTTCTAGATCCAGAAATTATTAACACAAGGAGAGGATCGAGGGAAAGAGAATAGAGGAAAAGAGGTCTGATGAGAAGCAATACAGAGCTGAAGAGAAGAAACAGCCAGAAGCAACAAAATGCTACAACTGTGGCAAACTCAGATATTATGCTAAGGACTGCCGAAAGCCCAAAGTCTGAAATTCCGAGTACTACAAGAACAAGATGCTCTTGGCCAAGCAACAAGAGGCTGGCAAGGCACTCATGGCGGAGGATATGTTCTGGCTTGATCATTTAGACGAGGAAGAAGAGAAAGCCCATTTGTGCTTCATGGGTAAGATAGAGGTGGAAGATGAAGTTGTTTCAGAAGAAGAGGAGAATGAAGAGGTATGTGATATGTCTCAAAATGATTTTCTTAATGCTATGCAAGCTATGATGGTTGAACTCCAAGAAGTAAAGTCTAAACATGAACGTGAAAAAGGTATCATGAAAGAACACAATCAATTAATATAGAAACTTAGCAAGGATCTTGCTGAGAAGAATGTATTAATTGAAGCTTTACATAAAAATATTGATATCAGCTGAGTTAGTGGAAACTACTTCAAAATATAAATTGTGTAAGTTTGAATCAAAAGAGATTGCTAAAAAGTGTTCATCACTTTCAAAAGATAATAAATCTTTAACTGACAAGGTGAATGTTTTGCAGGAAAAGCTCTACAACTTAGGTATTCATATGAACAAACCTAAAGAGAGTAGTGAGTGTTGGGGACTTGGTTACGAGAACCCACACTACCTCAAAAACGGTATTTCAAAAGTGCTTGCGCTTTATGACTTTGGATTTTTAAAACTAGCACCTCAATACCCTGAACTCAAAGTTAAATGGACCAAATTGTCTGACGAGGATGAAGCAAAAGAAAAAGAAAAACGAAAGAACACAACTAAAATGCAACTTCCATTCCGTTATGAGAAATTGAATTATAGTTACATTTATGATAAATCAAAATTTCTTTCTAATGACTATTTTGAGAGTTATTCTTCAAAAGAGTTGGAGGCTAAACCTATCGAAGGTAAGCTTTACGTACCTCCTCTCGTGTTGGAAAGTAAAATTTCTGAACTCGAGAATACTCTAGTCGATGAAAGAATTTTGATGGATTTAGAACAAACTGTGTTCTTCACTGTGTTTAAAACTTCTGATTTTTCTAAATTTTATAAAGCTTCAAAATCCGATGATATTTCTGATCTATTTGATGAAGAGTTTGATTTTTTAAACTCTGAAGGTGCGTTAGATGATTGTGTTGGTAAATTTGATTTTAATGCTAAACTTCCTGATCATTCACAATTTGTTATAAATTCTTTTGGATTACCAAGTGTGTACGAGAAAGGTGAAACATCAACGAAAGTTGATGAATCAATTTCTGTGAATTCCAAGAGTGCCAAAGATAAGAAAAAGAAATCTAGGCATTCATAGAAACCGGGAACCACTGGTAAGCAAAAAAAGAAGCAATTTTTTAAAACTCACAGTAATAATTCTAAAGTTTCAACTGTTTCAGATGTGAAAAAGAAAAAGACTGGAGTGAAATCAGCATGGCTACCGAAACAGAAGATTGACGAGAAAGCTAAATCATGTTCTGAATTGGATTGTAATAGTGGACCTACTAGTAAAACTGATGTAGTTGAGAAAGTTTCTTTTTCAAAATCAAAACTTGTATCTTCCTACAAGAAATATTCAATAAAGCAATTGTTCCAATTATCTTCGTCTGCTAGAAAGTCTTCTAATTATAAAAGAAATGATTCTGTTTCTTGTAAATATTTCGATGTTTGGTATGGTACATATCATGTATATTCTTATCATTCTGTTGCTTCAAATGTTTTTCAAAAGGTCAAAGGGTCTATATATAAATGGATGCCAAGATCTTGTGCTAACACAGTAGGACCCAGATTTAAATGGGTACCTAAATCTATTGTTTCATGATTTCTTATGTGCAGGCCCGTCATATGTGATACTTGGATTCTGGTTGCTCCAAGCATATGACCGGGCGGAAATATATTTTATCTAATTATGTAGAGAAATATTGCGGGACAATTAGATTCGGCAACGACCAGTTCTCACCAATTCTGGGTTATGGTGATGTAATTCATAACAATGTGACAATTACGAAGGTGAGTTATGTTGAAGGGTTAGGGCATAACCTATTCAGTATTGGCCAGTTCTGCGACAAAGATTTAGAGGTAAATTTTAAAGCCAAGAGGTGTTCAGTACGCACTGAATATGGTAAAGAACTCTTGGTCGGCATGAGAAAGTCCAACCTCTACACCATTAATCTGTCAAAAGTCCAGACTGACAATCAGGTTTGTCTACTATCAAAAGCCTCGCTGCAACAAAGCTGGTTATGGAACCGAAGGCTTTCTCACCTGAATTTTCGCTACATCAATAAACTGGTCGTGGGCAAATTGGTAAAAGGACTTCCTGAACTGAAATATGTCAAAGAAAATCTCTATGCAGCGTGTGAGAAAGGTAAGATGAAGAGAGCCGCTCACAAGCCAAAGCCTGAACCTAGTACAAGTTCTTCATTGGAGTTGTTGCATATGGATCTTTGTGGTCCTATGCGCACGCAAAGCATAAATGGCAAGAAATACGTTGTAGTTATTGTGGACGATTATTCGCGATACACATGGGTGAAATTTTTGAGATCAAAAGATGAGACACCCGAAGTCATCATCACTTTTCTAAAGACAACCCAAGTGAATTTGCAAAAGCAAGTCAAGCATCTTAGAACGGACAATGGCACAGAGTTTAAGAACAAAACTATGGAAGATTATCTCGAATCAGTCGGGATAACACATCAATTCTCTGCTGCCAGAACGCCAGAACATAACGGAGTAGTAGAAAGACGTAACAAAATGCTAGTCGAGGCCGCTCGTACTATGCTGAGTCAATCCGATCTACCTCTGTTTCTATGGGCTGAAGTTGTTTCAACTGCTAGCTACACGCAAAATCGATCCATAATACATCGTCGGTTCGGTAAAACTCCATATGCTGTGATTAATAATCGTACACCTAGTATTGAACACTTCCATATTTTTGGATGCGGGTGTTTCATTTTAAATGACAGAGAGAGCTTGAACAAGTTCGGACCGAAGGCTGATGAAGGCATCTTCATTGGATATTCTCAAATGTCTGCAGCATACAAAGTGTATATGAAGAAGTCAAAGACTGTGATTTAGAGTGTTAATGTAACATTTGATGAAGAGATGGATTCTAACAAAGCAGTTCAGAACCCATAATTACTGGTGTTTTAGTTTCTGGGCAGATCAGTCCAGAACCTGTATCTACCAAGAAAAAATCAGATGAAGCATCATCGTCAAATTCTCATTTATCTGATTTAGATTTGTTGTTTGAACTGTTCTACGATGAATTTCTTGGATCTAAAGTGACTAAACCTGTTGTGGTTGACAGGATGGACGATTCAACGCATGATCATCCTACCATTTCAGACTTATCTACTGAACCTAATTCCCCGGTTCAGCAAGAAATTCTAGTTCAAACACCTACTCCAACGGTTGAAGCTGTGAACGTTAACGAAGAGACAGAAGTTACTGAATCAGTTGATTGTACAATCACGATAAATCAACAGTTAGAAAGTGTTGTTCCAACTGAAGCTTCTGCACAAGAAACTTCAATTGTACCTCTATCAATTTCTGAGCAACCTGATGAAACTTACAGTGGATATCTCGATGATAGTAATGATCAATCTACATCGAATCCACTCCCTCACGAGCATAAATGGACCAAAGAGCACCCGATAAGCCAACTAATTGGAGATCCATCAAAGTCGGTGCAAACTAGGTCTGCTACTTTGAATATATGTATGCATGATTCCTTTCTGAGCAAGATAGAGCCCACTTGCGTATCAGAAGCTCTAGATGACTCGGATTGGGTTATTGCAATGTAAGAGGAGTTGAACCAGTGTGAAGCTTTAAAGGTCTGGAGACTTGTGCCAAAACCGGAAGGAAAAACTATAATCGGCAGAAAATGGGTATTCAAAAACAAAAAGGACGAAGATGGTATCGTAATCAGAAACAAAGCATGACTTGTAGCAAAAGGCTACATGCAAGAGGAAGGCATTGATTATGATGAGACTTACGCTCCAGTAGCCCGTATTGAAGCAATAAGGATGTTCCTTGCTTACGCCGCTCACAAAAACTTCACAGTCTACCAGATGAACGTGAAGACTGCCTTTCTAAACGGTATTCTTAAGGAGGTAGTCTATGTCTCACAACCTGAAGGCTTTGTGAATCCTGATAAACCAGATCATTTTTACATCTTGGATAAAGCACTTTATGGTCTTAAACAAGTGCCTCGAGCCTGGTATAAGGTATTATCAAAGTTTTTGGTCAAGTCGGGCTTCACGAAAGGTAAAATCGATACCACTCTGTTTATTAAAAAGGAAAAAGCCGATATCATTCTTATTCAAATATATGTGGATGATATTATATTTGGCTCAACAAATCATAAATACTTTTAAGAATTTTTCAAACATTATGGTGTCACGTTTTCAGATGAGTATGATGGGAGAGATGAATTTCTTTCTCGGATTACAATTCAAGCAATTTTCAACGGGGTTTTTTATAAATCAATCCAAGTACATTTTCGATATTCTGAGGAAATTCAAAATGGAAAATTGTACAACAATTGGAACCCCGATGGCACCAGGAACTAAGATTGGCATGGATCCTTCGGGAAAACCTGTTGATGTTAAAACCTATAGAGGGATGATCGGTTCTTTGATGTATTTAACTTCAAGTAGGCCAGATATTATGTTTTTGTTAAACCCAGATAACTAGTTGATAAACAATCACACAACACAATACAGATCAAGAGATGAATAAATCAGAATAACACAACACGATCTCTTGATTAATCAGATAAAACAGGTGTGTGTTCTTGGTACCTTGATGCGTACGAATACAGAGAGAATATACGGCTACCTCTACAATTATTATTAGGATTAACCTAAAACCTAATAAATAAAACACATTATATATTAAGTGACTAAGGCCCAATGGGCTTGAGGCCCATCAACAAACTAACTATCAAATAAATACAAATTAGACCCCCTTTTTAACTTTAATCTTGAATACAATTTATGATCTAACAATCTCCCCCTTTGGATTCAAGATTAAAAAAATTTGGCAATAATCTTCGGGTCTTCACTTTTCTTGAAACCTTTAGATACAGTCTTCATCTTCCTCTTTCTTTTAAATGAAGTGTCCTTCTGACGATCATCTCCAATAAGACTTTTGATGAATCGAATAAGTTCAGACATCTTGACATCTTTGAAACTGCAGTAAAAAATTCTTCCTGTATTATCCCTTTCTTGATTATTCTCCCCCATTTTGATGAGTGGTGAGAATCGTCATCATCAAAACATAGCAAAACAATCTTCCCCTTTTTGTATAGAAATCAATTAAGCACTGTCTTCATGTATATATCCCTGTGTGGAAATAAGAGCAGTCTCTCCAAATGGAGAAAGTGATTATTTCAATCTTTTCAGATTCAAATAAAATAAATGTGGTAAACCTGAATCAACAAATGACTCAGTTTGGAATGTCTGTCAGTGACACAAAGTCACTGAGTAACACAAAGTTACTCTATAAGGAGCTGGTTTTGATGTTGACTCCCCAAGACTTCCATTCAATCATCGAATACCACATGGTTATCTATGAACGTTCTGACATAAAACAAATTTCTGTGTGCTCGTCCATGTGTATGAAAGAATTAAGCACCGATGATTGCTTTTTAATTTAGGCTCAAAGTATGTGAACTTGTTGAGACAGCAACAAATTATACAAGACCCAATGTGCATGAGAAAAGGGTCAAAGGTGGGGCAACTTTCCTTCTTATTTAATATTAGTATCTTCCAAGTGAAGAACCAATAATGTATGTGCTGATTCCCCAGAAAATGTGAAACATTCTCTTTTTGAGAAAAGAATGAGTAGCTGGTGGGGTATTATGCAAGAGACGGCATGGGCTAGGTGCCTTTTTTAATGTCATTCACGAAGAAATGTGAAACAATAGATAATGTGCCTTCCCGGCTCAGAAAGAAGTTTGGTGCAGAGTTTGATATTCTTTTACTCTGTTCTCTCACCCTCTTTCTTTTAAACTGTTAAATCTCACTTCTAACCAATCTCTCTTTTCCATTTTACCTCTTCACACACCAACACTCAATCTTTTGACCCCTCTCCCCTCAATCACTCAAGGAATACTTCCTGGGTAGGAAACACTGGTTATCGTGAATCCATGGAAGTTTTGTTAAGCTCACACACTGAATCCCTTGTATTTTCCTAAAAGAACGTGTTGTTCAATAACCTTTTGTACATGTAAGCACAAAGGAATACAAACAAGAAGAATAAAGTGTTGGAGAAATCAAAAACATAGGTTGTTTTGACAATGCTATTCTCCCTCTCAAACTAAAGGTGGTTGGCAATTAAGCTCTCCCTCAACTTAATAATAATAAATTTGTTTATAAATAGAAAACAAACGAAAAATAAAGCACTGAAGTGCGGGTTCTAATCAGATGCGATTAGAAGCCATTGTCACTTGAACAAACCTGCACATAGAAGAAATAATGGTAATCATGTTAGGGTGTTTTATATGTTAATTAGAAGTTCAGGGTGCAAAATGTAATTCTTTAATAGTTTTATTAAGTGTTGGGCCCATAAGCCCATTAGCTCATTAATCTTGTAAGCCTAAATATATAAAGGCATATTTAGTTTCATATTTCAGTTTAGAAAGTTTTAGTTGCATTATTCATAATTCTCTAGTCAATAGGTTTACATTTACTGATCAGATATTCTCTCTGTAAACCTAAACCCTTTCTTGAATATTAATCATATGACTAGAGGTTGTGGCTATATTATTGTTCTTCATCGTGATTGCACTGTACTGGGATCTACAATTGGTATCAGAGCAAAGAGACTGAAGGTTTGATCCAAAAAGGTTTGTCTAAAACCCTTAATCGATTATTTGTTTTATTCGTTATTATCTGTGTTCTTGCTTAAATCAATTAAGTTTTCTAATCTGATTTCTGGTTTAAGTTGGTTTATGGTCGTTTGAGTACTTTGTCAAATTGATTTTCTGGGTTCATTAAATCTGGGTTCGATTGATTTTGTTCTGAGTTTTTATCGGTCAATTTTGTTTTTTCTGGAAAATCAGTAAGTCGATCGATCTGTGTCTTGAAAAATCAAATTTTTTATCGGTCTGAGATTTTCTGGGTTTGATTATCGTTCTGCATACGTTCTTGAGGTTCTGGAAAATTCTCTGGTTTAAACTGATTTATGCTTGATCAATTGATTTTCTGGGTCGATTGGTTGAATTGGATTGACTCAGATTCATCGATTTTATCGGTGTTAATTTGATTTGTTAATTGATAAGTATTATCTTCGATCGGACTCGTTCGACTGATACCCTGCATGACCGATACTTTGTTGACTGGTACCTTGTTCTACCGGTTCTTTATTGACCGAAGCTCCAGTGACCGGTGCCTTAACCGGTAACTTGCATTCGACCGGTACCTTGCATTCGACCGGTACCTTGTGTTCTACCGATAACTTGTTCGACCGGCACTCTATTTGACCAATACTCAGCGGTCGACCGGTACTCTTTGTGGACCGGTACCCTGTTGACCGGTACCCTCTGTTCAACCGGGTCCTTGCTCGACCAGGTCCTTGTCCTGTTTATTTATTGGTTGTTTTTGGATCATCTTGTTTGTCTCACAATCACTACAGTGCAGTTAAGATTAAAGTTTAAACCCGTTCAAGTTTCATCTCTTGTCAAGCCCTTCAAAGCCGGATCGAATTAATTCTATTCGATACGATCAAAAAGGATGAACCCACCAAGGCTGTGGTCCAAAGGAGAATATGAAGAGTGGAAAGTTGATTTTTTGAATTTTGTAGATGAACATGAGGTGGGTTACTATATCAGATTATCATTGACTGAAGGAGAGATGCAATCCCAAATAACAAAAGAAGTTTCTTCTAAGGAATAGGAGAAAAGACAGAGGGCTAATAATATAGCTCAATATTTTATGACAAAGAGTATTTCTTGTGACCTTTTTCGTGACATTTTTAGTGAAATTTCTGGTCAAATAAAGTATTACAAAATGACAGGAAAAGAATTGTGGGATTGTACTGAATGGTTGATGCTAGGGCCAAATGTGATTTTAAAAGGAAGAGAATTGGAATCTGAGAACTCTGAGCTTAAAAGAAAGATCTCTGATTTGGAGCAAAAGATTGCAAAAGACAAATCCGATTTTGAGACTAAAGAGAAATCTTTTGCAAAGAAGTTCTCAGATTTTTCCAGAAATAGTTGGGAAGAAAAGAAGGCAGTTGAGCTTAAATGTATCAAGCTTTCTCAGAAAGTCTCTGACTTTGAGAAAATAATAATCTTGGAAAGAGAAAAGTTTGTCAAAGAGAAGAAGGAGATTGAAAAGAAGAATGTTGGATTCTTTAAAGAAATATGTGGCCAAAGAAAGGATGTTGAGGAGGGATTTGAAGAAGAAAGAAGCATTTTTGATGCTAAGATCAAAAAGCTTACTGAGAAGCTATCTGAACTATCTGAAAGTGTGCTGAAAGAGAAGAAAACGAAGTCTGAATGTGAGACAGAGATTGACCTCCTTGTCAAAGAGAGAGACAGATTTGCGTCAAAGATTAAAGAGTTTGAAAAGTCAGCATCAAGCACAAATCAGAAAACTGTTTCTTCAAAAAGGTCAGTTAAATCTTTTGATCAGATTCGTAGTACTAACCTTTTCTATGATAGAAATATAGATGGTTCAGGTACATATCGACGAAGAAGGAGATACAAGGAAGAGGAACTAGTCTGGAAGAAGAAACCAGTTGAAGATGAGAAGAAAGATGGGAAGAAAGAGCTGAAAGGAAAGACATCATGTGTACATACACACAAAGCCAAAAAGAACAATGCGCGTAAAGGTAAACCTGATCATATCTACTCGAGAGATCAATTAATCAAGTTGTCAGGTAAGAAATACTATTGTTCTTATTGCCGTACACATGACCCTATTCACAAGGCTAGTGATCATTACTGGTATGGTTCTTATTCCATTACTCTCATTCGCACTGCAGCTAACATTCATGGACCCAAATACCAGTGGGTACCAAAGCCTAAAATTGATTATGTGTTGCAGGCACCTACTGTCAAGGGGAGTAGAAGAACCAAAGCTTCTAAGTAAATCAACTTAGAACTCGTACTTCAGCGAAGTTTGACTTATAGACAAACCAGTCTAGGACTCGTTCCTCAAAGAACTATGACATGGTCGTCAATGTTCAGTTAAGGAGTATGCCGTTTGTGGTGATTTTTTTCGAAGATGTTCATGTGTTAAGAGGGAGCACTATCACAAAATTATTGGTAAGGTTCTCGAGTCCTCCGTTCGAGGGGGAGCAGGTAAGTTTTCTTGTGGTTAGTTACTGCTCAACATACGTCAAGGGGTAGCGAGATTTTTTTCTCGTAAGCGTTTCTTAATTTGAAGGGGAGCCGGTTTGAGTTTCCATTTCTTCCCGTCCTATGTGTTTTTCTTTATTTCCCTTAAGTTGTTTTTTAAATTTTTTTTAAGTTCTCTTTCTTAAGTTTTTTTTAGTTTAGATTTTTTTAATTAAATCTATTGTTTAATTTACTTTTCTTTAAAAAAAACCGTTTTTAATCTTAAGTTATTGGACCGGCCCAAACTTCTACCGGCCCAATCGACCAACCCGGCCCAAACCCGATCCGGGGAAGCCCTAACCCGCGACCGGGGGTTTAAATACCCCGGGGCCTCCCCTTTTTCCCTCATTCTCTCATCACACTCTATCTCTACATCTCTCTTTCTCCCACCACGGTCAATCTCGCCCTCTCACTCCCTCGTCGTCGTCCTCAAACTCGCATCGAAAACAGGTTTATGCTCTCTCTCTCTATTCTTGATATCGTTACTGATTCGATCGACAGCAGTCGATGTCTATCCCCCCATCGAACACCGGTCGATGGCTTAACCAAATCGACCCCGGCACGACCGCCGCGGACCTCACCCGCCAGTCGCACCTCGCTCGACGACTCTATGTCGTTTCGATGGTCTCGGGGTTTGACGGTATTCTGGTTGTTAATGGTTACCTTTGATTGTGTTTTAATCTTCGATATATTGCATCTGGGATTGAGTGTCTGCGTATGTTACAAGTTTGGATTGATACCGGTCGATACCGGTCCATGGTGATATCGGTTGGTTGGGTTTTGGAATTTATTTGACCTAGGTGACACCGGTCGTTGTGACCCCGGTCGATAAGTGACCCCGGTCATCAACACCGGTCCGTATTTTACACCGGTCGCACGGAACACTGTCCCCGGTCATAGACCATACCGGTCGTAGACCATGCTGGTCGATGCCCCTACCGGTAAGTTAGACCCCGGTCGTCCTACACCCCGGTCTTCCAGGACACCGTTCGATGGCTTGACACCGGTCGATGCCTTGATACCGGTCGATGAAGGACCCAGGCATTGTTGCTACTGGTCGACTTGGTGTTCAAGTTTGAAATCTGGTTTGTGAGTGAGTTCATTATGTGTTTGATAGTTTGTTTGTTGTTATGTCGTTTGATAGATGATTTGTTGATGAGAGTATGTGGTTGACTATGGTTGCATTTATTTTGATGTCATGTACAAATTCCTTTCTCTTTTGATTGGGGATTATTTGGTGTTCATATTTGCAATTTGTGTGTTGGTGGATTATTCAACTTCTTATGTGCTTCATAGCCATATTTATAATTGTGAGTCAATATTTGATGTGAGTGACAGTTGGATTTCAGAAAACTTAACTGTTTGAATTTTTTTTCTTATGAGAGACTTGGTTATTGACCCTAGTTCATGGATTAGGGTTGGTATTGATCCATGACTTGGAGTTTGAATTGGTTATGGTTCCTCAAACCATTGACTCAACAATTCCAAGGAGATCCTGTTTTCAATGTACATAAGTTATCACATGTTTATTCTTAACAGGTAAAATGGCTAAAAACCCGAATCCGGCGATTGATCCCATAGCTAATGCCGAACTGATTCCCGAGGATCAGTTCCTTCCACTCACGCCCAACAATTTCCATCTCGACGTCACCCAACCTGCAATCCAATATCAGGTGATGATCGAGATCCTCCGTGGGCACTCTCTCTCTTATGCACTCACGGAGACAGCTGAAATCCCCCACCTTTACTTGCAACAATTCTGGCGTTCTCTTACTCCTCTGGAGGCCGACGATGGCTTCCAATTGGAGGTCCGGATTGACCACACGCCCGTACTTCTCACCGGCGATCTCTTCCTACAGTTTCTACACTTGCCGACCGCCACTGCATTTCCGGGGAGAGACAGTTTTGACCCAATAGTGTCCGACGCAATTCTCTGCTCCGACATTCAATCCCTGGGTCACGGCTCGATTCTACGCCTTCCATCTGGATTCAATAGGAAGAATCTCACCACCATTTGGTACACGATCTTCACGTACCTAAATTGGTGCCTCTCGGTTATCACGAAAGGCATCGATCAATCGAGTATCAGCATCCTTCGTTTATTCCATGTTGTGGCATTCCATCGCCATGCCGACTATGCTGACATCCTCTGGTTCAAACTAGTTCAGAAACTACGAGACAACGCGGAAAAAATACGGAACTTCATTCCGTTCATGCGGTTTCTCCAGATTATCATCCGCAACTTCATGGTTCTTTATCCTGCCATTGTGCGCCGATCTTCGCACCCGACATGTTCGCAAAACTAGACTCATAAAATCCCGACTCATCCTGATCCAGAAGGACAAGTTGCCAGACTTATTCCAGACGGGTTACTGGCCTACGCTAGTTCTACGGCGCTGAGTATGATAGATTATAGGCGCACACACAAGCTACAAGCTCCTATGGTCCATCCAGAACCGGAAGGACCTCCCTAGGGAGCGAGACCCGAGCGGCGTGAGGGTCCACGTACGAGAGGAGGTAGAGTCCGGAGGGCTGGGGCTCCCGGACAGGGTGTGCTGAGCGAAAATATTGTGAGGGGATCTGGGGTGCGCCGTTCGACAAAGCCAGGCCGGTACTTCTCGACGATCGCCTTCACCGACAGCCACTTAGATGGTGGAAGAGGACACAACTACTGAAATCGCACATGTTCAGTCCTCTTCTGCCATCGAATCTGAGGAAACGACAGATCAATCCGGCACTCAGTCGGATTCCGCCACCGAAGCATCGACATCAAATGATGAGTCTTCTGACTCTGATGGTGACGATGATGAGCCCTCACTTGGAGAGACAAGGAGAGCGGAGGGAGTTATAGTCGAACATGATAGTATGAGCAGAGAGAGGGAAAGGAAGAGTAAATTTGATACTTAGCGTACACGAGTGATGAGGCAACCATCTATGGTTGACCTCCCCCTGACCTCATATAGCCAGGTAGCCACATCTGCTACCCAGTCTCATGTGTTGAGACAGGGTATTGAAGGAGCCATCGTGGACCTAGCGACGCAACTGCACACCCCCTAGCCACTCTACCGTCTCTCAACAGATGGTGGTTTCAACTTCACACGGGGATTTAGCACAAACGCTACCAGTCTCTCACTTGGAGAGTTCCGGTATTGAAACAAGAGGACAGCAGCCCCCCGTCCTCGACTTCTTTGGGTGCACAGAGTCTAGAGCCCTTTCATGTTATATCTCCTATTCCTAGGACACAGGTACCCTTCTCGGCTACTGCTGGAGGCCTTAGTGGCCCGGCCGGAACACCTATAGTAATTCCAACTTCGGTTGGTTTACGAGGATTAGGTGGAAGTCCTACCACAGCTATCAGCACGCCAGCTGTGAACGTAGGAGGTTTGACTTCTACAGTCGTAACCACAACTGGAAGTCTAAGTGACCCAGGAGTTACTCACCCAGAGTTCGTCTCAAGGGAATTCATGGACGGCGCCCTAAAGGTTGTCCACACCATCATGCGAGCCGAATTGAGGGAGGAGGTAGATGCGTTGAAACGTCTGATCAAAGGAAAAGCTCCAGCTACTGAGCCTAAACCACTACCTTCTACACCACAACCCTCTACTGCTACTGCCGATATGTCTATCGATGACCTCAAGTCCATCCTCCTTGCCAAACTACTTGCCCAATCTCAAAACGAACCTACCAAGATGCCGATCTACTTTCCTTACTCCGTGCCCAAACATCTACACCTACTCCACCCCCAACCCACTATATCTCCAGAAGCCTTCCAGCATCAACAAGCTCTCCTTCAGTCTTTGCAGCAAACAGTAGCTGTATTGACTAAACGACTATCATCCGTGGAAGACACCTGCCGCAGCCAGGTAGAGAGGCTCAAGCACCGACATGATGATCAGGATGATCCTGATCACCATGAGGGGGAGAAGCGCCAAAGATTATCCGAGCCGGAGACACAGTCAGTGGGTACAGTTCAGGTGGAAACGGAAAGGGCGTCGGGTTCTGGTACTCAACCGGAAGGGCAAGGACAGGCACAGGAGCAGTCGATGGATTTAGTGCTATACGATATTCCAATGGTTGAAAAGCATGAGGAACAAGATGTAGGTTCTCCGATAGATCCAGAAAACTGGGCTTTGATTGTCGATCCTTATTCTGTTTCAGACCCGACAGAAGAACAGGCCAACACCGAAAGAGCACTGGTAGTCCTTCTGCAGATTATCAGCCAGATGTACAGATTTCTGTTGAGGTTCCGCTTTTGACTTACACATCTGCAGATCACCCTGATCTTCCTCAACCAGATATTCCTGTTAGATCTCCTCCTGCATCACCAGTTTTGGGAACAGATAGTACTCCGCCAGCTAAGCCGTCCAAGTGGGAAAGAGTCAGAATTAATGTTCCATTTCTGGAAGAAAGCCAGAAGAAGATCTTTGCCTATTGGATTCGTGAACATGATGAAGTCGTGGTTCATGGTCTTCAGTCGATGAAAAGCAAGGAAAAGCAGCGTGAGATCATATTTGTGTATAACTACTTTAAAGACAGGTACAACAAGACAAAGCTCAAAATTACATCCGTTGATCAGATTCACTCTTGATTCTTCATGGGAGTAAAGTATTCATACTTCGTGGTAACTAGAGAAGATGGTGGGAAGTGGAATTTTTCTGATGCTGATTTTCCACGTCTTGAACCACAAGATCTGCTATTTCTGCTTAGAGACTTTAAGACCAGAACAATCAGACCAGGGGAAGTTACAGATGCACTCGAGACTGTCAAGAGATACATGAAGTGTGCAATAAAGCTTGCCTCGGTAGAAGACTTTCAGATTGGGTTAGAAAGCAACCAACCAAAGATCAATTTGCTCAAACCTGATTTGAGGATTCCTTCTGATGCCCAGAATGTACCAGCCTTCACAGTTTTAAAGTTTCCAGAATTAGGCATGACATACGCGAATAACAAAGGTGATATGTGTTTTATCTGATTCAGTCAGATTGCCAGATTCTACGATGGTACTTCGATGCTGCTTAAAGACAAGTTAAAGTGTACTGTTGATCAAGATGAAAAAGGGGTTCAGCCATTGGATCTGAAATACAAGGAACTTGTTCTTCAAGCACTGGGTGTTATCATTGATCGGCTGGAGTACAGAACGCAAATGCGCTACTTCGAGATCAGTTTTGGGTTTCGAAAGACATATGTTCCAAACTGGCGTGATTTCGAACTTCTATTTAAAGGGGGAGATTGTTAGGGTGTTTTATATGTTAAATAGAAGTTCAGGGTGCAAAATGTAATTCTTTAATAGTTTTAATAAGTGTTGGGCCCATAAGCCCATTAGCCCATTAATCTTGTAAGCCTAAATATATAAAGGCATATTTAGTTTCATGTTTCAGTTTAGAAAGTTTTAGTTGCATTATTCATAATTCTCTAGTCAATAGGTTTACATTTACTGATCAGATATTCTCTCTGTAAACCTAAACCCTTTCTTGAATATTAATCATATGACTAGAGGTTGTGGCTATATTATTGTTCTTCGTTGTTGATTATTGTTCGTGATTGCACTGTACTGGGATCTACAAATCATTTGTGAAAATGATTCCTCTATTGTTAGCAACAGTTGGAGAATAAATATATAAAACACAAGATTAAGATTCAGAATACTCCCCCTCGAATCATGAGTAAGGCTAAGAAGACATGTTCAACATACCAAGTTTGATGATTAGAAAATGGAACCTCTTTTCATCCAACGGCTTGGTGAAAAGATCAGCTAACTGGAAATCAGTATGAACAAAATGCATTTCAATGTCACCTTTTTCTACATGATCTTTGACGAAGTGATAGCGTACATCTATATGCTTGGTCTTTGAATGCTGAACCGGGTTAGTTGTTATGGCAATTGTGCTCTTGGAATCACAATGAATAGGGATGCGCTTGTAGTTGTACCCAAAGTCCCTTAAATGTGTCTTCATCCAGAGGACTTGTGAACAACAGCTAGCAGCAACTACATATTCAGCCTCAGCAGTGGATGTTGAAACACGGTTTTGTTTCTTTGAGGTCCAACTTACAAGTTTGTCACCTATAAATTGACATGAGCCAGAGGTGCTTTTCCGGTCTAGCTTACATCCTGCATGATCAGCATCTGTAAAGGCAGTTAGATCAAAACGAGAATCATTTGGATACCAAAGGCCTAAATTAGGAGTGCCTTTGTGATATCTAAGGATTCGCTTAACAGCATTAAAGTGCGACTCTTTAGGATTAGACTGATATCTCGCACAAAAACATGTGGCAAACATTATATCTGGGCGACTGGAAGTCAGATAAAGTAAAGAACCAATCATGCTACGATACACCTTTTGATCAACAGGTTTACCAGAGGGATCTGTATCTAAGAGTGTACCAGTAGCCATTGGTGTTTTCATGACTGAACTATCTGACATATTGAACTTTCTTAACATGTCTTTTATATATTTAGCTTGATTAATGAAAATGCCTTCGGGTAATTGCTTTACTTGTAAACCAAGAAAGAAATTTAACTCACCCATCATCGACATTTCAAACTTTGTTTCCATGATTTTAGAAAAGTTCTTGCAAAATTTCTGATTTGTCGACCCAAATATTATGTCGTCAACATAAATCTGAATGAGAATCAATTCCTCACTTTGCCTTTTGAGAAATAAGGTGGTGTCAACCGTACCTTTCTTGAAACCAGAAGCTAGGAGAAATTTAGTTAAAGTTTCATACCAGGCTCTTGGTGCTTGTTTAAGACCATACAGTGCTTTGTCTAGCACTTAGACATGATCAGGGTGATGAGGATCAATGAAACCTTCAGGTTGTGCCACGTAGACCTCCTGATGTAGAACACCATTTAGGAAAGCTGACTTTACGTCCATTTGATAGAATGTAAAGTTTTTATGCGCTGCATATGCTAACAAGATTCTGATGGCTTTGATCCTGGCGACAGGGGCGAATGTTTCATCATAGTCAATGCCCTCCTGTTGACAGTACCCTTTTGTAACCAATCGAGCTTTGTTTCTCACAACTACTCCAGCCTCGTCTTTCTTGTTTTCGAATACCCACTTTGTTCCAATAACAGTTTTACCTTTAGGTAGTGGGATCAAGCGCCAAACCTTGTTCCGTTTTGAATTGCAGAAGCTCGTCTTGCATAGCTGAAATCCAGAAGGGATCACGTAGAGCTTCTGATGCTTTCTTTGGTTCTAGGGAACTAAGGAAGCTTGAAAACATGCAGAAATTAGCTGACCCTGACCGTGTCGTAACACCAGATTGTACGTCACCTATCACGTTATGCAAGGGATGATCCTTAGTCCAACGATGTGTGCTTAGTAAGGATTCAACTGTTTGTTGCGTATTTGATGCATTGTATTCATCATGCACGGCAGGTAGATCCACAGATGTACTCGGGACATCTTGTATAGGTGTTTCTGATACTGAAACTTCTGGAATAGCGGTTGAAGTACTCGTGACTTCATTTCCAGAAGGAATATCTGCAGAGACAGATTCAGCATTAGTAGAGTCAGAAACTAACGGTTTAGTTGTACCGGATGGAGATGAAGTTTCAGTGACTTCTTCGGACGGTCAAGACATATCTTCAAAAATAATAGGGACCTCCGAGGTTGTTGTTGATGTTGATATGCCTTTGTCAAAATCTGCACAAATATCATCGAAGGCATCAATAAACAACAAATCTAAATCAGATGAATTTGAGTTAGAGTTAGAAGAAGTAGATTCTTTAGAAGCTGGTTCTATTCGGGAGTGAATAGAAGCTTTGTTCTTAAGTCTGAGACAGGATTCAAGCACCTCTTGCATAACTATGTGGAGGAGCCTGCCGGAGCAGTTCGTTTTGCAAATTCTAAAGTAGAAGGACACGTCAGAGGATATGGAATGTTGGATAATGGAGTTGTGAAGATTCAAAGGGAGTTATATGTTGAAGGACTTGATCATAATTTGTTTAGCACCAGTCAGTTCTGTGACATGAAATATCAAGTTCGCTTCACAACAACTCATTGCTATCTTGAGGATTCCGATGGTTATGAAGTCTTCAAAGCTGAGCGCCATGGAAATCTATATGATGTAGATTTTCCAACTTTGTCTGCCACACGTCCAGTATGTCTATTATCCAAAGCATCAAAGCACAATCATGGACGTGGCATCGCCTCTTGTCTCATCAGAATTTCAGATCAATAGCTAAGCTACAGAGATAAGGTCTGGTCAAAGGTCTACCAGAAATGAGGTTTGAGAAAGACTCACTATGCTCTGCATGTGAGATGGGCAAAATGAAGTGAAGCTCATTCAAGTCCAAAACTGAATCATCAACCTCATCTGCACTAGAACTTCGTCATATGGACCTTTGTGGCCCAATGCGAACAGCGTCATTCAACGGTAAGAAATACGTCTTAGTAATGATAGATGACTATTCACGGTATACATGGCTCGAGTTTCTTCGCAACAAGTCAGATGCGCCAGAATTTATTATAGCTTTTATAAAGCGCATTCAAGTACGTCTTTAATTGCCAGTCCGAACTCTTCACAGGGACAACGACACGGAGTTCAAGAATGACACCTTACAGAGTTATCTTATCTCTGTGGGAATCTCACATAACTTCTCCGCAACCTACACTCCACAGCATAATGGCATTGTTGAACGGAAGAACCGCACTCTTGTTGAAGCTGCTCGTACTATGCTTGCATATTCTGATCTACCCATGTATCTTTGGGCTGAGGCAGTCGCGACAACTTGCTTCACTCAGAATCGTACCATTGTGGTCAAACGTTTTGACAAAACAGCATATGAGTTGATCAACAATCGTAAACCTAATATCGAATTTCTTCGTGTTTTTGGTTGTAGGTGTTACATTCTACGCGAGAGTCAAGGTCTATCAAAATTTGATAAGAAAGCGGATGAAGGATATCTCGTCGGATACTCGCTGACATCCAAAGCTTATCGAATCTACATCATTCGCACCAAGACGATTGTTGGAAGCATGAATGTCTCCTTTGATGAGAACTCTACTCGGACTTCTGGACACAACGGTTCAGAATTCTTTCGAGCAAAATTCATAAATTTAGATTTATCGGAACAAATCTGACATTCATGTCCATCAAAAGAATTACTTTTCAAAACATCACTGTCTGAAGTACAACTATTCAAACAATCATTTTTATTCAAACTATCATCTTTATTCTTCTTACTCCTCCCAACTCCATTTCCTTTTATATCTGAAACAGAAACAGGAATCTTGTTAGTCTCTATCTTAGAGGGTGGTTCTTTTCTAGAGTTATTTGAAGTCTCACCCTTCTCAAAGATACTAGGTGGATATTCAGGACAATCAAAGTAAACAACTGAAGGTTTTGCAGGAGCATCAAATTCTGGATTAGTTCTTACCTTCCAGCTTGGATCATTGAACATCTGTTTATCATTTGAAGCATTCTTAAACAAAGTAATTTTCAAATCATTGATCTTTGTGCAACGCTCTTGATTTTCTTTCAAAGATTTTTCAAGTTTAAATTTGAGATCAAAGTTTTCATCTTCAACCTCATCAAGAGACTGTTGCAACATATCAATTTGCTTCATCAATTCAGATGTATGATCACTTACAGAATTTGACTCCTTTGCAGTAGAAACAGGATCAAAGTCTGAAGCATTCATCATTTCAGAAAACCTTTCCTCGGTCATGTTCTCAATAAACTCCATTTTGTCATTTTTAGAACAAGATCCATTCGTGATGACAGTTTCTTCTTCAACCTCCTCAACAAGTAAAGGTTTAGAAACAATGGGATTTGAGACTGATAGTATAGTTGATGGATCAACATCCGATTCATACTCATCATATTTGCATGCAGTCTCAGGTGGAACTGTGTTGGTGCTGACTGATTCTTTTGAAGGTGTGGTAAATAGTGATTCAGACTCGGTAAATTCGATTTTTCGAGTCTCATAGCTTTTATTCAAATCACTATATGTAAAACCAACTGATTTAAACGGATTTTGAGAATCAGTGTCACAAGACTTGTTCTCTCCCATTTCTTCTCGACCTTTGGTCTCTGTAAAAGGTTTAGGAGTACTTGCTTCAATAAAGGTTGCACGAAGGTTAGGAATGGGTCTGACTGTGGATCCAAGTTTATCAAAATTATATAAGTGCTCCGGTGCCTTTTTCAAAACCTCGTTAATTGGCAAACCCAAACCTGGTTTAACTTTGTAAAACCTGTCATCTTGGAGTTTAGTGGTTAACATGTTTAATGTCTGCTCAGTCTGACCTCGTTTCATGTTAATATCCTCCAATTGCTTTATCTTGATGTAGGCTTCATTTCTTTATTGAAAACAAACTTCAAATTTGATTTTAAACTCACCATTTTCAGCGTTGAGATTTACAAGATCCTTTTCTAATTCAGATATTTTTTTTAAAGAATCCTTTTCAGCTTTTAAACCATCATTTTCTTTTTCTTTTTCTTCCACAACAACTTTCAGTAAAGCGTTTTCATCACGAAAACTCAAGTCTGATTGATGTGCTGAGCTAAGTTTACCTTTCAATAAAGCAAATTCATCTTTCATATTATGTATTTGGGCCATCAGAGATTTAATAAGTTCAGAATTATCACTTACCTCAGAGTTTGCATCTTCGGAATGTGCCTCAGAAGCTTCATCGTCACCATCCAGTTTTGCCATGTAGGATACTTGGGTGAAGTGCGCCTGCTCCTCCTCATCAGAACTCTGGAACAACCAGTTTTCCTCTTCAGCCGTAAGCACCTTTCCCTCTTCAACTTTCTTGGCAATGAGTGACTTCCTTGCATAACATTCTGAGTTCTTCACTTTCTTGAACTTTCAATCTCTGAAGAAGTGCCCAAATTTGCCACAGTTGTAGCATCTGCCCGGTTCATCTTTTCTTTCTTCTTTCTTCTCCTCTCTCTTTTCTTCTCTTCTACCTTCCTTCCTGTCATCTTTCCTCTCTTCTCGAATTTCCTCTCTTCTTCCATATCTTGGCTTGTATCGCATCTCAGACTTCTCTTTCTTATGTCCTTCGTACTTTGGCTTTGAGTAGTACTTTTTCTTGCCAAAGCTCTTCTTGAATTGCCGAGTGATCATGGCCAGGTTCTCAGAGAACCTCTGTATATTGTCATCAGAGTCAATCTCCAGTTCTTCATTACTTGAAGCAGAACCGTACTCAGTAACCTTAGTAACAAGAGCTTTAGAAACCTTTTTTTTTGACCTTGCAGAGGATATAGGAACTAAACTCTTTCCTTTGCCAGCAATGAGAGCCACAGAGTCCTTCAGATTCTTGGACTCATTGTTGATAGTTCTCACCTCATCCTCATGCTGAGAAAGAGTAGAGAAGATATCAGTCACGTTTTCTTGAGCCATGTTCTTTGACATCTGGAGGTTGATGGCAAAGTTCTTCCACTCAGGATTCAGGTTCTTGATAAACTTATAATTTATTTTTGAAGCAGATTTAGAGATATTGTTCCTCCGCAGGTCATTTAGAATGATATTGTATCTGTTGTAGGTATCTAGCAGCGTCTCTCCTTCCTTTGTGTGAAACCCCTCATAGGCATTTGTGCATAGATTCTGCTTGGCTTGGATGGAGGCTTCACTTCCTTCAAACTGCCTTGATAATTCATCCCAAACTGCTTTAGCAGAGCTCTGACTGTCTACACGATTGTAGATGTCATTTGGAATTGCCATTGTCAGATAAATAAGAGCCTCTTCATCTATCTTGTACAGTTCTTTCTCCTTTTCAGTAAAGTACTGATACGGTTTAGGGACAAATATCTCAGGGATTTTTGGAGAGGTTTCAGTTACTGCTTGACCAGGTACTCTGATCATTGGATTTACTGGACCAGAAGTGATTGATTCCATGTAATCCCTGCTTTTGTGATTTAGGAACTGAATCATTCTCGTCTTCCATTGTTGATACTCATTAGCCATGAGGACAGGAGGTTTGGACTGAGAGCCCATAGAGAGAAATTGGTTCGACATCTTTTGCTGTATGGTTAGAAATCAAACTTATCTGTACCAAGAAAATCAACTAGATGAGATCTTTAGAATCAAGAATTGGATAAAAACTACACTCAAAATTTTCAGAAAAATAAATTTCCAAAAATAATCAAATGCAGAGTTCGCAAATAGTATAAAACTAAAATAAATTAGCAAACAGAAAAACTGGCGCAAATCACAGATACGCGCTAAAGGACAGTGGCGCAAAAAGACAACTTTGCGCTAAGTGAACCTGGCGCAAAAGAAGCTTTGCGCTAAAAGAGTATGGCGCAAAAGTCAACTCGAGCTAAGAGAGGCTGGCGCGAAATCTGGAATTTCTCAAAAGCTGATATAGTTTTGTGCTAGAAGTGGGTGGCGCAAAAGTGAAGTTTGCGTGAGAAGAAGATCGCAAGAAGTGCATTTTGCACGAATAGAAGGTGGCGCAAAGAGATGTTTACGCGATGAACTGATGGCGCAAAATAAAACAAGGACTGGTGTCTTGCTTGACCGGTGTGATGATCGACCGGTGTCCTCGACCGGTGTCCATCCGACCGGAGTTTTACTCGACCGATGTGCGGACCGGTGTCTTGTGACCGGCGTGCTGACTAGGGTCCTCCGACCGGGGTGAACCGGGGTGGACCGGTGTGGACCGGTGTGTTGACCGGACTACTGTAGCGACCGGTATCGACCGGTATAGTGTGTGGCGCAAACTAATTTTTGCGCAAACTGAGGGTGGCGCAAAATTCACTTTTGAGCTAATAGGGACTGGCGCAAAATACCCTATGAATCTGGCGCAAACTGAGAGTTCTTTTAACAAACACGCCAGTTCATCACAGTTCGACCCTCTGATCGATTTTTAGCCCAGAAAACACTCTAATCTTTTGATACACAATAAAAAATTCTCACAAATCACCCACAAAACATATATCGATCAATACCCAATCAAAATTAATGATTAAAAACAACTTTTATGCTTCAATTTGAATGGCACAGTAGTCGACAGTTCATGAACCCAGTATCCAAAAAATCATCAAAAAGTCAATCGATTTATGATTTTAAGTGCAATTAAACAATCAGATGATGTTTAATAGCATAAAACGCATCTAATCAAATCAATTTTATGCATAAAAGCCCATTAAATCACGAAATTGATTATCACACAGTAAGATGTCGATAAACACAGATTTAATCGAAAAAGCTTGATTCTTTGGCTCTGATACCCCTTGTTAAACCCAGATAACTAGTTGATAAACAATCACACAACACAATACAGATCAAGAGATGAATAAATCAGAATAACATACCACAATCTCTTGATTAATTAGATAAAACAGGTGTGTGTTCTTGGTACCTTGATGCGTACGAATACAGAGAGAATATACGGCTACCTCTACAATTATTATTAGGATTAACCTAAAACCTAATAAATAAAACACATTATATATTAAGCGACGGGCTTGAGGCCCATCAACAAACTAACTATCAAATAAATACAAATTAGACCCCCTTTTTAACTTTAATCTTGAATACAATTTATGATCCAACAGTTTTCTACATGTTTATGTGCTCGATATCAGGCTAATCCCAAAGAATCCCATTTGTCCGCGGTCAAACGGATCTTTCGATATCTGAAGGGAACTGCAGATCTTGGTCTGTGGTATCCTAAAGATACTGGTTTTGAACTAACAACTTACTCAGATGTAGATCATGCAGGTTGTATGTTAGACAGGAAAAGTACATCGGGTCATATACAGTTTCTTGGAGATAAACTCGTAAGTTGTGCATTAAAGAAACAACTTGTGTTTCCACATCAACGACTGAAGCAGAGTATGTTGTTGTTGCAAGCTGCTGCTCTCAAGTCTTGTGGATGAGGACGCAACTGCGAGATTATGGCTTCAAATTTGACAAGATTTTCCGATATACTGTGTTAAGTCAGATTTTATAGTAATCATGGTATTTATAGGCTTGGTCTAATACTGTGTTTAGTGTGCTTATATGTTCTGTATTAGCCAAGGGTATTAAAGTCCCTTGTGGCTTTGTTGTTTGAAAGAAACTAACGCATACCTTAATAGAGATTATACATTTGCGCTTTCAACTCTCTCTCTCTACTTTCTCTCTCTAGGATTTAGAACGATCTTGCATTATCAATTGGTATCAGAGCCTAATCTGAATCTGAGAGGATTGAGAGAAACGTTTTTCAATTCTGAATTTGTGATTAAATCATAAAATTTGATCGATTTTCTTGATTTTTTCAAGAAAATCTCAATTTTTTATTTTTCATCAAATGTGGATTGTTTTCTAAATGAATTTCTTTGTAATTTGGTTCGTTGGATCCGGTTTTACTAGGAGAACAATTTTGATTCACATCATTTTGCAAGAAAATTGAGTTTTGAGCTTCAATTTCAAATTTTTTCGAATTTCTAGAAAACTCGTTGAGCTTACTGTTCTGTTCAAGATTTCACGATTTTACGATTTTTGATCGATTTAGTTGTTTGAAAGTGCTTAGAAAACGGTTTTCGATCAAATCTTTGTGAGAAAATTTCATCTGATTTGGTTCCGTAATCAATTTTAGAAGGTTCTCGTGATTTTTCATCGTTTTGCGCCAGATTCTAAGTTTGTGCGAGTTCATAGAACTTTGCGCCACTTCATTCGTAATTTGCGCCAGTTCTTCAAGCTTTGCACCAGTTTATTTCTCCAAGTTCAGGGTTTATTAGTTCTTCGCGCAAAGTAAATTTTGCGCTTCAGTCTTCTTGCGCAAAACATATTTGCGCCACCTTCGCTTCACACAAATCAGTTTTGCGCCACTACTTACTAGCACAAGTTGTTTCTGCGCCACATACGTCTTGCGAAAACCAAGTTTGGGTCAGTAACTATTCGCGAAAAATTACTTTTGCGTCACCTTCTGCTCAAGCAAAGACAGGATCTCGCCATCTACTATTCGCGCAAAAGATCAGTTTGCGCCATCTTCATCTAACGCAAAACTAAGTTTGGGCCACCAACATGTAACACAAAACTTCCTTTTTCTCCTTTATTCTGAATTTTGCAGATTTGAAGTTGTCTCGTCTCCAACATTTGCATGACCAAGTTGATCCAGATCAAGCTGCTCAAGATTCTATTTTCTCAGCTATACTAGTCCTTCTGTTGTTCCAGCTCCGACCACCATAGTTCATTCAAGTACATTTGAAAGAGGTGTGTCGTTTAGAGCACAGGCTGATGAACTGATTGTTCTTTCAAGCTTATTTCAAACAGGTCCAGTCTTGTCAAAGCAGCAAAGGCAACATAGATTGAAAGATGATGAGAAGAAAAAAAAAATAGTCAAGAAGCTTCAATTTAGTCTGTGTTGATTTAGAAGATGAATATTGAAGACCACAGCGCCAATGATTACTAAGGGGGAGATTGTTAAGTCAGATTTTATAGTAATCATTGTATTTATAGGCTTGGTCTAATACTGTGTTTAGTGTGCTTATATGTTCTGTATTAGCCAAGGGTATTTAAGTCCCTTGTGGCTTTGTTGTTTGAAAGAAACTAACGCATACCTTAATAGAGATTATACATTTGCGCTTTCAACTCTCTCTCTCTCTCTACTTTCTCTCTCTAGGATTTAGAACAATCTTGCATTATCATACTGTGACTCTAAGAGCGCCATTGCAATATCAGCAAATCCTGTAAAACATACAAAGACCAAACACATAGATGTACGATATCATTTTATAAAAGACAATGTCGAAAAAGGTGCAATAGAACTTTATTTTTTAAACACTTATTATCAGCTTGCTGATTTGTTTACCAAGCCTCTTGATGAAAAGAGATTTAGTTTTCTTATTTCGAAACTTGGTATGCTAAATCTTAAGACATAATATGTGATTACCTACTAAAGTTTTCTTATTGTTATTTTTCTTCATTTCTTTATTTTTTAATCTGAAAGATATCTGCACTTTAAGGTATATTCATGATTTCAGGGGGAGTGAGAGATGATGAAAAGATGATCTACATCCAATTGAGGGGGAGTTTATAACTTCTGCATTTGCTTATTAATGAAATTTTTTTCTGTTGCATAAATGCAGGGGGGTATGAATAAGGAGTAAGGAATATAATTTATGATTATATCTGATCAGAACTCTTACTTTTACACGTTTTACTGCTTTATGTCATTTACATTTCAATAAAGTTTTTGTGAATAAACTTTGAACTTTGATGACTTGTGACTGTTTGCAGTTTGAGAGGAAGCTTAAATGATCATATTTTTTTTATGACTTCGAGCCGACTTCACGAGGTTTAAGCCTGAACGAAAAAGGTTTATTTCTATTCTTAATCTCATATGTATCTGAAAGAAGGACAACTTTCAGGTATGAAAACATGTTCTTAAACGTTCAAACCACTTCCCAATTCTTAAAACGATTTCATAATTTGGAAGTGTGATTTTAAATGTTTTCATGATAATTGTGCTTTACTTGCTATCTAAACCGTGTGTTTCCAAAGATTAATACTTGCGCATTATCTTTTCAATATACTTTCAAGTATTCACATACATCGGTTTAATTTTTGTTGGATATGTTATCACCATGTCTCAAAATTGAACAAATTTTTCGATGGTGATACACCACGATTGAAATTCAAAGAATTTGAGCGTTGATTTCATTTCAAGAAGTTCTTTCAAGAATGTCTATATTTTGAATCGTATAGACAATATCCGATTTTTGCTGACATACGCCCTAATCGATAAATATTTATATTTGATCTTTATCATACAATGTCAGATTTTCAAACAAGTTTCTTGTATTCATGTTCATTCATTCAATATACTTGTTTAAACTATCTTCAATGTTTAAAATGCTCAAATCTTCATAATTATCTATATGAGCATACATACATCTAACTTGTGTATCTTTTGTGCTTTAACTGATATAGTTAAACTATTTGAGCAACATGTTCTTTTAAGACAACATGGGTTTCTTTTGTGAGGAATTAATTGAAACTTCTATCTATTCAGGTTAACCAGTGTTTCCTACCCAAGAAGTTAATACTTGAGTGATCGAATGTGTGAGGAGTCAATAACTGAGTCTGGGTTGAGTGAAGAGGTAAAATTAAAAATGAGAGTTTGGTTAGATGTGAACTCAATGTTTAAAAGATAGAGGGTGTGACATTAGAGTAAAAGAATATCAAACTCTGCACTAACTTTTTCTGAGTCGGGCAACCACATTCCTAGTGGTTCACAATTCTTCGTGAACATTATTGAAACAGGCAACTAGCCCATGCCAACTCTTGATAAAAAGCCCCACCAACTACTCATTTTCTTCTCAACAAGAAAATGTTTCAATATTTCAAGGGGACACAACACATATGCTATATGGTTTTCATTTGGAAAATCTGGATATTGAAATAGAAGGAAGTCTTCCCCACCTTCGCACTTCGACCATACACAATCGAGTTTGTGTTTAACTGTTGTTGTCTCAATGGTTTACACAATGTTGAGTCTTATTAAAAGCAATCATCAAGTGCTTAATTCTTTCAAACACATGCACGAGCACACAAGAAATTTGTTTTCTTGTCATAACGTTCATAGAAATATCTTTGTGGTCTTTCAATGATCGAATGGAAGCCCTCGGGGAGTGAACATCAAAAATCTTCTTTCCAGTGTGTATTCATTACACACAGTGACTTCGTGTTACTGACAGACACTTCTAACTGATTCATTTGTTGATTCAGGTGTTACACTCATAATTTGTCTGAATTTGCAAAGATTCGGATGAATATCTTTTTGGATCGGCAAATACTCAGAGGCTCAGTATGAAAGATCAATGGTCAGTTAAGATTATCACAGACATTTCCTGTTGAAAATTTTGATAATTTCAGTGCTCTAATCATCAAAAGGGGGAGAAGATAAAGTTTACGAAATGTCTAGAAATAAAAGTTTGTATCAGATATGGGGAGATGATCAAGTAATGTTTGTCAAGTGATCAAGAATTGTTGTTTGATAAAGAAAATTATGTTAAGACAGTTGATTTGAAGAAAGTTGTTAAAAGCTGAAATGGAAAGTTCAAAGAGTTTAGAAGACGAGCTGATTTTTCAGAAATTTTCTTTGAAGACAATTTTGTCAGAACAAATCGACCTGAAACTGATGATAATTTCTTTCCATGTGTCTGAAAGAGGTATATACCATCTTTGGGGGAGAATGCTATTACTTTTGAATACAGACTTTGAATAAGAGAAAGTTGATCAAAGGGGAGATTGTACAAATTGAGTTTAAAAAGAGAAGATTGAATTGCAAAATCTTTTAGAGATGATCTTGTTCCAAATGGAGAGATTGTTAGTACACAGATTTGTTGGATGCAAGATCATAAAGTTTGAAGTTGAAAGTCAAAGAAAGTCAAAGCTCAAAAGTCAACTTTCAAGCAAAGTCAAAGACAAATGTAATAATCTCAAAGTCAATGTCATGTTGTTTTGTTATGTTTTTGTAAGCGCGTGTATCTTGTTTTGTTTTAATAGATAGGTGGTTAGTAGTTGTGGTTAAGAGACTTGTAACAAGAAAGAGTTCGCAGAAAGTTAGAGAGAGAAAAAGATTTGTAGAGAGAGAAAGTAATATGTGAATCATTCTGTAATCGAATCTTGTGATTAATCAAAACAGGTAGATTGATAAATCTTGTTTGTGATTGAATTTAGTAATGAGAACTTGATAAAATCTGGGAATAATAGAGAGAGAGAGAGAAGCGTTTTTCTGAAAGTTTTAATGATCCTATTCGTGGTAATTCCAAATTTCGTTTCAAGTAGGAGGGTTTTGTAGGGTTTTCATAAGCATTTTTGAGAGAAAAAAAAACACTTCCTTCTGGTTTATTTGAAAAAAGATTTCCTTTTCAAGTAGGAAGGTTTTGAGGTGGAGTAGTATGCATATCGACGAGGAAGGAGGGAGAGGCGAGGCAAAGAGAGTGGGGTTAGAGGGAGGAGGGGGCATGTGTATTTTTGAAAGAAGGGTAACATAGGGAAAATTCATGGCTTAATGGATTAAACTCCCCTTACCTTACTAGCTAATTATAAGCTATCATTTGATCCATTAAACCACTTTCCAACATTCTTGTGCGGTGGATTAAATAAGTCATATACTCTATATATTCAGCCCATAAAAACACTTCTATGTAGCCACTTTAGTGTAACGAATTAATGATGGACGAGGGAAATTTTTGTCCAAAAATGACAAGTTTTGCAAGGTTCACTGGTTTGGATGAGGAAGAATGAACTTGATCATTACCCAAAATACACTACAAAATGGAAGGGCATTTTAGACTACAAAATCCGTCGAAAATCTATCGAAAATAATCATTTTTGACGGATTTTCGACTCGGTTACAATTTGGTCGAAAAGGAGGGATTTCGAGAGATTTAATATCGACAAAATCCTTCCATCGAAAATCCCATGAAAATTTCAAGGGATTTTCGACAGCACTTTGCTTTTTTTTTAAGACGGAATTTCGATGGAAATTTTCGAGGGATAATCGACGGATTTATTTTGTGATAGATTTTCGATGATTTTTTTTGTGATAGATTTTTGACGGATTTATTTTGTGACAGATTTTCGACGGATATATGTTGTGACAGATTTTCGATGGATTTTTTGTGACAGATTTTCGACGGAAACTGGGTTAAAAGTGAGTGGAATTTTCAACAGATTTTTTATGGGATTTGTGATGGACGGTCCGTCTAAAATCCGTCGAAGATGTCAAATATCTAAAAAAAAAAAAAATTTGTGTTTCCCTGTATTTATCTAATTGCATATTGCCCGAACACGAATAATATAAGACTACAAACACTACCCAAGCACGAATAATATAAAAATATAAATATTAGTAATCTAAATTTATCCAACAAATATTAGTACAAAAAGTAATATGTCTTCATATATCTGGAGGGGGTGGGTGGGATAAAGTCGCTTGGGGCACCGGTGAATCTAGCGACCTGCTCCATCACAATTTTCATTTGTTCTTGAATCTGCCGTTGTACCTGCTCCTCTCCCCGCTACTCTATTTGCTCCTTTACCCGTTGCACAAAAGTCCATTGTTGCTCCGCAATCTGCTCATCTCTCTTTTTAAGCTCCTCGTTCAAGCCTCGTACCTTCATTTATTCAACATAAACAATTAGTATCAACTAAACATAATTTAATTTTGTAAAAGAATAATGTATCAATATGATGAGAAGTCCCCTGCTCAGAGGACTGTATGCGGGAGCTGGAACTAGGAGTACCGGTCATCACATATTGTGGATCGTGTGGTGCACCGAACTCGTAGATTCTCTCCTTTTTCACTCCTCCAAATAGCCTCCGTCCATAGATGAGCGTCCCCTAATTATGGTTGAGAAGCGTGTCCTCCCCATACTTTTGGACGGCCAATTGATGATAACTGGACTACAATTGCAAAACATGATAAGAACAAAAATCAACATCATAACGCCTATAAATTAAACATTTTCACAATAAATCAAGCCTAACGTTTGCCCAAAAATCGGCAACCCAAACTACGTTAAAGACTTTATAACCTCGTTATGACCCGTTAAGATCTATTATGACTCAATTGTGCCTAATTAGACCCGTTAAGGTCCATTATGACTCATTATGCGTAATATGATATGTTAAGGTCCATTATGACTCAATTATGCCTAATATGACTCGTTAAGATCCAACAAGACCCATTAAGGTTCATTATGACTCAATTAGGCCTAATATGATCCGTTAAGGTACATTATGACTCACTTAGACCTAATATGATAAATTAAGGTCCGACAAGACCCAATAAAGTACATTGTCACTCTTTAGGCCTAATATCACCCATTAATGTACAACAAAACCTGTTAAGGTACATTATGACTCACTTACGCCTAATATTAAGCAATCCTAATGTTTGCTCAACATTTGGCAACCCAACTAGATTAAATTAACATACATTTGTCTAACAACTAAATATATACCTTACCAGCATTTAAGTCGCCTTGGGAGTAATCAACTCCCCCAAAGCACTGTCCAACCCTTTTTTCGTATGGGTCACTTTGAATAACTCCACCATAGACAGCTGACGGTTTTCTTTCTTTTCCTACAACAGACAATAGAGTTGTTAGTTGATAAGGAATTGCAATAAATTTGAAAACATTATATATATATGTCTTACTATTCTATGTTTATGTCGTGCAATGCTACTAGAGCCACTGGTATCTTGAATATGGAACCCTCGTGCTTAGAGTTTTTATTCTGCTAACCAGATACGGATTTTTCTTCCAAGTAGGTGTGTCCCAATACTTGTCAATGAATACAACACAAAGGAGTTAGTAACTAATTTTCATAATATGTAAGTAAAGCAACGTGCATATAATGTTGTATGTAAATTATATTCATTTTACCACTACTATTTGTATCTAGTGCTCCTCCCGGATCCATGAAGTACCGTATGCCCTCAACACACCATAGTTTATACCATCATATGGGGTGTCCCATTTTTTGGTGCACCCTCCGCCGCCAATTGTGTGTCCCAGTGTTTTAACTATTCAATCAAGCAAAACGATAAACAACACAATAATGCAAACCTGATACGATTAATCAAACGATTTAACTGGTTACAAGTGTTCTTGAAGAAATCGATCTATATCTCTGTTTCCTCTTGTTCACGGCGCCAACAACAGCTAGCCTCACAATGAATAATTTTCTAATTAAGCTCCTTAACCTCTAACCTAATTATCACTAAACTAAACTAATTTATACATAGGCCATATTAGCCAAATGGGCTTTGCAAGGCTTGGCCCAACTACTAAAACAAATCTATTAACTAAAATATAAAGCCTAATAAGTAAAATACGGAAACATACTTTTGACTAATTATTACAAAATGACCCTAGACTATTTGTTGAAACGACTTTATCAACTTTGACTTCAGTTTTCCATCTTCAGATAATTATGATCTTGAATCCAAAAAATATGTGCTTTAACAATCTCCCCCTTTGGATCAAGATCATTCTTTAAGCTCAGAAAATGTAATTTTCCTCTTTGTCTTCAGAATGTAGCAATCTCCCCAATCGATGAGAATAACTTTTGTAAAGAAACTATCTCCAGATTCAGGTCGGAATGCTTTAGCAAATCATCTTCAAGGAAATTTTCTTCATTTCAGCATATCTTCATAATATCTTCCATTTCTTGATTGACGCTTCTCCCCCTTTTTGATGAAAAGAGCAAAGAGTTCATCAAAACGTGTATTCAAGAAATTTCTTCCACCATTGATCTTGCAAACAGAACCACTGATTATCCGTCAATTCATTAAGATGTTAATCCAGATCTTTGCAAATCTAGACAAGTTAGTAAATGAAGTGTAACACCTGAATCAACAAATGAATCAGTTAAACTTGCCTGTCAGTAACACAAAGTCACTGTGTGTAATGAATACACAATATAAAGGAGCTTTTATAATGTTCACTCCCCAGGGCTTCCATTCAATCATCGAAACACCACAAAGGTAATTTCTATGAACGTTATGACAAAGAAACAAATTCTTTGTGTGTTCGTGCAAGTGATAGAAAGAAATAAAGCATATGATGTTTGCTTATAAGGATTAAAAAGTGTAAACCACTAAGACAAGTAGTTACACACAGACTCAATGTGCATTAGTGAAGTGTGAAGGTGGGGCAGACTTTCTTCTTTTCAATATCCAGATTTTCCAAATGAAAATCAGATAGCACATGTGTTGCGTCCCCTTTGAAAATGAAACATTTTCTTGTTGAGAAGAAAATGAGTAGTTGGTGGGGTAATGTCAAGAGTTGGCATGGGCTAGTTGCCTGTTTCAATAATGTTCACCAAAGAAATGTGAAGCATTAGAAATGTGGTTGCCCGACTCAGAAAGTAGTTGGTGCAGAGTTTAAAAATTCTTTTACTCTGATCTCTCACCCTCTTTCTTTTAATCTTTAAGCGCACCGCTAACCAAACTCTCTTTTAACATTTTCTCTCATCACACATCCCACACTCATTTCATGGAACTCCTCACACTCAATCACTAAGGATTTACTTCTTAGGTAGGAGACACTGGTTAACGTGAATCCATAGAAGTTCAAATAAGTCCTAGCACACTGATCCCATGTTTTTCCTATGAAGCATATGATTCTCAGATGATTTAACTTGATCAGTTAATGCTCAGTGATGAATCAGAAAACATTTAAAAGAACACTTCCAATTCAAGAAATCTGTTTGAGAATCGGGAAGTGGTTTGAACATTTAAGAATATGTTTTCTTATGATTGAAAGTTGTCCTTCTTTCAACCATAGATGAGATGAAGATAAGGAATTATACCTTTTGAATGCAGTCTTACATCTCATGAAGTCAAGCTTAAAGTCATAAAGATATGATCTTTGAAGCATCTATCAACCTGCAAAAGTCTAAAAGTCTAGTCAAAGAAACTTTATTCACTGAAATTGAAATGACATAAAGCAGTAAAACGACTAAAGTACGAGTTCCGATCAAAAGTAATCAGAAGTCATTGCCATACTCTTTACTTGTATGCTCCCCCTAAAAGCATGCATCATTATCAAGTTATCAGTAACCACAATGCATTTAAAAAAAAATGCTCCCCCTCAAACTAACTTTTACCATCAATGAAATACTTCTCACACTCCCCCTGAGATCATGAACAAACTATTAAAGAGCAGGTATCATGCGGAAATAAGAATAAAGAAATGATAAAGAAACATAATAAGAAACTTTAATAGGTAACCACCGATTAGGTATTAAGATTTAGCATACCAAGTCTTTAGACAAGAAAATTAAATCTCTTTTCGTCTAAAGGTTTGGTAAACAAATCTGCAAGCTGATAATCGGTTTTACAAAGAAAAGTTCAATTGTTCCCTTTTCTACATTGTCTTTTATAAAATGATACCGGATATCTATGTGTTTGGTCTTAGTATGCTGAATAGGGTTAGCGGTAATCGCAATAGCGCTCTTCGAATCACAATAGATTGGGATTCTATTGAAATGAAATCCATAGTCTCGCAGTTGTGTTCTCATCCACAAGACCTGAGAACAGCAGCTAGCAGCAGCTACATATTCCGCTTCGGTCGTTGATGTGGAGACACATAATTGCTTCTTCGAAGCCCAACTGACGAGTTTATCTCCAAGGAATTGGATATGACCCGAGGTGCTCTTCCTGTCTAACATGCAACCAGCATGATATGCATCTGAATAAGCTGTTAGTTCAAAGCTTGTATCCTTAGGATACCACAGACCAAGATCTGTGGTCCCCTTCAGATACCTGAAAATCCTCTTTACAGCAGACAAATGGGATTCTTTAGGAGTGGCCTGATATCTAGCACATAAGTATGTAGAAAACATTATATCCGGCCTACTAGAAGTAAGATACATTAAAGAACCTATCATCCCTCTATAAATCCTAACATCAACAGCCTTTCCCAAAAGATCGGTGCCAATCTTAGTACCAGGTGCCATTGGGGTACCAATCGGTTTACAATTTTCCATTTTGAACTTCCGAAGAATATCCATAATGTATTTAGATTGATTGATAAAAATCCCCGTTGAAAATTGTTTGACTTGCAATCCGAGAAAGAAGTGCATTTCTCCCATCATGCTCATCTGAAAACGTGACACCATGAGGTTTGCAAAGTTCTTACAGTACTTAGGATTTGTAGAACCAAAAATAATATCATCCACATATATTTGAATAAGAATGATATCGCCTTTATCCTTTTTAATGAAAAGAGTGGTATCAACCGTACCTTTTGTAAAACCTGACTTGACCAAGAACTGAGATAGAATATCATATCAGGCGCGAGGAGCTTGTTTCAGTCCATAAAGAGCTTTATCCAAGATGTAGACATGGTTCGGCTTATCTGGATTTACAAACCCTTCTGACTGTGAGACGTAGACTTCTTCCTTGAGTACTCCATTCAGAAAAGTTTTCTTCACGTCCATTTGATAAACGGTGAAGTTCTTGTGGGCTGCGTAGGCTAAGAACATCCGAATTGCCTCTATACGTGCCACTGGAGCATATGTCTCATCGTAGTCAATTCCTTCCTCTTGCCTATATCCCTTGGCAATAAGTCGTGCTTTGTTTCGGATCACGGTACCATCTTCATCTTTCTTGTTTTTGAACACCCATTTCATACCAATGATGGATTTACCTTCAGGTTTGGGTACGAGTCTCCAGACTTTCAGTGCTTCAAACTGATTCAGCTCATCTTGCATCGCAGTTACCCATTCTGAATCGGAAAGAGCCTCAGATACGTGAGTAGGCTCGATCTTGCTCAGAAAGGATTCATACATACATAGATTTGATGTTGCAGACCTAGTTTGCACCGGTGCAGAAGGATCTCCAATAATTTGATGTACCGGGTGCTCTTTGGTCCACTTATGTTCATGAGGGAGTGGATTAGATGTAGATTGAACATTGTCAGCATCTAGGAATCCACTGTAATCTCCTTCAGATGGTTCAGAATTAACGGGGGTTTCAGTTGAAGTAGTCGTTGCAGAAGTTGCAGTAGGTACAGCTTGGTCAATCTGTTGATCAGTCCTTACAGTACATCCTACTGAATCAGCTACTTCTGTCTCATCAGTGTTGGTCACAACTTCAACTGTCGAAGTAGGCTTTTGAACTGGAACTTCTTGCCGAATCGGGGAATTTAATTCAGTAGAGACATCGGAAGTGGTTGGATGAGTAGTCAACGAGTCTTCCATCCTGTCAACCACAACAGATTTAGGCAAACGAGATCCAAGAAATTCATCATAAAACAGTTCAAATAATAAATCCAAATCAGATAATTTAGAAGTAGACGATGAAGCTCCATCTAATTTGTTCTCTTGAGGTGCAGGTCCTGGAGTGGTTGGCCCAGAAGCTAGTACTCCGGTAATTACGGGTTCTGAACTGATGTGGTCAGAAGCCATTTCCTCATCGAATGTAACATTGACGCTCTCGATCACTGTCTTCGACTTCTTCAAATAAACACGATATGTAGAATATGTAGAGGAATAACCAACGAAGATGCCTTCATCCGCCTTAGCACTGAACTTGTCCAGATTCTCTCTGTCGTTTAGAACAAAACATATACAACCAAAAACATGAAAATATTTAATGGTTGGTGTTCAGTTGTTGATCAACGCATACGGAGTCTTCTGAAATCGGCGGTGTATCATGGAATGATTCTGAGTGTGACACGCAGTCGATACAGCTTCAGCCCACAAAAATAAAGGTAAGTCAGATTGGCTGAGCATTGTCCGAGCGGCCTCGACGAGTGTACGATTTCGCCTTTCGACGACTCCGTTCTGTTGAGGCGTGCGAGCAGCAGAGTATTGATGTGATATCCCGACCGACTCGAGATATTCTTCAACTATCTTGTTCTTGAACTCTGTGCCGTTGTCAGTTCTGAGAATCTTGACTTGTTTTTGCAGATTGACTTGGGTCGTCTTCAGAAATGTAATGAGAACATCGGGAGTCTCATCTTTAAACCGTAGAAACTTAACCCAAGTGTATCGCGTATAGTCGTCCACGATAACCAACACATACTTCTTTCCTCCTAAGCTTTGCGTTCGCATAGGACCGCATAGATCCATATGCAACAACTCTAATGGAGAGCTGGTACTTGGTTTAGGATTTGGTTTGTGTGGGGCTCTCTTCATCTTTCCCTTTTCACACGCTGCACATAGATGTTCTCTTTTATACTTCAGCTCTGGAAGTCCTTTCACTAACTTTCCACTGACCAGCTTATTGATGTACCTAAAGTTGAGGTGAGAAAGTCGTCGATGCCATAACCAGCTTTATTGCATCGAGGCCTTTGATAGTAGACAGACCTGATTGTCAGCCTGGACCTTTGAGAAGTTGATGGTGTAGAGGTTTGACTTGCGAGTGCCGACCAATAGTTCTTTCCCTTCTTCAGTGCGTACTGAACATGTCTTGGCCTTGAAATTAATCTCTACGTCTTTGTCGCAGAACTGACCAATGCTGAATAGGTTGTGCCCTAAGCCTTCAACGTAGCTCACCTTCTTGATCGTGAGATTTTCGTGTACAACATCACCATATCCCAGAATTGGTGAAAACTGATCGTTTCCAAAACGAACTGTGCCGCAGTATTTGTCTGTATAATTAGACAACATACTCTTCTGACCGGTCATATGCTTGGAACACCCGCTATCCAAGTACCACATATGACGGGTCTGCACAAAACAAATCAGGAAAGAAGAGGTTTAGGTACCCATTTATAAATGGGACCTCCACTGTTAGTACTTGATTTTGGTACCCATTTAAATTTGGGCCCACTTTGTCTTTGAAAACCATAAGCATGATAAGACGAATGATAACGATAAGATGGGACATTATATGAACCATACCAAACATCAGAATATCTACGAGAAGCATAATCACATTCACCATGATTTAAAAACTTTTTATTAGATGGTGCTAACTGGAATAATTGCTTTATAGAGTACTTCTTGCGAGAATCAACAAGATTAGATTTAAAAGTAGCAACATTCACAATCACATCATCTTTACTAGAAGTCTTTTTATTCAAAATAAAACTAGAACTAGATTTAGCTTTCTCGTCTATCTTTTGTTTCGGTATCCATGCAGTCTTAACTCCAAGCCTTTGCTTTCTCTAATCTGAAACATTTGAAACTTTAGAGTTAGAATGATGAGAATTAAAAGAATGCTTCTTCTTTGGCTTACCAGTGGGGATCGGTTTCTGTGAAAGCTGAGATTTTTGTTTCTTACCTTTTGCTTTCTTTGATTTCACAGAAACTGATTGATCAACTTTCGTTGATGTTTCACCTTTTTCAAACACACTTGGTTGACCAAAAGAATTAACAACACAAGATGAATGATCAGGAAGCTTAGAAGTAAAATCAAATTGAGCAACACAGTCATTTAAAACACCTTCAGAGTTTAAGAAATTAAGCTCATTATCAAGTGAACCAGACCTGTCATCAGAATTTAAAGCCTTGGAGAATTTAGAAAAATCAGAATTTTTGAACACAGTTGAAAAAACTGTTTGTTCTAAGTCCATCAAAATTCTTTCTTCTATAAGAGTATTCTCGAGTTCAGAAATTTTACTTTCCAAAACTAGAGGAGGAACGTAAAGCTTACCTTCGACGGGTTTAGCCTCCAACTCTTTTACAGAATAGCTCTCAAAATAATCATTTGAAAGAAATTTTGATTTATTAGAACTATAACTGTTATTCAACTTTTCATAGCGAAATGGAAGTTGAACTTTAGCTGTGTTCTTTCTTTTATCATATTCCTTGGCTTTATCTTTTTCCGACAGACTAGTCCAAAAGGGTTTGAGTTCTTGATGTTGAGGAGCCAATAACATAAACCCAAAGTCATAAAGTGCAGGCACTTCAGATATACCCTTTTTGAGATGATGTGGGTTCTTATAACCAAGTCCCCAAGTATCAGGTTTCTCTTTAGGTTTGTTCAAATGAATAGTGTGTTCATTTTGACCTAAAGTATGTAATTTCTCTTCCAAAGCATTCACCTTGTCTATTAAAGAAATCTTTTCTTTTGAAGTAGAAAAATACCTTTTAGAAAGCTTTATAGTCTTAAACTCACATTCTTTATATTTAGAAACAGTTTCAGATAACTCTTTATGAATTATAGTCTTTTCTTTAGCACAGGTGTCTATATTTTTGTGCAAAGTTTCAATTAATACATTTTTCTCAGCAATATCATTACTAAGTTTATGTATAGATTGATTTTTCTCATTTATGACACATTTCTCTCGCTTCAGTTTAGACTCTAATTCTTGGAGTTTAGACATCATGGCATGCATTTGGTTCAGAAAATCAGATTCAGTTAAGTTACATACCTCATCATTATCTCCATCATCAGAATCAGCTTCGGCTTCTCACTGGTTCTTCCCCATCAAGCACAGATGTGTTGTCTCGTCCTTCTCTCCTTCTTCAGATTCTTGGTCCGAATGGTCGAGCCAGTATTCATCCTCGGCCATTAATGCTTTTCCAGCCTCTTGTTGCTTGGCTAGAAGCATCTTATTCTTGTAATATTCGGAGTTTCGGACTTTTGATTTTCGGCAGTCCTTGGCAAAGTGACCGAGTCTGCCACAGTTGTAGAACTTCATCGGTTCTTCCTTCTTGAACTCTTCGGCTCCATCCTTCTTCTTGTCTTCTGGTCTCTTTTCTTCAACTTTCTCCTTATGCTTGTAGTTATTCGGACCAGACAAGTACCTCTGACTGTTGGAGTTTGGCTTTTTATAGAACTTCTTTTGGAAAGCCTTGGTTAACATTAGCATGGTTTCCTTCAGTTGTTCACAATCGTCAGAGTCAGACTTTGCCTCACTATCAGCTTCTTCAGATTCAGATGCTATCACCTTCTTCTTCTTGGACTTTTTCTTGACCACAAGAGCAACTGGATCAGCAACTTCTTTGTCAGCCTTCTTCATCTCAGCTTTGATTTCATCCACCTCTTCCTCATTCTGTTTGAGGATTTCATAAACTTCATGAAGTGGAATGTCGTTCAGATCTTTCAACTGCCTCATCTGTCTGGTGAATCTATTCCACTCTGGCTGAAGGTTGCTGAGGAATTTCACATTCAGCTCAACTTGAGATTTGTTGATCTTGTTCTTGTTGAGCTCATTCAGCAAAGTGACAAATCGAAGGCATATTTCTTTATTTTTTCCAGTTCCTCCGTCTATACCGCATCAATGTTTAGACCATGAATCTTATTTTTCCTTTCCCTACTTTTAATAACCGAATGGAATAATTTGGAGTTCTCATCCCCTTCCTTAAGGACCTTAACCCATTTGATCTTAGCTTTTTGTCTCGCCATTGCCACACTTTTCTCCTCCAACTTTAACCATTTCATCCATGTATCGATTCACCGTCTTCTATCATCATCCCCTAACGTCTTTGTCTCGGCTGCTATCTCAATTGAAGTGTGTTCGGTTGTATAAATGTGTATTGACCACAAGAGCAACTGGATCAGCAACTTCTTTGTCAGCCTTCTTCATCTCAGCTTTGATTTCATCCACCTCTTCCTCATTCTGTTTGAGGATTTCATAAACTTCATGAAGTGGAATGTCGTTCAGATCTTTCAACTGCCTCATCTGTCTGGTGAATTGGTAGTGCGTGGAATACACCTATAGACGTGTGCTAATTAGACCTCAAAGCAAGTATACAATGAGATATAATATCGTCTTTCAAGTAATAAAACGGTAAAGTACCGGATATCGTCCCACAGAGATTGTCGTAAAAGTATAATAAAAGTGTTAGAAAAGAAATGATTTCAGATGGCGACTTTGAAGACTTTGATTTGGTTTGGTTGGTTAACAGTTGATAACAATACAGAATAATAAAGGTAACAAGGGTGTAAGACTTTTAGGTGAGACTCAAACACAAATTCCAGCAGACTATGCTGCAGGTATGCTGCAGCATGAGTTCAGCATAAACAGATCCACCATCTATTTTGAGGGTATTCCTCTCGGACTTCAATACTCCCGCTACCGTTTAGATCCAACTGAACATATCTCTATGCAGTTTTAACTTTTGATAGCAAGGGGTAGAGTCCTCAAAATATACGGATTTACAAATCTCTTTGTATAAAACTACTCTCTCGAGTTAATTCCCATATCATTCAAGTTGGAGTGTTCGAAGGGCTTCATCTCTGAATCCTCTACACTTTAACACTTTTAACAAGCGACCAACCCGTCAAGAATAAATCAAGATGAAAAATAGAGGCGATAAATCTCTTTATCAGTCACTCTCTCAAGTCGGCTTCTCATATCATCCAAGTTGACGTGCATATTATGGCTTATCTCTAGGCCATAGCACTTTCACACTTTCAAAGTGATCAACTCGTCAAGAAGTGTCATTGGCTTTATAAAACTTGAATGAAATGATGGAACATTGTTATTGCGAAACAATGTCCACCTTCTTTTGGTTTGAAATCTCACCCTTTTATCTTACACCCAAGCTAACGGATTTAGCTACTCATACTAAAATGTAAATACTTAAAGCAATAAATTACATAAATTAAAGACATGAATGTAAATGACGGAAATATAAATTACAAGAAAGTAAAATGACGGAAATGTAAATTACAACAAATATAAATGACTTAAATATAAATGGTAAGGAAAGTAAACAACTAAAATTAGGAATACTAGAAGTAATAAAGCATAAGTAAAAAGACAAGAGATGGTAACTTCAAAGGTTTACTTGGAATTTCAAAAGTACATCAAAATCAAAGGTTATTGGTGCCAACCTTTGATTTTCACTTCCAAAGATATGTACTTAGATGTTAAAAGTTAGGACCCATAAACTAAACCCCCAACCTCCCTTTATATACAAAAAGGGAGTGGCAAAATAGAAATAAACCAACACAAAGTACTTAAGGTACAATTAGTACAAAAAAGGGGTTCAATGTCCAAGGGTTGCAAGCTATCAAAAAGATGATGTCATTCTTAAAAAATACTGCAGGAGGAGGCTTCTAAAGTTGTCAAAAGTCCTGTCAAAAATCGTCCATCATCCATCTTCTTTCCACAAAAATTTGTTACAGCCGCAGGTGCTTCAGACATGCTGCAGCACTGGATCTGTTTTACTCAAAAACTGCCAAAACACATAAAATTAGCCATTCGAAGAAATAAAACAGATTATCCACTAGCTCTAGCTCCAAGAAACAGATAATTGATAAAACACGAAATAAAAAGACTCAATTGTAGGGATATGGAAGAAAAAGGACTAAAAAAAACTATTAAAAAGGCCTTAATGGCACTACTAATGAGTGCACATCATGAATCTCTTCCACTCTGGCTGAAGGTTGCTGAGGAATTTCACATTCAGCTCAACTTGAGATTTGTTGATCTTGTTCTTGCTGAGCTCATTCAGCAAAGTGACAAATCTGTCATAAGTGGCTTCGAGTGATTCTCCAGCTTTGGCTTTGAATTCTTCATAATTATTCAAGCAGTTGGAAACTTTAAGTTGGTTGCCGACTTTTGATCCAATCATCATCTTCTCCAACTGATCCCACATTTGCTTACCGGTAGCGTTGTAGCTGTCAATCTTGACATATATTTCATTCGGTATACCTTGGAGAATAAATGATCTTGCCAGCTTGTCACCCTTGTGTCTCTTCAGCTGATCTTCCGAATATTCACCAATCGGTAATTTATACTCTGTCTCTTCTTCTTCACCATTTTCTCCGGCTACAGTGAGAACCTTGGTCGGAGGTGTCATGATTCCTTCTTTCAGAGATTTTCTGATATAATCTCCCAAATCATGTCGATCGATGAATTCCAAAAATCTGTCCTTCCATTGCTCGTACTCCCCCTTGAAGAGTACTGGTGGCTTCACATCTGTTCCAATAGCAAGAGCTTCCCGAGACATCTTTACTTATACGATTAGTAATCAAACTTATCTGATACGATTAAACAATCAACTGGATGAGATCGTTAGAAATTAAGATAAAAACCACACTCAACAATTTTCAGAAAAATAAATTTCCAAAAATAATTAAATGCAGTCCTCTCACACAGTATAAAGCACAAGTAGACTAAACACAGTTAAAACAGGTACAAAAATCAGATATTTGCCAAGAACAGAGGTGCAAAGGACGGTTTGCGCGAGAAGCAGGTCGCGCAAATAGAGGTTTGCGCTAGACACGGTTGGCGCAAAGAAGAAGTTCGCGTGAGAAGCAGGTGGCGCAAAGCAGAAGTTTGCGTGAGAAGACCGTGGCGCAAAGTGAGAATTGCGCGAATAGTGGGTCGCGCAAAGTGTCGTTTGTGTATCAAGTGGGTCGCTCAAACTACGGTTTGCGTGAGCCTTGGGTGGCGCAAACACTGTAGACGACCGGAAACAATTCGACCGGTATGTTGCACGACCGGTACGTTGCTACGACCGGAAGCTTGATTGGACCGATAAAGTGTTGACCGGTATTGTGTTTCGACCGATAAACTCTAAGACCGATAAAAAAATGGATGGACCGGTATTAGCTTCAACCGGTATAAGGCTTCGACCGATAGAGTGTAGAACCGATAGTGGTCTTTGACCGATATTAGTTTAGACCGATAGAGGTCTTCGACCGGAATTGTTTTGGACCGATAGAGGTCTTCGACCAGAATTGTTTTGGACCGATAGAGGTCTTCGACCGGAATTGGTCTTTGACCGGTAAGAAAGACCGATAAAACACAAAGACCGATAATAACAAAGACCGATATGTTCTTGATACTGTATCGACCCAGAAACCAAAATCAACCCAGAAAATACTCGATATCTCGAATTAAACAACCAAACTTCGCTAAAACGTTCAAATAACCAACTAGAACAGATTCCAATCAATTAATTTCAATAAGAAACCACTTTAAGAAGAATTCGAATGATGACATAGTGTAGACTCGTTAACGAACCCAGAACAACAAATTCAACAAATTGATAATCAAAATCGATGCAATATTCAAATCAAACAGTACCCAATCACGATAATAGGCAAAACAAACACAATCAAACCAAAAGAAACTTGAATGAACAATCACACAATAAAAAAAAATATCAATCTTTTCCAGAAAAACAGAACCGAACAAAAAATATTCAATTCAATTTGTAACGTGCTCTGATACCAATTGTGTGTCCCAGTGTTAACTATTCAATCAAGCAAAACGATAAACAACACAATAATGCAAACCTGATACGATTAATCAAACGATTCAACTGGTTACAAGTGTTCTTGAAGAAATCGATCTATCTCTCTGTTTCCTCTTGTTCACGGCGCCAACAACAGCTAGCCTCACAATGAATAATTTTCTAATTATGCTCCTTAACCTCTAACCTAATTATCACTAAACTAAACTAATTTATACATAGGCCATATTAGCCAAATGGGCTTTGCAAGGCTTGGCCCAACTACTAAAACAAATCTATTAACTAAAATATAAAGCCTAGTAAGTAAAATACGGAAACATACTTTTGACTAATTATTACAAAAGGACCCTAGACTATTTGTTGAGACGACTTTATCATCTTTGACTTCAGTTTTCCATCTTCAGATAATTATGATCTTGAACCCAATAAATATGTGCTTTAACACGTACCGTACCCATGACATTCACGACCGCTTCTTTAAGACACTCTCCCAAGCAGCTCGGATTGCCCCGTGATAGTGGGGTCCTATTTATATTGGGTCTATAAATATATTAAAAGCATTAGTTTCAACAACACAAGTATTTGATCTAAAAAGTTACATACAAAAGTAAGTACAAACCGTAAAGCGAGCCCACATTGTATCATGTGCCTCAAGAGGAACTCTCTTCTAAGTCGTACATGGGCCATTAAACATATTTTTCAATGTCTCAATGATGTTGTTTCTAACCGAAACATCATTATACCTACAATGAGACTGATATAAACACAACAAATATTAATATCAATTATTTACATAAAATTATATTACATCTACAAGAAATATACATACTCCATATTATTTTCCTCAAGCAAGCCGATAACTCTCCTCTGTGAGGGATGAGCACGAGTCTCCAGTCCAGGTTGTCTCCATGCCCACTAACATCAGATGCATCCGACTCTATGATCAAATCCTCTAGACCTACAGCGTTCGGAGTCCGAATATCTCTGCAACATCGTCTGATGGAGCAGAACCACCCGAAGACTGGGTAACGGAACTACGAAAACCTCGAAGAGAGTCTGATCCCCCTCGAGGGGGACGAGAACTAGAATAACTACGTCTACCTCTAATCATATTATCCTATAAAAATGATTAATTAAAAACATATTTTTACAACATGATAGACATATTAAACATATAAAAGAAGGTTCTTGATCATCATTTTACAACACGATAGATATAAACTACCATTAAACAAACATAACTAAAAATAAATTATTCATACTCATATTGGTCAGATAGAAAAGGTTCATTATCATCCTTATTTGAATTAGTTCCATCTATAAACTCTTCTTCTACGTCTTCGTCTTCCTCTTCCTCCTCACGAACCAAATTGACATTAACTTTGATGGAGGAACCTGGGGTGACAAGATTAATGCATTCAATATCTTCATCTATACGTGTCGATATCGAGAAGTTTGTTCTGTCGAAAATTAAATGGATTATTCAAATTATAAATCTAAGGCTTCACAAATTAACTGAAGAAAGTTAACAAGTAAAATATAATAGAAATTTTGCAAATTTCACAATACTGCATTTCTATGTCAAAAAGTAACAAATACCACCAAACAATAGTCTTAACTGAAAGCCCATATGTAAAGTTGACTTGGTCAACAGAGACGACTACTTCGGTGGTTGACGGGGATGACTTCTTTGGTGGTCAACGAAGACGGAGATGGTGGTTGACGGAGACGGCGATTATTCAATGGTCGACGCAGACGACTGCTTCGTTGATCGATGGAGACGACTACTTCAGTGGTCGACGGAGACGAGAAAATTTGAACCTAAACACATCCTTAAACAAAACGCCTCAATTAACAAGTATCATTGGATTGTAATGGGTCATAATCGGTTTTATTAGATCTTAATTGGTGTAAGTGTGCTACAGCGGGTCTTAATGGCTTGTTACTTGGCCGTTGTGGTCTAAATGGGTCTTATTGTCCTTACGAGCCTAAATAGGTCCTCATACGTGTGTCTGAATGGGTCATAAGTATTCTAAATATATCTTAATGGTTTAATTGAGATACAATGGATCATGGTGGTCCTTAATGGGTCATTTTGGTCTAAATGGGTATAATCAGTCTTAGTTTCAGCAACGAGTTTAAGTGAGTCATGATGGGTCTAAAGAGTCATAAGCAATCTGAATAGATTCCTTAATGGATATAATTGGGTATAACAGGTCATGGTGGTACTGAACTAAGTTTAATGGGTCGTTTTTGTTTGAGTGGGTATAATGGACCTTATTATCCTTAACGAGTCTAAGTGGGTTATAAATGGGTCATGATAGGTCTTAATCATCTGAACATGCCTTAATGGTTATAGAAGTTAGGTATAACGGGTCATATTGTTGTTAGTGCCTTGTTAATGGGTCGTTTTGGCCTTATGTGGGTATAATAGTTATTATTATCATTAACGAACATAAGTGGGTCATTATAGGTCTAAATGGGCCATTTTTTTTTGTCTAAGTGAGCATAAGACTTCATGCGAAACAAAACCTTACGAAAATATTTCTCACACACATATTGAGACGGATTTTAGACGGACCAGGAAAAATTATATTTAATTAAACGGATTATTTTCGACGGATTTTAGAGGGAAATTTGCAACGAATTTTAGACGAATTAAAAAAATTATTTTTAAATTATTTGAACCATGTTCGACAAATTATCGTGGGAGTTCTTCGACGGATTTTCCGCGAATCATTTTCAATGGGTTTTAGGGAAAGAATTTTGCGATGGATTTTACAAAATTTAGTATTAAATTATTTGATCACTTCCGACAGATTATCGAGGGTTTCAAACGGATCATTTTCGACATATTTTAGAGGGAAACTTGCGACGGATTTTACAAAATTTATTTTTAAATTTTTTGAATCCTTTTCGACAAATTATCGAGGGAATTCTCTGACGGATTTTAGACGGATCATTTTCGGCGGATTTTAGAGGGAAATTTGCTACTGATTTTAGACGGATTTTACAAAATTTATTTTTAAATTATTTGAATCCTTTTCGACAGATTATCGAGGGAATTCTCCGACGAATTTTAGACAGATCATTTTCGACGAAAATTCTGTCGAAAACCTATCTAACATTATCGATGGAATATCAACGGAACACTTTCCGTCTAAAATCTCTCACAAATCCATCGCAAATTTTAGAATTTTTGTTATTTTCTGTCGAAAAGCCGTCTAAATCCGTCGCAAATTTCCGTCGAAAATACCCAGTTTTCTAGTAGTAATAAAAGTTGATTAAAAAATAGATGTTATTTAATGTATTTAATTAACTTCTTGTAGAACATAAACACTACAAGAGAAAGAGGCTTTAGAGAAGGAACCTTTAGAGAAGGTTTTGAAAGTGTATCTAAAGGTATGTTTTAGGGAAGGAATTGGATGACGAAAATATTGAGGGTAGCTGAAGGTAGGATGAGTTTTAGAGAAGGATTCCCAAGCAAATTATACTGAATGAAAAGTGTCTCTAAAAGCTTTAGAGACGCTTTTAAGTAAAACCTCTCTAAAAATATGGAACTTGGTTTAGTTACAGATTACGCTGTGTTCTCGAAACTCATTTAACGAAGGAAAGGAAAGGGAGGGAAAGGAGAGGAAAGTGAAAAAAACTCGTGTTCTCGAAACTTTTTTAGGAGAGAAGGGAAAGGAAACGGAAGAAAAGAATTGATAACTTTTCTCCCAAACCTTTCCTCCCAAATGTGGGAGGAAAGGAAAGGAAAGGAAAGGAAAAAATTAAAACAATTTAAAAAAATTACTGAAATTATTAAAATTACAAAACTACCCAATCTTTCATTATAATAATATATTTTTACAAGGGTATATTTGTAAAATTGACATCTTTCCTTTCCTTTCTCTCATGTTCAAGAACATGAAAAACTATTTATTTTCCTTTCCTTCCCTTCCTTTTCCTTCCATTTCGAGAACACAAATGAAAAAATTATTTTCTTTCCTTTCTTTTCTTCCCTTTCTTTTCCATCCATTTCTTTTTTTTTTTTCTCTCCAGATTAGAGAACACACGGTAAAAGGCAAGATTTTATTTTTATAATTTTTAATATTTCTATAAATATTTTGATAAGCGTAACTAAAAAGTTATAAAAATAAAATCAAATTAAATAACCGATTCCTCCTAATTTGGTTAATAAATTAAAGAGAAAAATAAAATCAAAATCTATCAAACCAGTCGGAGCCCTAGAAAACTTTCCCGGTCGATTCAACCCAAAATCCTCAATTCATTCTTCGAGACATTTTTCATTCAGAAAAATGTTGATGATGATGATGACGATGATGATGATTGGCACTACAAATCGTATCTAGAGCTTTAGTGTGAAGGTTTTCAAACGAAATACTCAATCGACGTCCATTAAATTCGTTGTCCCTTAAATTGTCGGTCACTGATCGTTCAAACATAATCTTGTCTTAATTCATTGCAGTTCTCAACTCGAACAGGTAAGCAATTTATATTCAAATTGGTTGATTTTCGTTTCTCGGTTCTTCAAATTAGTTGATTTTTTTTGTTCATCTAAACTTTTAGATCGTTTTTACTGTTTCTCGGTTCTTCAAATTGTTGATTTTTTTTATTGTGAGTTTCAGTTTCCAGCTACGATTTCTGGTAGATTTGCTTTGTTTTTTTCACGATTACTGATTTTGCTTTTATTTTCTCGAAAATTAGAGTTTATTTCCCCTGTTTTTAATACACTGTAACTGATTTTAGATTTTTGCTTAGTTCTTCGATTTCTCATAAAAAAATCAGTTAGATGTGGTTAACTCAATTAGATGTGTCACAACTAAAACCATTGATGAAGGTTGCTGTTTACACATGTGAAGAGTGTGGTTTTGAAATATATCAGGTTTGTAATCATGTCTACTTTACACTCACTTCAGATTTATATTTGTTTATGTTATGGACTTGATGCTTAAATTTTGCTAGTATGTTTTACTATCTATTCCCCTTTTGAGTATGTGAGCTATGTTTGTATGTATTAATAACTTGTATAAATAATGGATAGTTGGGATTCCAATATCCTTTATGGAATCTCATGCGATGAAAGCTATATATCCATGAATAATTCTTGCAGGTCCATGAAGTGGGACATACTTGTTGTTTGGCTAGTTAGCATGTGGTTAGTCTTTAAACTAGACTACATATTTATACATTTCCTAGCACTGGACATTCTTGATTATATAACATTCTAATTCTATGAAACAGGAGGTAACTGCTCAAGTGTTCATGCCTCTGTTTGAATGCTCCTCCAAGCGCTGTAATGTCAACCGGGCAAAAGGTAATCTTATCCTCCAACTAAGAGCTTCAATTTTTTTGAAATTTCAGGATGGATTAACTCTGTCTTTCTCTCTGCTCTCTCGATTTCTCTATACTTTATGCTCGATTTCCGTGATGTATTTGGATTTAGTTATGGATTTCTGACATGGATTCGTTTCGTTTGCTCTATTTATGTCTGCTTGATTCTCAAATTTGATGTTAGAGAAATTGTTTTTCTCAACTTTAATGCAAATTTTTGGTCCATTAAGCTTAAAACTTTTTTTTTTGGTTTATCAGGTCCCCAAGCACCCATTTACAATGCATATGCATATGTTTGATGATAGGTTAAAGAAATGAAATGAAGCTGCTTTGATATCCTCTTTACTTGTTGTTGTAAAGAGGGGAATTGGCACATTAAAGATGTTGGGTTGTTGTAATATTGATTTTAGATTTTCTTATAAACTTGAACGGATGTGTGGATTCGTTGAAACTTCACGGTTTGTTTTAGAAAATTCTATTCTTTTATTACGAATATATAGAATTATATTGTTTTAGAATTTTGATGTTTTTCTTGATTAATATTGTTATTTATTTTATTATAATATATATAGCTGAAATACAGATGATATATATATATATATGTATATATGTATATTATATACCCTTTAGAGAAGGAATTAAATTTTTACTAAAGTGTAACTGAAGGATACCTTTAGAGAAGGTTTACAAAAAAGTGTAACTAAAACATATATTTTTAGAGAAGTTTTTGATTATGCGTATCTAAAGATAACATTAGGGAAGGTTTAGAAAAGTGTAACTAAATGATGTGTTTAGAGAAGCTTTACAAAAAGTGTAACTAAAGCCTACACCTTTAGAGAATTTTTTAAAAACCTCTCTAAAGGTACCTTTTAGTGACGCTTAAAAACCGTCATTGATGCTAAAAAACGTCACTAATGAATACTTTTAGAGAAGTTTTTTGAAAAAAATTGGCCAACCTTTAGATAAGCTTTGAAAGCGTATCTAAAGCCTAGAAAAAGCTTCTCTAAAGGTTAACATAAATGTACTATCCGAAAACCCTCCCTAAAACCTTTAGCTACCGGGGAAGGTTATTGACGGAAGTGAAAAGTTTCTCAAAAGCCTTTAAAGAAGATTTTCAAACTTTTAAATACAAAACAAAACCTTCTCTGAAGGTCATTTTTCTTGTAGTGAAAGTTTAGTTAACAATTATTTATCAAAAGCAGTGATGCAATATGGGTTAAGAAATGTAGATCAAAGGTTTTTGAAAACACTATACGTACCCTAGTTTACAATGTTATAAAAGTTTTCACTGTCGTATGTACTAAGCAAAGGGAGTGAAGCTAGTTATGGTGGAGGTGGGGCTATAGAGGCAGTGCTGGTAAATTGCATTTGTGTAAGAGTTCGACAGTGCGTTCATTAGTTAGTTTTTTTTACTACAAATGTTCAAAGAACATGTTATAAATACACTATGTTGAACACATATAGTCGATTGTCAAATACGCACTTTTCGGATATAAAAATGGTTAACATATAGTTGTGTTAGCCCCAAAAACAAAATGTGACAATTGCACCGTAGTGATACAGGGAGAATTTGGGAGTTAACAAGGATTTTTGAAAGTAATTGGAAAAGAGGAAAATCAGATCGAAGAGAAAAACGAGCTCGAAAGAGACTCGAAATTTGGCATCGAAAAAGCAATAAATTGAGAATCATAAACAGCGGCCGAAGCGAGTTTGGTGCTAGTTGCATGTGGCCTAACCCACATGAAACTCACCACACTCACCACATAAACCAAAGCGACTTGCAAGTGAATTGCATGTGATCTAACCCACATGAAACTCACGTTGCACACTGTTTAATTTCACCAAAGTTGGCTCACATGCGATTGGACTCCAAATTCCTCCCAAACCCAAACTCCTAATTCCTCACGTGACCAACCAATACTTAGATTACTATTATTTTCCTTTTTCTTTTATTTCAACTTTCTTTTAATTATCTTTAGATTTAAATTAGATTTAATAATTATCTTTTCTAGTTAGAATAGGATTAGTGTTATTTTACGTAATTATCTTTTTTTTCTTAGTTTAGATTATAAATAGGATTGTTAGGTTTCATTGTTAATCAAGTTATCAATTAATAAAAGTTCTTCTTTTAGAGAGTTTTCTCTTGAATTTTGAGTTTTACGTTTTGTAATTCTCGTTATCAAAAGGGTTTAGACGTTTGTCGATCCTTCTGCAAACCTCGCCTGTCTTTTCACTAACATGGCATATCAACAACCCGCTACCAAAGCAGATTTAGACGAGTTGAAGGTGGCCTTTACCGCGGCACTCCCTGATCTGACGGCGGTTGTTAACAGGCTTCAACCCAACATCGTCAACGACAACCGTCGGAGAAGAGACAGATTTGAAGGACTGGTTATGGCGGCATGCAATGGAAACCGTAACCGGGTCGATCTCTCGAGTTCCAAATCCGAAGAGGAAGACGAAGAAGACCGCCAAGAAAAGATCAATATCGTACTCCCACAAATACTACTTTCGTCAAAGGAAGAAAGCCAACATGAAAATCTTTTCCGATCGCATTGTTCGGTGCACAAAAAGGTAGGTAACATAGTTATCGATAACAGAAGTGGTGTGAACCTCATATACCAGAAATTGGTCGATTACTTTAATCTACCCACACAACCCCATGAATGTCCTTATTCTCTTGGGTGGATCAAGAATGGTTTTCAAGTTAGAGTCGCACAAACTTGTCGGGTACCCATCTCAATTGGCAAACACTATCGAGAAGAGGTACTATGTGATGTCCTGATATGGATGATTGCCACATTCTATTGGGTCGACCGTGGCAATTCGATAATAATGCCACTTATAAGGGCCGAGACAACATCGTACTATTCCGTTGGGAAGACCGAAAGATCGCCATTACCGCGGTTAATAGCTTCGATGAAAGCACCGCCAAGAAGAGCAACAACTATAACCGTATTATACAATCAGTTTCTTCCCTAGTCAATCAACCACCTATTCCAGAAAAGGCATCTGATAAAGACGAAGTTTTGCCGGACAAGTTTGAAGAGGAAGTCATTCCCGTCGTGACCGAGTCGCAACAAGAAATTTTTACCGAGACCAAAGTGTCCCGACCAGATCTCGGACCAACCACAAAAGAAACCGAAAGTGAACCGGTTAAGAATATTCCCGGGCGAACGAAATCTTTGTTGCAAGAAGTCAAGAAGATTAATCCCGAAGATTTTGTTTCCATTATTACCGCACCCAAAGCCCTTGATCAAACCGAAACAGTACCCAGTAAAGTTACTCTAATCTCTTACCCTTTCGAGTTTGATAAAATATCGCTCGTATGGAGACGATCACAACAACCTCCGTTGGGATTTGAAGACCCGTCAAATATTTTGAATTTTGGAGGCCAAGTTGCGAATCCAAACGTTTTGAAAAAACGAATGTTCTACAGGTCGGATGAAGACGTTTCTCAAGTGAACTCGAGGACGAGTTCTTTCCAAGTGAGGGTGACTGATACAGGGAGAATTTGGGAGTTAATAAGGATTTTTTAACGTAATTGGAAAAGAGGAAAATCAGATCGAAGAGAAAAATGAGCTTGAAAGAGGCTCGGAATTTGGCATCGAAAAAGCAATAAATTGAGAATCATAAACAGCGGTCGAAGCGAGTTTAGTGCTAGTTGCATGTGGCCTAACCCACATGAAACTCACCACACTCACCACAGAAATCAAAGCGACTTGCAAGTGAATTGCATGTGGTGTAACCCACATGAAACTCACGTTGCACACTGTTTGATTTCACCAAAGTTGGCTCACATGCGACTGGACTCCAAATTCCTCCCAAACCCAAACTCCTAAATCCCTTTTTCTTTTTAATTATCTTTAGATTTAAATTAGATTTAATAATTATCTTTTCTAGTTAGAATAGGATTAGACTTATTTTACGTAAATAGGATTGTTAGGTTTCATTGTTAATCAAGTTATCAATTAATAAAAGTTCTTCTTTTAGAGAGTTTTTTCTTGAATTTTGAGTTTTACGTTTTATAATTCTCGTTATCAAAAGGGTTTAGACGATTGTCAATCCTTCTGTAAACCTATGCTGCGTCACGTAGTTTCCTAGATAAAGGGGAAACAAAAACAGCATTTCATATTTAGTTGTCTTGATAAAAGAAAGTTACAATCACACAATATAGATTTTTCTAAAAATCAAAACATAATTTCCAACTCCCAAGTTCTTTGTAGTCGAAGATGTCTATGCTTATGAAATTCTACTATTTTAATAGCCATATTAATCCTAAATATACAAGGAAACAACCCCATTTTAACAACACGTGAAATGCTTCCCAAATGAAGAAGTTAATTAACTTCACTTTTTAGAACCATAGAGATCATGGCAATTATAGGTGCATTTTGAACAATAAAATTGCGTATTGGATTCAGTCGACCAATTCATAAAGATGCATCATGTGTTCATATATAATTTTGACAAATGCTGCCTTAATCTGCACGTTACTACTAGCTAGTCATGTCAAATTAAGCATAATATGCGCCTTTATGCAAGATAAAAGCATTTGAACTCACAGGATGCTCAATGTATAGTAGTAGTACCCTTGAAGATCTTCAATTCCCCATTGGGTGAAAGAAACTAATCGAGATTCAAGTTGCATGAAAAATATACTTTCATTGGGAAAATGCATAAACTTGGATCTGAAATTGCATGTGGGCAACAGACGTTGACTTGTTTTCTTTATGATTAATTTATTTAGAGTTGGACTTCTTTTTCTTATTTTGCCAAATTAAGCCCATCTCATGATGATTTTAGAAATTTCTTAAAAACCAAATTTCGACCAAATATGGTTTTAATTTGTCATTTTAGCATGTATATAATTTGATATTTAAACGTAGGATTTAAACTCGAAACTTTTAAGTTATATATATTTTTACGTATATATATTTCCATTGGAATAATTTAATCATTTGTGTAATTACTATACCCAGTGGAGACCACCCATATGCACCTCATGACTGATCTATCTCCCTCTCGATTGAAAGAATTTATTGGAAAGATGCATGATGCAGTTATAACACCTTTTTTTTTTTTCCTCTTTCTTTACAGCCTTCTACGTATGTAGAAAGTGTCAGTCCAGAAAGACAAACGATGGTTCATTGCATGAAAAGGAAGCTTCCATAAAGAGAGAGAGAAGAAATTAATGAAAGAGTAAATGACTTTTAAGCTGGCATTCATGGGCTGAAAATGATCATCAGACCCCGCCATGTTCTTATGATATCAATACAAGAAATATATATATATATATATATATATATAATTAGTCTTTGATTCATTTTTCAACTTAATTTACAAGGTTAATTAACTTCGTATATTTTTATAACAATTATATGGAAGCATCATATCGTTTTTTGTCAATTCGGTGTTCAATTAATTGATCCTAATTTGTTGTTGCTCAAGCAATCCCAAGTTATACCCATCTTAATTAGCTATTTAATCAGTCATCTACAAGTTAAATATTTGTTGCTATTGTTGATTGTAACCAATTATTATTGAACCAATTAAACGTTTCAAAAATTCTTGTGGACATTAAAAAGGAATATATTAATAGCATTGACTATTTATGATAATGATATATATATGTGGTATAGTTGGTGTCATGATTCATGTGAGAACAAATTTTTTTGGTGAGAATAGTTCGACGAGTTTTTTTTTTTTTTTTTCTTTTCCATGCTTCATAAAATTGCAGACTTTCTTCTGGTGGTTCACAAAAAACCTGAACCCACATATAAATCTTCTACCTTCATACAGTTTAATTCATCTTCTGTTACCTTCACAAACTTTTACATGCTTTTAATGACCTTTAAAGTGATGTGTGAATTTGTTAAAGTTTTAGTTATGATAAGTAAATGAATATAGATTAAAATAAATAAAGGTGTGTGTATATAGGTGGATGCAAGTGAACGCAGATGAAGATCCGTATTTTTACCGTCTCATCAAAATATATATATTTGCTCAATTGTTCTCACATAATTTCAACTATAAATATATATATATATATATATTATTTTATTATGTACAACAGATTAATTAAACCTTGTAGACAAAATCATGTGGAATAGAGACATAGCCTCATGTAGAGGTTAAAGGTTTTAGTGCTTTAATTTAAATAGGTCATGTGTGACGAATGTTAGAAATATGACACAACGAAGCTACGATATTTTCTTGTAGGTCCATTATAAAATCTATTTAAATTTAAGATAATCATTTTAACTTTTGAAAGCCATCATAAAAACTACGTTTTTCTTGTTAATTACCTTTGAAAATTACAATAGTTTTGTTTTTTTTTTAACGGCAAGTTAACACACGTACACGTTCCCGAGGTATCCAGGCTCCCACTTAAGGGTGCCACCCGACTAATCCCCGTCGATCACGACCCAGCCCAATTAAGGGTAGCACTATGTGGCAGACCCATGATCATGGATGTCACAGGATGCTCACCACGGGATTCGAACCTGGGTAGTCAGGGATACCATCCACTGACCCCCCAGGATGTTAACTTATCACTGGGCTACAACATGAAGGACTACAATAGTTTTGTTAATAATTTTTAATTTACAGAAATTGAATTTAAAATGAAATGAAAATCTCTTTAAAAAGTATTGTTTTGCTCATCTTTGTGCCACCTTTTATTATGTAAAAAGATAGGAAAATTGATATGGTCGAATTTCAATGGGACTTTTTTATAACTTTTAAGAAATAGGAATGATATCACGAACCCGTTATTGAGTTAGAACCTTTTATAACTAATATATCAAAGAAAGTACGTACACAAATAGTTCAAAATATTTTAAAGAGTAAATTACATTGGTGGTCCCTGTAGTTTGCTTAAATTTTGGATTTGGTCTTTAAAACAAACTATCTATATTAATAGTTTATAATTTTTCAATTTCATAACACTCATAGTCCCTAGACTTAACACCATCAATTAACAATCATTATAAATGACTAATCAACCTTGACACAAACTACATGGACCAAAATGTAATTCACTCTAAATTTATTACGTTTCACTTATTCACGATTTTTTCAAAATTATTAAAAGAGTTTTATATATTTAATTACAAATTGAATTTCTTAAACTAAATTACATATTAAATAAAAATCTTTATAATTATTCTAAAACTTTTAAATTGACAAAATAATTTGTGTTGGAAAATTTGTGATTTACGTTTTTTAAATTAAATTATTTTGTTAAAGAAAACATTTTATATTACCAACCAGAAATCAAATTTCTTAAATTAAAGTATATATCAAATAAAAATCTCTATATTTTTTTAAATACTATTAAATTATCAAATTGACTTTTGCATGAGGAAATACCAAGTTTGGAAAGATAAAAAAATCAAGAAAAATTCACATATTTTTTCAGTTGGGTATTATTTTATAGTTAAAATACTACAAATCAAAGACAGTTAACGTGGATTATTTATATATTCAAACTACAAATAATTAATGTAATAACAAATAAGAATACAAACTATAAATCAAAATTAAAAAGACAACGATTATTAAAACAAGTAAGAAAAACTATTCCAAAATCCTACAAGAATAATATTTAATTATATGAGCAACTACAAAGAAAATGTTTGTTATATCCAAAAATATAAAAAGTTGCGATATATTAGCTTTAAAAATACCATGCGAGCACTTTCCACCAATATGATGTTGATATGACACAACTTTTTATATTTAGACAACAAAATTTTATTAATATTACTCATATAACTAATCTCACTTTAACCGTACTTATTTATAATATTCTGCTTGCATATTTTAATGCTAAACTAAAAATATATGTAAATTTCTCTTAGGGGGCGTTTGGTAATTCCATCAAAAAAAAATTGACTTTAAATGAACTGGAATGGAATTTGATGGAATTTAATCATATGTTTGGTTGGTAGGAATTCAATTTCCTTCACTTAAGGTAAGAAATGATGAATTCCTTATATTTTAGAATTCAATGGAATTGGAATGATTTCATTGCTTTCATTTCGTGAACCAAACATGGGCTTGGAATTTGATCAATGGAATTGATATCCATTGGTCATTTCAATTCCTTCCAATTCTATGAACCAAACAACCCCTTAATTTCTTTTCCTTTTCCAAACTTCGAATTTCTTTTAATGTAAAAGTCGTTTTATTTACTTAATAGTTTTTAAATAAATACAAATAGTTTCATTTGATATTTAATTTAATTTATGAAATTTGATTTATGTTTGGTTGTATAAAGTTTTTTTAGCGAAGAAATCTAATTAGAAAGACGTGAATTGCAAAAAAAAAAAGTTAATTTTGTGATTTTTGAAATAAAAATTTATTTTTTCAATTTAACAGTTTTAGAATAAATATAAAGATATTTATTTAATATGTAGTTTCATTTAAAAATTTTAATTTGTGATTAAATATATAAAATAATTTTAATAATTGTTTTTAAAAAAAGACTTGATTAAAAAAATCTAATGTTTTTAATAATTGTGAAAAGTTAGATTAGTCCTCCATAATGATTGGTAACTAATGGGGTTACGCTAGGGACCATAAGCGTTATAAAATTAAAAAGTTAGGGATCATCAACGTAGATAGTATATTTGAGGGATCAAATTCAAAATTTAAGCAAACCACAGGACCACTAATGTAATTCACCCAATTTTAAAAGTCAGCTAAATTAGCATTGATCTCATTTTATGGTCTTGCTAAAGATTAATAAACAATGTTTTTTGTATTAAACTCAAAAAATTACATTAACCCGTCAAAACTCGTTGGTATAAGCAACTAATCATTTACAAATTGCAAATCATCTTCTCTATCTAATTTAAAGTCATGTTGATCCTCAAATATCAAATTGTACAGTTATGACACCAAGAGAAGCACAAAGCTAGGTCAGGATCAAAGTTGTGCTAATTTATTATAAGGTACGGTTATGATTTGTTGGCAAAAACCCGGTTCGTAAGCTTAAAAGTGGGCTTGATTTAGGTCATGTATATTCAGTTGGACATAAACCGATTCCTTGATTTGGGTCATGTATATCCTTGTTAAATTATATTTTTAAATCTAATAAGAAAACTGTTTTAAATTATCACTACAACAAAACTGGTTTTATAGGACATTTAACATGTCTAAACATCTTAATAAAATACTTTATAGTCCTTTATAGGACCAAACCAAAAAAGGTTCTATCTAAAAGTATTACAATAGATCTATAGGACGTTTTTAGGCATTATAACAAGTTTTTTAAAACACTTTTAAAATAAGGTGTTATATTAGCTATTTTATACACCATTGTTCGAAAAAGTGTCCAAAAACAAAAGTATCCAATACAAGTGTCCTATCAAATGATGGGTTTCTACAGCACTTCTCAAAATTGTAATATAAAATAGCTAATAAGACACTTTATTTTAAGATTGTTCTAAAAAATTGTTAAAACATCTAAAAGCGCCCTATAAACTTATTGCAACGCTTTTCGAATAAAACGCTTTATAGTTTGGTTATATAAACTTATGTAGTACAAAGTAATCTATTAGTACTCTTCAATATCTTAGGCGTCCTTTAAAACTAATTTTTTTTTTTTGTAGTGTATAAGAAAATTTTAAATATTAAGTATAAAAGTTCTAATAACTAACTATAACACAATATCTTTTTAATGGTTCAAATAAATTTTGTAAAATATAAAAATACATATAATTACATCACATGGAATATTTTTCGTCGAATATAATTTTTTGAAAAAAAAATCTCAGGATAAAAATATACAAAATTACATTACTAGGTCTTCCGAACTAAAGATCAAGCTTAACCCAACCTAGAATTGGGCCTCGCATGGGACCAGTCTCATAACTTGGCATAATTGGGCGTGGGCCAATTGGGCTTTTAAATCAAATACCATAAAGGTATAAAGATAATAAACATTTCGGGCTCAAATGGGCTTGAGATATAGTGCATGACATGTGCACCTCTAATTAGGCAACACATGATATGATATGTCTCACACCATTGTGTACATTTCGAAAGATAAGGGCTCTTCAAGAGCATCTCTAAGCAGGTACACAGGGGCGGAACATAAGCTTTTCAACCGTAGGGGTCGGATTGAGGGACAGACCTAAAGAAGGGTCACCGGTGGCACGTGTCACCGTATTATCTCTCCGCTGAAAGGTTAAAAATTTTACGTTTATGAAAAGTGCAACCGTATCGGTTTACAAAGTGGCACCATATGATATTCAAAAACTTGAAGAATGTACGGTACACCTTGTAATCAAACAAAAAAACAAAAAGTACTCTTGAAATCAACCCAAAAAATCGAAAAAGTCTCTCAAAATCGATAAAAAAAACATAAAAATCCCTCGAAATCAAGCAAAAAGCTATAAAAATCCCTCGAAATCAAGCAAAAAACTATAAAAATTCATCGAAACAGTGGAATTAGGCTAAAAACACAGCGGGTGATGAAGTGAATGCAATTCTATCAAAAAAACATAAACTCACTTGACCACTTCTATAAAAGTGGATTTTTTTGCAACCTAAACCTTATTTCTAAGTTCAAACAACATATTTTTCTAATTTTCTATGTTCTATTAAAAAACCTAATCAAAGTAATCAAACAATTTCATAAAGAGTTAAAGACCCAAATACCCAATCAAACAAATTACATCCCAATCAAAGTAATCAAACAATTTCAATCAAATTTAAACAATTAAACGGTTAAACCTAATCAAATATTTTCAAACAAAATCAAGCAATGACATTTTAAAAATTGAATAAAATGAAAAAGAACCTGTGATTTAGGGGAGGTTGTGGTCTTCTGCTACTTTGCTTTCAGTTTCACGCTTGGATAGTCGTCATCCTTACCACTGGTTGAGTCTGAGTCGCCGGCGGGCGGACTTCGATGGAGTGTACAGGTACTGTTCGGCGGCAATCGCAGCAGGCAACGACAACGATGGAGTCTGATTTTTGTGTTTTGAGTTTTGATTTTTGAGTCGCCGCTTCCAATTCCCATTTAAGTGGACTCAATTTAATTTTTTGACTTTGGACTTTAGACTGGACTGACGCGGGGGGGGGGGGGGGGGGGGGAGGGGGGAATAATTTCTTTGTTTTTTTACACTACAAAAGTTTTCACTCCTGCTTGTAGGTTTTTAAAGCCCAGGGGCCCTGGTCCTGGTAGCCACCACAACCTTTCGCCACTGCAGGTACATTAAAGTAGAGATTTAGGAATTTAGAGGTTTTTCTGTTTAAAAAAGCTATGCTAAATGATATGCTAAAACCATTGTTTCCAAAGGTTCGTCGTAACAGTCGTCATGGCATGTCACGGATCAAGGCTTGTGTCTCACGCCACGTTAAGCCTGTTGGCATGCCATGGCTTAATGCATGGTTTTTGTAAGACGATATTTGATTTTTCTTTCTATTTTTAATGTTTTATTTGCTAATTTTTAATATATAACCTAATTTAACTTTTTTATTATCGTTGACTCGTTGAGTAATAGTACAAAACATATGTTTTTATGTATAAGGTTGGATTCCAGTGAGAAGTTGAGGTTAACGTGCGAAGCGTGAGAAGTGGTTATCAAATGTTGGATGAGAAATTTATGCACATTAGGATGAGATCCACCGTGACAAGATGCACCGAGTAAGAGAAATATGTTTGTTTATTGAGAAGTTAGTTTATAAGAAGAATTACAAAGGTATTTATACAAGTATGAAAACCCTTAATCTATGCAACAATGTCTATCCAATTAATGTAATATTGTAACTCCTAAATCACATTAATGTAGCTTGATTTTGTAACTTCCATATCATTTGATTCCATCTTAGTGAGATCTCTCCCTAATTTGCCCCCGGAAGATATACGATCAGTTAGTGAGTCCAATCTTGGAAATAACGTGTGAAACCGTATGCGAGCTAAAGATTTTATTAAGGCATCTGCTAATTGATCGGTTCCCAAAATATAGGAGACGCGGATGCAACCATCTTGAACCTATTTATGGACAAAGTGATAGATTAGAGCAAGATGTGTCATTTTGGAGTGAAAGTTTGGATTCGCGGCAACATGAGTAGCACCTTTATTATCACAATATATAGTTGGAGGAGCGGTAGGTTTAAAACCAAACTCATCAAGAATATTAAGAAACCATAGAACCTCAGTCGTTGTGTTGGCAATGGCTCGATATTCAGTTACGGTTGTTGATCGAGCATGAGGTCGTTGTTTGTGAGAAATCCATGAGATCGGGTTCCTACCAAGATACACAATATACCTTGTCGTGGAGATGTAGTCGCCTTTTTCGCTAGCCCAATCACCATCGGTAAAGGCATGTAAAAAATTAGGGGAGTTGCGGTGTAGAAGGATACCATGATTGGTGGTGCCTGCAAGATATCGTAGTAACCTTTTGAGTGCAGCCTAATGAAGATTAGTGGGTTTATGCATGTATTGAGATAACCTGTTCACAGGAAAAAAGAAATATTTGGACGAGTTAGTGACAAATATGGTAAACTACCCACAATGGCCCGAAATTCGCTTGCATTGGGAATACGAGATCCTTCTTCTAGAGTGAGAGGGGGGGGGTGAACGACCATGGTGGTAGGTGTAGATTTAGCAGATGACATATTAGTTTTATGAAGAAGATCTTGAATGTATTTATGTTGGTTGAGGAAGAGATCTTGGGTGTGAGATTGGACTTTGATGCGAAGGAAATTAGAAAGGTGTCCAAGATCCTTTAAGGAGAATTGAGCTGAAATTTTGGAAACTAGAGACGTTAGGAGGGAAGAATTAGAACCGGTTATAATGATATTATCCACATATACTAGAATGTAAAATATCCGTTCATTGTGACATAGAATGAATAAGGAAGAGTCGGATATGGAGTTGTGGAAGCCAAGACTAAGAAGATATGATTTAAGCTCAGTGTACCAGGCTCGAGGAGCTTGTGTAAGACCATAAATAGCCTGACGCAACTTGCAAACGTGAGTGGGATGATTAGGGTCAACGAAGCCAACAGGTTGGGACAAATAGACATCCTCAGTTATAGTGCGTTAAAGAAAAGCATTGTTTATGTCAATTTGTCGAAGTGGCCAATCATAAGTGACAACAAGAGAAAGAACAGTTCAAATAGTGATTAACTTGATGACTTGGCTAAAGGTTTGTGTAGTCAAGGCCAGTCCGTTGGTGAAACCCTTAGCTACGAGTCGAGCTTTGTAATGCTCGATAGTACGATTAAGATTAAATTTTGTATGGTACACCCATTTACTCCTAATAAGATTTTGTGATTGGGAATGAGGAACTAAGTCCCAAGTGTGGTTTTCTTGGAGAGCATTAAACCAAGTTTGCATAACATCACGCCATACGGGGTTTTGAAAAGCATTAGTTATCCTTGTGGGTTCTTGAAAGGGGTTATCCACAGTGGCAGTGAGGTTGAGTTTGGTTATCGGTTTACGAATGCCATTTTGTAAACGAGTGTTGTGGAGAGGGGGTGCGGGTGGGGGAGGAGGAGAAGAAGGACAAGGAGTTTGTGTGTCGAAAGGGGAGGAAGTGGTAGCAGATATTTGTTGTGCGGTGCATGGATTTGTAGTAGTAGGGGAATTAGGTGTTGGGGTTGGAGAGGGGTTAGGATTAGTAGTAGGGGAAAGGGGTGTTGAGGTTGGAGGTGTTGTGGTAGTAGGAACAATAATGGAAAGGAAAAAGTACACCAACGATTATGTGTTTGGTCCGTTTGAGGAATTGTTGAAGGAGTGGATGAGGCAAAGAGGAAAACATACTCAACAAACTTGACATATCCTGAAAAATATATCTTGTTGGTAGCAATGTGTAGGCAGAAATAAGCACTTTGTGGTCGAGTAGCTAACAAAAAAGCATGGAATTGAGTCAAGTTTGTTTGAGGTGTATGGGCGTAGCCATGGGTTGCAAAGACATCCAAAACTGTGTAGTTTATGGTAATTAAGAGAAGTGTTATATATTTTAGAGCAGAGAGATTGAAAGTTTAAGGTGGGAGTGGGCATTCGATTTATAAGATAAAGTGCAGTATTGAAAGCAAGTGGCCAATATTTTTGATGCATTGAGGCATGAGAAAGAAGTGAGAGACCTGTTTCAACAATGTGTTGATGACGTCTCTCAGAGTACTCATTGTGTTCGGCAGTATGTGGAGGAGAAGTGAGATGAGTAATTCCATGATTTTCCAAAAAAGAATCAAGTCCTAGGTATTCCCTTCCATTGTCAGTAAAAATGGTGACGATCGATCCTTGAAAATATTTTTTAACTCGTAATCTAAAATGAAGAAATATATCGTTTGAGTCTGAATCTTTTTAGAGGATAATACCACATATATTTTGTGAAATGATGAACAAAAATTATGAAGTATTTATAACCATCAAAAGAAGAAATGGGAGAGGACCAAACATCACTATAAATGATGTCAAGTGGACCACGAGAAGAGATAGAATTTTGATAAAAGGGAAATTTATGACTTTTCTTTTATTACAATCACATGAGTTGCAATGAAAATAAGTAGGCTTAGGAATTGATAAATCAAAATGAGAACTAATGTGTTGTAAAATGTTGTAGAGGGATGTCCTAGGTGATGGTGCCAACTTATAAGAGAATGTGAGCTTGTAGAAGTATGAACGACAGGTTTGAGAGGTTGTCATTCATAGATGCCAGACTTGGTTGGACCTTGAAGTAGGGATGCCTCTGTGCGAAGATCCTTCACATGAAAAGAGTTAGGTGAGAATGTGATACAAGAATTATTGTCTCAACAAAACTTTGAAATAGAAATAATATTGCGAGAACAGATGGAACATGAAGTATATTATGAAGAGAAAATTTAGTAGAGGGAGTAAGAAGAGATGTGTAACCAGTGTTAACAATTGGTAGTCCGAATCCATCCCCAATGACTAGTTCTTCAGTGCCTTCATAAGGTGAATGAATAACAAGATTGTTAAGATAATTAGTTACATGATGGGTTGCCCCACTATCTAAGAGCCAACCTATAGAAGAAGGACTAGAGGAGGTAGCAACATAGGCACAAGGAGTAGAGGACGGTTGGTAAGTTTTATGTAGGAACCGGTTTTAGGGGAATGGAGAATCGTAAGGTTGAATGACATTAAAAATTGTTGGCGAAACATTGGACATTGGGTAACATAGTGCCCTTTAGCACGACACCATTGACAACGTCCAAGAAATGAACGAGGGGTTCGAGGATGATTAGGGAAGGTAGGAGTTAGAGTAGGAAGGATATCGTTAGAAGCCATTTTAAGAAGGAAAAGAAGGGAGAGGATGATTAGGGGAGTAAAGAAAATAGGTTTTCAAATGAAAAAAAAAATAGGCCATACTAACTCTGTTGGGAATTAAAGAATTGCTCAAGTATGGTTAATGCTGCTAGCACAACTGATTACTACTGCTAGTAGATTTAATACTGCTTGACAAGTTAGTACTGCTATTTCAAAAGTTAGTACTGCTTGGAGAGTTAGTACTTCTAGTAGTTAGTACTGCTAAGGTATTACTACTGCTAACATCATTAATACTGCTGAGGTGTTTAATACTGCTGAAGAAGATTAATGCTGCTTATGAGATGAAGATTCAGTATGGAAGGAAGACAGCTATATAGAAGACTTGCTAAAGTAAAGAAGATAATTATGGACTGAAGATCAATTGTATTTTGATAATTATCTTGTAATATGTCTTGTATAAATAGTATAGAAGTTTTTGATAGAATTAACTTTTGATAATTCTGAATTTTTGTTTTCATAGAGAGAATTAACCTCAAGGTTTAGAACCCTAGTTCTAGAGAAGTAGAATTCGTATTGGTGAGCATGTTCATCAATATTGAGGTTTTGTTTGAAATCTTGTAACTTTAAGCATTAAATAAAGTTTACAAGTTGTGATTTCTGATTCACTGTTACATTGATTGTTGAATATTAAAGTGTTATTCTGCAACTCCTTTAATATTGTTTCTTAGTTCATTATTCTTGTTAAGAATTACATCCTGACAAACTCTATAGCTCTAATACCATAACAGAAATATGTTTGTTTATTGCGAAATGAGTTTACAAGAAGAATTACAAAGGTATTTATACAAGTATGAAAACCCTTAGTCTATGCAACAATATCTATCCAATTAATGTAGTATTGTAACTCCCATATCACATTAATGTAGCTTGATTTCGTAACTCCCATATCATTTGATTCCATCAAGATAGAATCTCTCTCTAATACCGAAATGCACCAGATCAAATCCCTTCTATGCCGCAATTCATGGGAGGGCATTTGATTATAAGTGATCAACGATTCAGATCCACTTTATGCTTCTCACGTTAACCTCAACTTCTTAGACGATATTTCGCCTTTATATATAATATTACATATGATATAGAGATTTACCACCATAAGCCATACCTTGAAAAACGTCGTGGCCTCGTCGTGGCTCCTAAGGCTTGAGGCTTGGCCTTGCTGCCACGCACGCCTCACACCACTTAGAATCTTGGCTAAAATAGAGAAAAGAAGATAGAGAAGGTAAAAGAATCCAAATTTGGAAAAATCTCTAAAACCTAATATTTGGGATAATTGTTTCCACCAATGATGTTGAATGTGTTATAATTTTCTAAAAGTGTATTGGGGTAATGGATTTTAAAATTCTTTAATGATATAATCAATGTTGGAATTGCTAAAATAAAGCACCTTCTATTTAGAGATTTTTATTTCAAATACTCTTACTATAGAAAAATTATAGTATAGCAGTTAGGGGTGTGCAAAACCATAATGGTCTAAAATCCGGACCTGGACCCGAACCGAAAATAAGGCGTTTATGCAAAACTCGAATGCCTCGAAATCCGAAACCCAACTTCTGAGGGGATATTTTGGTTTGGGCGGGGTTTGATTTCTGGCTACCCGACTCGTCCGAAAACCCGAAATACATATACATATATATTTTAAATATTATATACATATATATTTATTTTATCTTTCGAAAATCCTAAATCTTGGTCAGTCGTACTCTATTCTAATTTCTAAACCTGCTATCGATTTCATCGATCCTCTTATATGATTGAATTCATACTCAAAATCGATTGAATATATACCTTTTGCGTTATAACTATACCTGGACCCCACCGACCTCAACCCGATCAACCTAAAACCAAAGCAATCCGAAACCCAAATTTGGTACTTGGTTTCCATATATCGAAATCCGATCGAATTTTTGGTTTGTCCACCCTAACCCGATTGACTCGCTCGATGCACACCTCTAATAGCAGTTGGAGATGCTTTAACAACCCAAATTAAACTTAATTATTGTATTTTCGAGACATATACAATGGCATAAGATATATTAGTATAAATTATTATTATTCAAATTATATACACTGTATATGAATATTGCATAAATATCGTTTATACTAGAAGTGTAAGCTCGAAATGCAGGGTAAATGCACAATGCATCACTATTTCGTTACTTTCGATTTTATTTTATGAATGTATGTATGTGGCTTTGAGACAAAGATAAAGTTTTCAATTAGTTACCGGTTTTATGGAGTATATTGTTGTATTAATGGGACTCAACGTTTATCTTATATTTGAACATGTCTATTAATTTGTTGTGAGTTAGTTTTAAAATTTTCAAATGTATTAATAACTTGTATATGTTATATAACATATTATAAATACTCAAATATGAATATATTAGTGACTGAATATATTTGCAAAATTAACATATAACACAGTAAAAATACTCACATGTAAATATCAATATGGGTATCAAGTTAAACAGAATAAAATACCCGGGTTTTTTATATAATTTGTTTCTTTGAACAATTAATTATATTTTTTAATTTGAAATAAACCAATCAAAATTGAATTTTGATCCTTACATCAAAATCTGAACCTGAAACACAAGCAAAAATAAACTTCAATAAATAAATAAAACTTTCTTTCAATCGAACTCCCAAACATATTTCAATTCAAATGACCAAATACACATTATAAAATTTACAAAACTGAAGTAAATTAAATAATATCTGAAATTGAAGTAAACAATATGTGAAATAAAGTAAATTAAGTAATCTGCGAACTTAATATAGGAGAATTTAGATGAGAAGATTGTTGAAATTGAAGTAAACAATCTGTCAAGTGCAAGTGAAAACGACAAATCGCAAAGCAAAAGATTTTGCAATCATTTACAATATCTTAATCTTGAAATTGAAGTTGATAAATTAAATAATATGTGAGCATACTTGATAGGAGTATTAGCCATTTACATTACAACATCTAACATCTTCTTCATCTTTTAGTCTCATATGCAAAATACAAAATACACTATAGCAATTAGCCAACTTTGTAACACCCTTAAATAAGAAATTAACAACTAATTTAAAATTTTCTAAATACATCAATAACTGATTCATCTACGACCACAATTTAAGGTTTAACTTCATCACACACATTTCATTCTATGTACATAGTCTATAATAGGGACGGGTGCTACTAAAACCCAATAACAATCACTATCTCCAAACTGCGGAAGACTTCACCAACTACTTACCCTCGTGTAAAACTAGGGCTTATCTCTTCATAGCACTGCTAGAACCAAACCCCAACAGGGACCTGATTCACATGCCGACAAATAAAAAAGGTTAGGCTTAACGCCTAGTGAGCTCAATAGTTTTCATCAGAGATATATGAAACAATAACTTTAAGAACGTTATTTAAATCATGATTTCCAAAATGAAATATGTTCGATCTGAAGGCAACCGAAGTGAAATACGTTAAATCTGAAAACAATCTCTTTTTCAACATTCACCCTCTTCGTGATTAAAATCACAAAACAAAACACTTCTTCGAATATAAGTCCAAAACCCAAAACTCACGTAAAACATAACTGACACTTTAATAATCAAATACTGAAAACGTGGATAACTCTATCATCCAAATTATTCAAAAAACAGGGATAAAGTTCAATATGCAAAACCCAAGAACATGGATAGTAATCCATACCCAAAACGTCACCAAACACATGGATTAAAAAACTCCATAACCAAAACAACACATTTCGGTGACGGGGGAGACCCGATTACATAGTATGTGACGGAACACAAAAGTAGGTCACATAACTATATAGAAAACCAAAACGTATAGATTATACTTATAAAACATATCGAGCTCAACTCCTCTGAGTCTATTCTTGAGAGCTCCAAAACAGGGGAACCCAGTTCCAACAAGGGAACTTATGCACAAGGGAATTACACCTTACTGCCCATGGGACGTTGCTCGACTGTATAGGTCCACACCTTATGTAATAACCCAATATGTGATGTTTGGCAATAAAGAAAGTTTAGAGGTTATTTTGTAATTTGTCAATTGTAAGGGATCATTTGCGCAATTATGAGAGTACAAGAATGGTTTTTTTTCTTCCTTATCCATAATTTCTTTTTCTCCCTCATCCATAATTTATGCCGCCTCTTTCCATTCTTATTCTTTTCTCCTTATATTTCATCTATGTAAATATATTCTTGGAGGAAAATCTTTGGGAGAAAAGCTATGGTTCTAAACCGTTGGTTTTTAAGCGATTTTTGTGGAAGGTGTTTGGTTTGAGCAGTTTTAATCTCGGATGAAATATTTAGACTGAGGTGAGTTTTTCGTTTAACCATTTTCGAACTAAAATGCATATATTATCAAATTGTTATTATTTTGATGTTATACCAGATTGGTATGTTTGAATTATTACCGTTAACTGTGATAAAATGGTTATTATTACATGTTGTTTATTATTAACACATGTGGTTGGATTATAAATTTTTGGGATAAAGGGACTTTCACAACAGAAGTCGGGTGTGTTAGGACTGTGATGGTCCGAGCAAGGGTTATGTATATATAGTGCCCACGAATTTGTTTCGTGTGGTGGGCCACAACCGGTATTGATTGCGATCTTATCGGGGTGTGTGCGGTTAAATTGTGGCGACTGTTGTGGTTAGTTACCTGGGTGAGATATTGTGACTGAGTGTTAATTTATGATTAAAATTGGTTCGTAGTGCCTGAGAGCCTACTTTATGATCAAATGATTTATTTATGACATTATGTCAAAGTGATTTTACTGAATTATTATCTGACATGGATTTGCTCACTAGACCGTATGGTCTAACCCTCATTTTGTTTTCAAAATATGCATTTCAGGTGAACTTTGTATTGGGATTTCTAGCTTGGGGAATAAGGTAGTTGAGAGTGGATTCAATTACCGGTTCGCTAGTATTGATCGGTTTGTTTATATTCTGTTATTAGTTGGGTGATCATAGATCGGTAGGATCTAAATCACAGGTTAGAATTTATTATTGCGGTTAGAATTATTTCTTACCGTCGTTGTAATTGAGGTGATTTTGGGAAGATTATTTTAGTCGTTTCATTTCGAATCGTATTTGGATGATTTTGGGTAATTGTGGTTATTTTGGAAACCGGGTCATTACAGATGGTATCAGAGCTTTAGTTTAAGTGAACTAGGTTGCTGATAGCCTAGACTTAAGCTGAGAGACAATATTAATATTTATTGATTTTATCAGTAATGATTATAAGAACTTGGTGGTTGTGAGCTTTTCTTAGTATAGAAAAGTGGTCTAAGTGAATGAAAGTATTTGTGATTTGTGGTTCGTCTAAATTTGAGAGAATTAAGTCACGTTATGGCTTAATTTTATTTTATTATTGGTTGGTGGGAAGAAAGTTTTGGCTAGTGAAATATCTAAGAATTATCGTATCGATTTGTGCTTATGATTCGATGGAAAGACGATTATGTGAATCTCATTTGGGATGTCTCTTGGGAGTTATTTTGAAAGTGATAAGATTGATCGGTTAAAAATGTATGGATTTTTAGACGGTGTTACACTATTGTTATTTTGAGATTTTAAGACTTTGGTAGTAACGGGTGACTTTCTAAAATGGAGAACTTATGCTTTTGTTTGATTTGATTATAATTACGGATGTGTTTATTTTATTCCGTTTGGACATTGATGAAAATGTAAGATTCGGTTGGTTGATAGTGTTCAGTATTTGATTAAGGATTTTGAATTGAAATATATTCCTTAAGTGTAAAGGAATGCAATTGGTTAAGTTAACTCCGTTTGAAAATCGATAAGTACGTTGTATTTTGGAGCATTTGGTATTATTCGTGATGGTCGGGTGTACAAAAATTGTCGAGTATCTTAATTATTGATTTTGGAGGAACCATTTGGTTAAATTTAATCTAGCCGGTGGATATCTGGATTTGGTGTTTGCTCTTATTTTAAGTTTGTTTAAGTAATGACAAGTGATCATTGGTATATTATGATAGTGTTGAAAAATGGAAGTGGTATTTTGAAAATAAGTGGTTTTGATAAAAGTAAGAAAGTTTTGGATGATATAAAAATGTTAAGATATAAAATGTTGAGTTAGGTGTCGTTTGTTTTTTAAGAGGTCTAAAGTCTGAAGTCTTATTTTAGTTATGATTAATAAGAGGTGGTGTGTTAAAAGGTCTGAACGATTCAGACTTAAGAGCCATTAAGAAGTTTTTTTAAAAAAAACAAACAACCCCTTAGATTTAAATTATATCTTATTGATTATATAGCTCCGTGGGAGAGCAAGATAAGGAGCTATGGTGATTTATCTAGCTAAAGTGTTTGGTAGATTAATCCGGGTATAGATTTAAAACTTGCAATTTGTTAGCAAGTTTTATATTGATAGTATATGTTTTAAGTTTTCGAAACGGTTTGTAAAATGGTTGTATGTGGTGGTTAGCGTGAAAGACCGTTGGATTTAAATTAATATTAGTGTGGCGATTGTTTTGGATGATTATAGTGCTCAATGTTATATTATTCAAAATTAGTGTCGGGTGAGCATAGGTTGCTTCTTTTTGGGAAGTAAGTAAATTTCGAGTGATTTTGAAAATGTGTGATTATTGGTTTATTGGGTGGAAAATCCTGATTATATTTGTTTTAGGATTTGAGCCAGTTTTTAATTGGTGGATTATTCAGGTTTTGAAATTGTGATGGATATCAAGTGATTTGGGATTTTAGTCAGAGTTGTGCAGCAAAAGCGTAGCAATATGTTAGTATTCGTGTTGAGATTTAAAAAAAAATGAGAAAAAGGTTATATTTAGAGTAGCAAGGCGGTTGTTCTGGTGAAAAGTCCTTTGGCAGTCTCCTAAAGGTATTGATGTATTGTAAGAGTTTCAAGTCGATTTGATAATCGGTCAAATCTCATTTGTTGCCTGAATGAATTCCGGGACGAAATTCTGTTAAGGGGGAGAGTTTGTAATAACCCAAGATGTGATGTTTGGCAATAAAGAAAGTTTAGAGGTTATTTTGTAATTTGTCAATTGTAAGGGATCATTTGCGCAATTATGAGAGTACAAGAATGGTTTTTTTTCTTCCTTATCCATAATTTCTTTTTCTCCCTCATCCATAATTTCTACCGCCTCTTTCCATTCTTATTCTTTTCTCCTTATATTTCATCTATGTAAATATATTCTTGGAGGAAAATCTTTGGGAGAAAAGCTATGGTTCTAAACCGTTGGTTTTTAAGCGATTTTTGTGGAAGGTGTTTGGTTTGAGCAGTTTTAATCTCGGATGAAATATTTAGACTGAGGTGAGTTTTTCGTTTAACCATTTTCGAACTAAAATGCATATATTATCAAATTGTTATTATTTTGATGTTATACCAGATTGGTATGTTTGAATTATTACCGTTAACTGTGATAAAATGGTTATTATTACATGTTGTTTATTATTAACACATGTGGTTGGATTATAAATTTTTGGGATAAAGGGACTTTCACAACAAAAGTCGGGTGTGTTAGGACTGTGATGGTCCGAGCAAGGGTTATGTATATATAGTGCCCACGAATTTGTTTCGTGTGGTGGGCCACAACCGGTATTGATTGCGATCTTATCGGGGTGTGTGCGGTTAAATTGTGGCGACTGTTGTGGTTAGTTACCTGGGTGAGATATTGTGACTGAGTGTTAATTTATGATTAAAATTGGTTCGTAGTGCCTGAGAGCCTACTTTATGATCAAATGATTTATTTATGACATTATGTCAAAGTGATTTTACTGAATTATTATCTGACAGGGTTTTACTCACTAGACCGTATGGTCTAACCCTCATTTTGTTTTCAAAATATGCATTTCAGGTGAACTTTGTATTGGGATTGCTAGCTTGGGGAAAAAGGTAGTTGAGAGTGGATTCAATTACCGGTTCGCTAGTATTGATCGGTTTGTTTATATTCTGTTATTAGTTGGGTGATCATAGATCGGTAGGATCTAAATCACAGGTTATAATTTATTATTGCGGTTAGAATTATTTCTTACCGTCGTTGTAATTGAGGTGATTTTGGGAAGATTATTTTAGTCGTTTCATTTCGAATCGTATTTGGATGATTTTGGGTAATTGTGGTTATTTTGGAAACCGGGTCATTACACCTTACTTACCATGGTGACCCGATGCCTATTCTGTGCCGAAGTGGTGAATTTGTCCAAAACGGGACAAAAGAACACCGTGCCTATGGATCCATTGCACTAACTAAAACATTACATGACTCAAAACGAATGAACTAACGCATTCAAAACATGTAACTCTCAAATAAGATGCAGTAAATGCAAATCATAACCAAACGTTCTACAATGAGCTATTAAGATCGGACAAGTGTCCCCAAGACCCAACAAAATCCAAACTGAGCGATAAGCTCAACAAATCCAAAGACCCAACGTCGAAAATCATGCAATGAAATCAAACGTAAACAACCCGACTTTATGTAAACCCATACTCCAATTTATATAAATAACTCCAACATAGTTTAGATTGGGACAAATCATTTTTCCAAGTGGGTTTATATCATTTATTTTTTCAAAAACGCTCCCTAACACAAACTCAAACGCTTATTTGGAATACACAATAAAATGTATTTAATCCCAAATTCTACTTCATGAAATAAATCCTTAAAATACCGATGTGTATGATTTATTTATCAAAATGCTCAAAATCCCAAACGTGGGTGTTTTACAAAGTTTATAAAACCAAACACTTCAAATAATCAAGATTCGCCAAATAACTCAACAGTTAATAATTTCATGTAAAACATATAAACGCTTTAAAATAAACATTTTGGCATGTACACCGTTTTCACAAATCAACTTGAACTCACCTTCCTAGATTTAGGCTAAATCTAGATTTTACCCCAACTTGAGATTTATTGAAGAAATCCGAATCCACGAGCAAAATCCTTTCAAAACCTAGATCCATAAGTTCCTAACCATAAATAGACATATTCAACCACATAGAATCGTTCCCTAAACATTTCACATGAAAATCTCAACTTATATCGAATCCCTAATTTTCATAAATGAAGAGAAGAGATGATTACCTCAACCACAACTTGAATCCATCAATCAAACACTTCTAGGACACCAAAACGAGCCACAAACTACCAATCTTCAAAAATGGTGGAAAAGTTGGATGAAATCCTAGAAAACTTGGGTGAAGAAGGTGAAGATGAAAGGATCTTAGTTCTAGCTTCCAAAACCTTGCAAGAAGATGAAGGAACACTTGGTTTTATGACAAAAACACCTAAAAAATGAGTTAGGGTTCGTGGGAAAGGTGAGGGATCGGTTTGGGAGATAAAAAGAAGAGATTAGAAATGAGAAAGTGAGAGAAATGGCTGAAAATCGCAACATTTAACTCCCTGGCACCTTCCGGAGATAGTGCCATGCGATTGTGCCCTAGCACTATCGCCAGGCACAATCGTCCGCTTGGTACCGAGTGGGGCTTGAGCCCCACGACCTTGCCCTGCGATAGTGCCCTATGGCACAATCGCCGGGCATTGTCTCCCAACATCTATCGAACCCCGAAAAACCGACTTTTCTTAACTTAACGCACTTGATACTCCGAGGGATTAGATGAAATGTATTCCTGGCCCAATTCCCAAAAGTTGGAAACCTTAAAAGACCACAAGATGACTTTCACTTACCGAAAACTACGGGTGTTACAAACTTGCACTCTCAAAAATGCATTACACACTAAATCCTTATATTAATACACCAAATAAATGAACAACTTGTAGAACACATTACACACTAATACACTGCACATATGACCGCACAAACCAAGAACCTAAGCCTGTAGCCATAATCTTTGCACAAACACGGGTAATGCCAAGCACTTAACATTTCTTCAATTGATGAAAACAGACGTTGTTATGAATTCCACTATACTTAGCGTGATAAACTTGATGTGCAATATTTGGACTTAGGAGCATGTATGAAGCTAAACAAAACATATAATTGACTAGTGTCTCCACTCTCTCTTTATCAATGATCTAATTTCTTGTTGGGGTCAAATAATAAGCCCCAACAAAAAAAGAGCTAAACAAAACCCATGATTTATTTACAAGCAATTGTTGAGTGCTTACATTTATAATGTGAATAAGTAGCATAGCCAACAATCATTATACAAATTTACCTATTTATGTAATGTCCTTCATGGGAAGAAAGCAATCATATATGTTGTATATAAGTAACTAGTATATCAAACAGAGCTTAAGCATCATACTTTGCATATTGTAAGTGACTATCAAAAAGCATGGTGAACTCATTAAACCTTGGGAACTAGGGAGACCTTCCATAGAAGCACAACACTGTAATCTTATGAACTAGGAAACATAATTAATAAGAATAATAAACAACAAATAACTAAATAAACAAATAGTCTAATAAGCAAATGAAGAAACTAAGAAACAAATAAGAAAAGAAAACACCTGGGAGGAATCAGAAGCGACTAGTGAGAGTGAGAGCCAGAGAGCAAAAGGGCAAAGCCCTCATTCACAGTCCATAGGGCAACATCGTCCGGTGCATGAAGGCTTGAAAGGGCAGAACCCTCGTGGCCTGTTTGTGAGATGCTAAGAGGCAGAGCGAGAGCAGATGCAGGACTCGCTCGTCTGGTCTAGAGCGATCGAGGCCGTCAAATGACAGCGAGAGAGAGGGCATATGGATAGAACGGTGAAAAGCGATGGAATAAAGATCAAAGCCGAGCCTACCCAAAGACAAATAGTCTTAGCAAATGATGTCCTTGGCTATCTGTTGCACTGGGCCGTCGCCCTCATGGCCTATAGCCAGGGTCGAACTTGTTTGAATCAAATGCCTTATAATATATTATAGATATAGAGATATAAATCTTTCTAGCCTTTTACCCCAAAAGGGCACAAGATGATAATGTGGTTCGTTGCCCTACATCAATAAAAAAAAAACTCATATATGCCAAATTCATGAAGTAAAAAATAAAATAAAAAATATTGATAATTCCTATGAAAAATGCAACTCTACAAATTAATTGCAAATGGAGTGTGGGAAAATCTCTACAAATGGGCACAAAAACCCCGTACAATAATGGTATGATATAGGTCTTGAGGGTCGTTTATCAAACACTTACCGAGTAAGTACTTATCAATAAGAGTCGTCACTCTCACTTGTCTTATCAGGTAATATTATCAGTCATCAAAATGAAATGTTGGTAAACATGTTTTACTCGGTAAACGTTTATCGAATAAGAATCTTCTCTCTCACTTATCAAGTAAGATTCTTGCTCCTTACTACGCCTCTTACCAAGTAAGATAAGTGATACCTGATAAACGTTTATCCGGTAAGAGTTTGGTAAACGCTCCTGTTAACCTGATGGACCTACTTAGGTTTAAAAACGTTGATCATATAAAATAGGAGTAAACTACAATTTGGGTTCATATGGTTTACACGAATCTTCGAAAGTGGTCCCTATACTTTAGTAACTACAATTATTGTCCCTATTGTTTACATTTTGCTTTAAAAATCGTCCCTGGTCACTAACATTGTTAAAAAAAATTTGTTAAAGTAAGGGCATTTTATTCTTTTCATGTATTTCCTTTATTTTAATTTCAGAAAATAATAAATATTTTTGTAATAAAGATTATATATATATATATATATACAAACACACACACATAGTCACTACTGCAACACCCCCGCCCCGCGCAACCTGAGACAGGAGGTGTACAATTCGGTAACCGGATCAAAACTATAAAACACCATAATTCAGAGTTGTACTAAGCTCCCCAAAAATAACAATTAATTTAAAAGGAAACTTAAACATAATTATAAACCCAAAATGTTATCGTCTGAACTAATCCCAAAAGATTATACAAACCCGATATACAAAAGTTGATCTTAAGTCATTTTTTTCTACTCCCAGCGATAGCTCGATCATTCAACCCGTCCTTGCAGTGGAACCCAAACCTGCCGAGAAAACAAAAAACACGTCGGTTGAGCAAAATCGCTCAGTGGGTGGATAATGTGCATAACCGTGTGAACAAAATTTTAAGTTCAAACAAAAGTTAATATAAAACAATCGTAGAGAAATCATTCTGAACATAATAAAGAATGTAGAAATCATTTTTTTTTTAAAGTCAACAAGTCACCCGTATTGCAATAATATGTTGTCTAATCGGATGATCAGTCCAATCAGACTTCGAATGTGAATGTCGAGCACAACATCACCCATTCCCCGGTAACCAGTTTAATTCTGGTATTCGGCTCTATCCGGTAACCAGACATTTTCTGGTGTTCGGATCTTGGATGCATCCTACGTCCCCTATTTGGCTTGGCCTTAGCCTTTACGAGAACGCCATGGTCATTAATAGCTACCACGAAGGGCATCTCAACACCCGTGACCGAAGGGTTGAGTCTAATTCAAATTCAAGAAAACTCGTGTTCTTAAAATCAATGTTTCAATTATCATAAAGTCAAACTCTTTCATCAAAATGTTCGAAACATGAAACGTATTCAATTGATTAGCATAAACTCAACTTTGAAACGAAATAAATGTTTCCTATTCAAGTACTCAAAACCATTAGGTTCGGAGTCACATATATCAAGATGGATGAGATTTCCGGAATGTAACCGGTTACCCTTGATTCAAAGAAAAAGGATATGCGTACCTTAGTTATCCATTTCCTTACTTCCGATTACCTACAATCATTTAATAAAACACTTAACTAATTCTCAACACAATCATAAAGATCTTAGACAACATTTCCAAAATCTCATTTTTGACTTAAAAACAGAAATTGACAGCTTCTGTATGCCTTAAGTTACGATATATATCTTCCATTTAGAAGACAAAATGAACACTATCATCTAAATAAAAGTTGTAAATTGGTATCTTAGGATTCTATAGAAACTTGATTCATGCAATTCGGAGCTACGAGCAGACCGATACAACCTTTACAAAAATAGCGCGCAGGTTGTTGTTATACTATGAGGTGATTCAAAAACTCAGTGTTTTGACACATTTAGCCTTATAATTAGGACTTGCACTCTCCATAACAGTTTTAAAGGACATTCTAAGCTTTCTAACGGTATATCATACACCTCATTTGGACCAACAATTTATTTTCTACGATTCTTATAATAACAGGACAGATACTTTAAAAGTACAAAAGTCTCTTAAACATTTTATCAAACACTTGATGTGCAACCTAAGTTTGAAGTTCAAATATGTTGTTAATGATTTAAATCCTTAATCCATGACCTCATTAAAGTATTTTAACCATAATTTGATAGCACCAAATACTTTCATCACTAATTATACATCTTATAAATTAAAACTCATAATTTCCATCATAATTAAACCTCTTTTGAAGATTATTACCTCAAGTGACCAAAATGCTTTAACTTTGATATCTTCAACTCTTCTTTGATCCTAACCAAACCTTAAACATCAAATGCATACACTTTAACATATATTGAACCCACCAAATCAACCATTAAAGTGTAATAGAAAGTTACCTTGAACAATCTAGCCTTAATCTTCCAAAACCAAGCTTAAATCCTTCAATTTCTTCACAAACTTTGGGTTTCTCTCACTAAGCTCTCTCTTTCTCTCTAAGTACGTTCTAGTGAAGAAATGAGATGACTAAACTTAATTTAGGTATAAAAGATATAAATATAGGATAATTACTAATTACCCCTTGAAAGTCTAAGATCTACCAATCTTAGAGAGAGAAAGTAGAGAGAGAGAGTATTAGCGCAGAATGTGAGTTCTTGATTAGTATGCGTGAGATCCTCTTTTTTTTACAACAACCAAAGCCACAAGGGACTTAAATACCCAAGGCTTATACAACACAGATTAATACCCTAAACACAGTATAAGACCAAGTCTATAAATACAATGATTACTATAAAATCAGACTTAACAATCTCCCCCTTAGTAATCATTGGCGCTATGGTCTTCAATATCCATCTTTTAAATCAGCTCGGACCAACTAAGCGACTTATCGAAGAAGCTTCTTTGACTAAAAAAAAAATTCTTCTCAGCATCTTTCAGTTTTAAGAAGCCTTTGCTGCCTTAACAAGTCTGAACCTGTTTGTGATAATCTTGAAAGAACAATCGGTTCATCTGCTTGTGCTCTGGACGACACACCTCTTTTAAATGATCTTGAATTAACTGTGGTGGTCGGAGATGGAACAACAAAAGAATGACTAGTAGCTGAAAGAATATAGAATCTTGAGTGAATCTTGATCAGGAGATAAACGTTTGAACTCTTTGTCTCTTTAACATCTCCTTAACTTCTCCCCCTCATGACCTTGATGATCCGGATCAACTTGGTCATACAAATGTTGGAGACGAGACAGCTTAAGATCTGCAAAATCAGAGTATAGGAGAAATAGGAGAGGTTTGCGATAACTGTTGGTGGCGCAAACTTAGGTTTGGGCTAGCAGAAGGAAGCGCAAAGTTAGTTTTGCGCGAGCTGAAGGATGCGCAAAGCTTGGTTTACGCTAGAAGCTGTTGGCGCAAATCTAAGTTTTGCTCTACCAACTGTTGGCGCAAATAAGACTTGAAATATGAAAAAATTTCACCTGTTAAGCTCTTTGACTCCCCCTACACAAATGCACTAAATTTGACAGTTCAAGTTAGCATTCATATAGAGAATCAGATACTCCCCCTAAAAAATAGATATGATCTTTCAGAAAAATCTCCTTATTCACTCCCCCTGGAATAATGCACAAACCCATTAAAATATACATGAGAACACAAGAATTGAAATAACATAGTAGAAAAAAAAATATACTTAATATGTATTTTGAAACAACTAAACATATAAAATTTTAAACACTAAACAAATTGAATTCTACTGAGTAAAATATCACAAATTTATAAATCAGTGGAAATCAAGTATGTGTTATTGGATACAAAGACAAGTTTCATTGCATATCAAGTTAAGACATGTTCAGTTTCAAAAACTTCCAGCCATCTATTCAGTGTGCTCGCATGCGAACTTCGATTAGCTTCAATAAAATGCAATTCTAAAAATATAATAGAGAACTTTGCATGTACTCACTCTAAGACATCAAGAATTAAGACTTTCACAAATTTATAGGTTTATCGCAACTCAAACATATCATCAAATATCATGAGATGTGTGCTAATTGGCATCTTTTAGCATTGTGCACATTGGCATCTTAACATGAGTGTGCTCTTTGGCATCTTTTAAGCTTGTGCACTTTGGCATCTTTTAATCAAAAAGTTTGGTAAGTAAAGAACATGTCGTAAACGTAACTTTCTATCTGACCCTATTGCAGGATTTGAGTCCGCTGCTCCCAGACCAGTTGGCCTTAGGGGACTAGGTGTCAAGCACCCCTTGGAACTTACTCTCCCAGATCAGAAAGGCTACATCGACACATCCTAAACCCATTCATACCAGTAAAACATGACTTTCGATCTGATTCTATAGAAGGATTTGGGTTCAATCACTCCCAGATCAATTGACCTTAGGGGACCAGATGACAAGCATCCCAGAGAACTTACTTTCCCAAACCAGAAAGGTCACAGGTACAAACTTTTAAACTTAGAGATTTCTGTATTTTATATATATAATTATCATCTCAATCACTCAGTTTTACATCTAAGTGCTTAGCCCATATTTTCATTACGATCCATAATTCAGACTTTTTAGGATTTCCAAGCATTGTAAACTATAAAGATTCTGAATCACACAACTTTAAAGCAGAATCAAAAGTTTCAAACATGTTGCTGACTTTTCGACTTTGAAAAGACTTGAAAGTTGAACATATAAAACTTTAATATTAACAAACCAACTTAAAAATTTATCTTAGATACACATTTTATTCAAAAGAAAGAAAAACTGTAAAGCTTTTACTTTATAGAATAAAATTTGAAAAGATTTAAATTTTTAAATTCAAATGCCGAGTTTGAAATTTTTTTAAAACAAAAGTGAAGAATTCGGCAAATTGATATTTAGTTGGAACAAAATAAAATAATAATACCATCTTTCACATAATGTATAAAGAATTTGTGTCTCATAAAAAAATTGGGTTATACAAATTCAGGTTTTGGATGAACTTGCTCAGATTCTTTGAAAAAACACATGAGAAGACTGAAATAACATCATTGACAGAGATAAATGCAACGAAATTAAGTAGATGTAGTCACAGTTTCTCATTAGTCCAGAAGCTATAAGCATTGAAGAACGAGTCATAAACTTACATGTTTAGAAGTCGAAGTCCATTGAAGTACGGGTTCTGAGCTGATGTACTCAGAAGACAATTTGCTCTTACTCCCCCTTGACATTAGGTGCCTGCAACTCAGAAACAATCTTTGGTTTTGGAACCCACTTGTATTTGCGTCCATGAAAGTTAGTTGTAGTTCTTGTGGGGGAAACTTGTAAGATTTGACACGAGAAGCACAAGAAATATATGATCAGACAAATGAACATAAGAATTAGCAGGAGCGAAAGCATAATCATCTGAACTAGAATCAAAAGAAGAATATGAGACATTTTTGGAAATTTGAAACATTTGCTTTATTGAATATTTTGAAATTTTATTACAAGAAGCAAATGAATCACTTTTATAACATTTGTCTACATATCTATCTTCATCAGTCGTAGAATCATCTGATGTCCGCTTGATTCTCCATATCTGTCTTGAAGGAGCGCTCAGAGTCCTATCTGAAATCATTGAATCAGAAGAATTAGAACTGTCAGAAATGACTTGATCTTGTTTCTTTGACTTCTTTGACCGTCTTCTTTTACGCTTGGGTTTATAATAATCATCATTTAGCGTAAAAGATTCATCAAGAATTTTTGATTTAATATTTGAATTGGAAGAAGCAATTTTACCTAAAAGACCCATCTGATCAACCAATAAATCTGAACTTACATCGGAGTCAGAAAAATTTTGAGAAAAGTTTTCATATTTTAGAAATTCCTTTTTGTTTACTTGACAATCAGAAGAAAGGCCAGAAATAGAATTTTGTTTTTGAGAAAATAATTTTTCTTCAAGACTTGATGTCATGAAAGAAAGAAATACAGCAGATTCAATTTTTTTTTGAATATTTTGATCTTCCATTTTATCTTCAAGGTCAATGATTTTGCCTTCTAATACTAATGGAGGAGTATATCTCTTATAATCATAAAAGATTGGAGAGATATTTTCCTTATCAGATTTAGTGGCATATATATCAACAGAATCATCAGATACTGAAGACTTAATGAGAGATATTTCATTTAAACCTTTTCTGCCTTTCTTTGATTTGTCAGGAAAATATTTGGCATTTTCACTCGTATAAACAAAAGAAATTTCATTTTTCTTATTATTCATCCTTTTCTCATTTTCGATTTCTAACACTTGCTTTTCATTCATCCAATCAATTTTAAATTGAGGAGCATATTTAGCAAGTGTGAGATAATCATATTTATATAAAGTAGGGGATTTTTCTATCGCATTGTTTAAACAATGTGGATTTTCAAAACCAAGTCCCCATTTTTCTTTTATAGACTAATAACTCCTTGGTTTGTTCAAATAAATAGTTTGCTCAGACTGATTCCTTCGATATAATTTTTCTTCCAACTCATTTATTTTATCAGAAAAATTATCTTTTAATTTGGTCATTTTAGTCAAAGAATCAAGATAAGTCATATTTGATTTTTCTAAATCATCTAATTTCTTTTGAAATATGTCTTTTGTATGATTCAAAATAGATTTTTCATCTTTCAAAGAAATTTGTAATTTATCAATCAAATTTGACTTTTCAGAATTTAAATTATTTTCAGATATTAACTTTGAGCGAAGATCAGATAAAGCAGTTATAATAATGTTCATTTGTGAGGAAATGAAAGGGTAACCAAAATCAAAAATTACCTCATCTTCATCAGTGTCATCACCATCACTTTCATCATCTCCGATGAAACACATTTGAGCAGCTTCAACATTATCAGCTTCATCCTCGGAGTGATCCAACCAATATTCTTCTTCAGCTAATAAAACAGTTCCATTCTCTCTCTTTTCTGCCAGTTCCAATTTCTTTCTGTAATAAGAAGAATCTCGAACCTTCTTCACTCAACACTCCTTAGAAATGTGACCGGGCTTTCCACAGATGTAGCATACAGTCGGTTTCTTAGCCTCGGACACTCGGACATTCTTCGACCCAGAAGTGAAGTGAGGAATTTTGGAACTTGAATGAGGTTGGAACTTCTTCTGATAGTGTTGAGAGAGAAGGATCATTGCCTTTTGAAGTGCCCCACCATCATCTTCAGTGGCCCCGCCATAAGCATTATCAGACAATGCTTGTTCTTCCAGTTGGTTCGTGAGGAGAGCAACCGGATCCACTGTTTTCTTGTTCTTCTTATCCAGTTTTTCTTTCTTCTCAAGCACTATGCTCTAATCAGTCATCAAGATCTCGTACATCTCTTGGATTTGCATTGAAGAAACCCGAACATCATTTCTCAATTTGTGACAAGACTTGTTCCATTCTGGATGAAAAGCGTTGAGGAATTTCAGGTTTGTTTCGAGCTTTGTCTTGTTCACATTTATCTTGTGCAGATCATTTAGTACTGTGCAAAATCTGTCGAAAACACTCTTTAGAGACTCAGTTTCTTTGGCTTTAAACTTCTCAAAATTGTTCATATAACGTGTATGACGGAGTTGGGTTGCGACCGATGAACCAAGCATAATCATTTCCAATTGTGCCCACAACAGATTTGGATAATCTTTGCAATAAACAACCCGATTGTAGACAGAGTTTGGTAAAGCTAGCATCAGGTTAGCTTTTAATTCTCGACCTGCTTTCATACGCAAAGCCTCTTCAGTTGTTACAGGAGTCTCTTTGTTAGGCTTTATGAAAGGTCCTTCAGTGAGAGACTTCATCATGTTATCTCTATTAGCTTGACGTTCGATGAAGTTCAGGAACCGATCTTGCCATTGAGTGAATTCGTTTTCGTTGATCAGTACTGGAGGACGAGTTTCTATGCCCAATGACATCATTACATCGTTTTTGTAGAACTGGGCTTGAAAAGCAAACTTTGCAGAATCCATGATGGCAGAAAAATTTCCAAGTCTGGACTGAGCTGGCACAAACTAGAGGTTTGCGTGAGAGTAAGTTGGCGCAACTTTAGATTTGCGCGAATAAGCAGTGGCGCAAACTAAGATTCGCGTGAGCAGAAAGTGGCGCAAACTTAGATTTGCATGACTTGTTGATGACGCAAATTTTCTTTTGCGTGATACGAAGAAGACGCAAACTGAACTTTTCTTGAGTAGATGATGGCGCAAAAGTCAGTACACAACAGAACTCGTGAAATGAAGATGACGCAAACTTGATTTGCGTGAGTCGTGGAAGGTGCAAATGTAATTTTGCGCGAGCTGTATATGGCGCAAATGAACTTCTCTTGAACTGAGGATGACGCAAAGCGAACTTCGCGTGAGATGTTGATGACGCAAATGTGACCTTGCGCAAGAGACTGATGAAGAGAACTTGCACTTTGCGCGATGTGCTGAAGAAGTAAACTTCAACTTTTCGCGAGAATAAATCTGGATGAAAACCTGAGACACTGGCACAAAGATTAGATCAACAATTAAAATAACAGTATGAACTAGCGCAAACTAGTAAGAACTGGCGCAAACTTAAGATCTGGCGCAAAACGATGATAAAACTCAGAAATTCTTCTAAAATTCGATTACACAACCGAACTTAATAAATTTTTCTTGCAAAAACACGATCGAAAACACTTTTCTAAACACTTTCAAGCAATTATTTCGATCAAAAACCACAGAAACAAAAATTCGTTATATGAACAGTACGTGAAAAACCGTTTTTCCAGAAACTCAAAAATCTTCAAAATTGAACATCAAAACTTGAATTTCTTGCAAATCGATGTGAATCAAAAATGATTTGGCAATGAATACTAATCCAACAAACCAATTTACAAGCAAAACTTTTCAGAAAACAGATTGAATTTGATGAAAAATCCAAAAATGAGATTTTCTTGAAAAAAATTCAAGAAAATCGATCAAATTTTCAGATTAATTCACAAATTCAGAGATCAAAACATGAATCTCTCAGATCTCTCAGATTAGATTGGCTTTGATACCAATTGAAAGTCCAAGATCTACCAATCTTAGAGAGAGAAAGTAGAGAGAGAGTATTAGCGCAGAATGTGAGTTCTTGATTAGTATGCGTGAGATCCTCTTTTTTTTACAACAACCAAAGCCACAAGGGACTTAAATACCCAAGGCTTATACAACACAGATTAATACCCTAAACACGGTATAAGACCAAGCCTATAAATACAATGATTACTATAAAATCAGACTTAACACCCCTTCTACTATCATATTCATTACACTTCAAAGCTTTTAATTCTTTTTTATGTATTTATATCTTTATCCCAATAAGCTTAGACATAAATATCTACTTAAAGGTATAAATTATGAAAGCTTCGATTCTTAAAATATGAATACTACGTAAAATAGAAACATATATCCGGATTAACAAAAACAAGGTTATTATATTTCTTCCCCCCTAGAAGAAATTTCGTCCCCGAAATTAAGTCAAGACTAGAGGACTTGCAAGATTTATAGAAGTTTGAATATTCATTTTGGAATCGTTCCTCCGGTTCTCATGTCACTTCTCTAGGTTCTTGATGTTTCCACAATATCTTGACATACGGAATAGAACGGTTTCGTAATCGTTTTTCGGTTCGATCAAAAATCACTTCTGGATCCTCTTTAAAAGATAAATCTTTCTCTATTTGATCCAACAGGAAATCAATAACGTGCAAGGGATGATAATTATACCCACGGAGAAGGGATATATGGAAGACATCGTGAAAATGGGACATCTGTGGAGGTAAAGTCAATTTGTACGCAACTTCGCCTACACGTTCAAGTATTTCGAACGGTCCGATATAACGCGGGCTAAGTTTACCTTTGACTCTGAATCAACGGTTACCTCCTATAGTGGAGACCTTAAGGAAAACATGATCGCCAACATTAAATTCAAGTGGTCTCCAGTGTTTATCGGCATAACTTTTATGGCGAGATTGAGCCTCACGCATATTCAGTTTAGCCACTTCAATATTTTCGTTAACAATCTGTACAAGTTCAGGCCCTTCGATACGTTTCTCACCAACTTCATCCTAACAGATCGGGGTACGCCAACGGCGACCATATAAAGCCTCGAACGGAGCCATTCTAATGGACGATTGCCAACTGTTATTATACGCAAAGTCTACCAGATTGAGAAATTCGTCCCAATTGCCTGACCACTCCAAAACACAAGCTCGCAACATATCTTCAAGCGTTTGAATGGTTCGTTCGGACTGACCATCCGTCTGCGGATGATATGTGGTGCTCATACGTAATCGAGTACCCCAAGCATTTTGTAATCAAATCTAGAACCGAGATGTAAATCGAGGATCTCGATCAGAAACTATTGAAACAAGAGTTCCATGAAGTCAAACAATCTTCTTTTGAAAGAGTTCGACAAGCTTACTAACAGAGTACGTATCCTGTATGGGCAAGAAATGAGCCGATTTAGTTAACCGATCAACAATGACCCATATAGTGTTGTGGAGTCAGAATGTTTTCGGGAGCCCGATAACAAAATCCATGGTGATATGCTTCAATTTCTAGACTGGTATCTTCAACGGTTGAAGTAAACCGCTGGGTCGTTGACGCTCTATTTTAATCTTTTGACATGTGAGGCACTTAGATACATATTCAACAACATCCTTTTTCAAACTGTTCCATCAGAAATGTTGCTTAAGGTCCCTATACATCTTTGTAGATTCAGGATGAATGGAGAACTGTTTGCCTCACGGAGAACCGAATCTCGAAGTTCGGACACTTTGGGAACACATAACCTGTTTCGATACCAAATTACATTATTATTATCAATTTTGAATTTTGTTAGTGACCCATCTTCAACTTTATGCCGGATCACCCAAATTTCCCCATCAGACTGTTGAACTTCCTTAATCCTAGAGATCAGATTTGACTCAATGGTGAGTGTAGCCAACCATCCGTCTCCATGATAAGAACAAAATTGAATTTCAAGTCACTCCAAATATTTTTTTATCTGAGGTGGGACGATTAAACAAGAAAGTGCACCCACATGTTTTCGGCTTAAGGCATCAGCTACGACATTCGCTTTACCGGGATGGTACTAAATACGAACATCGTAATGTTTAAGCAATTCAAGCCATCTCCTTTGTCGCATATTCATATTTTTTTGAGTGAATGTATACTTTAGACTTTTATGATATGTGAAGATGTCACATGTCTCGTCATAAAGATAATGCTACGAAAATTTTAAAGCATAAATAACTGCGGCAAGCTCGAGATCATGGGTCGGATAATTCACCTTGTACAGTTTCAATTGATGCGAGGCATAAGTGATCACCTTTCTGTGTTGCATCAGAATGCAACCCAAACCATGTTGTGATGCGTCACTATGTACTTGAAACCCACTTATACCAGACGATAATGTTAAAATCAGTGCAATTACAAGTCGACGTTTAAGTTCCTCAAAGCTGTGATTTTGAGCTTCGCCCCAAACAAACTTTATGTCTTTACGTAATAGTTGTGTTAACGACATCACAATTTTTGAGAAATTTTCTACGAACCGTCTGTGATAACCAGCCAAACCCACGTACTTTAGAAACAGTGGTCAGTTAAGGCCGTTTAGTGATAGCCTCAACCTTCGCAAAGTCGACTTTCACCCTGTCGACTGATACGATGTGACACAGAAAGGCCACTTGTTCTATCCAGAACTCACACTTTTAGAATTTAGCATACAATTGTTTTGTTTGAAGAATTTCTAGAACTGTACGCAGATGACTTGTGTGTTCGTCTTTTGATTTAGAGTAAATCAGGATATCGTCAATAAATACAATCACAAAATCATCGATATAATCCTTGAAGACTCTATTCATGAGGTCTATAAAGACAACCGAGGCATTCATTAACCCGAACGGCATAACAATGAATTCGTAATGGCCATACCGGGTACGAAATGTTGTCTTCGGGTATTTCTTTCTCCCGAATTCTGAGCTGATGATAACCAGATCTCAGATCAATTTTATAGAAATATTTTGCCCCTTGAAGTTGATCGAACAAATCATCGATACGAGGTAAATGGTACTTGTTACGCACTGTCACTTTATTTAGCTCGCGGTAGTCGATACATAACCGCATTGAGCCGTCGTTCTTTTTCACAAAAAGTACAGGTGCTCCCCAAGGTGATACACTGGGACGTATGTATCCCTTATCTAACAAATCTTGTATTTGATCCTTTAGCCCCTTCATTTCGGATGGAGCCATTCGATACGACTGTTTCAATATTGGAGAAGCTCCAAGAATCAAGTCAATAGTAAAATCAACTTCCCTAGCGGGAGGAAGTCCAGGAATTTCATCCGAAAACATGTCTATAAATTCATTCACCACAGGAATAGACTTAAAGTTCGAGCAGTACCTCATCGGGTCCTGTAATGCTATAAGAAATCCTTCAAATCCTTGCCATGCAAAAGATTTAGCCAAAAAGGACGATATGATTTTAGTTCCCGTTTTTGGCTCAAATCCTTGATATACGTTATCGAGTTGATTTAAATCTCCAATGATAACTCTCTCTGTATCGCATTCAATGGTTGCTCGATGTTTGGATAACCAGTCCATGCCGATGATGAGATCAAAATATTTCATAGACATTGGAAGTAGATTCACCTCCCAGACACGGTCATTAATTATGAGAGGACAATTTATAAATTCGGAAATAATACAAACAAAAGGGCTAGTAATAATCAACGGATATTATGTCAACTTTTCAAATGGTTTCAATCGATCCTCTAAAGTATCAAACACGATTGAATGAGTCGCGCCCGTATCAAATAGTACATAAATAGGTAAACCACATAAATTAAGAGTACCAGATACAATACCAGCGGCAGACTTGTCTACTGTTAGCGCGAATACCCGTCCACCAGCTATGGACTGCTTCCCTTTTTTATTCAACTTTTCTTTCTGACCTTATCTATAGTCTTGGGCCAAATGTCCTTTCTGTCCACAATTATAGCATGCTCCGTTCATTCGTAGACATGGACCCGGTCGATGTATCAGACCACAATCTTTGCATCTATGAGGAAAATTTGCATAAGATTCTCTGTTAGACGCTTCCTAAGATATTGAGGATCAGAAGTTAGAAGATTTTCCCGAGCCTGAGTGACTCGAAGATCTGAAATCTGTACTGCCATACTGCACATCACGACTGTTTTTTTTTTCTTTTTTCTAGAATCTGATTTCGAAGAATAACCTCCCTGTCGTGCTCGATCAATATCCTTTGCAGCTTCTGCCACTTCACTAGCAGATGAGTATTTGTGATTCAAAGTTTATGTTTATATTTGTTATTCAAACTCCACTTGAATTTATACAGTTGATTATTTATGGTACCGGCAGTGGCACCAGCAAATCGATCTAGTCGTAGAAATCTAAACTGATAATCGACTACAGACTCATCTTCATGTTGTGATATAGCAACATACTCACGGACATATGCGTCTTCGTCTGTGGTAGTGAATTATTGAAGATAAAACAAGTTTTTAAATTGTTCCTAAGATAGGATTCTTGCTTTTGGGTTACTTTGAAAAGCCTTCCACCGGTTGTAAGCATCGTCCTCCAATTTATAAGAAACTAATGTTGCCCGATATTGGTCTGGAAAACCTAAAACTTCGAAAAATTTCTCCAAGTGTCTAATCCAATTCTCAGCATCAATTGGATTAATAGCAGAAGAAAAGACTCGCAGTTTCTGTTTATTGAACCATTCAAGCCATACATGAATACCTTCTAAATCGGCATTAGGGTGAGTTTCTGTGACCGGAGTATTTGCAGAGGGAATAACGTGAGATTTGCGAAGTGCCTCAATAGTTTGGGACACAATATTGGGTATCATACCTGCAACAGCTTGTTGAATAGCTCCTGGCATGTTAGGATCGGCCTGATTTGAAGGAGGTGGATGGGGATTTCTTTCATCATTTTACCTTGTTTGATTTCTTCGGGTATACCCCCCCCCCCGGTCGAGGTTGATTGCTAGGCAACATCAGAACCGATACAACAAAGAAACTCATTCAGAATAACGGATAAGACTACAAACAGTTATGGAAAGCGGCAGTAAGGATTTGGGAGATAAATGAACAAGTATAGACATATGAAAATGAAAACAAGTAAAACCAAAATTTACCCGCCTAATTCTACCCAGCCTCGTAGATCAAATTTAAAGTACTACATGATTAATTCCTATTGCTCTGATACCACAAATTGTAACACCCCCGCCCCGCGCAACCTGAGATATGAGGTGTACAATCCGATAACCGGATTAAAACTCTAAACCACCATAATTCAGAGTTGTACTAAGCTCCCCAAAAATAACAGTTAACATAAAACGAAACTTAAACATAATTACAAACCCAAAATCTTATCGTCTAACTAATCCCAAAAGATTATACAAACTTGATATACAAAAGTTGATCTTAAGTCTTTTTTTTACTCCCAGCGATAGCTCGATCATTCAACCCGTCCCTGCAGTGGAACATAAACCTGCCGAGGAAACAAAAAACACCTCGGCTGAGCAAAATCGCTCAGTGGGTGGATAATGTGCATAACCGTGTGAACAAAATTTTAAGTTCAAATAAAAGTTAATATAAAACAATCGTAGTGAAATCATTCTGAACATAATAAAGAATATAGAAATCATTTATTTTCTTTTTTTTTTAAAGTCAACAAGTAACCCGTATTGCAATAATACGTTGTCTAATCGGATGATCAGTCCAATCGGACTTGGAATGTCAATGTCGGGCACAACATCACCCATTCACCGGTAACCAGTTTAATTCTGGTATACGTCTCTATCCGGTAACCAGACATTTTCTGGTGTTCGGATCTTGGATGCATCCTATGTCCCCTATTTGGCTTGGCCTTAGCCTTTACGAGAACGCCATGATCATTAATAGCCACCACGAAGGGAATCTCAACACTCGTGACCCAAGTGTTGAGTCTAATTTATATTCAAGAAAACTCGTGTTCTTAAAATCAATGTTTCAATTATCATAAAGTCAAACTCTTTCATCAAAATGTTCGAACATGAAACGTATTCAATTGATTAGCATAAACTCAACTTTGAAATGAAATAAATGTTTCCTATACAAGTACTCGAATGTAACACCCTCAAATCTGGAAATAGCAACTAATTTAAAATTTTCTGAATACACCAATAAATGATTCATCTACAATCATAAATTAAGATTTAACCTCGATACACACATTCATTCCATACGTACAGTCTATAACAAGAACGGGTGCTACTAAAACCCAATAGTAGTCACTATCTCCAAACTGCGGAAGACTTCACCAACTACTTACACTTGCACAAGCTAAGGCTCAACTCTTCATAGCTGCCAGAACCAAACCCCAACCGGAACCTGATGCACATGCCGACAAATAAAAGGTTAGGCTTAACGCCTAGTGAGCTTAAGAGTTTTCAACATATAAAATCAACCTTTTAAAAGCAAAAATGCGGTTGAAATCATAATCTTTCAATCTTTCAATTCGTTACGTCTTACATACGGAAACGACTCATTTTCCAATAATATGAAATTTAGGCAAAGAACACCAATTTAAACGTTTTCCAATCCAAACTACTTTAAGGACGAATATACCAAAATAAACCGCTCATTCATAAATTTGGTTTAACACAAAACTCACTCAAAACGTGGATAGAAATTGAACTCTCCATTTATGAACATACAGATAAAACTTTATATCCCAAAACACCCAATACGCGGGTGGGGCATAATACTCAACCCATAAACCGAGAATAAAACCCAATTATACAAACTTCACCGAAAACTTGGATAATAAAACTCAATACCCAAAACAACACCTCTCGGTGACGGGGGATACCCGAATTCCATCGAAAGTGACGGGCATACAAAGTTAAGACACTCATCAATGTTATATGAGCATCACTTAGGGATAAAACACTCGTTAACATCAACCTTTCCAGGTCTATAGTTAACAAACCAACAAGCTCAACAAATCCATGTCTATTGCTTGGATAATCGTCAAGTTCAACCCCTCTAGGTCTGTACCTTGGAAATCTTCGTGCACTCATCAAGTTCAACCCCTCCAGGTCTATACCTTGGAATCCCAAAGCATCCCAGTTAAGCTCGTTCACAAGAAAGTTGCAATTATTGATCATAAGACCCCATGCATATTTCAAGTTACATTACAGGGATAAAGTCCCCAACTAAACCAACCGACTGACTCATATGCCTATGGATCCAATGCATTACAGTCTAAAACGTTACATGACTCAAACGAATGAACTAACACATTCAAAACATGCAACTCTCAAATAAGATGCAACTAAGTACACCATACGTCCAAGGCTCTCCAACGAGCTACCCAAATACGAACAAATGTTCCAAAGACTCTACCAAGTACAAATCAAGCCCAAGAGGCTAAATAGACGCTTGGCTAAAACATAAGAGCCAAAATAGTTATATAAACCAAAATATGCATTTTCCCAAAATCTTTAATTCTTAAATTACCATTGGCCTTCGGCCCCAAACCCCAAAAAGGTTTTACATTTCTAAAATGTTCCCCATAGCCGGGAATAACCCAAAACCTAAGGACCCATACATTAGTACTTTTCAAAACATGTCGTTTCATGAAGGATGCATAAAAACCGACAAACACTTAAAGGTGCATTTTTGACCAAACACCCATTTATGCAATAAATCATCAAAACACATTCTTTGCGACACATTTATCAAAATGTCCAAAAATCCCAAAATGTATGCTATATAAATTTATAAAGTTAAAAGTTTTCAAAATAACCAAACTTATCAGCAGTTAACAATTTCATGTAAAATACATAACACTTTAAAATAAACATTTTGGCATGTACACCGTTTTAACAAATCAACTTGAACTCACCTTGCTAGGTTAAGTTAAACCTAGGTTTCAATCCCCAACCATTGGCCTCCAAAAGCATAGATCCCACCCAACGCTTTCCGAAGACATCCATTCCAACTCTTCAACTCGAGCTTCCAAAACCTAGATCCACACATTACCGACCATAAATAATCATATTCAACTCTTAGAATTGTTCCCCCAACATTTGCATCAAAATCTCATTTTGGCCAAAACCCTTATTTGACCTAATTTCTCCAAAACCATCAAACCCAAAATCCTTAGAATATAAATACTAGAGACTCATCAGCTGAACATGTATAACTTGTAGAGAAGATCTAGAAGAGAGGAGAATAACTTACCACTTGGATTTTGAGCAAAACCCCAAAACCTAGAAATCTCAAAAGATAATGTAAAACACTTGATTTAGCACTTGAGGTTGGGGTAGCAAACTTTATGATGATGGAACATCTTAGAACCCATGGAAACGGTCTTAAAATGGATTAGGGTTAGTATTGGGTGTAGGGGAAACGGTTTGGGAGAGAAGGATATGAGGGGTGTGAAGTAAAAATGAGAAAAGGTGAAAAATCGCGACTTAAAAGAGATATGGGGCCGTCCGCGATTGTGCCCCGCGATTGTACCCTTGGCACTCTCGCGGGCACTCTCGCCGGGGATGTACCGCGGCCTCTACCAAGCCCGCGACCTTTCCCCGCGATTGTGACACATGTCACAGTCGCGCGCCCAAACTGTGCAGGACCCCGGATCCTTCCTTTTTCCGCATCTGAAAACTCTCGATACACCAAGGGACTTAGATAATGTTTTCCTGACACAATTCTTCTATTCACCAGTCCAAAAACGTCATGAGACCTCTACAGGCCAAAAATTACGGGTGTTACATCGAAACCATAAGGTTCGGAGTCACATATATCAAGATGGATGGGATTTCCGGAATGTAACCGGTTACCCTTGATTCAAAGAAATAAGATATTCGTACCTTAGTTATCCATTTCCTTACTTCCAATTACCTACAATCATTTAATAAAACACTTAACTAATGCTCAACATAATCATTAAGATCTTAGACAACATTTCCAAAATCTCATTTTTTACATAAAAACACAAATTGACAACTTCTGTATGCCTTAAGTTACGATATACATCTTCCATTTAGAAGCCAAAATGGACACTATCATCTAAATGAAAGTTGTAAATTGGTATCTTAGGATTCTATAGAAAATTGATTCATGCAATTTGGAGCTACGAGCAGACCGATACATCCTTTACAAAAACAACGCACAGGTTCTTGTTACACTATGAGTTGATTCAAAAACTCAGTGTTTTGACACATTTATCCTTATAATTAGGACTTGCACTCTTCATAAAAGTTTTAAAGGACATTCTAAGCTTTCCAACGGTATATCGTACACCTAATTTGGACCAATAGTTGATTTTCTACGATTTGTTTAATAACAGGACAGAAACTTTAAAACTACAAAAGTCTCTTAAACATTTTATCAAACACTTGATGTGCAACCTAAGTTTGAAGTTCAAATATGTTTTTAATGATTTCAATCCTTAATCCATGACCTCATTAAAGTATTTTAACCACAATTTGATAGCACCAAATACATTCATCACTAATTATACATCTTATAAATTAAAACTCATAATTTCCAACATAATTGAACTTCTTTTGAAGATTATTACCTCAAGTGACCAAAATGCTTTAACTTTGATATCTTCAACTCTTCTTTGATTCTAATCAGCCCTTAAACATCAAATGCATACACTTTAACATATATTGAACCCACCAAATCAACCATTAAAGTGTAATAGAAAGTTAACTTGAACAATCTAGCCTTAATCTTCCAAAACCAAGCTTAAATCCTTCAATTTCTTCACAAATTTTGGGTTTCACTCACTAAGATCTCTCTCTCTCTCTCTCTCTCTCTCTAAGTACGTTCTAGTGAAGAAATGAGATGACTAAACTTTATTTAGGTATAAAAGATATAAATATAGGATAATTACTAATTACGCCTTCTACTATCATATTCATTACACTTCAAACCTTCTAATTCTTTTTTTTATATTTTTATCCCAATAAGCTTAGACATAACTATCTAGTTAAATGTATAAGTTATGAAAGCTTCGATTCTTAAAATATGAATACTACGTAGAATAGAAACATATATCCGGATTAACGAAAACAGGGTAATTATACCTGCCCCACCGTTCAGTCATTGACGTACATCTCCGGCAGCCCCCATCTCCCCTCTCACCTTCCATATTCATCTCAAACACACACACACACTGTGGTCTTCTCCGAGAAGATCATTTTCATCGACTCCGATATTATTGTCCTCCGCAACCTCGATATCATGCATCTTCACCTTCCCACAAATGTCCGCCGTCGGTAACGACAACTCCATTTTCAACTCCGATATCTTTGTCCTCTGCAACCTCGATATCATGCATCTTGAACTTCCTATAGATGTCCGTTGTCGGCAATGAAAACTCCATTTTCAACTTCGACATCATGGTCATAGAACTATCCAACTGTACGATCAAGCATTTAATGGAACAAACGAACGGGATCTTCTCCTACAATGGTGGTGATCAAGGGTATTTGAACGAGATCTTCGTTTATTGGCATAGATTACTGAGAAGGGTTAAGTTTTGAAAAAATTCTGGTCAAATACCACCGTAAGAAAATAGGGAGCTTCATGACAGAGAAAAGGAAGATATTGACGCCATTGATGGAAGCTTCATGACGTTATCAGACTTGATTTTGAGAAAATTCTGGTGAAATACCACCGGATATGGTGGAAGCTTTATGACGTCATTGATGAAATCTTGCAGAGCCACTATAAGTTGACGGAGAAAAGGACGATACAGTTGAAGTGAGATCAAATGCAGGCTAAGAAAATAGGGTTTTTCGACGAGCATTTGAGGATCAATATGACATATCTGAAGTGCAAAGGTTGACATCGATATATCATCTGGCCATAGTGAATTCTTGATGTATATAAGGATAACACACACACACACACACACACATACACATACAGTGTCTATATGTGGGGGAATCCACCGGGCAAGGTGACCGGAATAGATGTCACCGACAAGGGAGTGGTGAGGATAAAAAAGGGTACATGGGGTGGGTGGGTAGCTAAAAGACAAAAGTAGAAAAAGACAAAAAAAGCAAATTGATGAAAATAACCTGACTTAACGGACCATATTTAACAAAGTTAGTGAGAGGACTACTTTCAAAGCAAAATGTAAAAAGTAAGGACGATAATTGTAGTTATTAAAGTTTAGGGACGATTTTTTGAGATTCGTGTAAACCACATGGACCAAAATTGTAGTTTACTCTATAAAATAGATTTAAGGGGGTGATTGTTTCATGGATTTTGGAGGAATTTGAAGAAATTGGAATGGATAATTCTTTTGACTAATTCCAAATCATATGTTTGGTTCAAATAATGAGAATGATGGAATCCTTTGAAGTCCACAAATTAAGGAATTCATTATTCCTTGGCTTAAGTGAAGTAATTGAATTCCATCAAATTTCTACCAACCAAGCGCGTGGTCAAATTCCATCAAATTTCATTCCAATTTCTTCAAAGTCAAAGTCCTTCAATAGATTCTAATTTCACCAAATTCCATTCTGCGAGCCAAATGCACCTTAAAGTTATTGAACTCGAGCCCAATTTGAAACAAAAACCCTACTACAATATTTAATGTTTTAATTTTTTTATTTAGGTGGTCTTGTGATATTTTAATTTGTAGGGGTGTCGGATGTAACACCCTCAAATTTGGTAAGAGCAACTAATCAAAAATCCCGATATAATATCTAATATAGGACAAAACTTCCACTTACAAATCAAAACTCCATATACCTCAATTTAAAATTCTATAATTAACCACCACAATTATAAAACTCTAGTCTTATAAACAAGGACTAAATCGAAGTCGGGTGTTACTTAACCCAAGTACCAGTCGCTCTTCCCAAAACAATGCAAAAGACTTCACTAGGACGTTCACTTCTCAAGCACACCACTAGCACTCCTCTCTCCATAGTGAAACTAGAACTATTCCCAACCGGAACCTGTTGCACATGCCGACAAATAAAAGGTTAGGCTAATGCCTAGTGAGTTCAAGAGTTTTATCATGAATAAATATATCTTTAAAAATGAAAGAGTGCATCTAAAACTATGATCCTTCGAAATATTTACTTTAAATATGAAAACGATCCATTTCCAATAACACACACTTTTAAAGATGAACGCCTCGTACAAAAACTTTCTTTCGTGAGGTAATACAACTTAAAACTCACTCAAATGTGAATAGGAATCAAACTCCCATTTTATGAAAACATAAATAAACTTTATTGATCAACTACCGAAATATGAGTAAGACTCAAACCCCAAAATTATAACATATGGAGAAGACCCCATACTCAAAACGTCACCGAAAACATGGATAAGACTAAATACCAAAAACAACAACTTTCGGTGACGGGAGAGACCCGAATTCCATGGCTAGTGGCGGAACACAAAAGTAGGCCACATTCCAAGTTATTGAGCTCACCATACTAGGATCAAGGCCACGAACTCGCCGGCTCATACTCAGATGTGGGGGAGGGCACCCAATGATTCCTAATCACGCTCATTCGCTAGGATTTACATTTACGACCCACAGCTAGTATCCGGTCCCACATAACCATACCAAGTTGCCACCCTAGGGTCCAAGTCTCAGCTAGCTATAAATGGGAGATGACTATCCCATAAAACAGGCTCAAAAATTACATCATGGGGTCAATGGAACCATGAGGCCCTCGATGACCCTATAACTAATCCTGGTCCCAACATGAAATAATAGCCATTTTTAAAATATTAAAGACCGACTCATATGCCTATGGATCCATTACATTACAGTCTATAACAATACATGACTCCAATTGAATGACCAACGCACTCAAAACATGTAATTCTCAAATGATGCGCAATAACCGCCATCATACTCAAAACTCCACGACGGGCTATTAAAACTGGACGAATGTGCCCAAGACTCATTTTAGTCAAAACCGAGCCAAAGCTCCCCAATTTACTTTATTGTACAATAAAAGCCAGTGTAAATAATAAAACTTATTTAACCAACGGTTATGCAAACACAACAACCAAAAGTATGATTAAATCAAACGTTATCATTGGTTGAGACAAACCATTTTCCAAAATGAACTCATACCCTTATATTTCCAAAACGTCTCATAACACATAAATATGCATTTTCCAAACGGTTTACAAGATCAATTACACAAAATGACATTTACATCAAATGAACTTCATTTATATATAAAATCATCAAGGAACATATCAACATGATTTATCTACCAAAATGTTCAAAAATCCCAAATGTGGGTGTTTCACAAAATTTATAAAACCAAATAATCCAAATGAGTAAAACTCTTTAAATATCAAAACCTTTAAATAAAAATCATGTAAACACATAATCGCTTTAAAATGGACATTTTTGGCATGTACAACGTTTTCACAAATCAACTTGAACTCACCTTGCTAGATTTAGGCTAAATCTAGATTTTACCCAACTTGAGCTCCTTTGAAGAACATTTGGATCCTCAAGCCAAAAACTTCCAAAAACCTAGATCCATACATTACCAACCATAAATATTTACATCAAACCATTTGGAATCATTCCTCAAACATTATACATAAAGATCTCAACTTATACCAAAGCCCTAGAAACTTTGGTGAAGAAGATGAAGATGAAAGGTTTATAGCTCTAGCTTTCAAAACTTGTTAGGTGAAGAAGAATCATTGATTTTAGAAGGAAGACTCCCAAAAATGTGTTAGGGTTCGATTGGGGAGGATGGGGATCGGTTTAAAAGAGAAACGAGAAGAGTATTTGAGGTTTTAGGTTAGAAAATGTGGTGGAAAGCCGATTTTCTCTAATAAATACGCACAGTGGCTCCAGGCGGTTGGCGGCGTGGTTTGACCCACGCCGGGTTCTGGATTTAGGACGGGACAGAGGCCCGCGCGGATGACCGTGCGGTTCCACTCACACGGAACAATGTCGACGCTCTATGTCATCCTTTTGGCTACTTTGCTCAACATCGGATTAGGACGAAAACTCCCAGAATTCGGGGTGTTACATTGGAGTAGTGTTATATAACATTATTTTAAAATTTCTTACAAATGATAATTAGGGAAACATTTGACATCAAATTACCCATATGCAAAACTCTAAAAACCATAAGAGGTCACCAAGTATATTTATATTTTTTTTTTAATGTGAATTACCATTTTCATGCTAGTGTTTTATTAAAAAAATTGAGACTAACCGATTACAATTTCTAAACTCTGTATATTACAGTTTTGATTTCAATAGAATTAGACCTGACAAACGTGTCGTGTCGTGTTGGGTTTACAGTTAAACGTGTTGACAGTACCTAACCCGAACCCGACATGTTTAATAAACGGGTTATAAAATCCCAACCCTAACCCGACCCGACTAACCTGACATTGGTGTGCCTAGAAGGACGTCAACTCTGCTCTCCTAAAGTTTGGTTTACTTTGGAAGATTGACGATTAGATACAAGAATGGTGGGGAAGTTAACAGTACCCGACAACATTCATGGATGGATGTAGACCCAGAGAAGGCATCCATCAGGATGAAGTAGCCAGTGAAGTTTGCCCTCATAAACCGAAGAAAACGTAAGGGCGCGTGCTAACACTTCTGTAAGAAAACAGCCTAGCTAACGCGCCACACCATCCATTCCAAGTTTAGGAACCTAGGTAATAGTATCCTGATCAAAGAGCTAATGATGGGGATGAGCGGAACAGGGCTGGCACTCGCTGGCACGTCACTCGGCTCCTCGGCTGACTTTCAAATGTTTGTTCTTCAATATCTTGGCTGCTTAAGAAGTTGGACTAGCTACTCCTCCGACCCGGAGTGCATTCTAGTGCATTTAGCTGTGCTTGGACCGCATACTTGGAGCTGGACTCTTCCCACCAAGAAAATGCCATTCGGTATCTTCCAAGCTACAAGTCAGGATAGACAAGATGAAAACAAGATCTGAGTCAACCTCAGAGTCAGAAGGTGATTCGATAGATGATACGGAAGTTGGTTCAGCGATAGATGTAGACAATGGGACTATCTTTGGAAAGAAAGGAATGCAGGGAACAAATCTTTCCTTTCCATTGGTTCTTGGAAGCGAGTTTATGAATGAATGAAATCAGTTGAAGGAGCGGCCAAGGATGAAAGCTTTGATTGCGTTCTGCTATGACTGGCTTCACAGATTCTTTATATATAGAAGAATCAGTATTCTTTCAGGCTTACCCCGCCAGAAAGCGATTCAAATCTCTTTTCCATAGGCGCTAACTCTTACTTAAACAACTTCGCTTCCTTCCCCAAATGCATGAGATGAAGGAAAGCGAGGGCGGAACAGTTTCTTTTCTTCTAGTGGTCTTTGTCATCAAAAATTCTATTCTTTAAATGGATATCCTGCCCGGGAATGTTTTTTCTGGTAACGACATTCACAACCCGCCTAACCTGTTTAACATTTATAAAACTAAAAATTGAAAATTGACAAAATAGTACAAATCCAAAATTCAAATGAAAGCATTAGAAATCCAAATTTTATAGTTCAAACGTATAAGTTCTAACAAAATCTAAAACATTAAAAATCCTAAACATTAAAAAGAAAACTTATAATATATATATATATATATATATATGGGTTATTCGGGTTATTTTCGAGTTGAAATTTTTGACCCTGACCTTACCCGTTTAATTTTCCGTGTCGTGTCGTGTTAACCCGTTTACTTAAACGGGTTGACATGTATTACCCAAACCCATTTATTTCGTGTCGAGTTCATGTGTCGTGTCAATTTTTGCCGGGTATTAATATAATTCATATTGTTAAGATCATATGATCCTTTTGACTAACACCATTAAAAATTACTAACTCAAGGAACATTTTGATATTTTTACTATTTTGTCTTTTTTAAATATATATTACATATACTATAATACCTTGATATAAAATATTTTATATTGTAAAATATAACATATATTATATTATATATAAAAGAAGCCACCGCCTCCGCCATTTCCCAAATTCTATTTTCCTGATCATTGTCGTCCATTTTTCCGTCGACAGCTCCCTTCTTCCCATCGTGGTTCCATTTTCGTCCACATACATGTAACCACCCCCCGTCTGAATGGATGAGCTTGGATAATGATTAGCTTGCAACCCAATCAGCAACCAGTCGTCCACCCCACTGTTTACCTTCGGTCTTGTCTTCGCCTACCCTTACCTAGAACTTTCATACCCCCTGAAAGTTGTGAAATCAACAAGCCTACCGTCTACCATCATTTAGTTTTAAAGCTCTATGGATTGCATTTTTTAATACGTTTGAAGCTATATTGGTTCTATAAATGGAAACCCAGTAGGAGCACCCTTCTTTGAAAGCCTTTCTCTGGATGTCACTGGATCTAGGGTGACAGGTCAAACTGTCTGAAACCCGTTCTTCGACAACCCTCAAATTTCATATTTTTCAAAATAATCAAATATGCAACTCAAACTTGACTTTTAAGCATGGGAATATGAAAACTATAAATATAAATTAATAGAGTTCTTCAATAAAACCAGGAAAGAGTATAGAAATTTATTGCCTACTTTAAATCGAAAACTTTAGATATGTGCAATACGTTCTTAAACTTTGTCACAAATATATTACTATGGTGATCGATGTCTCTCACACACACACACACACACAGAGATTGAGAGAGAGGTGGATAGTGACTACAAGGGATGATGGGTTGTGCTCGATATCGACAATTCATGATGGGCAAGGGATTCATCGGAGATGTTTACTAGTGGCTGCAATTGATGGGTAAAAAGGGAAGGAAGAAAAAGGCTAGGTAAAACTATGAATATATGCGGTTCGTGAATGGATGTGGAAAAAATAATTTTTTAGATAATTAGTAAAAAGGATAAAGTGTCATTCACATAACAAAAAAAAATTAACATTGTTAAGGACCATGACGGTAATAAAACCAATACTAGTAGGACCAAAACTATAATAAACATAAGTTAATAATTAGAGTCGTAATTTTGACCAAAACATGGGACTAAAATTGTAATTTACTCAAAATTTTACGGTAAGATGCTTATAGAAACATGCCTTCAAATTGTAAAATGAGAAACTATTAAACGAAGTTTAGCATTTGATTTGGACCACCAACTACCTTAGTACATAAAAGATTGTGAGAATAAATTAAAGGTTAAATAGTTTTTTTAATGATTATAGATAAAGAATTTGACATATTAAGTAGCATCATGATTATAGACATAATAATAAGGTTTTTATTTTTAAACCAACCAAGACATTGAGTGCTCATTTTAAGACAAACGAGTCAACAATAAAAATATTCATAGTAGTGTTCTTATAAGAATCTTATTATTCTATTTTTATATGTCATATCTTTAGCACCAATTCAACAAAACAAAACTTCAATAAAGCCACACAACAGAGGTTATTAAAAAATACCTCATCTTTTTTTTTTTTTTTTTTATAAACAATTATATAATTTTATTTGCTTATTATTTTCTTATTATATATAAAACAATAATAAACCAATTTAAAATATAATTATAATTTACACGTTTTCGTATTATATTTATTTTTTAATTAATATATTTCAATAACATATTTAAAAATAATAAAAACATAAACATATATTTATATTACGATTAAAAAAATACAATATTACATAGATATTTAATTTAATTAAAACAACATGTTTTTTTTACTAAATATATCATTATATATGTTTGCAACAATTTCAAAATTTTAATATTATTCAAAAACCAATATGTCAAATTTATTACTTTAATAAATTACATTATTATTGAAGATATATATATATATATATATATTTGTTAATGGTTATATAAATATATTTAATTATTTATAAATCAAACTCATTAAAACAAAACAAATAAAACTTGTATAAACAAATTACCAAAAAATACAATGAACGCTTCAAAACTAATAAATAAATTTTAAAAATTATTAAATTATAAATTTAATATAAATTTATATATTTTATAACTATGTTTTATAGGTTTACTAAAACAAAATATAATAAAATGATTAAAAAAACAAAATGGAAGAAGAAACTAGACAAGAAATTGGATTCTTGTACAATGAGTTGGGTTCTTATTAAGGAATTGTGACTAGACAAGAACATGTGATCAGAGTAGAGGTTCTTATAAAAACCTCCTAGATAAATGTTTCAAATACATCTGTTGTGGATGTTCAAATATAAGCTTGACTTAGAGGTTGTTTGGTTGGTTTTCATTAAGTCCTGTATGGATATAGTTAGTTGTATGGATAAATAAAAATCTTGTTTGTTTATTGTGTTGAATTAACTGTGTGAATCATAAAAATTTACTATTTTACACTTATATTTGTTTTTTTGTTTTATTGATTATTCAACCCTCCTCTTACAATAGCTTTTGGAACAATATTCAACCATCAAATTATTCAGAGATGGAGTCTTTATCTTCAAATGTCTATCACCAGCAGCTAGAGAAGTTGCTTTTAGGATTTCCTTTTGAGCTTGTAGTCTAGCAGGTGATCTTGATCTTCCCAAACCTTTGTCTTCTCTATCAAAAGACTCGGAAAAATCCATATTTTAGGATTTAACAAGAGACCCAGAAAATTCATATTTCTTTCTGCTCTTTTTGTCAGAAATTAGAGAAGCACAATGAGATATGATTGGTTTCCACAGTGAAATATGCATTAGAAAGGAAATTAATCCCACAAAATTAGAAAAAACGATCGAGAATAAAAATGGGATTGATTTTCACAGCAGCAAAATTAGAAACAAAATTAATCCCACAAAACAATGTTTGATTTTCACAGCAGTGCTGGGAGGAGAAGAGATGATGGCGACGAGATTCTTTGGCGAGATGCGCCGACGAGAGAGAGGGTTGCGGCCGAGGGTTCTATGTAACAACCGCATCTGAGGAGTAAATTGAATTTTGGGGGTAAGCTTTACAAAAAGTTGATAAGAAAGGGGTCTAAAGTGAAAAAGTGAATTGAGAACGATTTAACCCTAAGAACTAGGAAAAATTGTGTTGGCGGTTGGCAAAGTTTGGAAAGGGGAGAACGCTTGAAGACGATTCAATTGAAAGGAAACAAAAGAAACAGAGATTGGGTGCTCTTCAAAGGTAAATCCAAATCCTACTCTCTCTATTATTAAGGGTTTATCAATTCAATTCGAAATCTTGGTTGTGTTTTGTATTCATATTGTTAGTCACTGAAGTTGGGGTTTATGGGTTTACATTATTTGGAAATCGCTATAGAAATGTATGCGAGATTAATGGAATGTTGTTTGAAATGGAGTTCTACATCTGATTTCGGGTTTTGGGTTAGATTGTTTTGATTTTCGAGATTTACCTGCGATTAGTGTTATTTGTTCGTGTTTTTCTGGAGGATTTCGTTCGATAGTTGTCCTAGTGACTCCGGTCACCGGATTTCGTGGCCCCGGTCAGTTTAAGGTACCGGTCAAAGCAGTGGACACCGGTCGACCTGGGTGACCCAGGCACCGGTCGAAGACTTCTGTCGTAGAGGACCCCGATCCTTGAAGGGACACCGGTCGGTGTCATGCACCGGTCTTTGGGGGGGATTCCACCCCAGTCGACGTATCGCTCCGGGCCGCCATTAGGCCCCGGTCCCCGGATGGTGTAGTATGGGTCGAAGCCCAAGTAGAGGTTAGATGTAAATTAAGTTTAAGTTAGTTTAGTTTTTGTTAGTGTTGGGCTTCTCTTGTGGGCCGGACTAATTTTATCGGATGTATGCTAAGGTCTTTAAATCGTGCCTTAAGTGGGATTCTTTTATTGGGTCGGGTTCTCTTGTAGTAATAGGAGATCGTTGAGATTTTTGGGATCGTTAATTCTTCGGGCGATGTATTGTTTTATAGGTTCTGGTTCGGATTCTATAAAATTAGACGTAAAGCGTTAAGCAAAGGACAGCAGGTGAGTTTTTCTGAACTAAAAATCCTTCTTCTAACGAAAGCATGTGAAAGTTTTATTTTAAACTTTGCTTTATATATATGATGGCATGAGTATTATGAAAATTATATGCAAGCTTTGAAATGATGTTGCTTTAGTACTTACTTGCGAGTTTTATTTAAATGTTAAAGATGATTTTCTTATTGTTGACAAAGCGGAAATGTATGCATACATGGTCCTAAGCATGTAGGCTCAAAGTCGGGGGGTGTGGACCGCCTGTGCTCATACCGGGGGGTGGGTTCCGTTTATGCCGTTGGGGGGGGGGGTGTCCCAACAAAGGCAGTGTAAGTCACAGACACGCTGTCACCTTAGGGTGGCGTTAGTGTGAGCGAAGAAGTTTCTGAAAGTTAAAGGTTTTTCCTTGAAGCTGAAAATGGTTTATTTTATGATATATCCTTGATTGTTTGTTTGATGAGGTAAAAACTGTTATAAGAGGGGACTCACTAGACCTTTCGGTCTAACCCTCGCTCTTTTCAAATCTAAAACCCTTTTCAAGTAAAGAGTGGCAGTAGAAGGAACGGTTACGTTTTAAGAGAAGATGCGAGCTGGAGCTGATTTAGAGGACCTGATTCTTGTCAGTGTATTCTCAGTTGTGTACTAGGTTGTCTTTCCGCAAACCTTGTATTTTAGATGTTGTATTTGGGCCGTTTGGCATTATTATTTAGATAAGTTGGTTCTGCCTATTGTTGTGAGAGGTTGGGTCGTTATAGTTGGTATCAGAGCCATAGTTTAAGGGATTTAGGTGACCGGATGGGCCTAAACTTAAACTGTGGAGTAGATGGACACAACTGAGATTTAGGAAGCCTTTAAGAAAGACCTTGATCATCGTGAGGTGTGATAACAATAGTGAGTACTATCATGTAAGGTAAATTCAGAATCGCATCTGGCCAATGCCATTATGAATTTACAAGTGCATGGGCATACTCAATTGCTATTGTTGAGTGTGGTTCAGGGTAGAGAGTTCTATCCATAGATTGATAGTGTTAGTCTAGCGTGTGGTGGAAGTTCGTTTTTGGTGGTAAGATTAATACCGTTTAGCATGAGTATCGTGCGGGATGTAGATATTTCGTTGAGAAAGGACCTCCTGAGTCCATAAGGAAGAGAATGATGATAGGAGGTGAGCTTGTCGCTCCAAGGGAGTCTTCGGTTTGGTAAAGTGGTATGTCGATTAGTTAGAAGCAGGAGAGTGTTAATCCAAGAATCGAACAATAGAGATGAGGCTTCCAAAGTTGTAGATAATTGAAGGGGGTTGAGAGAGGATCAGATGGAAACGAGTTATTATTGGTGGGTTTGTTTGGGCCAGAATGAGAACGCTTGATTTTGTGAATCAATAGTCACGGTGATGACTAGTTTTTGGGCTTCCAAGGTTGTTAGAAGACGATGGTACCGGAGGTTGTGGCACAGTAGAGGACCCCGACTGGTTGGTCGGAAGCGAGTAGTTTGGGATAAATTATAGTGAATGTAAACCGTTGACCTTGTTAGAGTAAATAGCCTTCAATGTCATTGAGTCTCATGCATTGTGTGTCAAATAAATTGCTGGAGCTTTTCATATCATTCACATTAGATATTTTGGCGTGTGTGTGCCTTACGAGGTAGTTGATTTGAAAACGTGTCGACGCGTGCAAATATGTGTTCGAATTGAAAAGACAAGTTTATGGCATTGAGTGATGAATGTCGATTTTTTTTTGTGTGGGGGAAATAATTTATATATCTCTTTATAAATGAGTTACCTTTTGGTTATAAAAATCAAAACAACATTTGATCGCATGATTTTATATGTGAGTTTGGTACAAACATGTGTTGTCATATCAATGAGGGTGAGAGTCGTTTGGCACGCTCAGTGTATACAACTTTGTAGTATTTTATAAATCGTGTGTGTAAAGTTTATCGGAAATAATTTCAATTGTGCCAACACCGATATTGGGGTGTCATGAAGAGAAATTTGTCGTAAAGTTGAGGTTGAACGATTCTTGAAATCGTTGTGCATGGTTAAGTCAGAGTTGTGTCGTGTACACTCAAGATTGTCTTGAAATGTTGGTATCTTCTAAAATTTTCAAACATGTCAAGAGTTTAAATATTTTATATTTGTGTGTCATGCATGAAGGCTATGAACTCTCTAGGTCGTTGGAAATGTTGCAATTAAGAATGATGAAAGTTTTGAGAATGGAAGTGTGTCGTTCGATCAGAGGGTAGCAAATACTTGATATTGGTATTCTTCTAAGTAAGGGTGGTGAATAGCCGAGGTGGTTAATGGAGGTATTGATCTATGACGTTAAGGGTGATTGTATTATAATGGTTTACCGTTGGCTCCATGACTTGAGATGTGGATGTCGGTAAACGGTTGTGTCTGGAGTGGAGTTTAAAGTCGTAAAGATATTTTTGGCAATTAGTCGTTGCTGTGGAAATCAGAAACCATTTCTTTTGGTGAAGGACGGGGCGCTGAAAATGAAGTAGTAGTTATGGATGGTTTTAAGGAATTTCGTGAGGAAGCGAAAAGTTATTCAGAAAAGGTGTGTACCTAATATGATGTTGGACAATCTTGTGTGGAGTTTACGAAAAATGGAAGATCGCTAGTTCAGTCAAGTGGTTCGTTATCGATGAGGTTTTGACGGGTATGTGGGCGTGAAGTTTATGCATAGCACATCTGCAATGGGTTGCGCCTTGAGCATTTAAGTCTTCGAGGGACTACGTTTAATCTTTCATGCTACTGGAGTTTGATTCCAGCAGATCGTGATGAGCCATCAAGGAGTGATATCTTGTTGGATGGTTTCGAGGATCATAGTTTTGTGATTTATTCAGATTCGAGAAAGACAAGGCCGCGAAATGCCTTGAAGTCCGATTTCAGTATTATGACCAGTGAGAAGATAATGGTATTTGTAGGTGTGCCAGGTGGTCGTAGACACTTGCAGTTGTAACAACCTGCACCTATATATATACATCAAAATAACATTTCTGTCTAAAAACAGCCCAGGCTTATATTACAAAGTATAAGGTTTAAAACTATCACCTATTACACAATTGAGTCAAAAATTAAACTATTGCAGGAAGTCTTCTAGCTCCTGGAAATAGCGCACATCTTCTCCTTACCCTTATCTGTACCTGCTATCTTTCGATAACCTGAAACAAGATTATAATTTTGAAAGAGCGAGGGTTAGACCAATGGTCTAGTGAATCCCCTCCAAGCACTACTGCAACAGTTCAAATATTATTTAAAACATTTAAACAAAGCTTTATATCTCAAAAACGTAACTTGCTCTTTTAATCAAACGTTAATCATACTTTACGCTTCGCAAGTGTAACTCAATCTACTGGCCATCGCTGATCACTCTTTACGCTTCGCAAGCGTATCTTAAGCTACTGACCAACACTGCCGTCAAAGACGGTATGTCTGTCTCGTACTGCCTTATTTTAAGGACACACCCTAATGGCATAAACGGGCCACACTCCCCGGTACGAGCAGGCGGGTCACACTTCCCGACTTAGGTCAGACTTCTGACTCAAATGTATGCATACACTTAGTCTTAACTATATATAAAACAAGTTTATATAATCTTAGCATAAACATGCCAAACTGATTAAATCAACCTTTTTCAATAAATCTTCATAACTTTCAATACTATAAACATGCAGTTTATAAAACTCACATTTATCAAATAACTGTCAAAATCATAAAAGATTTAGTTTGAAAGACTCACCTCTGATTCTTCTTGCTTAAACTCTGTCTTCTAACGATTAACACCACCTACGATGGTAATTACATAAACAGAGATAAGCTAACTCGCGACTAACATTTTTTCCTTCTCTAAACAATCAAATACAATATACTGCTACTACCCCGGTCGAAACTACTCCGGTCAACACCACTTATACCGGTTAACATTATACATATCGGTCGAGAACATACACCGGTCGACACACTCCGGTTGAGACCGGTAGATAAAATACCGGTCGACTACGAGACCGGTCGCAACATATCGGTCGACGAGACCGGTCAACACAACACACCGGTCCACTATACCGGTCGACACCGGTTACACTATACCGATCGACACCGGTTACACTATACCGGTCGACCCACACCGGGCCATATCAGTCCGGTCGATATTCAAACAGAGTCGGTGACTCAAACCCAGAAAACGTCAGATCTTTAAATCGATCAACTATACGGTTAAAAGCTTGAATAACAAGACTATTTACTGACTATAACACTTAGATAGAAGTATTAAGCTAGAATCATACCTCTATTTGACAAAAACTGATCGATTCTTCAAAACCTCGTTCTCTTTCTCCCTGCCTTCGGTCTGTTCTCTTTCTCTTAGTCGGTCTCAAAATTTATCAGATAGAAGTTATGGAAACCAATCTCTTTGGGTTAAGGTTATTTATATAACCAAAGTTTCAAATAACCCCCTGAACTTTGGGTCTCGCTTAACTTTTCACCCAACTTCCAAAATTATAAAAAAAAATTCGGAACTGGATATTACAATCTTCCCCCCTTAAGAGAATTCCGTCCCCGGAATTCCATCGCTAAACAAATGGGGATACTGAGATCTCATGTCCGCCTCTACTTCCTATGTTGACTCTTGTCCTTTGTGAAATTTCCACTGGACTTTCACTAATAGGTTCTTCTTGTTTCTCAACTTCTTTATTTTGAGGTCCGAAATTGCTACAGGTTCCTCAAGATAACTTAATTTTTCATCTACTCGAATGTCTTCTAAGGGAACTACTACATCTGCTTCTGCCAAACACTTTTTCAAGTTTGACACATGAAATGTGGGATAAATCCCACGCAAACTTTCTGGTAGATCAAGTTCGTAGGCTACTTCACCAACACGTCTCGTGATGGTAAATGGTCCAACAAACCTTGGTCTCAATTTTCCTTTCTTTTCGAATCGGACTACCCCTTTCCAGGGCGAGACTTTCAACATTACTTTGTCTCCTACATGAAACTCTATCGGTTTCCTCCGCTTATCTGCATACATTTTCTAACGATCTTGAGCAATCTTTAATCTTTCTCGAATCTGGTTGACCTTATCAGCTGTAACCTGTACGATTTCCGGTCCCGCTAGCTGTCTTTCACCCACCTCATTCCAACATAAAGGTGTTCTACATTTACGTCCATACAATGCTTCGAACGGGGCCGCTTGAATGCTAGCATGATAACTATTGTTATAAGAAAATTCAATCAACGACAAATGAATTTCCCACGAACCCTTGAAATCAATGACACATGATCGAAGCATGTCTTCTAACGTCTGAATGGTTCTCTCACTCTGGCCATCAGTTTGAGGATGATAGGCCGTACTCAGCTTAAGCTGAGAGCCTAACTCCCTTTGTAGACTTCTCCAAAAAGCGGATGTAAAACGAGCATCCCTGTCTGACACAATTGACGACGGTACTCCATGTCTGGTTACTATCTCGTCTATATACAATTGATCCAATTTCTTTAGTGAGTATGTCTCCTTGATTGGTAGAAAGTGGGCTGACTTTGTCAGTCGATCCACTATCACCCAAATGGCATCATGCCCCTTAGGTGATCGCGGTAACCCGGTAACAAGATCCATCGTAATCTCATCCCACTTCTACACTGGAATTTCTAACGATTGAAGCTCCCCATAAGGTCTCTGATGCTCAGCTTTAACTTTCAAACATGTCAGGCATCGCTCGAAGAAGTGAGCAATATCTTTCTTTAAACTTAGCCACCGATAGCTTTGTTTCAGATCTCTATACATCTTGTTGGTTCCCGGATGTACTGAATAACGTGATTTATGCGCTTCTTCTAATACTCTCTTCCACAATTCTCCTGCATTTGGAATCCACACTCTCTTATTGAAGCACTTCACTCCACGATTATCAACAACTAACGAATTAACAATTCCAACTATTCTTTCATTTTTCTAGTTTTCTTTTGACACCGCTTCTTCTTGGTACTTTATGACTTCTTCCAAGAAATTAGAAACAACATCAACTCGATATGCCACCACTTTTGTTGTTTCTCCACGTTCCTTACGACTTAGAGCATCCGCCACCACATTGGCCTTGCCCGGATGGTATAGGATATCACAGTCGTAATCACTCAACAACTCCCTCCACCTATGTTGCCTCATATTGAGCTCCTTTTGATTTAAAAGATATTGAAGGCTCTCGTGACCCGTGTAAATCTGACACTTGATCCCATACAGATAATGCCTCCAAATTTTCAAAGCAAAGACTACCGCTGCCAACTCTAAATCATGCGTTGGGTAATTCTTTTCATGTTCTTTTAACTGACGAGATGCATAAGCAATCACCTTGCCTTCTTGTATTAACACACATCCCAGACCCAAATTTGAAGCATCACTATAGATTACGAATCCTTCTGTTCCGTTGGGTAGAGACAAGACAGGCGCACTACTTAGACTCTCTTTCAATTTACTGAACGCTTCTTTCTGAGCTTTCGCCCATACAAACTTGACATTCTTTCTAGTTAACGCTGTTAGTGGCGTGGATATCCTTGAAAAGTCCTGGATAAACTTTCGATAATAACCCGCTAATCTTCGAAAACTCCTTACTTCTGATGGTGATTTCGGCGCTGCCCACCCTTTAATGGCTTTAATCTTAGCCGGGTCAACCTTAATCCCATCTTTCGACACCACATGACCTAGAAACTGAACTTCTTTCCGCCAAAATTCACATTTTGAGAACTTGGCGTACAGTTTCTCGCATTTAAGCAATTCTAATATCGCTTGCAAATGAGTTTCATGATCTTCTTTGGACCGCGAATAAATCAGTATATCATCTATAAAGACTATGACATACTTGTCTAAAAACAGACTACACACTCTATTCATCAGGTCCATGAAAGTTGCTGGAACATTGGTCAGTCCAAATGGCATAACTAGAAACTCATAGTGTTTGTACCTCGTACGAAAGGCAGTCTTAGGTACATCCTCCTCCCTCACCTTCAATTGGTGATACCCAGATCGTAGATCTATTTTCGAAATGTAGCTCGCTCCTTGAAGTTGATCAAAAAGATCGTCAATTCTGGGAAGCGGATACTTATTTTTGACAGTCACCTTATTGACCTCCCGATAGTCAATGCACATTCTCATAGACCCGTCTTTCTTCTTAACAAACAACACTGGCGCTCCCCATGGTGAGGTACTAGGATGAATAAACCCCTTGTCGAGTAACTCCTGCAATTGAGTCATCGTTTCTTTCATTTCTGTCGGTGCCAATCTATAAGGTGCTCTTGCTATCGGCGCCGCTCCGGGTACTAAATCAATACGAAATTCCACTTGCCGATCAGGAGACAGAGTGGTTAAATCTTCCGGAAATACTTCTGGAAATTCACTTACCACCGGAACTGACTCTAATCTCTTTTTCTCCTTATTAGCATCTATTACATAAGCTAAGAACCCCACACACCCTTTTACTAGACACCGCTTAGCCTTAATCATTGAAATCAAGCACGACTTTCTATCCCTCCGATCTCCAAACACTACTATCTCTTCTTTACCTGACTGCGCTATACGAATTAATTTCTTATTGCATACTATATGAGCATCATTAGACGCCAACCAGTCCATTCCCACAATGACATCAAATTCTCCCATACCCATCGGGTACAATCGAAGTGGAAATGACTGCCCATCGATGACAATACTACACCCATCATACACTTCCTCCACTAAGATTTGACTATTATCGGCCACTTCTACTTTCAATTCATGCCTAAGCTTCTTGGGTTTCTCATTCAATTTATGCACGAAATTTGGAGACACAAACAACGGTTTGCGCCTGAATCAAACAACACTTTAGCAAAATTTGAATCTATAGAGAAAGTACCTGTCACCACATCCGGTATCTCTGTCGCTTCTTTTGCAGTCATATTAAAAACTCTAGCCCTCGCCTTAGCTGGATCCACCTTTTTCTCACCTCCCTTATCTACATATCCTCCGACCGATCCCTTTTTCAATTGTGGAAAATTAGTCCTGATATGATCAGGAGATCCACACTGATAACAAGACCTTGAACTCTGGCAATCCCGAGCCATATGCCCTATCTTTCCGTATTTATAACAGCCCTCTTGATCAATCTTACATTCTCCTTTATGTCTTCGGTTACACTTGCTACATGGCTTACTTTCCAACTTATTAACAAACCGTTGATCAACTTTTGCAGATTTAAACATTTTGGAGTCACGGACTGATCCGTCCCATTTTCTTTTTTCTCCACTTCTTTCAGTAGCTTGCCGATTCTTTTCCTTCTCTCTCATTTCAGCTGCATTTACCGCCACTTGAAACGTAGACGATTCCTTGTTCGAGACAAATTCTCGAATATCACTTCTCAGCCCAAAGACAAAACGTTCTACTCGATAAACTTCTGCAAATCGAGACTTCTCTATAAACTTCGTAGAATATTCACGAACTGACATCCCTTTTTGTTCCAAACTCAAAAACTCTTCTTCCAACTTTTTAATTGCCGTCAGAGGGAAAAATTGCGCTTTAAATCTTTTCACAAACTCACCCCAAGACATTTCTTTGGCTACCGTCGAACTTTATCCTTCTATTTCAACATCCCACCACATTACAACTTCATCTTTCAACATTGATAAAGCATAAACTACTTTATCTTCCTCAGCACATTTACTAGTATCAAATGCTAGCTCCATTCCCTTTATCCATCTTAACGCTATCACTGGGTCACATTCCCCTTTATAGGTAGGAGGTTTTCAGGCAGCAAACTCCTTAAAACTGCATCCTCTTCCAGCTACAGCTTTAACTGACACAATAGGGTTTGACTGAGGATGGATACCCCCTACAGTTACTGGTGAGTCCGCTACCTCGGTCACTACTCTCTCTTCACTCTTTTCTTTGCTTGACAAAACCTCATTAGTGCGTTGAGCCAATAAAGCGTTCAACATTTCCTGTAATTTTCCCATTTCTGTCACGAAGATTTCTTGGGTAACAAAACCCTGAGTTCGACCTCCACCATGGTTTCCTGTCTGCTTTCGACCCCTCACAAAAGCTGAACTTTCCTAATGAGAAGTTTCTTGCTCAGATCTTACCTCTACACTTTCAACTTGACGAATACCATGAGTCGTCTTCCCACCTCGAGTTCCCACAGTGGAAACCCTTGCTTGAGTAGTCACCTTCTGAACCGTCTTACCTCTAGGTCGACCGCGACTCTTTCCTCGGTTAGCATTCGGGTTGACCGCAATCGTTCGCTCTTCGGCAACGACTTCATTAACTGGCTCAATTTCAGGATTCGGCATAGACCTACTCCTTGTCACTCGCTCAGACATACTTTTATGCTAAGAAGAAACATAAGACATTCAATCTAACATGCTACACATTACGGCAATTTAAGCACAAGCATGTACTTGTAAATTCACAATTACACTGGCCAAATGAAATTCCAAATTTACCTTACATGCTAGTCCTTACTACCTTAATATTAACTTCCTACGGTCTTCCTACTTCTCAGTTGTGCTTCTACTTTCTCAGTTTAAGTCTAGGCCTATCTGGTCACCTAGATCCCTTAAACTAATGGCTCTAATACCAATTGTAACAACCTGCACCTATATATATACATCAAAATAACATTTCTGTCTAAAAACAGCCCCAGGCTTACATTACAGAGTATAAGGTTTACAACTATCACCTATTACACAATTGAGTCAAAAAGTAAACTATTGCAGGAAGTCTTCTAGCTCCTGGAAATAGCGCACATCTTCTCCTTACCCTTATCTGTACCTGCTATCTTTCGATAATCTAAAACAGGATTATAATTTTGAAATAGTGAGAGTTAGACCAATGGTCTAGTGAATCCCCTCCAAGCACTACTGCAACAGTTCAAATATTATTTAAAACATTTAAACAAAGCTTTATAACTCAAAAACGTAACTTGCTCTTTTAATCAAACGTTAATCATACTTTACGCTTCGCAAGCGTAACTCAATCTACTGGCCATCGCTGACCACTCTTTATGCTTCGCAAGCGTATCTTAAGCTACTGACCAACACTGCCGTCAAAGACGGTATGTCTGTCTCGTACTGCCTTATTTTAAGGACACACCCTAATGGCATAAACGGACCACACTCCCCGGTACGAGCAGGCGGGTCACACTTCCCGACTTAGGTCAGACTTCTGACTCAAATGTATGCATACACTTAGTCTTAACTATATATAAAACAAGTTTATATAATCTTAGCATAAACATGCCAAACTGATTAAATCAACCTTTTTCAATAAATCTTCATAACTTTCAATACTATAAACATGCAGTTTATAAAACTCACATTTATCAAATAACTGTCAAAATCATAAAAGATTTAGTTTGAAAGACTCACCTCTGATTCTTCTTGCTTAAACTCTGTCTTCTAACGATTAACACCACCTACGATGGTAATTACATAAACAGAGATAAGCTAACTCGCGACTAACATTTTTTCCTTCTCTAAACAATCAAATACAATATACTGCTACTACCCCGGTCGAAACTACTCCGGTCAACACCACTTATACCGGTTAACATATACATACCGGTCGAGAACATACACCGGTAAACACACTCCGGTTGAGACCGGTAGAGAAAGTACCGGTCGACTACGAGACCGGTCGCAACATATCGGTCGACGAGACTGGTCACCACAACACACCGGTCCACTATACCGGTCGACACCGGTTACACTATACCGATCGACACCGATTACACTATACCGGTCGACCCACACCGGGCCATATCAGTCCGGTCGATATTCAAACAGAGTCGGCGACTCAAACCCAGAAAACGTCAGATCTTTAAATCGATCAACTATACGGTTAAAAGCTTGAATAACAAGACTATTTACCGACTATAACACTTAGATAGAAGTATTAAGCTAGAATCATACCTCTATTTGACAAAAACTAATCGATTCTTCAAAACCTCGTTCTCTTTCTCCTTGCCTTCACTCTGTTCTCTTTCTCTTAGTCGGTCCAAAAATTTATCAGATAGAAGTTATGGAAACCAATCTCTTTGGGTTAAGGTTATTATATAACCCCATGAACTTTGGGTCTCGCTTAACTTTTCACCCAACTTCCAAAATTATAAAAAAAAATTCGAATTGGATATTACAGCAGTGTTCTGGGATGAAGTAGTAGAGTGATGGTTGTAACCATGGGTTAGTGATGTCTTTATGACATATTTGGGGTTGCAAAGCATTAAAGTGGTAAGGAGCTTCCTTGAGGATATGTAGAAGGTAGGAATTATCGTTGTAGGATGAACGTCTTCGTCCGAAGATCTAGGGGAATGAGTTGTAAGTGGTAAGATTATGGTTGGGATGCTATGTTGAAAATCATTTTGTCAAATGATAGTTGGCAATTATCTAAGAAAAGAGCTATATGTTCTAGTTTACAGGAAGTTTTGGGCAGGATTATCTTATATCCCTAGAATGAATGTTGAAAATGTCGAGCTGCTTATTTCGATGGGGTTGTGTTGTAGATAGGAAATACGTGGGCATGTTGAAGTATTCTTTGGGGGTGAAGGGATTCTAGCAGATTGAGCAATCTTGTTTGGCGAGCGAGATTTGTGCGACGCTTTCGAATAGTGGGTAATGTTTTAGAAGAGTTGGGTTGATTATCTCGCTTGAGAATTGTGGATAGTCGGTTGATCAAGCAAGTAGTGTTAACTTGCTTCGATAAGTTTGAGAATCATCGAGGAATAGAGTAAGCAATGTTGGGTGAGCGGTATTTCTTGCAACGAGAAGAAAGTGAAGATATCATATCGGAAAGGTGGGAAATCTAAGAGTAAGAAGTTTGTCAAGTGACACAAAATGTGGAGGTATGTTTTAGATTCTGCTGTTAGCAAGTTTACAAATCCCTAGCGTGGGTATGAGAAAGAGAATATGGTGTTCGGTGCGGCGTGAGTGTGATTAATCAAAATCGTGCAGCTGACCAAAAGTTCACACTACTAATTAGTGAGTCGATCGTCAGAAGTGGGTTTGAAATCCTCAAGGAGGAAGATAGAGGTGTTGGGATATAGTGCTCAGAGCGAAAGACCATAAGGTCAGTTTTGGCAATGCGTGAGAAGGGGATTCCAAGTGAGTCTGTGGTCCCGTGTTAAAGTATTTGGAAAAGTTTGTATGAGCTTGGTCACTCCGTATCAAGCGGGTGAAGCTGGGTTTTATTGCGCTTTTGGTCGGGTGATTGTGGATGCGATGAGAAAGGAGGTATGCATTGCATTTTTTTGGCCAGTTGGAACTGGTGGATTACGAAGGTTTTGAATTGTGGAAGTTTCTACCAATATGTGAGAAATTGAAGTGATGACGTTGGGGCGAGGTATTTTAGCGTGTAAGATTTGGTTAATGTCAAGGAGTTGAGATCATGGTGGTTCGAAAAAGAGAGTGCTTCTGCGTGTGACTTATGTTGTGCTAAGAGGAGTTGCTTGCAAGGGCAAGTTACATGATGAAGAAACTCGTGAATGTGAGTTGTTGGTGATGTCTACAGTGGGCGACGTGTTATGTTGGAGAATTGGGTGAGTACTTAGTCAGTGATGCATGTTGTCGTGGTGAGACTCCGACAAAATTCTATCGTTTAAGGAAGTTGTTGTAAACGAGGGGTAAATCTGATGGTTTCGTGCGACTATGTATTGATCAGAATGGCTTGGATAATCGAATGGTACTAATTTTGGTTAGATTGAGATTTAAGAGTCATTAGTCCCAAGTGGGGACAAAGGTAAAGCTACTAGTCTCTCCTTGGAAGGGTGTGACCTAATTCGGAAAGAAATGGAAGTTAAGATCAGGGTTCGTTAGTCTATTCGTTATCATCGAGCGAGTTGGAGAAGGAGCCTACAAACTAAATCTACCCAAGAATCTGAATGGGAGTCATTTCGCTTCTCGTGTCTCAAATCCGAGGAAATGTTTAGCAGAAAGCGATGTCGTTATACCTTTAGAGGATATCCAAATAAATGAGAAGATAAGCTATGTAGAGGAACCGATAGCCATTCGGGATCGTAAGTGAAGAAATCAAGGAGCAAGGAAATTCAATTGGTGAAGGTTCAGTGGCAATTCCACAAGGGGCAGGAAGCGACGTAGGAGTTAGAGTCAGCTATGAAAACTCAATACCCCAGTTTGTTCAGCGTATGAATTCCGAGGACGGAATTCTTTTGAGGGGGGAATATTGTAACAACCGCATCTGAGGAATAAATTGAATTTTGGCGGTAAGCTTTGCAAAAAGTTGATAAGAAAGGGGTCTAAAGTGAAAAAGTGAATTGAAAAGGATTTAACCCTAAGAACTAGGAAAAAATGGGTTGGCGGCTAGCAAAGTTTGGAAAGGGGAGAACACTTGAAGACGATTCAATCGAAAGGAAACAAAAGAAGCAGAGATTGGGTGCTCTTCAAAGGTAAATCTAAATCCCACTCTCTCTATTATTAAGGGTTTATCAATTCAATTTGAAATCTTGGTTGGGTTTTGTATTCATATTGTTAGCCACTGAAGTTGGGGTTTATGGGTTTACATTCTTTGGAAATCGCTATAGAAATGTATGCGAGATTAATGGAATGTTGTTTGAAATGGAGTTCTACATCTGATTTCGGGTTTTGGGTTAGATTGTTTTGATTTTTGAGATTTACCTGCGATTAGTGTTATCTGTACGTGTTTTTCTGGAGGATTTCGTTCGATAGTTGTCCGAGTGACTCCGGTCACCGGATTTTGTGGCCCCGGTCAGTTTAAGGTACCGGTCAAAGCAGTGGACACCGGTCGACCTGGGTGACCTAGGCAGCGGTCGAAGACTTCTGTCGTAGAGGACCCCGGTTCTTGAAGGGACACCGGTCGGTGTCATGCACCGGTCTTTGGGGGGGATTCCACCCCGGTCGACGTATCGCTCTTGGCCGTCATTAGGCCCCGGTCCCCGGATGGTGTAGTATGGGCCGAAGCCCAAGTAGAGGTTAGATGTAAACTAAGTTTAAGTTAGTTTAGTTTTTGTTAGTGTTGGGCTTCTCTTGTGGGTCGGACCAATTTTATCGGATGTATGCTAAGGTCTTTAAATCGTGCCTTAAGTGGGATTCTTTTATTGGGTCGGGTTCTCTTGTAGTAATAGGAGATCGTTGAGATTTTTGGGTTTAGAGTCATCTTTGTTAAATAGAAGTATCGTTAATTCTTCGGGCGATGTATTGTTTTATAGGTTCTGGTTCGGATTCTATAAAATTAGACGTAAAACGTTAAGCAAAGGACGACATGTGAGTTTTTCTGAACTAAATCCTTCTGCTAACAAAAGCATGTGGAAGTTTTATTTTAAACTTTGCTTTATATATATGATGGCATGAGTATTATGAAAATTATATGCAAGCTTTGAAATAATGCTGCTTTAGTACTTACTTGCAAGTTTTATTTAAATGTTAAAGATGATTTTCTTATTTTGAAAAAGCGAAAATGTATGCATACATGGTCCTAAGCGTGTAGGCTCAAAGTCGGGGGGTGTAGCCCGCCTGTGCTCATACCGGGGTGTGTGTTCCGTTTATACCGTTGGGGGGGGGGGGTGTCCCAACAAAGGCAGTGTGAGTCACAGACACGCTGTCACCTTAGGATGGCGTTAGTGTGAGTGAAGAAGTTGCTGAAAGTTAAAGGTTTTTCCTTGAAGCTGAAAATGGTTTATTTTATGATAAATCCTTGATTGTTTGTTTCATGAGGTAAAAACTATTATAAGAGGGGACTCACTAGACCTTTCGGTCTAACCCTCGCTGTTTTCAAATCTAAAACCCTTTTCAGGTAAAGAGTGGCAGTAGAAGGAGCAGAGACGGATCTACTATGGTGACTACGGTGGCACGTGCCACCGTATTTTTTCCCCGACGAAGGGTAAAATTTTTAGGTTCGTATAAGGTGCAACCGTATCGTTTTGGAAGGTGCTACCGTATTATTTTGAAAACTTCAAGAAGGTGCAACCGTACCTCATAATAAACCAAAAACCAAAAGAAACTATCGAAATCAACCAAAAGAAACTATCGAAATCAACCAAAAAAACAGAAAAAATCTCTTGAAATCGATAAAAATAACTTAAAAATCTCTCGAAATCAAGCAAACAACTTTAAAAATCGCTCGAAATTATGGAATTAGGCTAAAAATACATCGGACAATATTGAACGTCGGTATAAAGATGAAGACACGTCGATAAAAACCGTGCTTTTTGTAAAAAAAAATTGTCGGTATTATATGGTGCCACCGTATGAAAAAATTTCTGGATCTGTCCCTGAGAAGGAGCGGTTACGTTTTAAGAGAAGATGCGAGTTGGAGCTGATTTAGAGGACCTCCATTGTAGATTCTTGTCAGTGTATTCTCAGTTGTGTACTAGGTTGTCTTTCAGCAAACCTTGTATTTTAGATGTTGTATTTGGGCTGTTTGGCTTTATTATTTAGATAAGTTGGTTCTGCCTATTGTTGTGAGAGGTTGGGTCATTATATTCTATGCGAGCGAGGGAGAGGGTTGCTATAGAGGGTTCTGGTGCAATGGAGAGTTTTTTGTCCAAGACACGAAAAGGAGGCGTGTTAAAGGGTAGGGTTGGAAAATTTGAGTCTGTCTCCATGAAGCATAGCCCTCAAAGTTGAGTGAACAAGTTCTTTTTAAAAACTTTTAAGCTCCTTTCAAACAAACCAATATATCTTAGCGAATAAGATGAACCCCTTATTAAGCCCATTAAGTCAGTTCCAAACAGGGCCTTAAAGTGCTACCCATTAAGATACTTGAATTGATGACTTTTGAAAAATAAATAATAACCTGTGGTCACAGTAGAGGGTCTTATAAAAACCTCATGGATAAATGTTTCAAGTATATCTATCGTGGATGCTCTAATATAAGCTTGACTTAAAATGTTACCCATTAAGAATACTTGAACATGTAACTTTCGAAAAATAAATTTAAGGAGTAACCAGTTGAGTTACTAGGTTATTATAGTTTATTTTCCATTAAAGCATTTGAATTAATTTGGTAAGAAAATTTTCGTTCTATTAAAACTTTTAGGTTTAATAAGAAGAATTCTAAGTTAGAAAATTACTTGCTTTTAATTTATTGAAAACTATTATCTTAATTATTTAAATTATGTCATGTATCAACTCTATGTTGTGATTGACATGTGGTTGACAAACGTTTTTAGAGTACCAAAAGTTTTATCTTTTGATTTTTTCTTACTTTAAATATTATTTAAGATATATTGTATGATATCGTGGTATGTTCTTCTATCTAGGGATATGACCTAGAATGCAAGATAAGAAATTAAGAATATTTATGCATTATTTTATATTACTTCTTAGGAGACTATAAAACATGATACTATTCTCAATATTAATTTATATTACAATATTTTTAGAGACCTTACTACATCTATAGCTTTTAATTATATTACACAAATGAGATATAACACACACACACACACATATATATATATAGTGTTTGGTTTATTTGAGAAATGGTAAATATATGAGAAATAGAGAAGTAATCTTAGCCATTCATATGGTCAAGATCGGATTTGACTAGTCAAATATTGCGGCTTTGACCGGTCAAAAGTTGCGTCTATCCAAAAAATGGAAGGACAATTTCGTAAATTTTACAAAACACACGGGTTGTGTTCATATATGAACATGTATAATTCACATATGAACTATACGTTCATATATGAACCAGTGCAATTCACAACTGAACTCTTTTAACGGATTCATATATGAACCTTTGTGATTCATATATGAATCAGTTGAACTAACTAACAGATTCATATATGAACCTTTGTGATTCATATATGAATCTGTATGAATCATAAAGATTCATATATGAATCAATTGAACTAATTAACAGATTCATATATGAATCTTTGTGATTCATACAGATTCATATATGAACTCATCCCGTGTATTTTACGAAATTACCCCTCTACCTTCTATAGATCACACAAGGAATTATCCGGTGCTTCGCGGTCAAAGCCGCAAATGTTGATCAGATGAATGGCTAAGATTAATTCTCTATTTCTCATATATTTACCATTTCTCAAATGAACATCTCCCTATATATATATATATATATATATATATATATATATATATATATATATATATATAAGTTAAGCATAAAAGAAGGCTAAACCTAAACAATTAACAATCTGAACACAAACCCAAACAATTAATTTGAACCTAAACTATTTTGGGCTATAGATATATACGGATCGATGAAAGACCCTAAACACGATAAAATTAGGCACCAAAATTTTGGAGGCCCTATTCTAAGTACCACATTTAACATGATAAGGAATAGTCATGAGTAGGTTGTGTCATTGACATGGGTTGTCCACTTATTTTATAACACATATAGTTTTTTTTAAATACATACTCTAATTGAAGATTTTATTATTAATAAACAATTAAAATAATTTTCAATCTTACATAACAAAATTAATAAATTTACAATAGATACTTATGCTAATAAATAAATAATTAAGTAGTCTTGATTTTAATCTTTAATGAAATTAAAAGTGAAAGAGGGCGTGAGTCAATCGAAAAATGACTCTCAACTAATAATGCATATAAAGGTTTAAATCGGAACGACAAAAAAAGAAATTCAATAGCCATATAAAATGATTCAAATATAAAAGATTAAAAATGTGGTTATAACATTTTTTTTAAAACAATAAAAAATTTCTCTCACCTTAATTTTTAATCAAAAGTAAATAAATATAATAGAAATTAGAGTTAGACAAACGAACAATTTTTTTAATTTTAATATTTATATCATTAAATTTTATCCCTTTTTTCCGTCATTATCACATTCCATGATTTTAATTCATTGATATAATTTCTTTTATTTTTTTTTGTACGGCAACTTGGGCTATGCCCCCACACACACGCACCCGTGGTATCCGGGCATCCAATTGGGCAGCACCGACTAATCCGCGGCGACCCGACCTAGCCAAAACGATTGTACCCGCCCAGGTACGACTAAGTCCGGTCAAGACCGAATCTGCATACCCATAGACTGGTATGCCCGTAAACCTGGACCCATTCATTCATCCCTACACAAAAGTTAACAAGTCAACATCCATAAAACAAATCATATATAAAATCATTAAATAGTGAAATGATGCATGGGGTCGCAACTTTATTTATTTATTTATTTATTTATTTATTTATTTATTGTTACTTGTAATATTTGGAGTAAATTACGACTTTTGTCTTAATGGTTTGTTAATAATTTTGATTTTTTTATTTGTGGTTTTAAAATTATGATTTTCATTCCCATGGTTTATAATTATTGTTACTTTTGTTCCTGGACTAATTCTTACATTTAAGTATAAGAGGCTGAAATACTAAATAATTATAAACTATAGGCACCGAAGCAACAATAAATTATAAAATATAAGGACGAAAATAAAAATGAATTACAAACCATAGGGATGAAAACTATAATCTCTAAACAACAGGGATAAAAGTTTCAATTTTTAACAAACCACAAGGACTAAAAAAAATCGTAATTTACTCTAATATTTATTAAGCAAAATATATTTCTTGATTACATGGTTTACAAAAGGAAAAAATTAATTACATGGAGGGCGCGTTTGGTTTGCGGGATTGGAATGGAATGGTTTGGATTTCAAGGAGGGATTTGGATTTGGAGGGATTTGGATTTGGGGGGATTTGAAATCCCTTCATGTGTTTGGTTTGTAGGATTTGGAATGAATTTCAAATTCATACCTTTACAAGTCTTGTTTGGTTTGTAGGATTTGGATTTGGATTGAGTTTTTTTTTAATTATTTGTTTATTTTATAAATAATTTATTTTTATTGGTAAACGTCGGATTTGGATCGATACAATTTGAAGTCTGGATCAATGTTTTAAAAACCGGGTTGACCCGGCCGGTCGAACCGGTTGAACCGAGAACCGGTGAAGATACCGGGTCAATTGTGACCGGGTTTATGCCATTTTATGACCCGGATTGAACCGGCCGGTTCTATTAAAAAACCGGTTGAACCGGTCATAACGAACCGATATCGAACCGGTTGACCCGGTAACAAAAGTTAAAAACGAATAATCCAATAGGCAATATGTATTAGCGTAAAAAACCAACACTCCAATGTCTCAAGATCCATGATTAGGTTTGATCGTTATGTTTCATTTTGATGTATTTGGATTGATGAAAAACTTATGTGTGTTTATTTAATGTTTTTGGATTGATGTAAAACTTGTGGTTATGTGTTTTTCTAATGTTTTAACTTGTGGACATCAATATTTTGGTTATAGTATATATATATATATATATATATGTATGCATGAAAATGAAAAATACATAGAAATTCTTGAAACCGGGTTGAACCGGTGGTTGAACCGTGACTCGGTTACCACACTGGGTCAATAAAAAAACCGGGTTTTAAAACATTGGTCTGTATCACACTTTAGAATCCATCGGATTTGGATTTCAAATCCATGCCCAAAGCCAAGCATTTCGAAATCCATCATATGAGGGATTTTAAAATGGTCAACGGATTTGAAATCCGGTCAACGAAATCCTTTCCTGCAAACCAAACGCAGGATTGGAATGGATTTGAAATCCAAATCCCTCTAAATCCATTCCAATCCCGCAAACCAAACGCGCTTTCAAGGAGGGATTTGGATTTGGGGGGATTTGAAATCCCTTCATGTGTTTGGTTTATAGGATTTGGATTTAGATTGAGTTTTTTTTATTTATTATTTGTTTGTTTTATAAAGAATTCATTTTTATTGGTAAATAAAATTTTTTTATCGATTTTTCTAAAATTATATATTTAATCATCAATTTGAAGTCTGGATCACGCTTTAGCAATGTTTTAAAAACCGGGTCGAACCGGTTGAACCGGGAACCGGTGAAGAGACCGGGTCAATTGCGATCGGGTTGATGTCATTTTATGACCAGGATTGAACCGGCCGGTTCTATTAAAAAACCGCTTGAACCGGTCATAACGAACCGGTATCAAACCGGTTGACCCGGTAACAAAAGTTAAAAACCAATAGTCCAATAGGCAATACGTATTAGCATTAAAAACCAACACTCCAATGTCTCAAGATCCATGATTTGATTTAATCGTTATGTTTCGTTTTGATGTTTTTGGATTGATGTAAAACTTGTTGTTATGTGTTTTTTTAATAATGTAAAACTTGTTATGTGTTTTTTTAATATTTTAACTTGTGCTATCAAATTTTTGGTTATATATATATATATATATATATATATATATGTAGGAAAATGAAAATTACAAAAAAATTCTTGAAACCAGGTTGAACCGTGACCGGTCACCACACCGGGTCAACCAAAAAAATGGTTTTTAAAACATTGCGCTTTAGAATCCTTCCGGATTTGGATTTCAAATCCAGGCCTAATCCCAAGGATTTCCAAATCCATCATATGAGGGATTTTAAAATGGTCAATGGATTTGAAATCCGGTCAACGAAATCCTTTCCTGCAAACCAAACGCAGGATTGGAATGGATTTGAAATCCAAATCCCTCCAAATCCATTCCAATCCCGCAAACCAAACGCGCCCTAAAAGTATTTTATTATCTTTTGTTGGTATAAAAGTAAAAGACTTTTATTTTGATTTGAATGTAAAAGAATCAAAGGATGAATGTAAAGTAGAATGTAGAAAGGTTGGAGTTAAAAAGGAAAAAAAGGGGGAAAAAGGGAAAAAAACAGAACATTTGTTAACTTAGTGGCAAAATTGCAAGGAAACAAACTTCAGTGGTTTATTTTTAATTTCATAAGTAACTGTTTTGTAAAAAGCTAATAATATTATAATGTTTGACTAGGGGTGTAAATGAGACGAGACAACTCGCGAGCTACTGGAGATCGACTCGGTCAAAACTCGGTCAACAATCGACTCGAATAGGTTCGACTCAAACTCGGACTCGATTCGATATACTAACGAGTCGAGTCGAACTACCTGATACTCGACTCGATGAGCTAGTGATATACTCGAATATAATTTATATATAATTAAATTTATAGTATAATTTATAAATATAATGTAATTTTTTTAATAATAATTAATTTAATATAATAAAACAATAATAAGATAGTAACTAGAAAAACAAAATTTAAATTAAAAAAAAAAACTTAAAGTAAATGAGATTTTTTTTGTTGAGGTGAAGTTTTGCATCCCACATTGGTAGGATACTGAATCAGAGCATTGAACTCTACTATATAAATAGGACTCATCTCTTCCCATTATTCCATAGTTTTTTTGCATTTCTTTTTTTGAGCCTAATGGCCTGAGCCCTTTGGCTTGAGCTTGGTGGTATGATTATAGTTGAAGAGTTATTGGAGCACCCCATTGAATCGGGAGCCCCTTTATTTTGTTTTAAGTACTTTTTTATGTTCATTTAATGTTTTTAATGAATAAACATAAATGAACATAAATACCCGATTTTTTAAACAAGCGAACATTGAACATGAACACCAAATTTTTTGTTTGTTTATTGTTTGTCTTCGAGTTCGAGCTTGATTTGAGCTTGAAACGAGTTCGAGCTTGGGTATTAGTTAACGAGTTCGAGTCAAGTTTGAATTTTCACTAATCGCGAGTTTTCGAGTCGAGTTCAAGCTTGAGAATTGGGTTTCGAGTCGAGTATAATGATATTCGAGCTCGATTCGCATCATTTACACCCCTGTGTTTGACAATCATAAGTTCATTTTTTTTCAATGTTATTGAAAAAACTCCGTTTGATTAGCCATATATAGCTTTTTGAAAAGCTAATTCTTATAGCATTTTAACAAACGTCAAGGGTAGGGTATTTTTTCTCACTATTCCTCTAATATTTTTCCAATTACTTTTTTAACTTTTCTTTTCAGATCGTTCTGCATTTTTCTTCTAACTTATTAGCTAGTTTTACTAAAGATGACCGATTTTATTAGTTAGTTTATCATCTAATAACTAGTTTATTGGTCAACAGTTAGCTTTTCAGCTAACAACCAACAATTTATCAGATAATTTATCAAAGATAGTATAATAAAGTAATACATGTAATATAATATTAATTTACTTTTCAACAAAACTGTAATAACAAAAAAAAATGATAGTTGTCAACCTAGCTACAGGAACTTGTTGTGTAAATGCAAAGGAAGTAAAGGGGTTTAGACCTAAAATTGTTATGCAATTCAATGTTCATGAAACCCAATGATTGTGAAGCCTCGGGCCATTAACCAGTGTTTTATCGGTTCCTTTTCCAAATTGTTGATGGCTTGGTATGAAATAGTGTTTAGAGTTTGTAGCCTCATGTAAAATTTGATTGATAAGGAGATATATTGTGAGCAAAGGCAATGTGGACCCTAAAACGAGAGTCGACGGTGCTCTACGTCACAACTAGTTTGGCGCCAATCAGGGAGATGTTAGCCACTTTAAAGATCGGTTTGGGCTACAACTTGTACTGTGAGTTACGTGTGATTTATTTTTAAAATGATTGTATGCTTTACGTATAATTATATACAAGCTTGCTTGGGATTTTCTCGAGAATTTTAATTATGTTGTATATGCATAAAACATGCGATATTTTTATAATATGTGTTATGAGTATTTGTTTGCCAATGAGGGTGTACTACGTTATGAGTTTGTAACTAATAAGACGAGCTTGCTTTGTGAGTTTGTTTAAGCCGTAAGTGAGGAAATGTTGTGTGAATTCACTAGGTAAAGCTTTGTGAGGCTGACATCTCCCATAATGCCATTAGCATTGTGAATTATGTTGTTTTTACCGTAAGCGTGATAAATTTATGATGCTTTATGAAATCTATTTATTGACATTTGCGTGCATTAAAGTTGTAAATTCACTGAGTCCTAGACATACCCAACTCCTTTTCAAAATAATTATGCAATCAGATCATTATACACTTCGGAGTAGTAGCAAGGGGAAAGAGAAAGATTAGAACCTGGTTATCGTAGAATAAAGGCATGTCGTGGAGCGTTTTTCGAAAATTTTAAGTGATCGAGATTTAGACAAGTTTCCTTTAAGTTTTTATTTATCTTGAAATGTATTTATGTTTGTGTTTTTATTTCATTGCAACAATTATATCATATAATTATAAAGCAAAATAAAACGGAAAACAAATCAACACAAACACAAGCACATAATAAGGATTTGGTACGATCCACTAGTGCGGTTTCCATGAGCCCACATGGAAACCGCGGTTATACCCTAAGGACATCTTCGACTCCTATCCGCCAACTGAAGTGGACCCTGGGATGCCGTCTTGATTCCTTCGATCCTCCGATTCTCCGATTACAAAGTATTTAAATTGTAACACTATTCAGAATAGTGTAAAATACATAACCCAAATAATTGATACATTTTAATTTCCAAAATTAAAATAAACACAACCACGAGCCAAACGAGTCGTTACTAAATCCAACTAAAGCAAACATGCAAAATACTAAGCTTGTATCCAATAAACATAAAAATAAACAAGCCCATTAAAATTGGACTTAAACCAGGTCAATTTAGAGATATCCACACGACCCACCAAAAACCCTAGCCCATATGGAAAAACCCTAGGGTTTTAAAAGAAATTCGTTTTAAACCGAGCCGTCGACCAGAACAACTATTAAGGCTGGCCGAAGCCGCCCTAACTGTGACTAACCGACGCCCTAGATGGGCCAAAGCGCACCCAAATCACGACCCAACCTTGGCGTCCAAAACCTTGAGGATAGCCGAATCGGGCCACCCCAGGGCGTGGCCTGGTGCCCCGGAGGCAACGCTTGGTGGCGGCTTTTCGGTTATCCCGTTTTGACGTTTTTCACCCATTTTTCTGCTTATTACATTGCAAAGGTTCTCTGATACCACTAAAGTGTTTCAGAGGGATCACATAGTCGCAACAGAAACAATAAATATAAACATACATGCATATAAAACAAAAATAATCGTGAATCCCTTTTAGGTCGGATCCAATGCATATGTAAATAGATGAAAAAATTACAACCATAGGGTGTTCTAGAAAACCACCTCAATGGTTAGTGGCGAGAAGGTTGAAGCACGAGAGATCAATGTAGGCCTCCTCTAGTGGTATGCACATGTGAGTTTGCTTCAATCCCGAAACGATTGCTAGCCCTAAGAACCAAAACTCACACAAGATAAATTCAATTCTCTTGTGTGTGTGTTAAGTGCATTTTGTGCACCTAACTTTGTGTATTTTTGTTGCGTCTTTTATGCTTTTTAGTCTTTAGTTTAGCCGTTTCATGCATTTTTATAGTTTTTTCCGTCTATTTCTCTAATCACGGTTGGAACGGGTTTTGGAATAGTTTTTATGCTTTTGTTATGCTTTTGGTATGTTTTTGTGCAGATTATACGCAGTGCTGGAAACGGTTCGGTGGGTGACTCAAAGAATGATGCGGGGAAGGAAGTAAAGGAAGTGAAGGAAGCGAGGATAGACACACAAGTTGACGAAGAGATGGAGGAAAAAGTCAAGAATTTAAAGATTGGAGATTTTGCACACTTCGCGGGCGCGAATGATATCCTCATGGACGCGAGGAAACCCCTCTAACTTGAAGTTTACAATCTGTCTATTGTCACGGGTGTGAAGGATTCCTTCACGCCAGTGAACATTGTCTAGAAAATACTTTAAACTTTCTGCCTTGCTTTACGCCAGTGAAGGGTTCCTTCACGGGCGTGAGCGACCGTTTTTTTTCTTTGGATTTTTATTTCTTTTTGGGATTGGTTATTTAAACCACTTATGAGGGTTTGTTTTAGGCACGCCGTCTACTACTCTAGAGGGACGATACACGTTTGGTTTTTAGGGGAGAGTCCTTTGAACGATTTCTCCAAGACTTGGGGAAGAAAATTTGCGCTTCGCTTAGGTCATTGGAATCCGATTTGCAATCGGTTTTTCATACGATAACTAGTATCTTCTTCCCTATCTCTTTAATATATTTGGTCATTTCTTGTTTGTTTGAATATTATCGTTCATCTAATCGTTCTTGAGTTTTCTTCATCATTCCTTCTATGTTCTTAGTTGTTACTTCAAGTTTTTAGTTTCTTTTCTGCAAATCTCTATTGTTTACTCCGTTACCCTTCATCTTTATGTACCTCTATCCCCTTCTCCTTACTTTAATCTATTGCAAATCAATTTCTTCTTATACTCTTTCAACTTTCTGCACTTAATTTCTGCACATTAGATTAGGTTTAATTTTCTGCGCTCGTTATTTCTACATTTAATTAATTTTCTGCATATGTTGTTTAGTGATTCATTGTTTGTTTTTGATTTCTGTTAGTGTTAATGTTATTAGGTTGTGTCTAATGTAGTTATCTTGATAGCTTAGATTTAATTTATTTTTGATCTTATTGGAGTCTAAATAAGCAACTTATTTCTTGGTCTTAGTTTAGTAATTGTTTTATTGGGTAATCGTGGCTTAGGATCGAGGTCTTGGTATTTGATCAATTATTCTTAAAACGAATATTGGGCTTTAATCCATTTTGATTCTAACGAAAGTTAGAGTTAATTTAATTGGTTTTTCACAAAACATTTAGTCAATACAATTAGTTTTTGACGAAACGAAAGTTTGATCTTTTACTTGGATTAAATTGATCAATGACAATGGTCCTAACATGATAAATAGTTAGGAACGTTGATTGGGAAAATTATTTGTTTTAAATATTAATGTTTCTTTCCGATGTACATATATTGCAAAAGTAAATATGTGTCTTAGCCTAGAAAAGTTTTTCCAGCTCGAAAGAGGGTTAAAGTAGTTTTGCAAAACAAATTCCCACAATTACCAAAATCCTAGGTTGACGTTACCCAGTGCACCTTTAGTTGTAGTTGTCATTTATTTTGCTTAGTCTTATTTTTATTTGCTTCATTTTCGTATCTCCTTCCCTTGATCTCATTTAATTTATGTCTATTTAGTTTAATAATCAAATCGATTATCTGATTCGCATAGCTAGGCCACGATTATTAAATGATTAATGTTTAGACCGTCACCTCCCTGTGATCGACCCGTATGCTACAAAACTCATACATTTGCGGTTATAAATTTAAAACATATTAGTGTGTGCGTGAAATCGACACACCAAGGGTATAAAAACCCACTTAACCCGATTTTCATTCTCATTTCTTCCCTAAATCAGTTCTAGACGCGTTTGGAGAGTTGTTTTGTGCGATTTTGAAGTCTTGAAACCCTCCCCTTCATTTATTTCGATCCTAGGGTTTGGCAAGACATGTATTGCACTTCTATTTGCGGTTGGTGACTCTTGGAAGCAAGGTCTTTCAAGCTAGGGCCAAGTATTTATTCCATTTCAACCAATCTATAGAGTTTTCAAGTTTTCTTCTAAAAGCCTAAGTGGTGAGTTTTTAAAGGTTTTGTATAAACTAGATACATGTCTATTATGCTTGTTTATTCTTATTACATGCTCTACATTGGTCTATTTCTCCATTATTTGGTAAATGGTACATATTATTCTTCTAAAGCTTATTTGAGCCATCATGATGAAAGCTATCATATTGGGGTTTTGGTAGACATATATTTATACTAGAAGTATTTTGGGAATATTTAGGAACCCTACAGGGCCGTCCCTAGGGAGGGCGGGCCGGGCGCATGCCTAGGGCATAGAGGAAATAGGGGCCCAAAATTTTTAATATATACTATATATTAGTAGTTAAAAAATTTGTAAATAACAAAGACAAAAAATCTAGTATATAATAGGACCCCAAAAGAATTTAACGTTATATTAAGGGTCAAACATGTATTAATTAATAACATTGGACAAGAAAATTTGTAAAAAGTTATTTAAATGTTAATTTTATCTAAGTTTTTTTTTATCTGGTACTAATATGTAAAAACTATTTTTGCCTATAATCCTTGATATATTCCATTACTCATCTTCCACATGCTCTTTCTTTTTATTAACTAAAAAAACTCGTACCTTTTGAAAACAATTACCAACTATATGAGACGACCCAACATATATCTATATTTTGGATTTTCAAAGATACTTCTTTTTTATACATTATTTAGGGGTTGTTTGGTTGGTTTTCCATTAAGTTCTGTATGGATAAAAGTTGTCTGTGTGGATTAATCTGTCTGTATAGATTTGGAAGGTTTTTATTTGTGAGAGTTTTTTCATATATGGAAGGAACGTGTTTTTTAATGGGATTGACTGGTTTAGAAAAAAACTTGGCTTTCTGCATAAAGCTCCCCCTTGAAATCTTACTGAATAAGCCACTTTCTATATCATTAAGCCACTATAAACAGTTATATATAGCTGACTGAATAAGTTATGAGTCTCATTAAGTTCATTAAGCTGCTAACAAACAAACCCTTACTTATTATTACCTAATATTGGGTGCATGAATCTTAAGTACTCTCATATCTATAAAACAAGAATAAGATTTCAAACAATAATCGACATGAACTTTTGATTCTAAGATTGATGGTTCTTAAAAGTTTATTTCAACTCTAAAAGTTTAAAATGATGATGAAAAACATTAACATCAGGTAACATGTGGAATATCAACTGATTTATGTTGATTTACTTAAAGTGTTACTCCGAATGGTCAACATAGTGACGTCAAATGATTTCAATCTATATATTAAAGGTATATCATAAGATGCCTTTGATGGTGGAACCGATTGACGATGTTATGTAAAAATGATATGGTATATAATATTAATTTAGAAATAGTTATTGATTGATCTTGCGCTAGGAATACAGAGAAAACGATTTTCTATGAATTTTTAGTATTTCTTGAATTCAATGTTATTTTTGATGATATAAACAATATATTGAAAATAATTTCGTAGTTATAGAGGGCCCATTTTTACTTCTCGCCCAGGGTCTATAAAATTTTAGGAACGGACCTGGAACCTATTGACATTTTGCTTGTTTCATGGAACCCTACATATTTTTGGGTATTTTGACCTAACTTGAGGAATTTGTCATATATGTGGTAATCTTGCAATTGAAAGTTACTTGCTTAATAGTATTGCACCTTTGTGACCATGTGATGTAATTCCACCTTCTTGGTAGTAACCTACTAGGAGCTTTATGCGTTTATGACCTAGTAAGTAGCCTTAGAGTAATTGTAAATCTCCTCTCTATTGAATAAAGTGGTTGGACCACTAGTTTACCTATATCGGTATGGGTTCATGTTGCTTCGAGTATGTACATGATATTTTGGTAAAGATTTTGGATGGACCCTTCAAATAGGCACTAGGAGGATTAAGTCTTTTGGTGCCTGTTAAACCCAGATATCAGTTGATAAACAATCACACAACACAATAAGAACAAGAGATGAATAGAAATTATATCAATATGTCATAGATCTCTTGATAGCCATATGATTACGTGTGTGTGTGTTCTTGGTGTACATACCAATACCTTGTGTGTGTAAAATCAGAATGAGCGACCTTCGAATTCTAGAAACAAAAATACCTTTTATAGGTAGGTCAACATGACCTAAGCAATACTAGAAATCTACCAAAACACCCCCTAAGGAAGTAAACACTATTACATAACGAGACCCCTTTTTACATTTTTAATTTTGAAGACAATTTCTGATCCAACAATCTCCCCCTTTGGGTTCAAGATTAATAAAATTTGGCAATAACTTCGGGTCTTGACATCTCTTGAAAACTGTATCGGATATGACGTTGAAAGCTTCAAAGCTTGTAGCTTTTCACAGTCTTCACAACTTTGAGGAAACAAATATCTTCCTCTTTCTTCTGAACTATAAATGAAGTGTCCTTCAGACGATCATCTTTAGTCAGGATTTTGGTAAATCAGATAGGTTCAGACACTTTGTTATTTTTGAATTCTTCAGCAGTCTTCAATCAATCTTACTTTCTTGAGAAAACAAACAAACTCGTACCTAACTCTTGAAATGCTTGTATTCTCCCCCTTTTTGATGAGTGGTGAGAGTCAGCATCATCAAAACATTTCAAAATAATCCAGGAATTTTCTCTCCCAAATCAACAATCAAGCGAAGTCTTCATGTATAACTCCCTCCGTGGAAATAAGAGCAGTCTCTCCCAGATAGAGAGAGTGTGATTATTTCAATCTTTGCAGATTCAAACAAGTGATGAGTGGTAACCCTGAATCAACAAATGACTCAGTTCAAAGTGCCTGTCAGTAACACACAGTTACTGAGTAACACGAAGTTACTGTATAAAGAGCTGGTTGTGATGTAGGCTCCCCAGGACTTCCATTCAATCATCGAATAACACATGGTTATCTATGAATGTTCTGACAGAAAATAGATTTATGTGTGCTCGTGCATGTGTATGAAAAAAAAATAAGCACAAATGATTGCTTTTCAATGTTGGCTCAAAGTATGTAAACTTGTTGAGACAACAACAAATTATACAAGGACTCAATGTGCATGAGAAAGGGTCGAAGGTGGGGCAACTTTCCTTCTTTTTCAATATTAGTATCTTCCAAGTGAAGAACCAATAGCGTATATGTTGCGTCCCCAGAAAATGTGAAACATTCTCTTTTTGAGAAAATAATGAGTAGCTGGTGGGGTTTTATGCAAGAGATGGCATGGGTTAGGTGACTTTTTCAATGTCATTCACGAAGAACTGTGAAATAACAGTAATGTGGCTGCCCGACTCATAAAGAATTTGGTGCAGAGTCTGATATTCTTTTACTTTGTTCTTTCACCCTCTTTCTTTTAAGCATGTAAACTCATTGCTAACCAATCTCTCATTTTCATGTTACCTCTTCGCACACCAATACTCGATCTTTTTACCCCTCTCCCCTCAATCACTCATGGAATACTTCCTAGGTAGGAAACACTGGTTAACGTGAATCCATGGAAGTTCAGTTAAGCTCAGATATCAAATCCCATGTATGTTCCTAAAAGAATGTGTTGTTCAACAGTCTTTTGTACATGAAAGCACAAAGAAGCATATATACACATGAAGAATAAAGATTTGGAGATGTCAAAGACATTTTGTGTTTGACAAAACAATTCCCCCCCTCAAACTAAAAGTGGTTGACAATTATATAGCAAATCATTGAAGTACGGGTTCTAATCAGATGTGATTAGAAGCCATTGTCACTTGAACTATCCTGTACACAAAAGAAATCGTGGTAATCATTTGTGAAAATGATTCCTCTATCGTTAGTAACAGTTGGAGAATCAATACACAAACCACAAGATGAAGATCAAGAAAACTCCCCCTCGAATCATGAGTAAGGTCTAAAAAGTCATGTTCAGCATTCCAAGTTTGCTGATTAGAAACTGTAACCTCTTTTCATCCAACGGCTTGGTAAAAAGGTCAGCTAACTGGAAGTCAGTTTGAACAAAGTGCATTTCCATGTCACCTTTTTCTACATGATCTATGATGAAGTGATAGCGTACATCTATATGCTTGGTCTTAGAATGTTGAACCGGGTTAGCTGTGATGGCGATTGCACTCTTGGAATCGCAATAAATAGGCACGCACTTGTAGTTGTACCCAAAGTCCCTTAACTGAGTCTTCATCCAAAGGACTTGCGAACAGCAACTACATATTCTGCCTCAGCAGTGGATGTTGAAACACAGTTTTGTTTCTTTGAGGTCCAACTCACAAGTTTGTCACCTATAAATTGACATGATCCAGAAGTACTTTTCCGGTCTAGCTTACATCCTGCATGGTGAGCATCAGTAAAGGCAGAGAGATCAAAACGGGAATCCTTTGGATACCAAAGGCCTAAATTAGGAGTGCCTTTGAGATATCTAAGGATTCGCTTAACAACATTAGAGTGCGACTCTTTGGGATTAACTTGATATCTCGCACAAAAACAGGTTGCAAACATTATATCTGGGCGACTGGCAGTCAGATATCAGTTGTTAAACCCAGATATCAGTTGATAAACAATCACACAACACAATAAGAACAAGAGATGAATAGAAATTATATCAATATGTCATAGATCTCTTGATAGCCATATGATTACGCGTGTGTGTGTGTGTTCTTGGTGTACAGACCAATACCTTGTGTGTGTAAAATCAGAATGAGCGGCCTTCGAATTCTAGAAACAAAAATATCTTTTATAGGTAGGTCAACATGACCTAAGCAATACTAGAAATCTACCAAAACACCCCCTAAGGAATTAAACACTATTACATAACGAGACCCCTTTTTACATTTTTAATCTTGAAGACAATTTCTGATCCAACAGTGCCACCTTGGAGGTATGCACTAGGACCTCCGCCATTTGGGGTAATGCCTTGGAGGTTGTCCTCAATGTGTCGGGCCTTGTGGTGTTACTCATGGGAGTAGTCAAGGTAAATCGACTCTTGAGGTGAAGCGTGACCAGTGATATGAGTCTCCCCCATTGATTCCATATAATGAATTGTGTAGTTATATAACTAAATTATAACCATTATTTATTGTCATATTTGACTTGTTTAAACTCACTAGGCTTTTTGTCCTAACACTTGTTTGGTGTCGACATGTATCTCAGGTTCTAGCAGTGTGGTTGCCAAGAAGAGTTAGGCGGACTTTAGGCGTGAGCTTGGTAACACACTTTTAAGGCGCCATTCTTGAAGAATTCTATTTTTGGGTTATGCATGACACCCAATTTCAACAGGAGTGTATTGTTTCCCATTTTGGGAAGGCTCGTGTCTTGACATTTATATATCACTTTCCCCTTTTGGAAAGTTTTTGTTTATCCCAATTTTTGGGGTGTTACACATAAACCTAATTATAATTAGATTTATATATCCCATCTTTGCAAATTTGGGTCGAGCCTTCCAATTATTAACAATTTTGGGCCCTAGGCCTTAGTAACTTAATTAATTATTGACCCAATATATAGTTACTTATTAGGCCCAAATAAAACATGATTATGAACTTGGGGTTTAAGCCTAATTAATTATTAACTTAATAATTAATTATCCATTAAGCCTAAATAAACCCTGTAATTATCATAATTACATTTTCACACACCAAACATTAATTATTATTCTACTAGAATAATAATTATACTTTATTATCACAACATGTAATATAATTCAATATGGTTCATGATCATCATGATCAGGCTCAGGACATACAAATTCTATGCGTGCAACCCTCATAGGTTCATATGACCTTAGTAGTATTTATATGTGGTATGGGCATAAAGAAAACCTACAAGAATGATATGGGAAGATCTTAAGGTACTATTTAATAAGAAATTTTGTCTGCACATTGCAATAAAGTAATTGGAAGAGAAATTTTTAAGGTTGGAGCAAGGAACAATGTTAGTTAGGGAATATACAACAAGCTCAACAGAGAAGACAAGATTTTTCGAGCATTATGTTTCGACAAATGAAAGGTACGCAGAGCGGTACATCTGGGGACTAAAAGCATCCATTCTAGAATTTGTTCTCAGCTATGTACCTAACCACATTCCAGGCTGTAGCAAATCCAACAGAGATTAGGGAGAAAGAGAAGAATCATCAAGAGGTTGAACGGAGCCAAATAAAAAGAAAATGGGAAGGTCCAATGTAATACTCAGATTTTTTATGAAGTATATAATATTTATATAAGGTAAATGCAACAAATAAACTCACACACCCTCTTCACCTTTGGTGAGGTTAGAACCCTTGACCTCCTAGGAGACCAGAGACTCTGATACTCGTATTTTTGAGTAAGTATAATTTCAAGTTAATACAAAAATGGATCTCTCAAAAGAAATATAAGAAATCGGATTTTAGGATTAAATTCTAGATTTTATGGTCTTGTTGGATAGAGAATTCAAAAACGATTCCAACGGTTCTTTCTAGAGCAAAATCGGAGCTAATATGAAGAAGTTATGACCAAAACAGTGACCATGTGACTTTCACGTGAGTTTCTTAACCCCAAACTAGCGTTGGGGGCTGCCTTGATGCAAACACAATAGTCGCATGGGCGATTTTCACGCTAGTTGAACTAACATGGAACTAGCGTGGGCGGCTAGAACTACACATACACAATTTTCTTGGGTTTTCTTCATTTTTTTCATAACTTCTTCATCTCAACTCCGATTATGGTGATTCTTTTTGCTATGATCTCGTTTCTAAGAGCTCTTCAAGATTAGAACAAGATAATGGAATTCTATTGGAATATCCAACAATATCTTGTGGTGTTAAGCTCCTCATCTCTCTTATTGTTAAGCTAGGGTTTGATTTTTCATCCTTTTCCCATTCATGTTTCATCTTGGGTGTGATTTTGATGACTTGTGTGGTGAAGTAAACGTTTTGGATGTGTTGGATCTAAAGTCTATGGATATTTCTTGGAGATTTCAAGTCTCCATCAAAGGAGATTCAAGTATTGGGGGTAAAACCTAGATTTAGCCTAAATCTAGCAAGGTGAGTTCAAGTTGATTTGTGAAAACTATGTACATGCCAAAAATGTCCATTTTAAAGTGTTTATGTGTTTTATTTGATAATTATCAAATGTTGGAATATTTGATGAGTTTTACTTATTTAAGATATTTGATTTTAAATCTTGTGAAACACCTACATTTAGGATTTTTGGGCATTTTGATAAATAAATCATAATTGGTATTTTAACGATTTATCTTATAGACGGAGATCTTTTGGTATAAAAGAACTTTTAGTGTGTGTTTTGGAGAAATACGTGATCTTGTGTTATGGGATGTTTTGAAAGAATAAATGGTATAAACTCATTTGGAAAATGATTTGTCACAATCTAAAGTTGTGTTGGAGTTATTCATGTATTTGGAGCATGTATTTGCGTAAACGTGGGTTATTTATGTTTTATTGCATTTTACGACTTTTAACAAATGGTCAATTGATTTGTTGAGCCTATGACTCGGTTTTGACTCTGTTGGATTTTGGGGACATTTGCCCGGTTATAATATCTCAATGTAGAGTTTTGGTTATGATTTGCATTTATTGCATCTTATTTGAGAATTACATGTTTTGAGTGCGTTAGTCATTCATTTGGAGTCATGTAATGTTTAAGACTGTAATGGAATGGATCCATAGACATATGAGTCAGTTTGAGTTGGATAAATATCCCCGTAATGTAAGTTGAAATAGGCATAGGGGTCTTATGGGAGTAAGATGTGGGCTCTTTGAGTCGGACATCGACCATTGACCAATAATTGTAATTTCTTGTGAATTTGCTTAACTTGAATGTTTGGAAATTCCAAGGTACAGACCTAGTGTGGTTGAACTTAATGACTATACGAGCAATAGACATGGAGTTTTTGAGCTTGTTGACTCATTAACTATAGACCTGGAAAGGTTGATGTTAATGAATGTGTAATCCTAAGTGACGCTCATATAACATAGATATGTGACCTACTTTTGTGTTCCGTCACGTTCAGTGGAATCGGGTCTCCCCTGTCACCGAATGGTGAATTTTGGATATATTCTTTAGAGACGAAGATTATCCACGATTTGACGCTTCCGATGTATTGTTTATAATGGTTGTTTTGGATATCGAGTATTATCCATATTTTCGGTAACGTTTTGTGTATGGATCTCTATCCATGATTTGGGGTTTGAGTATTATGTCTTATTCGTGTTTTTGGATGTTTCGGATAATAAAGTTTTAATCCACGTTTTCATTATTTGGGAATTTAATCATTATTCACGTTTTGGGTTTGAGTTTATATTTTGAAGGAATGTTTCATATTGTCACAAAACTTGTGGGTTTTGGAAAACGAGTGGCTTCATATTTAATGTGTATCATTTTAAAAATTATGATTTAAATTGCATTCTTTCAGTTTGACAATTTATATAATTAAGATGAAAACTCTTGAACTCACTAGGCGTTAGCCTAACCTTTTTATTTGTCGGCATGTGCATTAGGTCCTTGTTGGGGAATGGTACTAGCAACATCGTGAAGAGTTGAATGCTAGTTAGACGCATGTGAAGGATCTAGTTATTCGATAACGTCCTCCGCTTTTGGAGATAGCGATAGTTATTAGGTTTTAGTAACACCCGACCTTAATCTAGTCATTATATAAGACTTGGTTTATTATTTGTTGATGTTAAATCTAGAATTTTCTATTTGAGGTAATCCAAGTATTGATTCGTAGGAAGGGATTTATCCTTTATTTGATATATTAATGAAATTTTATATTAGTCATTGTTTCCAAATTTGAGGGTGTTACAAGTTGGTATCTGAGCATAAGTTTGAGAGATTTTAGATATTGATTTAAGATGCCTAGAATCAAAATAGCATTTTCTAAGTAAATGAAAGTCAGAATGTATAATTAAAAACTTTAAGATAGGATATTTTGAGGTTGATAGAGACACTAGAATTGAGAATCAGGATGATAGTAACAAGAATTCTCGTGTATTGTACGTTCATGGTTGCATTTGGCCAGTGTTATCATGAATTTACAGTTACATGGGTGTGCTTGGATTGCCTTCTCTGTGAGGGTCGATGGGGTAAGGAGTAAATTCTCAGTGAATAGTCTTGAGAATAATTGATGTTCGTAGCATTGTCACCTCGGGTGACATTTAAGTAAGGTGATTTTTTTAAGCCGAGCATTGTGGGTCAGAGATATTGATAAATTGTGAATCATAGGCTTGTTGAATCATCATTAACTTTGAGTAATTATAAATCTGATTGATAGATTTGTGGACTATCGCCTTAAGATAATCAAGTTTACTGATGTCGATAGTGTGACTAGTAACTTGGTGAGCCTAGTTCTAAGACTTCGGGTCTCAACCAAATGCATGCACGATATTTATTTTTCTGAAATAAATTGCATGAACTATTTCGTGTTTGTCAAAAATTTTGCACCGGTTACCAATTTTGAAGAACGTTTTGGCACACGCAAGAATGTAGCCCATGTTTTGAATACACAAATTGTTTTGTTGTATATAGTTGCATATGACTGTTTTATTTGAAAGTTTCTCCAAGTTGTTTCAACAGTATCGCAAACTGTTGAAAACATATTTTTTTTGGTAACTTTAAGTTCAAAAGCATACATGAATTATTTCATGTTCTACTCAAAAACACACATGGTTGGTATGTTGCACATTTTGATTTACAAGTTGGCGCACATGAGATATTTAAGTCGAATTTTGAAATGCATGAAGCTACCTTATTGCACACTTTTGCATTTGAGTTTTGTTGGTAATTTATTTTTTGTTGTTCTGTAGCTTAAGGGTAGATCTTTGTAATGCATGAGTTGCTCTGTTGCGTGTGTTTGTACACAAAGTTCTATTAAGAATTTCATGTTATGCAACTTTGTTGTGAGACGTGAAGGTTTTAATGTTGTTCAGTTGTATTGTTTTCCCTTGAGTTTTGTACGATTTGTTTTGTTACATATAAACTGCTTACAAATTTTTATTTGGAGCTTCTTCATGATATTTATCTAGTGTTTTTGAATGATAAAAGTATATTGCTATTTGGCTTTAAATTTGAAACCAATATGAATTGTTTCGTGTTTTAATCAAAGTGCATGCACATATCGTTTTACTAGTTTTGTGGAATAAGCAAATGCATGCGAGTTTTGTTGGGAAATTTTACTCCATGTCATTTTGTGGCTAAAAGAGATAATTTTGGATGTTTCATGGTGTGTAAATTCTCTTTTGAGTTTGGTACAAACATACTATGTTGCGCACTATTTTAGTGCATGAATTTATTTTACATACATGGCGTGACTAAGTGTATGTTGGGACTATATTGATCCATGTGAAGAGTTTTGTTGAGCATATTTTCGTTGTTGACGTAATTACTTTGAATAACAATCATGCAACCATCAATATGGTTTTATGTGCGTGGCATTTGTGCCCACTTCACGCGATTACCTGGTGGTATGGTAATTTTATGTGTGCGTAAGAATTCTTATAAAGTCTTATGCTCGCAAAATCTTTTGAAATTGCAAATTGGCATATTAGTTAAGTCTTATATTTGAAAAACTCTGAACTTATTAGAGCTATAGATTTAAACCCTTTTGTGAAAATAGTTGTAATTAAGGACTAGAGGAGTGATTGGGATTTGAAGTGTTGGATGATCCAACTTATGGTCAGTTTTGAATTTTGGATTTCAGCCTTATGAGTCGGTTCATGTAACACCCGTAATTTTTAATAAGTATAGGGGTACCCAGGCGTTTCTGTACCTTGTGTTCAGTGGGATTCATGTTGGGAAAACACTATTAAAAGTTCCAAAGAATGTCGAGGGCCTTAGTGTCGAAAAACATCGGATTTTCGAGGTTTGGGGTATCTGGGCGAAAATGGCAGCGAGAGTGCCACAGGGCACAATCGCGAGTCACTCTCGCAGAGGGCTTATTGCCCGCGGTACACTCTCCGCGAGAGTGCCAGCGAAAGTGACATATGTCACTTTCATGTCACTTTCGCAGGGCACTATCGCTGTCGGCCCCTGGTTGCTTTAAATCCTGAATTTTCAGCCTCTTTGATTTGTTATCTTCACCCACTTCACTCTTCTCTCCCAAGAATCGAACCCTCACCCTAAAAGTCGGATTTTGGAGCCTCTAGAGTGCTTTCCCGTGTTTTGTAAATAGATTCTTCACAATCAAAGTGGGGATTTAGAAGCAAGCGCGTGAAACTCTTCATTTCATCCCATTTCAAGAAATTCCAAGTTTCTAGGGTTTCATCAACCTATCTCCCATATTTTGAAGAACATGAGTTTGATGTCATTGTAGTAACCCTAAAGGTTTATTGTTGGTGGATACAAGTGGTAAATAAGGTAATCTTCCCTTCTCTTCATTCTTGGAAACTAGGGTTTTGATATAAGTTGGGATCTTTAGGTAAAAATGTTTGGGAAATGATTCTAATAGATTGAATATGGATATTTATGTTTGGTCACTTGTGGATCTAGGTTTTTGGAAGATTTGGCTTGTGGATTCAAGTTTCTTCAAAGGAGCTCAAAGTGGGGTAAAACCTAGATTTAGCCTAAATCTAGCGAGGTGAATTCAAGTTGATTTGTGAAAACGGTGTACATACCAAAATGTTTATTTTAAAATGTTTGTGTTTTACCTCAAATTGTTAACTGCTGATAAGTTTGGTTATTTTGGAAGTGTTTAACTTTATAAACTTATATAACACACATCTTTGGGATTTTGGTTATTTTGATACATAAATCATTTTAATATGTTTCTTTGATGATTACTACGTAATTGGATGTCATTTTAAGTAATTGTCCTTTTGGTGCAATCGATTTCATAAACCGTTTGGAAAATGCATATCATAGTGTTATGAGTCATTTTGGAAAAATAAGGGATTGAGTCCTTTGGGAAGACGCGTTGTTTCAACTAATGAAGAGGTTTGGGTTAATCAGACTTTTGGTCTTTGTGTTTGCATAACCATTGGTTAAAAATGTTTTATTGTTTACGCCGACATTTATTGTACGATAAAGCGATTTTCTATTGAGCTTTGGCTCGGTTTGACTAAAATGAGTCTTGAGGACATTTGTCTGAATTAATAAACGTTGTGGGGTTTTGAATGTGATGGTGCATATTTCGTGTCATTTGAGAGTTACTTGTTTTGGGAGCTTTGGTCTTTCAATTGGAGTCATGTAACATTAAATCGTGTTGTAATGGATCCATAGACACGTAAATCTGTCTGTTTTGTAAAGCCTAAGACTTTGGTTACAGTATTGACCGCTTGGGTTCGCTAGCGAGTAGGCAATATGTGGCGTGATGCTGCTGAGTTGAAATTCATCTAGACTGGATAGGCATCCGTGTCCGTAAGTCCTCGGGATGGAACTCGACGGAGTATGGCGATAGGCATAAACGGGATGAGGATTGTGATGTCTGTCATGGCATGGGAACTAGGTCCGGGATACGTGGTGAAATCCAGTAACATCATGGGTGACCCCATTTACGTGTTCTCGTCACACAAGATGGAAACGGGTCTCCCCCGTCGTCGTCCATTAACACTTTAAATATTAACGTCATACTTTATTATCGTTGGTTGTGTGGTCGACGGTAAATGATGGCCTTAATATTGGGTTTCCCCCACGTATATTAAGGTTTGAATGAAGTACGTCATCTCCACATTTCGGTATTTGATTTCGTCCATTTTATGGTCGTGTGAGTTTTGGGTCTAATGTCCGGGTTTACGGCGATATTTATTTATATAGATTTTCATCTATGGTTTAAGAGTGGTGTATCATGTTCCACCCGTGTTGGGTATTTCGAGATATAACATTTTAACCGCGTTTTATAAGATTGGGAGTTCTCTCCCTCTATTCTCATTCCGAGCAAGTTTTTGGTTAAATCTAAGTTTACAAAAGAACTTTTTATATCGGGATTTTAGATCTTTAAACATTTTGGTTTAGTTAACGATTATATTGGTGTCTCTTTCGTTTAAAATGCATAATTATTAGTAAACGAGTCGTTTTCATGATTGAAGCATATCATTTTGAAAGATTATGAATTTAAATTGCATTCTCCCTTTTTAACGATTCATTTATAAACGTTGAAAACTCTTGAGCTCACTAGGCGTTAAGCCTAACCTTTTTATTTGTCGGCATGTGCATCAGGTTCCAGTTGGGGTTTGGTTCTAGCAGTTATGAAGAGTTGAGCCTTAACCTTGTGCAAGTGTAAGTTGTTGGTGAAGTCTGTCGTAGTTTGGAGATAGTTACTATTATTGGGTTTTAGTTGCACCCGTCCTTATTATAGACTGTATGTATAAAATGAAATGTGTGTATTGAGGTTAAATAATAAATTGTGATTGGAGATGTATCATTTATCGATGTATTTAGAAAATTTTAAATTAGTTGTTATTTCCAGAGTTGAGGGTGTTACAAGTTGGTATCAGAGCTTAAGTTTGAGAGAATTAGGTATTGATTTTTGGATGCCTAGACCCAAACTAGCGTTCTTTTAGGTGATTGAAAATGAAATTGCACATTAGGTACTTTAAGATACGATATTTTGGAATTGACCGAGTCGCTAGAAATGGGAAACTTGTCGAGGGTCGCAAGGATGATCATGTACGGTACGTTCATAATGGCACCTGGCCAGTGTTACGATGAACCTACGTGTTACGTATGTATATTTGAACTACCTTGGTATGATGATCGTTGGGGTAGTGATAAAGTTTCTATGCGAGTAATCTAAGGAAGGGTTGATGTTTATAGCAATGTCACTTTAGAGTGATATTTAAGTGCGATGAATGCATTAAGTTGATCCTCTTGAGGCAGAATTTTTGGTTGGATTAAAACTATAAGTTTGTTAGACCGATGCTATTTCGAGGAGAAAATTGTAAGTTAACCAAATTAGTGGGATTGTTGCTCTAAGATGTTGGATGCATCCGGATGACAATAGTATGTCGGGAAAATGGAGGAGTGTAGTCCTAAGATGCTGAGTGCCGACCAAATTCATGCACTAAATTTATTTCTCAAAATAAGTTTGCATAAATTGTTTCTCATGTTCTCCAAACATAAAGTGAGCTATATTATAAAGCCCTGGTAAAACATTTAGCACTCATTAGATTTTAAACCGTGAGTTTAAACATGCATGAAATTGTTTTGTTGCACGTGGTTGCAAATATTTCATTGAAAAATCTCTTTATCCCCGTTTCGTGTCAAACACTATTTACGGATCTTGTAATATCCGTGTTTTAATATTATTTGGGGTATTGGGCAAGTAACTGTGGAATTTTTGACCTTGACATTGGATCTCCTCCACGTATGTTAAGGTTTTAAAGAAAGAGTTGTTCCCATGTTTTTGAGTCGGAATTTCTTGGGAATTTTAGTCCGTACGAGTCGTGTTGAATTTTATGGAATATTGCTTTGCGACATTTCGGGCGCGTAGGTGTACTTCGGGATGCGTGGGTTTTAATCTTATTGTGTATAAATTTACGAGCTTTTGGGCGTCGCGTCTCATGAAAGTTTTGTTGAAAATGGTCACTTTATTGTACATTGTGGTTTTAGAATTTTAACATTTTTAGATTTATTGTCGTTTTATGCTTTTTATGTTGGGAAATGAAAATTTTGACACCGCTTGATTTTAGCGTTAATGAGTTTTATGAAAGATTCTGTTGGGTTTGATGGTGTCTTATTTCATGAAAGTTTGAGTCGCATAATAAAAAGAAATTTTTGGAACGTGTAGACTTGCATTATTGTGTGCGTTAATTTATGAGCTTTGTTTAATATTTTGTCTTATGCGAGTCTTGCACCTATATTTTCGCAACCGTAAGAGGTGTCTTGAGGGCTGCGTTAATAAATGTCATTCCATTTGCTATTTTGGGAAGTTTCAAAACCTTGTGTTTTTCCCTTTCGGGTTTTATACAATTGTTCCTCGTTGCATGCTAATTCGTATTTGAGTTAAACTATATTGTTGGTGTGAGTAAACATATAAGAGATTTATGTTATTTTAGATAAAACTTTTGTTCTGAACATATTTCAGTTATTGATTTTACTATTAGAAATTTTCCGCAATTCATTAAATGAGTATCAGTTTACATGTCGTTATAGTTACTATTTTGGTCAAGTGCGTTTTATCTGTGCGGCCCAAAGTTTTAAACTCGATTTAAAATTTAGTTACGTTCCCATCGTTTTACCGAGTTTTGGGGAATAAACTGATGCATATGAGACACGTTGAAAATTTTATGCCACGACGTCTTGCGGATAAAAAGAAAGAATTTTAAGATTAAAATTGTGAATTTCTCTTTTGGAGTTGTACAAACATTTATTGCGCGTGTTGGGGTGCAAAAAATTATTTTCATATATATAATATAAATTGTTGCGCATCTTTTGCTATTGTCCTTATTAACGAAAGTACTGATCAAACGAATTTTGGAAATGGTTTATATGCATAGAGCCGGTGATCAATTTTAAAACCTATCGAGCGAACGGTAAGGGATTTTTTTACCGCACGAGTAATTGTTATAAAGCTTGTGTATTTGAAAGTTTTATAAAAGTTTAAATTGACATATTAGCTGAAAACCTTGAACTCATTAGGCCTATATATTTAAACCCCTGTCGTGAAAGGAGTTGTGACTAAGGAACTAAGGAGTCCTTGGGAATTGATGTGTCAGATGATCCGACTCGTGGTCAGCTTTGGAAATTTTAGATTTTGGTTTATGAAGCGGTTCACGCATGATTAGTGGAGGTAATAGATTCATGTCTTCCCAGTTATCTAAGGGGTGATCTTTGTGCTTTAGCAAACCTGCGAGATAAGGTCTTGTATGATTCTAGGTATGGTTGGATTGGATTTGTCGGGTCGATGGACCGTTAGACATCATGTTATACATGGCTAGTATATCGTCTTGATGGGCTTGCATGAACAAGGGAAATATTGTGGTCCATTGGTTAGAAATGTAAGATTGGGGATCTTAGTACCCTGTTAGGTGTCAACTTTACCGCGAAAATACTTCGGGAATGAAATAACGGGCGGGATGTCCATGTTTTTAGCACTACCATTTGGTTTAAACGTCAACTTGCCCTTTTGAAGTCAACAAATCGTTGGAAGGTTTGGAAGTATCCCCGTTGGGTCAAGAGAATATTGACCTTTTGGTGGTGGAATTTAAAAGAAGGTTAGATGTTGGTGATTAAGTATCGAGGTGTATAGGTTCCCCGTTGTGGTAAAGATCTTAGTAAGGGAATGTTTTGAGGTTGAGAGTAGATCGGGTTGAGTGATAGCCAGATCTTCATTAGCCAGCTACATAGAGAGCGTATTGGTACGCCTCGAAAGGACGACGTTATCAATATCAAGAACCGATCATTAAGAATGTTGGGAATTCTTTGGAGGTCGATGTCAAACTTTGGTTTGGGTCCAGAAGTATGTTGGGTTGAGGTGAATTTGTTGGATCAAATAATTGTATTCAAGATTAAATTAAATAAGGGGTCTAGTTTGTAATAGTGTTTAATACTCTAGGGCGTATTTTAGCTAATATTCAATATTAAGTAGGTCATGTTGACCTAAGTATAAATAGTTTTATTTTATTAGTTTTAGGGTTAATGAACAATATTGGTGATTAGAGAGTAGTCGTATTCTCTCTGTATTCTACACGAGGTATCTGTATTCACCAAGAACACACACACATATTCATTGATTAATCAAGAGATCTGTGGTATGTTAATATGATCTTTTTATCTCTTATTCTTTATTGTGTTGTGATTGTTTATCAACTATTATCTAGGTTTAACAGAATTGGCCGGTGTGAAGTGGAGGGCAAAAACTACTCTTAAAGTAGTAAGTGTTACCCAAGGTTGGGAGACAACCGTAGTCTTGTGAGTAAAGACTACCTTAGTGAGTTAAGTGTTCACTCGGATATAAGTGTAACGTGCCCAAGCGGACGGCTGTCTTGGGTATCGGCATTAGGATTATGGTAGTGGTTCTGGAATATGGATTAAGGACAATATATCATGCGGGCAACGTTTGGTTGAAATCTAGATTTCGAGGACAAAATCTCTTCTAAGGTTGGGAGGATTGTAACACCCGTAATTTTCAGTAAGTATAGGGGCACCCAGGTGTTTTTGTACCTTGTGTTCGGTGGGATTCATGTTGGGAAAACACTATTAAAAGTTCCAAAGAGTGTCGAGGGCCTTAGTGTCGAAAAAGATCGGATTTTCGAGGTTTGGGGTGTCTGGGCGAAAATGACAGCGAGAGTGCCACAGGTCACAATCGCGAGTCACTCTCGCGGAGGGCTTATTGCCCGCGGTACACTCTCCGCGAGAGTTCCAGCGAAAGTGACATATGTCACTTTCGCGGGGCACTATCGCCATTGGCCCCTGGTTGCTTTAAATCCCGAATTTTCAGCCTTTTTCATTTGTTATCTTCACCCACTTCACTCTTCTCTCCCAAGAATCAAACCCTCACCCTCACCCTAAAAGTTAGATTTTGGAGCCTCTAGAGTGCTTTCCCGTGTGTTGTAAAGAGATTCTTCACAATCAAAGTGCGGATTTAGAAGTAAGGGCGTGAAACTCTTCATTTCATCCCATTTCAAGAAATTCCAAGTTTCTAGGGTTTCATCAACCTATCTCCCATCTTTTGAAGAAATTGAGTTTGATGTCATTATAGTAACCCTAAAGGTGTATTGTTGGTGGATACAAGTGGTAAATAAGGTAAGCTTCCCTTCTCTTCATTCTTGGAAACTAGGGTTTTGATATAAGTTGGGATCTTTAGGTAAAAATGTTTGGGAAATGATTCTAATAGATTGAATATGGATATTTATGTTTGGTCACTTGTGGATCTAGGTTTTTGGAAGATTTGGCTTGTGGATTCAAGTTTCTTCAAAGGAGCTCAAAGTGGGGTAAAACCTAGATTTAGCCTAAATCTAGCGAGGTGAGTTCAAGTTTATTTGTGAAAACAGTGTACATGCCAAAATGTTTATTTTAAAATGTTTGTGTTTTACCTCAAAATGTTAACTGCTGATAAGTTTGGTTATTTTGGAAGTATTTAACTTTATAAACTTATATAACACACATCTTTGGGATTTTCGTCATTTTGATACATAAATCATTTTAATATGTTTCTTTGATGATTACTACGTAATTGGTTGTCGTTTTAAGTAATTGTCCTTTTGGTGCATCTGATTTCATAAACCGTTTCGAAAATGCATATCATCGTATTATGAGTCATTTTAGAAAAATAAGGGATTGAGTCCTTTAGGAAGACGCTTTGTTTCAACCAATGAGGAGGTTTGGGTTAATCACACTTTTGGTCTTTGTGTTTGCATAACCATTGGTTAAAAATGTTTTATTGTTTACACCGACATTTATTGTACGATAAAGCGATTTTCTATTGAGCTTTGGCTCGGTTTGACTAAAATGAGTCTTGAGGACATTTGTCCTGATTAATAACCGTTGTGGGTTTTGAATGTGATGGCGCATATTTCGTGTCATTTGAGAGTTACATGTTTTGGGAGCTTTGGTCTTTCAATTGGAGTCATGTAACGTTAGACAGTGTTGTAATGGATCCATAGGCACGTAAGTCTGTCTGTTTTGTAAGGCCTGAGACTTTGTGATAGCGAGTAGGCAATAGGTGGCGCGATGCTGCTGAGTTGAAACTCGTGTAGACTGGATAGGCATCCGTGTCCATAAGTCCTCGGGGTGGAACTCGACGGAGTATGGCGAGAGGCATAAATGGGCTGAGGATTGTGATGTCTAGCATGGCATGGGAATTAGGTCCGGGATACGTGGTGAAATCCAATAACATCACGGATGACCCCTTTTACGTGTTCTCGTCACCCAAGATGGAAACGGGTCTCCCTCGTCGTTGTCCATTAACGCTTTAAATATTAACGTCATACTCTATTATCGTTGGTTGTGTGGTCGGCGGTAAATGATGGCCTTAATATTGGGTTTCCCCCACGTATATTAAGGTTTGAATGAAATACGTCATCTCCACGTTTCGGTATTTGATTTCGTCCATTTTATGGTCGTCTGAGTTTTGGGTCTAATGTCCATGTTTACGGCGATATTTATTTATAAAGATTTTCATCTATGGTTTAAGAGTGGTGTATCATGTTCCACCCGTGTTGGGTATTTCGAGATATAACATTTTAACCGCGTTTTGTAAGATTGGGAGTTCTCTCCCTCTATTCTCATTCCGAGCAAGTTTTGGGTTAAATCTAAGTTTACGAAAGAACGTTTTATATCGGGATTTTAGATCTTTAAACATTTTGGTTTGGTTAACGATTATATTGGTGCCTCTTTCGTTTAAAATGTATAATTATTAGTAAACGAGTCGTTTTCATGATTGAAGCATATCATTTTGAAAGATTATGAATTTAAATTGCATTCTCCCTTTATAACGATTCATTTGTAAACCTTGAAAACTTTTGAGCTCACTAGGCGTTAAGCCTAACCTTTTTATTTGTCGGCATGTGCATCAGGTTCCAGTTGGGGTTTGGTTCTAGCAGCTATGAAGAGTTGATGCTTAGCCTTGTTGTCGGTCCACAATGTTTATCAAGTTCTTATCAAAACAACACTTAAACGATTACCAACCTATATTGATTAATAACAATGGTTACAAGGTTTGATCTTTTCAAGCTCTCGTTGTGTGTTCTCTCTGTATTACACCTTTTGTGTGTGTTTTTGGATATGTGTTATTTTCTTAGAGTTAGAGAGAGTTGTTGAGATGAGATCAGATATTAGATCTAGCTTCTAAGACACACTTCCTATCAACCACTTGCAATAAACTATAATAAACTAACTTTAACTAATATAATATCTAACATTTAGATATTATATATCTAACTAATAACTAATAAAACATTAGATATTTAGTTATGCTAAATATCTAATTACATCAAATACAAATAAACAATAAACATTAATTACTTTGACATTTTATTACAAACGACATTAGACATTTTATTACAAACGACATTAGACTTTATATCGAGACTTTACAAACTGACATTTTTTGGTCTTCGGTAGTCTCTGGCAAAGTTACCTATTTTGCCACAGTCGTAGCACGTTGGTGGTTCTGACTGACTGGATTCTTCAGCTTTAAACTTTCTCTCTTCCGGTTTCCTCTCCTCTATTCTCTTTCCTTCAGCATGATACCTTCTCTCTTCAGGCTTCTTGTCCTCTATTCTCTTTACTTTAGACTTCTTTCCTTCATATCTACTTCCTTCAACCCTTTCCTTATGGACATAATTGTTAGGACCAGAAGAATACCTCTGACTGTTTGAACTTGGCTTCTTGTAGAACTTTTTCTGAAAAGCATTTGTCAGCATCAGCATTGCTTGCTTCAGTTGTTCATTTTCATCCGAGTCAGAGTCTGCATCAGCTTCAATTTCTTCTGATCATACACAATTGTCTTGTTCTTCTTCTTCTTGACAACAAGAGCAACTGTGTCTTCAACTGTCTTCACTTCCTTCCTCTTCTCATCTAGAATTTCATCCACCTCTTCTTCATTTTGTTTGAGGGTTTCATACACCTCATGAAGTGGAATCTCATTCAGATCCTTGATCTGCTTCATCTGTCTGGCAAATCTCTTCCATTAAGGCTGGAGAATGCTGAGGAATTTGACGTTCAGCTCTATTTGAGATTTGATGACCTTGTTCTTGCTTAGTTCGTTTAGCAAGGTCACGAATCTGTCATAAGTTCCTTCTAGAGACTCTCCACTTCTGCCTTTAAATTCTTCATAACTGTTTAGGCAGTTGGAAAGTTTGAGCTGATTCCTAACCTTTGAACCCAACATCATCTTCTCTAGTTGATCCCACATCTGTTTTCCCGAGGCCTTGTAGCTGTCAATCTTTACATAGATTTCGTTTGGAATTCCTTGTAGAATGTATGACTTAGCTAATCTGTCGCCTTTCGCTCTTTTTAGGTCATCACCTCCTAGTTCATGATACTTAAGTTCATATTCTGTTTTCACAGTTCCTTCCATACGAGTCTCATAAGTTGGTGCCATAATACCCTCTTCTAACGATTTCCTGATGAATTCACCCAAATCTTGTCTTTCAATAAAGTTCAGGAACCGATCTTTCCACTATTCGTATTCTCCTCTAAAGAGAACTGGTGGTTTGGTGTCAGTTCCAATTGCAAGGGTTTCTCTGGATGTCATTTTGAATAAAAAGATTCAAGTCTTGATTTGGCACAAAGAGAGGTTTGCGCGAGAGGTTGCTGGCGCAAAGTGTGGTTTGCGTGGCGAGTGGGTTGCGCAAACTAAGGTTTGCGTGACTAGAGGGTTGCGCAAACTGAGGTTTGCGTGAAGAGTGAGTAGCGCAAACTGAAGTTTGTGTTTCAAGTTGATCGCACGAAGTGAAGCTTTGCGTTTCAAGAGGTTGGCGCAAACGTGACTTGAGCTTTTCGTGAAGAGTTGATCATGCGAACTGAGGTTTGCGTGATGTGTTGGTAGCGAGAGTTGAGGTTTGCGTTTGCTTGTTGTTGCGAGAAGTGAGGTTCGCGTTTCAAGTGAGTCGCGAAAACTGATGTTCGCGTGAGCCGTTAGTCGCAAGAAGTGAGCTTTGCGTGAGCTTTGAGTTGCGCAAAGTAGAGTTTGCGTGATACGTTGGTTGCGCAAAGTGGGCTTTGCGTTTTACGAGGGTTGCGCAAAGTAGACTTTGCGTGTTCAGTTGATTGCGCAAAGTGTGTCACACAAAGTGAAGTTTGCATGAGTTCTTCCCTGTGTTTGCGCTAGTTCGTCCTGTACTTCGAAAATCAACTAAAACTTGTATCTTCGTCGATTAGCAGTACCAAACTCTACCAATATGACTAAAAACACTTCTAGAATAGTTTGTTACCACTCGATCTCGATAAAACTCGCTTTTTGAAAAGAAAATCGATGGCACAGTAACTTTTTCAACGTTAACTCAGACAACAAAATCACTAATTTGGAACTCGATTTAAGCTCTAAACTGAAATCAAACTATAACAACTCGATCTAGCACCCTAATCAATCACAACCTGATCGATTTTCACACCTAAAACACTCAAAATCTCGAAAATGATTTTGAAAATATGAACACAGAGTCATTTTTCTTAAAACTTGATTTGAATCTCTTATCAGGCTCTGATACCAATTGTCGGTCCATAATGTTTATCAAGTTCTTATCAAAACAACACTTAAACGATTACCAACCTGTATTGATTAATAACAATGGTTACAAGGTTTGATCTTTTCAAGCTCTCGTTGTGTGTTCTCTCTGTATTACACCTTTTGTGTGTGATCTTGGATATGTGTTATTTTCTTAGAGTTAGAGAGAGTTGTTGAGATGAGATCAGATATTAGATCTAGCTTCTAAGACACACTTCCTATCAACCACTTGCAATAAACTATAATAAACTAACTTTAACTAATATAATATCTAACATTTAGATATTATATATCTAACTAATAACTAATAAAACATTAGATATCTAGTTATGCTAAATATCTAATTACATCAAATACAAATAAACAATAAACATTAATTACTTTGACATTTTATTACAAACGACATTAGACTTTATATCGAGAGTCGACTTTCCGGCATTAGCTTCAGATTGGATCTTCAGATTGGATGATTTTGAATCCAATAGATATGTGATCTAACACTTGTGCCAGTGTAAGTTGTTGGTGAAGTCTTCCGCAGTTTGGAGATAGTTACTATTATTGGGTTTTAGTAGCACCCATCCTTATTGAGGTTAAATAATAAATTGTGATTGGAGATGTATCATTTATCGATGTATTTAGAAAATTTAAATTAGTTGTTATTTCCAGAGTTGAGGGTGTTACAGTTCACATATGAATGATTGAGGTATTAGATTTATATATTCTCTCAGTTATTTAAGTGGTGATCTTTTTGTTTCGGTAAATCTTCAGGTTAAAGCATTGTATGGTTGCTTGTACATGGATGGACTTGAATCGATGGGTTGTCCGTTCGACATCATGTATGTGTTTAGTGGTGTGCCATCTTGGTGAGTCTTCGTGAATAAAACACTGAGGGCATGGATTGAAGGTTGCAGGTTGGGGAATTATGAGATAAAATCTGCCATCATGGTGGTTTCCCTCATGAATCTTACATCTTCGTGACTCCAATCTCACGGCTCCACGTTGCCTTGTGGTTGTGAGTTATGTGCACTTGGGTTGGATCGTTCAAGGCTCGTATACTCTTGATGTGAAGATGAAGATGGGTCAAAGATTTGAAGTTGATGTTCTGGGTTTCAATATCTAAACTGTTGATGTTGAAGTTCTTGAAGATATAGAATTGGGATGAGGAGAGAAAACCCAAATCAAGAAATAAAGAAATAAGTAAATAAAACAATAAATCATAAATAAAACCTCATTTTCAATGTTTTTTTCTTTGGTGACCAATTTTTTTCTCTGGTGTTGTGCGGCCGAAATGTGAAGGTAGAGAGGTTTAAGAAAAAAGGTTTTATGATTTGTTGAATGGGGATGAAGATGAAAGAGGGTAAAGGGGGAAGGGGGAAGAAAAAGGTGAATAAAGGGCTAAATGTAAAAAACCATATTTTATGGCTGACCCAATAAGTCATCGGTTGAGCGAATAACCCACTACCGAACAACTATTTATGGTTGAGAGAATATGCCATATAGGCTATACATCCCATTAAGCCACAACCGAACAAGCCCTAAGCCAAGGTGTGTTACCATTGTAGGAGGCCAGGACACATGTCTCAATATTGCAAAGCTAATAGAAGAGAACAACTATGTTTTATCTGTGAGTCACCCAACCATATACAAGCAAATTGCCCTTAGTACAAAAATGAGTATGCCATAGGACAAGGTGGAAGTCGAAATGGTAAGGGGGAGGAAAAGCATCTGAAGCATCTAAGTCCAAAGGAAAAGTTTTCTACATGATAACAACATAAGCTGAGAAGACACCAGACGTGGTGACAAGTACATTTTTGGTCAACTCTGTGCATGTTAGAGTATTGTTTGGTTCTAGTGCAAACCGTTATTTTGTATATACTACATTATCTGGTCACTTGCATAAAGTGCCAAATCCTACCGACTCCTCCGGGAATTGCGTTATTAGAGCCGAGCCAGGAATGGCTGTTAGTGGACACCCACCTTCACCAGTTAGAGAGGCCCTCTTTAATACATTAAGAAAAAATGTTCGTAGGGCCAGAAAGACTCAGTCATAGGAAGTTAGACCACTTACCCACCGGTGAAAACCGTCTTGACCGACCCAGAGTAAACAACAAGCTCGACCTTAGAAGTAAAAACTGTCGATGATAGTTGAGTGATGATTAGAGAAGAGTATGATGACCGCATTATTCAGATAGACGGTTGTTTGATTCCATTAAAACTACTTCCCATGACCCTTGGGAAATTTGATATAATTATTGGAATGGACTGGTTAGCCTAAAACCAGACAAGAATTATATGCAACAAAAAGATAATTCAGAATGGATTACTTGATAGTTGAACCATAGTTATATATAGAGGTAGAAGGAATAGGAAATACAACATGATCTCTTTGGCAAAAGCAAGACGGTGTGTAAGAAAGGGGTGTCGGAGTTATTTGGCATATGTGATAGATGCTAAGAAAGAGAAAAAGAGTATGAAATACATTTTCGTTGTTAGAGAGTTTCCCAAAGTCTTTCTGGATAACCTGACAAGTCTATCACCGGAGAGGCAGGTAGAGTTGCAAATTGATCTAGTACCTGGAGCAACACTTATTGCTCAAACACCCTACAGTCTAGCACCATCATATTAGAAGGACCTAGATGTCTCAATTGCAAGAATTGTTAGACAAGGGTTTTATACTCCCTAGCACCTCACCCTGGGGAGTGCCTGTGTTATTCATTAATAAAAAGGATGGCACGATCTGAAGGTGCATCAAATATCGTGAGCTTAACAAAGTTACGATAAAGAATATGTACTCTCTTCCAAGAATTGATGATATTTTCGATCAACTTCAAGGTGTCAGTTATTTCTCTAAGAACGATCTACGATCGGGTTACCATCAACTAAAGGTTCGGGCGGAGGATGTGCCTAAAATGACTTTTAGGACTATGTATGGGCATTATGAATTCCTGGTAATGCCATTTGGATGACAAATGCACCCGCAACCTCCTGATGAATAGGGTATGCAAGCCCTACCTAGATAAGTTCGTCATTGTTTTCATTGTCGATATTTTGATCTATTCACGAATCGAAAAGGAGCATGAGCAACATTTTTGGGCAGTTTTTAGCTTTGTTGAGACAAGAAGAGGCATTTAGAGTCTTGAATGAAAAGTTGAGCATCGAACCAATATAGACTTCAATAGAAGGAACCGAAGGGCTTGTGGTTTACAATGATGCTTCCAAGCTAGGAGTTGGTTTTGTGTTAATGCGACAAGGAAAATTTATTGCCTATGCCTTTCATCAATTGAAGGAACGTGAGAAACGATATCTAACCCATGACTTGGAATTGACAGTTGTAGTGTTTGCATTGAAAATTTGGAGGCACAACTTATATGGGGGGAAGTGCCAAATTTATACGGATCACAAGAGCCTAAAGTACTTGTTCGACCAGAATGAACTGAACATGAGACAACAAAGCTGGATGGAGTTGCTGAAAGATTATGACTGTGAAATTTTGTATCATCCCGAGAAGGAAAATGTGATGGCTGACGCATTAAGCCACAAAACAAGGAGGGATGGAGTGAGGAATAAAGAAATTCGGATTGAGGTGACTCTTAGTTGGACTAATGAACTCAAGAATTTTCAAGAAGAAACTCTAGCAGAAGAGAACTTGAAGGGTGAGAGAATGGTGGGTATTGTTCCGTTTATTGAAGTTAATAATCAAGGGTTAAAGTACTACAAGGGCATAATTTGGATTCCTCACTTAGGCAACTTTCGTAACCAAGTGTTAGATGAAGCCCATAAATCTCGGTATTCTATTCACATGGATAACAATAAAATGTATCAAGAACTTCGTTAGTCTTACTGGTGACCAGAGATGAAGAAAGAAGTAGCCCATTATGTCCAAAGGTGCTTGATGTGTCTACAAATTAAAGTTGAACGTCAACGACCGTATGGTAAGTTGCAACCCTTAATTCCAATGTGGAAGTGGGACGACATCACAATGGATTTTCGGACAAAGTTGGCAAGAACACCAAAGGGTTATGATGCTATGTGGGTCATCGTTTAAAGATTCACCAAGTCAACACATTTTTTGCCAATTAAAGAAATGTACTAAATGGAAAAACTAACTAAGCTCTATATAAACGAGATTATGACTTAACATGGTGTTCCATTATCAATAGTCTCTTATAGAAACAGTCAGTTTATCTCTACATTTTGTCAACGCTTTCAAAGAGAATTGGGGTCATAAGTAAAACTAGTACAACCTATCACCCACAAATAGATGGTCAAAGCGAGAGGACCATTCAAACTCTAGAAGATATGTTGTGGGCATGTGCTATAGATTTTTTGCGGAAAGTCATCTCTCGTTGATAGAATTTTCCTATAACGATAGTTATCATGCTAGAATCCAAGTCGCACCGTATGAAGCTTTGTATAGAAGGAAGTGTCAAATGTCATTGTGTTGGAATGACGTGGGCGAAAAACAATTGGTTGGCCCTGAAATAGTGTAGACTACAGATAAGATAAATCACATAATGGAAAGGTTGAAGATAGCTCACGACAGATAGAAAAATTATACCGATAAAACACGAAAACCAATAAAATTTCAAGTTGAGAAAAAAGTTATGTTTAAGATCTCACCCTAGAAAGGGGTGGTCCGTTTTGGAAAGTGAGGGAAGCTAAGACCTCGTTACATTGGTCCTTAAAAAATAACCGAAAAAGTAGGTGAGGTTGCCTATAAGTTGGAGCTCCCTAAGGAATTTCAAGGCATCCATAACATATTCCACGTATCTAATCTAAGGAAGGGTTTTGCTGATGAAAGTGCCGAGGTAACTCATATGATATAATGGTGGATAAAACTTGAGCTATATTGAGGAACCAGAAGCTATCGTTGATAGAAAAGTAAGGAACTAAGAAACAAAGAGCTTGTGCTTGTGAAAGTTCAATGGAGACATCATAGAGGGCCGAAAACAACTTGCGAACTGTAACACCCTCAAATTTAGAAAGAGCAACTAATTTAAAATTTCATTATTACATCAAATAAAGGATAAAATCCCTCTCTACAAATCAATACCTGGAAATGCCTCAAGATAAATCCTACATTCAACCTCAACAATTACTAACTTTAAGTCTTATACAAAGACCAAATGAATAGGTTGTGTGTTACTAAACCCAATACCAGTTGCTATTCGCAAAGTGCGGAAGGCTTTATCCAATAGCTACTCTCTTCTCGTGCATATAACTCGCACTTAACTCTTCACAGTGTCGCTAGTACCATTCCCCAACTGGAACCTGATGCACATGCCGACAAATAAAAAGGTTAGGCTAACGCCTAGTGAGTTCAAGAGTTTTCATCATAATTATATAAATCGTTAAAAGGAACGAGTGCAACTTAACATGATTTCCAAAATAATTAACTTTAAATATGAAAACGACCCGTTTTCTAATAGCGTGCAATTTAGGTGATGGAAACACCAATATAAACGTTTTCCATCACATGCAATTTTAAAGACAAAAACTCCAATATAAAACATTCATTCGTAAAGTAAACTCAACCTAAAACGTGAATAGTAAATGAATTCCCAAATTATGAAAAACGTGGACAAAACTTTATATCCCGAAACATCCAAACACGGACGAGGTATAATACTCAACTCATAAATCATAGATAACAATCTATATATATAAAACGCCATCGAAAACATGGATAATAAAATTAAATACCCAAACAACACCTTTCGGTGATGGGGGAGACCCGCTTCTATTGTACGTGGCGGAACACAAAGTTAAGCCACATATCTATGTTATCGAACTACACCTCAGATCATGACTTTATTGTCTGCTTTAATAAGCTACACCTCAAGTCGGACTTTATTACCTGTTAGTTAAGCTACACCTTAAGTTCCCAATGACGCCGTATCCTTTATTTCCTGCTTTGCCAAGCTACACATCAAGGATACACAGTCTTATTGCCTGTTTATTTTCTAGTAAGTTACAACCTCAAGGTTCCCAATAGACTTTTAGTGCATATTTACTAGCATTCAAGATAGGAGTCTCAAACTCTTTACTTGATGACCCCAAGATGTTTACCCCTCGTGCACAAAAGTTAGAGCATCTAAACCACAAAACCCATGGTCCCAGAGTACAACCCATAAAGGTTCATCTCCACAAAAACCGGGATAACAACAATGCCAACACGACATATTTCCCAAAGTGAGAATATCAAGACTCCTCACTATTAAATATAACTGGCTTACATGTCTATGGATCCAATGCATTACAGTCTAAAATACATGACTCCAAATGAATGGAACACGCACTCAAAACATGTATTCTCCAAATAAAGTGCAATAAATGCAACTCATATCCAAAGCTCCACATTAAGCTATTAAAACCGGATAAATGTCCCCAAGACCCGATAAAAACAAAAACCGAGCCTTAAGTTCAACCAATCAAATGACCATATGTTAAAAGCCATAGTGTGTGATAAAATGTAAACAACTTATGTTTGTGCAACCACATACTTTAAACTCATGAATAACCCAAAACACAACATTGGGTTGGGATGAACCCTTTTTCCAAAGGAACTCACACCATTTACACTTTCAAAACGTCCCATAACACAATCTATGTTTATTTCCAAAACATACGTTAACATTGCATTTCTACCAATTACTCTCCATATATAAGATAAATCATCAAAACACATTCATTTATGATTTATTTGTCAAAGTGTCCAAAAATCCCAAATATAGTGTTTCACAACGTTTATAAAATCTTATTAGTTTAAATAGAAAACCTCATCAAGGATTTCAACATTTGATAATAATCATGTAAAACACATAAATACTCTAAAATGGACATTTTTGGCATGTACAACGTTTTCACAAATCAACTTGAACTCACCTTGCTAGATTTAGGCTAAATCTAGATTTTACCCCATAATGAGCTCCTTGAATAAACTTGAATCCATAAGCAATTCCTCAAAACCCTAGATTCACAAGTTTTCCAAAAATAAATACACATATCCAAACACTTAGAATCATTCCCTAAACATCTTATATAAAAATCTCCATTTTCACCAAAACCCTAGTTTTGACCTAACTTCCCCGAAATTCTCCAAGCCGAAATTTGAGAAACATAAACACTAGGAAGTCATCCGTGGAGAATTTATAACTCATAATAAAGTTTAGAAACTGAGGATGAACTCACCACTTAGGTTTTGATGAAAACCTAGAAAACCCTAAATTTCTTGAAGATGGAGGTGATGATGATGAGCTCTTGATCTTTGCTTCCAGTACACCACTAAATACTCTAGTATCTTCACAAAAATAACAATCTATTCTTGAAAAGCTCTCAAGAACGAGACCATAGCAAAAAGAATCATCAAAATCGGAGTTGAAATGAGGGAGATATGACCAAATGAAGGAAGAGGCTCAAAATCGGATTTTATGCACTGCACCCGCCCGCGAGAGTGACATGCGAAAGTGGCAGTGTCACTTTCGCCTAAGATGTACCATGGGCTCCTTTTTCTCTGCGAAAGTGATCGGCTAAAGTGTCAGTGTCACTTTCGCATGGCACTTTCGCCCAAAAGGTACCGAAAGCCCTTTTTTGCCCGTTTTCGACTGCTTCTCACCTGTTTTCCCGGTCGTTCCTCGACCATTTTCCCGGTCGTTCTCCGGCCATTTTCTCAGCCATTCATTGTCCATTTTACTGGTCGTTCACTGACCCTTTTATCGGTACATTTGATTATATTATGCCAGTTATCGTGCCATTGCTATAACTTCCTAACACATTCGTTGGGACGACCAAACACTCGGTAACGCTGGTGCTATTATGACATATTGCATAACCACATGGCACTATAGCTGAGACGACCATACTCTTAGTACTATTGGTGCTATTGTGACAAGTGTCATAACCACATGGTACTATAGCCATACTTCATATTTGGTTCTTCCTTTACCGATTCACCCAGTTCAACACTTTTCCTCAATTGGGATAAAAATTAGGATGTTACAATCTCCCCGCAAGAGTGACCCGCGGTCATCGCCCGCTCCTCACCATTATCGGTATAGAGGCCGTGAGAGTGCCCCGCGAGAGTGACGTTCTATCACAATCGCGGGCACAGTCGCCTGCTTCTCTCCACTCTCAGTACAGGGGTCGCGAGTATGCCCCACGAGAGTGACGCTCTGTCATAATCCCGGGCACAGTCGCCCAGGACGTACCGAGATCCAATTTTCTGACTTTTCGCCTCGAAGAGTTTCCGATACAAAATTCTAACTTCACAAGAAGTTTATAATTAAGGGTTTCGATTACGTATTAATAAGAAATGAGCAAGATAAAGGTTTACCGAAAAATACGGGTGTTACAGGAACACGAGAAGGAGATGAGATTGAAGTACCTTCATCTATTTTGCATAGGGTAAATTTCGAGGACGAAATTTTGTTAAGGGAGAAGTTTGTGATAACAAAAAAATTGATAATTGTCAATCTACATGGACTTGTTGTGTAAATGCAAAGAAAGTAAAGGGTTTAGACCTAAAATTGTAATGTAATTCAATGTTCATGAAACCCAATGGTTGTGAAACTTTATGTCATCAACCACGACTTTATAGATTCCTTTTCCAACCTATTGATGACTTAGTATAAAATGGGTTTTGGAGTTTGGAGTTTGGAGCCTCATGTAAAATTTGACCAATAAGGAAATATATTGTGAGCGAAGGCAACGACGTCGAAACGAGAGTTAACGGTGCTCTACATCGTAGCTAGCTCGACGTCAATCAGGGAGATGCTAGCCACTTCAAAGATTGGTTTGGGCTACGACTTGTACTGTGAGTTACACAAGATTTATTTTTTAAATGATTGTATGCTTTATTTATAATTACATACAAGCTTTTTTGGGATTTTCATGAGAATTTTTAATATGTTGTATATGCATAAAACATGCAATATTTTGATAATGTGTTATGAGTATTTGATTGGCAATTGGGGTGTACTACGGTATGAGTTTGTAACTAATAAGACAAGCATGCTTTGTGAATTTGACTAAGCGTAAGTGCAGACATGTTGTGTGAGTTCGCCAGGTAAAGTTGTGTAAGTAGACATCTCCCATAACGTCGTTAGCTTTGTGAATTATATTGTTTTTACCGTATGCATGACAAATTTATGATGCTTTGTAAAATCTATTTATTGATATTTATGTGCATTAAAACCGTGAATTCACTGAGCCCTAAGGCTCACCCAACTCCTTTTTCAAAATAATTATGTGACCAAGTCATTATAACACTCCGGAGTACTAGCAAGGGAAGAGAAGGCTTAGAACCTGATTATCGTGGAATAAAGGGCATGTCAGGAAGCGTTGTTCAAGATTTTTAGGTGATTGAGATTTAGACAAGTTTCCTTCAAATTTTTATTTATCTTGAAATGTTTCGTTGCGACAAACTAATTAGACCTTGCGATGTTTTAATTAATGGATGTTTTATTTATAAAAAAAATGCATGGTTCCTTACAAAAATAATTGAACTTTATTACATCATAAATATACTATCACATATCATTAGTATTATTTGGTTATAGTCGAGTACAATTTTTATAAAAACTGAATTTCAATATTTATATTACCATGATTGTCAAACCATATGTGTGTATTTATAGTTAAATTTTGGTGTATATTTTTTGATGAAACTCGAATTTGTACTTGTTTTATTGACCATATAGTTTTCTTAAATATTTTCAACTTCTTCGAATTCTCGAGTTAAACTTCCTTTCTAAAACATAGTTCTTATAGATATTTTCTAATAAGTAATTCATAGAATTAAGTTTAAACCACTACTACAAAAAAGGTTTTTTACACGGTTGTAAAGGACTTTTGACCGTGTAAAAGTCCACTGTGTAAGAAAGTGTGAGACCTTTTTACAACCTTTTTATACATTTTTTTTTAAAACCGTGTAAAAATAAGTGTGTAATAAAGTCATTTTTGTAGCAGTGAACTTTTTTAAATCAGATTTGAACCTACATACAAAAGCACATGTTAAACTATCGAATCATATTTAAAGTTAATGCCATGGGTCAAGATCGATCTCAAGCCTAGTTTTCGGAAGATAATGAAGACATAAATAGGTCATTTAGACTTTTTCGTAGGCCTAACAAAATTGGTATGGTTGGTGAGGAACAATGTGTCTTATCTAATTCTAATACCCATTCATGTCCCTCTCGAATCCCATTCAATTTTCAAGCTTTTATTTAATATAATAATAAATATATATGCACCACATTCAACATTGTCCCACTTTGGTTTATTTTTTGTATTTAATGTACCTTTTGTAACTTTAAATATTTGGGTGCCCATTACTTTATGTTAATCAAAACCCTTCATTTTTTCTTTCAATTATAACTCGATATATTTTGTTTCAAGAAAGCATATGGAAAGATAGTTAAGGTGGGGTTTGTTTTTTGAAAGATCTAAAGTCTAAAGTCTTATTTCACTTATGATTAATAAGAGGTGTGTTGAAGTCTGAAATCTGAATCTATAAGACTGTTTACTTTTTGTAACGTCTGGAGGCGTCTTGAGAGAAATAAGAGTATATGAAATGAGGCGGCGATAAGAGATTCTAAGAAGTTAGGTCACCACTTCTTATTTCATATGTATTTAAGAGCTATTAAGAGGTTCTGAAAACTGGAAAAAAAACAAACAATCTGAATATCAAAAGTTTTGAACGATTCAGATTTAAGAGTCATTAAGAGGTCTTTAAAAAAACATCCCCTAAGACAACTCGTCTAAGATTAATGAAAAATGGGAGTTTTGAGCTTATTTAAGTGGAGATAGGTTTGTAACAACTTGTCTTATATAGAGAGAGAACGAAATATGTTTCTTTTTAAGTACCAAATTGTGGCCTATCAATTTAACTATGGTTTTAGGTTGATTTATAAGTTGTTAAACTAGCCTATTGCTTTTGGTTTTGAGAAGTTAAAAAATGTTATCAAAGTTGATATATGTATCATCGAGATAGTGGTACAAACTCCATCAAGCATGATGAGCCCCTGAGAATGGTGTTTTGAACATATGGTGAATCCTACGTTGCTGATGAACAGGGCAGGGCTATCGTTGGGGGAGGGCAGGCCGGACACACATTCAGGGTCCACAAGAAATAGGGGCCCAAATTTTTTTATTGTATTGTAGAAGTTCAAAAAAGATTAGTAAATACTCCATTCGTCCCAAAATAAGTTTCCATATATTTATTTAGTTTGTCTCAAAATAAGTGTCAATTTTCAAAATTCGTACCAAAATAAGTGTCCATATATTTATTTTAGTTTGTCTCAAATTAAGTGTCAATTTTCAAAAGTAAGTATCTACTTCTCCATTCTACCTTAATTATGAGACGAATAAAATTTATCTCTCTATTATTTAAGGGTAAAACAATCATTTTGTTAACTAAAAAGTGTAATAATTGCACAATCTAAAAACTGTATGCATTTTTTATTGTAGATATTTATTTTGGGACGGGGAAGTAAAATAGACAAAATTATTCTGTGTATCTAATAGAACCCAAAAAGAATGTAGTACTAATTAGGGCCCAAACATGTTTAATTAATTACATAGAAAAATAAAATATGTAAAAAGTTAAATAGTCGTTCATTTTATAATATTGTTTATTGTTTCTATAAGATTTTTATCTTAGTATCAATCTAAAACTACTTGCCTAGGAAACCTTGATAAATTCTTCACAATTCATATTTGGCTGACTCTTTTGATTATTCCATCGGCATAAATTCTATTTTTGTATTAGAATATAGTAGATTTCTTGTTATTAACTAAGAAAATTTATAGCCGTTGGAAAAACTACCAACCTTATGAAACGTTTTAACTTATATCAATATTTAGGATTTCAAAGTTTTAATTTTTTTAATATAATTGACTTCTTATTTACCTAATATTGAGTGCATTATTTTAAGTACTCTCTTATCTCTAAAATAAGAACAAGATCTCAAGTTATAACTAACATGAGTTTTGATTCTAAGATTAATGGTTCATAAAAAGTTTATTTTAACCCTAAAATTTTAAAATGGTTATGGAAACTCAACCGGTTTATATTGGTTTACATAGAGTGTTGCTCACTTGCTCTAAATAGTCAACTTATCGAGGGATGGGTTTTACATATCATCTCGAGCCTATAAAATATTAGAAATAGACCTACTGATGAACCTGAAAGATGTTGAATATGCGTGATAAAAATGTCAAAAATTTAAGTGGACTAATAACATCCAATTTTTTTACACAAGTTTGACGTGATTAATGACATGGGTCAATAGCATAGAGTGAAATTTGGAAAGAATTTTGTTTTATAAAACGATAATTTAATTTCAATAAAGTATAGTTGAATCAGGGACGAACTCAATTTTTTTCAAAATTGGTGGAGTCATTTGATTAAGGGGGTGTTTGGGATTGCTTATTTGAAGTGTTTTTTAGCTTATTGCGATTTGGCACCGAAAATAAGCACTTTTAAGTGTTTGGATGGAGAAAAATGAAAAGAGCTTATAGCGGTAACAAACCGCTGAAAAACTGTTTTTGTTAAGTCATTTTATTCTAACTTATCAACTTATTTGAAAAGTGATTATTACTTTTTTGGTTATTTTGTATGTATAAGCAATCCCAAACACTTTTAAATAACAACTTATTAGCTTATTACGTTTGGGTCCCACAATAAGCTAATCCAAACACTTTTTTAAAAACTTCGGTTTAACACCACATAAGTTAATAAGCACTTTTCAAAATAAGCATAAGTTGTTTTAAATAAGCAATCCCAAACACCCCCTAAAAAAACAAATATAGGATATTTTTCACAAAATTATCATTGGTCTGATGGTTAGTTCATTGTTTTCCATATGTGAGTCATGTGTTCAATTCTTTTATTACAAATCTTTTTCAAAAACATAATAAATCTAAAATCAAAAGTTAAAAATTAAGAAAATGACACTAACAGAATTCGAGCTCAGGCCTGGGATGGAAGAAAAGTCTTGCAAACCAACTCTACCAATGAAAAGTTATGTTATTATTGTAGTTTCAAAATATATACGGTGACACACAACAAATTGATGTGATGACACTTTTCACGACCCTATATCTTTTTTACACTACGACGGAGGAATAAAACGGTGACACATGCCACCACAAAAGTGCCCCGGGTTCGTCCCTAAGTTGAACGAACCCTTATCAAAAGTTAAGCTTTGTAACAAAGAAAATGTTATATTTTCTTAAATTTCTTGTAAAAGCCTTATAATTAACCATTAAAAGTATTAAGTTGTTTTTCGGTATAAATAGTAGTTATCGTGAGAAAGTTAAGAAAAGATCTCCACCCTTGGATCAATCATAATTAAAGATCTATTGAAAATATATTTCTAAGCTAATTTCATAGGATACTTTATGACTTAATTTGAACCACTAGATCAATACTAATTAAAAATAATCAAAGATTCTAAATTACTTCTTACACTTTCTCATCTTAAATCTTATCGTGACATGATCGTTAGTTTGAAACTACATACCCCTAAATACGTGAAGAATAATTCCTCCACAAATTATTGAAGGAATTCACGTGACCCCAAGTAACATTCTGAGATAACCCAAAGTACATGCATGAATAATGTAAGATATAAATAACACTTCTTATTTCCAATTTCTTATTTTATTCATATTAATATATCAAATATAATAAAAAAGTATTAATAAAACAATTTAAAAGATTGTAAATATCTGTTTATATACATTAAACATGAATTTTAATTATTTTTTTTTAATTTATTCTGTTAAATCAGTTATCATTAAAATACAATAAAAACAAATTGGGTTCATATATATAAATAAATTTGAAATCGTGTTTTCTCGAAAATAAAAAACTCAAAAGGATGAGCGTCTAGAAACAACTTACGCAAATCTTGTGAAATTGACAATTTATGTCTACCATGTGCATTTGGAGATGACTCATACGAGTGTAACTCGCATTTCTTTAGGTATATCATACATGTGTTTTACCTAAGCTTGTTCTAAAACGTTATAAAAAATATTGAGTTTACAACACACTAAGGTCTTGTTTGTTTTTTTAATTTTAAGCTCTTAATTATTACTTATGTCTGATTCGTTCAGGAGTTTTATAATTCAGATTGTTTATTTTATTATTTTTTTAGAGCCTCTTATCTCTTAATAGGGTATGGACAAAAAAGTGGTAACTCTATCTCTTAAATCTCCACTTATTTTCGCCCAACACCATTCTTTCGATTTCAGCGTCGGTTTTAGCCTAGATGCACCTCGAATTTGCAAAAACGCAAAACATGAAAACTGTAGATCTGTGTTGACTTTTCAAAACATCTTGAATAACTTAAATCGGGACTTGTGTGTTTGAGATATGATTAAAACTCTACAGCCTCGCAAATCTGCCATCATCCATCTTTTGTTTATTTTTTTCGTTTCGTCCTTCGATCATCGATGCTCACTTCAATTAACGCATTTGAGTTGAATTTGGATCGATGGATAAAATAGATAATTATACATATTCAGATGTTTGTCAGTTTACAAAAACAAACAGCCTAATTGATTCAGATTTCAGTGTTCAGCACCAACTCTTAAAAATCAGAAGTGAAATCAGACTTCAGCAACTCTTAAAAACAAATGCCGCCTAAGAGTAATTAGGTTTATAAGATTAAATGATAAAAAAAAGACCATATTTAAAAGTAATACAATAAGTTTAGGAAACGTTTTTAAATGTTTTAACAAATTTTTTTGGAACATTTTAAAAAAAGTTGTATTAGCTATTTTATAAAACAATATTTGAAAAAGTAACCTATAAGAATATATATATATATATATATATATATATTATAGGACATTTATCAAAGTGTCATATAAATAGTTAATGCAAGATTTTATTTTTAAAATGACGTAAATACTTGTTAAAACATATAAAATCGTCATATAAACTTATTGTACCACTTTTATATATATGACGCTTTATTTTATCATCACAACTTAAAATCTTAAATCTTATAAAACAGTGACATTTAAATATATTTGATCACATAAAATTAAGGGGTTGTTTGCTTTAAAAAAAACCCTCTTAATGACTCTTAACTCTAAATCGTTCAGAACTTTTTACACACCACCTCTTTTTAATCATAACTAAAATAAGACTTCAAAATTTAGACCTCTTAAAAAACAAACGGCACCTAAGTCATATAAAGTAATATATTAGAAGACTTGGGAGACGTTTTACCACAATACCGGTAAATATCTTTACTATCGCTGACCTTATCTGACAACATTCTTAACCATCAAAAATGGATTATTGATAAGAAAAAAATTCCTTTACTTACCACATAATATTATCCATCTTTATCTATAAATCCGATTCTACTATAACGAATTTTGAGCAAATAATACCATAGCCAACACTCGATGACTTTGATAGATGCTTGTAATAAAATTGTCTACTTTTGGACGGAAAGCAAAAGGGGTTGGTGGATTTCCGCTTGTAATAAAATTGTTATACACCAAGAGGGATGAACCCAGAAACTTTTTCGTACGATTTTTATCGATGTGTCTTCATCTTTTTATCAAAGTTTAATATCGTCCAATGAACCCTCTATTTTACTCTCTATCTCTATTTTACTCTCAAAATCCTCTCCAATGAACTCTCTATTTTACCCTCTAAAATAGAGAATTGAATAGTAACTCTCTCTATATATAGAGTTACTATTCACTACTCTCTATTTTTTTTCTAAACTTTTGATAACTACAAAATGGTCTTTCAACTTTTTAGATTATTGCACTTTTATTTTATTTGTTGTCTAAAACCAATTTTAATAAACTAGAATTATATTTATCTTTAAGTTTTAAATTCAATTTAAATTTATCCAACTAAATTAAAAACTATAGGAAACTTTAACAATTTACAACATAACATATTTAATTAAAACACGCCATTAACACATATTTTAACATAAAAGCATTACAAATGATAAAAATAAAAGTACATAACGACGACCGTAATAAAAACATACATAAGCGGGAAATGGTTTTTTAAAACATTGATACTAATTAATAATCGGGTAGAACGGATCCAGATCCTCCAAGATCATTAAAATATTCTCCAAACGGCGTAGATGCATGAGGAGCTTGTTGATATTGTTGTTGTTCAATCCTCTTCTGTAGAATGTGTGCTTGTTCGGCTTGAACATATGCTCGTATATTGGGATCTTGTATTGCATTCAAGTCCTGAAAGAATATTTTGTTTTCCTCCTTGTGAGTTATTGCATCAACGTAACTTTGCCTCTGCTCAGATGTCTTTTTTAATTGCTCTAAAAGTTGTCTATTATATAATTAGAAGTACAATATAGTTCTCTTACAAACAAGACTATTCAATGACAAACAAGAGTACTCAATGACATATTCTTTTAACTAAATGACAAACATAGACAATATTGTCTCTCATTTTATTTATATACATACATGTACTTACAAACTTCAACTACAAAAACCTAGCAAATACTTGTTTCAAATGAATTCATCATCTTCTTCTTCAGATGATGACAACTTCTTAATGATAGATAATATTGAAGAAGCAATATGTCATTTTGTTACCAACAACAACTTGATGATGCAATACGTTATCGATCAACAAAATAACCAAGTGATCCATGGAGGCTCAGTACCCGGACGTTGTTTCATTCCCCGTGATCGAAAAAGTGCACATTGGAGATTATTCAACGTTTACTTTTCAGATATCCCTCTATATAATGATGTCATGTTTCGTCGAAGATATTGAATGTCTCGATCATTGTTCCTTCGCGTTGTTGATGAAGTTGCTTCTCATGATAAGTACTTTACACACCGCATAAATCGTTTTAGGAGACTCGGATTATCGCCTCTTCAAAAAGTAACAGTCGTGATCCGGATGCTTGCATATGGTCAACCAGCAGATGCCACTGATGAATATGTTAAAATAGGTGAATCAACAACAATTGAAAGTCTAAACAGATTTTGTCGAGCTATAGTGGAAATATTTTCAAAACAATATTTGAAATCACCAACTTCAAATGATGTTGCAAGACTTCTCTATGTCAATGAAAAGAGAGGTTTTCCAGGAATGTTGGGAAGTTTAGATTGTATGCACTGGAAATGGAAAAACTGTCCAACGGGTGGGTTGGACAATTTACGGGTCGTAGTGGATCACCATCAATTATTCTAAAAGCAGTAGCAGATTATGATCTTTGGATACAAGGGCGGAGACAGGAATTTTGTTAAGGGTGGTCCTCATTAATAAAACATAAAATAAATATAAAATAACATTATATTGATAGCAACGTTCAGTCAAAAAAACACATGTATATATATATATATATATATATACCAAAAGTAGTGCACTAAACTTACCGATTCAACAATGACCCCGACGAGTTTTCATTTTCTGGAACATATCAATGATATCTTCATTCTCATCGTCCGCAAACACATCTTTTTCAATATACGCTACCAAGTTATCGTTCATCCATTGATCTTCCATTCTATTGCGCAACCTGTTTTTTACAATATGCATAGCAGAAAATGCCCCCTCAACCGTTGCAGTTGCAACCGGTAATGTCAATGACAACTTTATAAGCAAGTAAACCAACGGGAACACCTTATCTCTTTTTGTTTCAACCATTTTCCGTGCAAGATCACCAATTCCTTTTAGATTTGAAAAATCTGATGAAGTCTTCATATCAAGAATATAGATTTCAAGTTGATCTTCAAGTATCATAATCTCCATCTCAGAATAATCATTTGGATAGAAATGGGTAAGACGAATCAAATTTCTTTTATCAAAAGCTAAAAAAGAGTTGCTTGGATTGAGACATGCCAAATACTCAATAATCAAATTCAAATACTTTAATGTCTCAATAATCAAATATTAAATTTCTATTTCTATTTCTCATGAATCATAATCAGTCATCAGATACAAAAATTACATACAAAAATTACATACAAAAATTACATAACAAAGTAACAAACAGAATGTGAACACTAAACTGTGAAAGTGACATTGAAATAAAAAACTCAATAATCAAATTCAAATGAATAACTAAATAAACAAAATCAATACAAAACATTATGTATTTCTATTTCTTATATAGAACTGGAACAGAATGTCAAAGTGAAATGAAACCCTAGAAAAATGAAACTCACAAGTCACAATCAAGAAACAAGAAAGTGAAATCGAGAGTCGTACGAGAAGCATTCGATCGTTGATGAGAAGTCGTAGGAGAAAGAGAAGCGATAGTCGATGAATCGATGATGGTTGGTGTCGTGTCGTCTATTCTGTCATCGTACGAGAACGTCCAGACATCGAATTTCAATTTTAAGCGACTAAAGCGAGAGAGATGAGAGAGTCCGTTCCGTTTTACAAACTTTTATTGGGCTGGAATGTGAAGCCTGAAAGTATACTTAATTTAATAAACTTGGGCTTAATTTTTTTATTCCTAAATTTTTTTAGAAGTTGAGGGTGGGTCGATGCTGGCTCTGGGCCAGGCCTGGCTCTGCCCCTGTTTGGATATGGCATGCTTATTTTGGTTTGCCAGGCACTAACAATGATATCAATGTGTTAGAGTCTTCTCATCTTTTCTCCAATCTTGCTCAAGGTATTGCTCCTCATGCTCATTATGTCATTCAAGGAAAAGAATATGATATGAGTTATTACTTAGCTGATAGTATATATCCAAAATAGGCCACTATAGTGCAAACAATTCACGAGCCACGCGGTAAAAAAAACTTTGTCATGCAACAAGAAGCCTGTAGAAAAGATGTAGAACGTGCATTTGGAGTTCACGCTTTGCAATTGTGGCAGGATCGTCCCGATTTTGGAAAAAAGAAGTGTTACATGACATAATGGCTACATATATTATTTTACATAATATGATAATCAACGATGAACGTGATCTAGATGCGCCGATTGAAGTTACGAGAGAAGTACCTTAGAGGTCGAAATGATGACACATGATAATGATGCATTCCAACAATATCTTGCTCAATATAGACAAATTAAGGACAAAGAAGCTCACTTTGCACTTCGGGATGCGTTAGTTGATCATTTATGGGAAAGATTTTCTAATTCCGATTAAATGTTTATGTATTTTAATTTTAGACGTGTGTTGAAAATGTAACATTTTTATTTAATGAAATTGGTTTTGATAATTTAATGCGAAATTAAATATAAATTATAACGTCGTTAAAATAATATGATAAAGTTAATAAATACAAGATTATTGTGAAAATAAAAAATATAGGGATACAATTTATAAACTTAATAAATATAAAGATGTTATTGAAAATATATTTAATCAAAATAAAAGAGAATATTTTTGAAATATTCTTTTTTAAATAGTAAAATAGAGTAATACATTGCACAGGATATAACAAACTCTCTATTATAGAGAGTAAAATAGAAAAAGTAATTGGAGATGCCCTTACCACATAATATTATCCATCTTTATCTATAAATCCGATTCTACTGTAACCAATTTTGTGCAAATAATACCATAACCAACACTCTATGACTTTGATAGCTGCTTGTAATAAAATTGTTCTACTTTTGGACGGAAAGCAAAAGGGGTTGGTGGATTTCGGCTTGTAATAAAATTATTATACACCACTCTAGGTCCATCAATGTACACCAAAATCGATGTTTAATCATGTTTATATTTCAAAAGGTTTGTAATAATGTGTGTTTTTCAAACCTCCACAAAATACGATATATTGGGCAATGAAAAAAGCAGCACCGAACCATCTTTATTCATGTTGTATTGAATCTCACACACGCACACACTGCTTTAGATTTGGTCCGCAGTAAATATGTGGGTGGAGAATGCCAAACCTCCTCCCAAAAAAGTAAAATAATTCATCTTCATTTATATTCATTTATATATATAGATTCAGGATTGTGTATGATAGGAGTGTTCAGAAAAGTATTCGGATTCTTCAAATTGTTCGAATCAAGTTAAATAAAATTGTTTTTAGTGGTTTAAGTGGTTTGACGGTCCGATCATGTATGAAAAATAGCTAAACAGAGGCGTTCCGATCCGATCCAATCTGTAGACTTAAGTTCGCGTGAGACCAAACAGTTTCCGTGAGACCGGTGAGACCAAACTTTAAAGTATGAAACTTCACACCAAAAAACTGTGAATGTAAAAAAATCGAACTTTTCATAGGGAAAACACCGTAAATGTTACGTTTACGGTGTTTTTCACTGTGAATATTCGTTTTTTTTTACCTTCACAGCGTCTTCACTGTGAAGGTTCGGATATACCTTCACAGTCTTTTATCTGTGAAGGTTTGATTTTTTTTTAACTTGGTTTAGGTTTTTTTACCTTCATAGTGTGATTACATTATGAAGGTTCGAATGTTTTTTACCTTCACAGTGTTTCGGTGTGAAGTTTCATGTTTTAAGGCTTGGTCTCACGCGGTCTCACGGAAACAACTTGGTCTCACGTGAACCTGACCCTATATATATATATATATATATATATATATATATATATATATATATATATATATATATATACATATAGACGGGGGTTCAAGAGAAAACCTCAAATAAATGAAAAACTAAAAAACACCTTATCAACCGTTAGATTAGGTGATCTGATGGATATGATTAAACAGACGGTTACAACAATATTTTTTAAATTAAAAAACCCTCCACCCCCTAATTTTTATTCGAAAAATGAACAAAATTCGAGCGAAATAAATTACACCAAATAAACGATCATATTTTTCTCGTTAATTTGACATCTATATTCATATACTTTTTCATTTGTTTTTTCGTGGTTTTTCGGTTTTCCATTTATTTAGAGTTTTCTCCTGAACCTGACCCTATATATATATATATATGATATATATATATATATATATGACAAATCAAATGAGAACCATAAATATATTACAAACATATGAGAACCTTTTTACAAAAAGTTACATGAGTTTTTTTTCATTAAATGTTGGGATTTACTACAACAAAATTGGTAGGACGCCTAAAATGTCTAATTACCCTAAAAAAATATTTTATAAGACTTAAATTTATCGGACCAAACCAAAAAGCGTCATATATCCAAAAGTGCTACAATAGGTTTATAAGGCGTTTTAACAAAATTTAGAATGTTTTTAAAATTAAGTACGTATTAGCTATTTTATATGATACTATTTGAAAAATGCCCCTTAAACACAACTGTCCTATAAAAAGATGACATTGTAGGACATTTCTCAAAAGTGTCATGAAATAACTAATACGACAATTTATTTTAAAAACATTTTATAAACATATTGTAAAACTTTTAGATAAGACATTTTATTGTTTGGTCCTATAAACTGAACTTCTATGAAATATTCTATTAAGACGCTTACACATTCTAGGCTTCCTATAAAGACAATTTTGTTCTAGTGATTTAAAATATTATTGAACATACATTTGTTTCATAAAGTGATAATTTATTTTGTATTTGTTTCACAATGTGTAGTTCTTAATGTATATATTTCTTTTCACTATGTTAATAAAAAAAATTCATGTCTTCTTTCATAATGTGAACACAAATATATGTTAAAGAATATCTTATTAGTTACTAATTGTTTTTTACTAGTTTGGTTTGGGTTGTTAGTTGTGGGCCAATTAGATTTTTCTTTTATCTCCGCTTATATGAATGTATCCTTGTACTATTGTTTCTTTCAATTCAATACAAGAAAACCTACTCTCTTTTCATCTCTATGTTTCCATGTGAGTTGTAAAATGGTATCAGAGCGATCCACAATCTGTTTATTCTCAATGATATCTTCCAATCTTTTTCAGAAAATCACGTCTTAAAGTTCTTGATCCACAATCGAGTTTCGGAGGGGGGAGTTCACTCGATGACAGTGCCAGATGACAATGCCCTTGGGCATTGTCGCGTATCACGATCTTTCCCAACTCCCACCTCTCAGTACAAATGGAGCGAGTATGCCCGACGACAATGCCAAGGGCATACTTGCATGGTATAGTCCTGGGCCGGTTGGGACTCTCGGTATATTCGGTGCAAGAGTGCCCGACGAGAATGCCACTGGCACTCTCGCGTGGCAAGGTCACCGGCGGGCCAGCGGGCTTTTATAACTTAATCCGGCTTTTGAGCCTCATTTGGGTGATTTTAGGATCTTTGAAAAGGACGATTCTCTCTCAACTTCAAGGTATGATTCCAACCATTTTCCCCATCTTTCCTCATTTAATGAGATCCCAACCACACCCTTGTAACATTTATGATCATTAAAGGAATTCTAGGGTTCAAGGGAAGTAGCTATCATCTTTGGAAGCTCCAAGCCATCATCTCCATCTTTAGGGTTTTATCTAAAATTTGGTTTTCTCTCTACAAACCTCATAGGTGAGTTCCTTAACCTACAAAACCATCTTTAAATGCTTGTATGTTAATATATATATATATATATATATATATATATATATATATATATATGTTTGTTGCTATTATGGATTTTGACCTAAAACCTAGGGTTTCATGGGGTATGATTGAATAAAGGTTTTGGTCATTAATTGTTGCATTTAATGGTCTTAGAGTAAACTTATGACTCGTAAAAATGTATGGTTGGGACTATAAATGTGAGGAACCCTCATCTTCCTTCACTTTGCAAAGTAAGTTAGCAAACGCAAGGAAGACCACAATTATAGTTAGATATTATTCTTGTCAAGTTACATCTCTAATTTTCTTGAGGTAAGAAATATGTTGGGTTTGATATGAACATGGAATGGGTATAGAAGTGGTGAACTTTGTATGAAAAATACTATGCTCTTGAGTTTCGAAAATGATATATGCATGGGTATGAATATCTAAACTTATTTATGATCATATTGTGAGATTGTGTTTCTACTTCCTTGTGCACGAGGATTTAGATCGTATGGCATATATGTAACTATGTGTTGTTGGCCATCTTCGGCCACTAGCAAGTAGGCAATAAGGGAAGTTGGGGTCCTTGAGGTGTAATTCATCTAGATTGGGTAGGCAATAATGTCCCGTAAGTCCTTGAGGTGTAACTCGATGGAGTAGGCAATACATACATATGACGGTTTGAGGTTGTGATGTCTTAATGGCATGGGAACTAAAACCGGGACATGAGGTGTAACCCAATAACATCATGAGTGACTCCACTTACGTGTACTCGTCACCTTGATGGAATGGGTCTCCCCCATTCTTCAAGAGATGTCTCTTGATGTGTTTACATTCAGGTTTGAGACATCGTTTTGCAAAACTCGAAGAGTTGGCAATTATACAACCAAAGTGAATCTGGTAACATTTAATATATGATATTATTACGTGCCTTGAAAAATGTTTATTTGATTATATCTCACTACACTTTTAGCCTAACACTTGTTGTGGTGTTTGTTGGTTCACAGGTCTTACTAGCGGTGGATCTAGGATGGGTTGAATTTCTGGTTGGTGCGGTTAGGAACATTCGAGGAACCAGATGTTTTTGGGCGTTGTGACATAGGATTTTTGGAGATATAATTAACACCCCCATTTATCTAGTTTAATTCACGTCTAGATTAAGTAGGTTATTACGTTCATGTCTCATTTTTCAATACTTTGGATCTGTTCAAACCATCCCAAACTTAATTGGGTTTCAGTTGGTTTATTTTAGAAGTTTTAATTCTCCTCATTTTTCCGGAATTTTCCTCTATTTTGTTATAGATTTTTTAGGGTGTTACAAGTTTCTATTAGAGCTCTAGTTTAAGTGAACTAGGTATGTAGGTTTGATGCCTAGACTTAAGCTGAAACAATTAAGTTAAGAATTGTGAGAATGGGGTAGAATCATTAGGATGGGACGTCTTAGAGTCAACGTACATTTCATTGTTGAAAGTTATGAAAGTAGTAACGAGAATTCTTATGTGTAGTATGTTCATAATTTCAATTAATTACTGCTATTATGAATATATTATTATGTGAGCATGCTTAATTTGCTATCATTGAGATGAACAATGTTTGTATTAGTACGTCTTTTGTGTAACCTCATTTAGTCGGTTTTCTTATCTCCATTCTCGTTTGTGACAGACTGAAATGGTAAATACTAGGAGCCGGCTCAAATCCTCGCCGAAAGGAAATGTCGTGACGGAGTCTACGACCGACCAACCAAATGTGACTGTGACGGTTGTGCCCCCACCACTTCCGCCTTTTTTGGGTGGGAGAGTGGAACGCGTGCCACAAACTAATATCGCCTCCGCCGACCTTCTTATGACGGAGGTAACCCCTCAAGATGTTGGACATGATGAGGGCCATGAATGAGACCATGGTAAAGCAGCAGGAACTGTTCATGAAACTTCTAGAAGATAGGGATATTAACCACCACCGTCATGAGACGATTGAAGTGAATGTAGTAGTAGCTGGGTCCGGGGGTATTGGAGATGAGAAACGCACTGATGGACTGGGGACCATAGATACAAGGCAAATGGGTAGATTTTGCTCTTACAAAACCTTTCTTTGTTGCAAACCGTCGGAGTTTGATAGTTCTGACAACCTAGTGGCTTGCATAAATTGGCTCAGAGAGGTTGAGCAAGCCTTCAGAGCTTACGACTGTAAGGAGGGCCATAAAGTGAAATTTGGTTCTCAGCTGCTCCGAGGTACGACTTTGACCTAGTGGAATGTTTTCATCTCAACTCTAGAGCCTTCAATGTTGGCCAAGATGAGGGTCGCATTCAAGAAAAAGATTTTGGAGAAATACTGTAACAAGCAGGAGATGAGTTTAATAGAGGAGGAATTTCGGTCAATAAAGAAAGGGAATTTGTCAGTGAGGGAATACACCCGGATTTTCATGGAAAAGCTAAACCTGGTGGGGCATGTGGCCCTAACTGAGAAGGAAAAAGTAAAGGCGTATTTCAAAGGTTTGCCTGCGGATATGATGGCGATGGTCCACAATTCCAAAGCTTGCAATCTTCGGGAGACGATAGAAGAGGCTAAGGTTATGGAAAGAGTCTATGCGAGAGACAAAGAAGAGAAGACCAAGGTCGGACAAAATAGGAAGCAGGAGAGCCCACAAAGTTCGTTTAAGAAGTCAATATTCCAACCAAGCAATAGGGGAGCGGACAATCACCGAGAGGTGAAATGGTGTCACAAGTGCAAGAATAATAACTTCGGCTCTTGCAAACCCAATCAAATCACATGATTTAAGTGCGGGAAATCGATACATACAAGTCCGTACTGTCCTATAAGGGGGATGGTGTGTTACGAGTGCAAGGAGATGGAGCACGTAAGGAGAGAATGCCCCAAATTGAAGGGGGATGCAAGGGGGACCATCTCGGGAAGTCAACAAATAAGGGAGACCCTTTTTAAGGCACAAAGGAGAGCCTTTCAAATGAAGAGAGAAGAAACAAAGGAAACTGTCGATGTGGTGTCGGGTACGTTCTTACTCAACTCCATACCCGCTAGAGTATTGTTTGATTATGGAGCAAATTTCTCCTTTGTGTCGAATGTATTTTGCAAGTCTTTGGTCATGCCTTCTACTACCTTACATGATGAGTTAGTCATAGAAGTAACGAATGGGGAACAAGTGGTCCTGAGGGAAATCTTAGAGAAATTCCGCCTAGAGATTAATGGCGTATCTTTTGAAGTGGATTTACTTCCCATGGCCATTGGAAGTTTTGACGTGGTGATTGGGATGGACTGGTTGGCAAAACATCAAGCGAAGATTATGTGTTCCAAGAAACTCATAAGAATACCCATACAGAACGGAGACTTTGTTCTTGTCTATGGAGAGAAGCGAAAGGGCGAGGTGGCCATCATCTCTTCCATTAAGGTGAGGAAGTACCTAGCGAGGAAATACCCATCATTCATAGCCTTTGTGGTAGATGCCAAGGTGGAGAAAAAGAAGGTAGAAGACGTAAGAATTGTCAACGAGTTTTTGGACGTGTTTCCCAATGACTTACCTGGTTTGCCACGCGACCAGTAAGTAGAGTTTAAAATCAACTTAATTCTGGGGGCAGCGCCGATAGCCCGTGCACCGTACCGCCTTGCACCAACCAAAATGCAGGAGCTGATGACGCAACTATAGGAATTGCTAGAGCAAGGGTTTGTGAGACCGAGCTCGTCACCTTGGGGAGCTCGGTGCTTTTTGTTAAAAAGAAGGATGGGTCGATTTGTATTTGTATTGATTATGAGGAGTTGAACAAGGTGATTGTGAAGAACAAATACCCACTACCCCGAATAGACGACCTATTTGATCAACTACAAGGATCCAGATGCTTTTCCAAAATTGATCTCTGATCCGGTTATCATCAAGTTAGGGTTAAAGAGGAGGATGTCTCGAAGACAACATTTAGAACTCGGTATGGGCACTACGAGTTCTTAGTAATGCCATTTGGGTTGACGAACATGCCTGCAGTATTCATGGACTTGATGAACCGAGTTTGCCGACCCTTCCTAGACAAGTCGGTCATTATGTTCATCGATGACATTTTGGTATACTGCAAGGATGAGGCGGATCATGAGCAACATTTGAGAGATGTGTTAGAAGTTCTAAGGAAAGAGGAGTTGTACCATCCTGGATATGGAATATTTTGAACTCACAGTATTAGAAAGAAAGGTAAGTATCCGTCTGCCAAAGCAGAATCACGTGTGTACTTGGTGTATAACCTCAACAGTATCTTCTACCGATAAGCTACGCTAAGTTCTCCAAGTGTGAGTTTTGGTTACAGGAAGTCCAATTCCTAGGCCACGTAGTAACTCGGAAAGGAGTGAAGGTGGATCCATCGAAGGTTGAGGCAATGATGAATTGGGACCCTCTGAAGATCCCAACAGAGATTCGAAGCTTTTTAGGGCTTGTCGGGTACTACCAGAGGTTCATCCAAGACTTTTCCAAGATTGACTCATCGCTGACAGCACTAACTCCAAAAAACGTGAAATTTGTGTGGTCCGAAGCACAAGAGAATGCATTTCGAACTTTACAAAGGAAACTTTGTGAAGGTCCGATATTATCCCTACCCGAGGGAACAGAGGACTTTGTCGTTTATAGTGATGCATCCAATATGAGTTTGGGTTGCGTCTTAATATAGAGAGGCAATGTGATAGTGTATGCGTCAAGACAATTAAAGGAGCATGAGATGAACTACCCAACTCACGACCTTGAACTGGCGGCGGTAGTGTTTGCCTTGATGTTATGGCGACACTACTTGTATGGTACAAAATGTGCACTCTACACCGATCATAAAAGCTTGAAGTATGTATTTGATCAAAAGAAGTTGAATATGCATCAATCAAGGTGGATAGAATTGCTTAAGGATTATGACTTTGAACTACTATACCAACCTGGAAAGGCAAATGTAGCGGCACATGTTTTAAGCCGGAAAGAGCATAGTGAAGCGGTGCGAACATCGTTGGCAAGAATTGAAATTATTTTGAACCTAATGGACATGATAAAGACCGCACATACCGAAGCGTTACGTGAGGCGAACCTCAAGGATGAGTCCACGTCAAAGCAACACCTTATTTTGACGGAATATAGTAGAGGGTTGAAACTCTTCCAAGGACGAGTTTGGGTGCCCAGGTTGGGCGGGTGCCGAAAGCTGTTATTGGAGGAAGCGCACAAATCAAGATATTCCATCCTATTGATCCATACTCTCTCAGTGATTTGATAATGATCCTTTTCTATACTTAGTGAAAATTACGTTTAAACATTATGTATTAGTGTTTCATCATCAGCGATCATACTGAGTCTGTTCAGTTATCGCTGATGATCTCTCTTGTAACCATTCATATGTATTAGTGTTTCACCATCAACGATCTAATATTGAGTATGTTCAGTATTGCTGATGATTTCTAATGTAAACAGTTAGACGTAATCCCTGAAGACAAGTTTGGCGACAAAAGATGTTCACTACTGAATCGAAAACAAAGCTGCTGAACAAAGACAAGTCTACTCATGACCTAATGCGGATTGTTGGATCATAAATTGTATTCAAGATTAAAGTTAAAGTTAAGGGTTTAAATTGCAATTATGTTAAAGTTAATTAGAGGGTTCGTTTTGTAATAAGTTAATAGTTGTTAGTTATTGGGCCTCAAGCCCATAAGCCCATTAGGCTTTAGGCCTAAGTATAAATAATTTTTATTTATTAGGTTTGAGGGTTAACTCTGATAATCCTCATAGTTACAATAATTATCATATTAGTGAGGTATCCGTTTTCTCTGTAATCGTATTCAAGGTATCAAGAACACACAAGATTTTCATGGATTATTCAAGGGATTGTGGTATGTTATTCTGATCTTATTATCTCTTGATCTATATTGTATTGTGTGTTAATTATCAACTAGATTAAACTGGGTTAACAAGTGGTATCAGAGCCAAAAGAATCAAGTTTGGATTAAATCTGTGTTCTTCATGTTTATCGACTTCCTACTGTGTAAAAATCAAGTTCCTTGATTTTATGAGTTTTTATGCATGAAATTGATTTGAATAGGTGATTTTTATGCTATTGAATGCTACCTGAGTATTTAATTGCATTTAAGTTCATAAATTGACTGGCTTTTTTTGATGATTTTGTGAATTCTGGGTTTAGCATCTGGGTTCCTATCTATCGACAACTGTGATCCTCAAATTGAGTATTAAAAGTTGGTTTTTAATCATTTAATTTGATTGAATGTTGATCGATATATGTTAATGGGTACTAGAGTCTGATTTTTGAATCTGAATTTGTGTTCTCGATTGATTTCTGGGTTAATTATCTGAATTCTGGGCCGAACTCTCAAGAACATACCGGTCGTTACATTGTCCGGTCGACCGCATCACATCGGTCAGTACATACCATTCATACTTTGATCCAGTCGATATCTTATCTGGCCGTACCTTACCGGTCTCCTAACAACACCTTACCCCAGTCGTATTACCTTAGTCTATACCGGTCGAAGGAAGTTTACCGGTCGACTCTCTGTCCGGTCAACTCATTACCGGTCAAAGCATTTTATCGGTCCATATACTATTCAGTCGACACATTATACCGGTCAAGCACCTTACCGGTCGACCTCTCCTATCGTGCAACATAATACCAGTCGACGAGTTCCCGATCAAGCAAGTTATCGGTCCAAGCAACATCCCGGTCGTGCAACACCCCGGTCAAAGCAAGATACTGGTCACCCTAAGCTTTGCGTCAGCGCCTATTCGCGCAAGTTCATCTTCGCGCCACCCATGGCTCGCGCAAACATCACTTTGCTCCACGACCTTGTCACGCGAAACTCTTCTTTGCGCCATCCACTTGTCACGCAAACCTTCTTTTTGCCCGACCTGTCTCTCGCGCAAATCGTCCTTTGCGTCACTGCCTTAGCTTATTTTTTTTGTGTCTGTGGTTACTCTATTTGTGTATTTTACTGTGTGAGCATTATGCATTTAAATTATTTTTGGAAATATATTTTTCTGAAAATCTTTTAGTGTAGTTTTTATTCAACTCTTGATTCTAACGATCTCATCTAGTTGATTGTCTTGGTACAGATTAGTTTGATTTCTAACCATACAACTAAGATGTCGAATCAGCTTCTCTCAATGGGCTCTCAGTCCAAACCTCCTGTCCTCATGGCTGATGAATATCAGCAATGGAAAAAGAGAATGATCCAGTTTCTGAATCACAAGAACAGAGAATACATGGAATCAATCATCAATGGTCTAGTAAATCCAATGATCAGAGTACCTGGTCAAGCAGAAACTGAAACCTCTCCAGAAATTCCTGACAGATTTGTCCTAAAACTGTACCAGTACTTCAGTGAAAAGGAGAAAGAGATTTACAAGATAGATGAAGAGGCTCTCATTTATCTAACAATGGAAATACCAAATGACATCTACAACCGTGTAGACAGTCGGAGCTTTTCTAAAGAAGTCTGGGATGAACTATCAAGACAGTTTGAAGGAAGTGAATCCTCCATCCAAGCCAAGCAGAACCTATGCATAAATGCATATGAGGGATTTCACGCAAAAGAAGGAGAGACGCTGCTAGAGACCTACAACAGATATAGTATCATTCTCAATGACTTGCGGAGGAACAATATCTCTAAATCAGCTTTAGAGATAAATTATAAGTTCATCAAGAATCTGAATCCTGAATGGAATAACTTTGCCATCAACCTTTAGATGTCAAAGAATATGGCTCAAGAAAATGTCACTGATATCTTCTCTACTCTTTCTCAGCATGAGGATGAGGTGAGAACCATCAATAATGAGTCCAATAAACTGAAGGATTCTGTGGCTCTCATAGCTGGCAAAGGAAAGAGTTCAGTTCCGATATCCTTTGCAAGGTCAAAGAAAAAGGTGTTTAAATCTCTTGTTACGGATTTTACTGAGTCTGATTCTGCTTCGAGTGATGAAGAACTGGAGATTGATTCTGATCCGGATATACAGAAGTTCTCTGAGGACTTGGCTCTAATTACTCAACGATTCAAGAAGAGCTTTGGCAAGAAAAAGTACTACTCAAAGCCAAAGTATGATGGTTACAAGAAAGAGAAGTCTGAGATGCGATACAAGCAAAGGCATGGAAAAAGAGAAGAAGGACGAGAAGACAGGAAGGATGATAGAAGAGAAGGAAAGAGAGAGGAGAAGAACGAAGAAAGAAAGGATGAACCAAGCAGATGCTACAACTGTGGCAAATTTGGGCACTTCTCCAGAGATTGCAGATTCAAGAAAGTCAAGAACTCAGAATACTATGCTAGGAAGTCACTCATTGCCAAGAAAGCTGAAGAAGGAAAGGTGCTTATGGCTGAAGAAGAAAACTGGTTGTTCCAAAATTCTGATGACGAGGAGCAGGTACACTTCACCCAAGTTTCCTACATGGCAAAACTGGATGGTGACGATGAAGATTCTGAGGCACATCTGAAGATGCGAATTCTGAGGTAAGTGATAATTCTGACCTTATTGAATCTCTAATTGCCCAAATACATAGTATGAAAGATGAATTTACTTTATTAAATGGTAAACTTAGCTCTGCACATCAATCAGTTTTAAGTTTTCGTGATGAAAACGCATTGTTAAAAGTTGTTATGGAAGACAAAGAAAAAGAAAAGGATTGTTTAAAAGCTGAAAAAGAATCTTTAAAAAGAAAAATATCTGGCTTAGAAAAGGATCTTGTAAATCTTAATGCTGAAAAGGGTGAGTTTAAAATCAAATTCGAAGTCTGTTTTCAAGAAAGAAATGAAGCTTATACAAAGATCAAGCAATTGGAGGATATTAGTATGAAATGAGGTTAGACTGAGCAGACATTAAATCTGTTGACCAATAAACTCCAAGACGAAAGGTTTTATAAACTTAAACCAGGTTTGGGTGTGCCAACTAACGAGATTTTGAAAAAGGCACCGGAGCTCTTATATAATTTTGATAAATTTGGCTCCGCAATCAGACCCATTCCTAACATTCGTGCATCCTTTGTTGAAGCAAGTACTCCTAAACCTTCTAAAGAGACCAAAGGTCGAGAAGAAATGGGAAAGGACAAGTCTTGTGAAACTGATTCTCAAAATTCTTTTAAATCAGTTGGTTTTAAATACAGTGACTTGTTGGGAACTGAGGATGTGAACAAGTCTTTAATGCTGCTTAGTAGTTCAGAATTACTACTGCTAGAAGAATGCAAAGTTAATACTGCTGAGTGTTACTACTGCTAGTAGAATTAATACTGCTAGTCAAAGTTAGTGCTGCTTGAACAAAGTTAGTACTGCTTAGCTAGTTAGTACTGCTAGTGGTTAGTGCTGCTTAGTAGTTAATGCTGCTAAGGCCAAGTTAATGCTGCTAGAAGAAATTAATACTGCTGAGCATAGTTAGTACTGCTTATGATTTAAAGAATCGGATGGAAAGGATGACAACTGGAAAGAATCAAGATATTCATGGAAGGCTTAGAGATAATGATGGAAGATATTTTATTAATTGTATTTAGCTTTTATCTTCAGTATATATATTGTATAGTTTAGATAGAGAAAAAGAATTATTCATTCTAAGTTTTAGTTCTAGAGAGAAAATCAACCTCAAGGCATAGATCCTAATTCTAGAGAAGTAGAATTCGTATTGGTGAGCCTGTTCATCAATATTGAGGTTGTATGTTTAATCTTGTAACTTCAAGCATTCAATATAAGTTTACAAGTTGTTGATTATATACTGTTTTGGTTTACTGTTTTAGTGAATATCAAAGTGTTATTCCGCAAACTTCTTTGATATTAGTTTCTGAGAATTTATTCTTGTTAAGAATTCGATCCTGACAAGTGGTATCAGAGCCAAACTCTCTCAGAAACATCTATTCATTCATCATGGAAAACCTTGCAGAATCAAACAGTACTATGGTCTCTAAGGTTCCAATGCTCAAACCCAGTGAGTTTGACATGTGGAAGATCAGAATTAGACAATTCATTCTTCTCACTGACTACTCAATGTGGGATATTATTGAGAATGGTTCTTCTGAAGCAGGAAAGATAGGACCAGATGGGAAAAGACCTCCACCAAAGACAGATGGTGAAAGGAAGATCAGACAGACAGAGATGAAGGCATTGAGCACTCTGCTCTTGGCCATTCCAAATGAATATCAGCATCAATTTTGCAACTGCACTGATGCTCAGATTCTCTGGAATGCTCTAGAGAAAAGATTTGCTGGAACTAAAAGTATCAAAAGAAATCAAAGAGATGTTCTAAAGCAGCAGTATGAGAACTTCACTTCTTCAAAGAATGAGTCTATGACTCAAACTTTTGATAGATTCAACAAGCTCATTGGTGAACTGGCTACTGTAGGAGTGAAGATGGAACAAGATGATATCAACAGAAAGTTCCTCAGATCTCTTGGGAATGAATGGACTATGTACACTGTCTCATATAGACAGAGTGACAATCTGGAAGAGAAGGAACTTGATGATCTATATAATGATCTAAGAGTTTTTGAAACTGAGGTAGAATCCAAAAAGAATCCCACTGGCTATATCCACAATGTTGCACTTCTTTCAACATCTACTGATACTACTGCTAACCCTGAAGCAGTTAGTACTGCCAGTGGAGTAAATTCAGAAAAAGGCACTGGAACTATCTTTGAAGCCTTTTTGTCTAGTCATAGCAACAATTCCTTGATTAATGATGATCTAGATCAACTTCACCCTGATGACCTGGAGGAGATGGACATTAAATGGCAGATGGCCATGTTATCTATGAGAGTGAAGAAGTTTATTAAAAGAACAGGAAGGAACAACTTCTCTCAAAGAAGAGAAGATGGAGCTGGTTTTGACAAGACTAAGGTGGAATGCTATAAGTGTCACATGAAAGGACACTTTGCTAGAGAGTGCAGAAGTGTTGTTCCAAACAACAACCACCAACAAGATCAGAATGGAGGATACAATCAAAACAAGAATCCTGCTCAAGCTCTTGTTTCTCAACAAGGAATGGGATTTGACTGGAGTGATCAAGCTGAGGAAGCCATTCAGAATCAAGCTCTTATGGCAGAAGTATCTGATCTCCCCTCTGAGGTAATTTCTAATCTTTGCACTAAATCCTGCATAGATACTGTCAAAAGATACAGGGATCACAATCAAAGTATGTGTGATGACCTCAAAAGATTAGAAAAGGATAGAAGAGATTATGTGTTGATAGTAGAGAGATTTGAAGAACAGATCAAAGGCTTTCAAGCTAATGAACTGCAACACTCTTATGACACAAACTATTGGAAGTGGGAAAAGAATGAGTTAGAAACCAAACTGTCTAAGTCCTTAGAAGAGAATTATAGGCTGAAAGAGGAACTGTCTAAAGTTAAGCTTGACATAGAAAAGTTTTCTTATGCTTCAAAAGCAATGGATTCTCTTCTAAAGGCTCAGATTCATGATAAGATGAAGCCTGGTATTGGATACAACAATACACCCCCTCCTTACAACAACAACTATATCTCTCCTACATCAGACTTGTTAGAAACTAAGAAGAAAAAGGACTTGTCTGAGGAAGCTTTTAAGATAGATCCTTTGGATGAGGTAGTAGATAAGGATTTGACTGAGAAAGAAGCCAGTGAGAATAGGGATAATACTGTGAGTAAAAAGATACCATTAGAAAACAATATTATCACCAATGAGGGATGTGAAAAAATCTGGGTCAAGTCCAAGGAGATAGAGAAGACAAAAGGAAAGGATAACAAGGTCCATTACAAACAAACCACGGTTGTGAATCCTGGATCTTGTAAACAGTGTGCTTGCAATACAACTAAGAGCCTAAATTATGGTATAAAAAGAGGTAATCAAAGAAACTGGAATAATCAATGGGCTCAGAAACAAGGAGTTGAGCTGAATAAAATCAATAGACCAAAACCTTGTTTCATATGTGGCAAGTTGAATCATTTGGCTAAGTATTGTTACTTTAACCCTATTAACCAACAGATGAACTTTCAAAGATTTGTGCAAAAACCTGTTGGTTATAGGAAGGCTGGAAAGAAACATGTGATGAAGAAATCTGTTGAAAGTAAAGGCCCTTTGAAAAATAAGGTTTTAAAAGAAAGTATTTTACTATGGGTACCTAGAAGTACTAACAGTGTTAGTACTGCTAACAATATTAGTGCTGCTAACACAGTTACTACTGCTAACAGTGTTAGTACTGCTAAAAATATTAATGCTGCTAACACAGTTACTACTGCTAACAGTGTTAGTACTGCTGAAAATATTAATGCTGCAAACACAGTTACTACTGCTAACAAGGTTAGTACTGCTAAGCATGCAAGTGCTGCTAAGGCAGTTAGTACTTCTAAAATCAGTATTGCTTCTATCAAAAATGTTTCCAAGCCTATTATTGTGACAAAATACTCCAAGCATGAGGAATTAAAGTTTAAAAATCTTGTCAAGAAAGAATGCAAGTATTTTGATGAGAAAGGGGTACCCAAGACCACTTTGGCTTGGGTTCCTTATTCAAACTAACTGATTTATCTAATGTGCAGGGCAATCAACAGCTCAAGGGAAAGAGCATTTGGCATGTTGATAGTGGTTGCTCTAGGCACATGACAGGTAACATGTCATGCCTTCAGGATTTCAAGCATATCAATGGAGGACATGTTGCTTTTGGAAATGATCTTACTGGTGGTAAAATAAGTGGCAAAGGTAATGTCACAAAAGGTAAGATGACATTTGAGGATGTCTACTATTTTGATCAATTGAAGTACAACCTGTTAAGTGTATCACAGGTTTGTGACAAACAACATAGCATATTATTTACAAACACAGAGTGTATGATCCTTGCTCCAGGGTTCAAAGTAGTTGATGAAAGCATGATACTACTTCGAACTCCAAGAAAGGACAATGTTTATTGTCTAGATATGGACAATGTTGATAGTGTTTCATCCCTAAACTGTCTTGTTTCAAAAGCTTCTGTGGATGAATCCTCTCTTTGGCACAGAAGGATGTGTCACATGAATTTCAAGACTATGAACAAACTTGTTAAAAACAACCTTGTAAGAGGTTTACCTTCAAAAGTCTTTTCATGTGATGATCATTGTGTTGCTTGTCTTAAAGGCAAACAGCACAAAACTTCTCATAAGACCAAAGAGTTAAATTCTTTTTCTTCTTGTCTCCAGTTACTGCATATGGATCTGTTTGGTCCTACAAATGTTATGAGTATAGGCAAGAAATCTTACTGCTTAGTTATTGTTGATGATTACTCCAGATTTACTTGGGTATATTTTCTAAGGACTAAGGATGAGACAAGTGGACTGATCAAATCCTTTATTCTAAGAATTGAAAACCAAACTAATCAAAGAGTAAAAGTCATTAGATCAGATAATGGAACTGAGTTTAAAAATCTTGATCTAAATACCTTCTGTGAAGAGAAAGGTATTGAGAGACAATATAGTGCTCCTAGGACTCCTCAACAGAATGGAGTTGCTGAAAGGAGAAATAGGACACTAATAGAGGCTCCTAGATCTCTGTTGGCTGATTCAAAACTACCAATTACCTTTTGGGCTGAAGCAGTTAATACTGCTTGTTATGTCCAAAACAGAGTTCTAGTGGTCAAGCCAAAGAACAAGACCCCGTATGAGCTTTTAAATAAAAGAAAACCTTTCATTGGTTTTTTCAAACCTTTTGGGTGTCCTTGTACTATTCTCAATACCAGATCTCACTTAGGTAAGTTTGATAGCAAAACAGATGATGGATTTCTTGTTGGTTACTCATCTCAAAGTAAGGCCTACAGAGTCTTTAACTCTTCTTCCAGAATAATTGAAGAAAGTGACAATGTCAAATGCAATGAGAACACACCAAATTCAATTGGGTCTGGTCCTCAGTGGCTATTTGACATTGACTCACTAACTAACTCTTTTGGTTTCAGTAGTGATAATTATACAGGTACAGGGACTGGAGGATCAGGGACTACACAAGTCTCAGAAAGTATATCTCAATCTGTGATATTTCCCATATCCACAGTGAATCCTGTTGAAGACTGTGAAAAGGAACCATCTACTGGACCAAGTCCAGGTGAAGAAGAAAGTAGAGATGAAGAGACTCAAGAAAATAAAGAACCAGAAGTGGCTACTGAAAACACTTCAGCTGAGTTGAATGACTCTAATCTAGAGGTGGGACTTAATGAAGAACCTAGTCATCACACCAGAATACAAAAGAATCATCCTCCACAACTGGTAATAGGAGATATATCCTCTCCTATGATGACTAGAAATCAAAGTAGACTTCAAGAAATACAAGATCAACAACACACAGTGCTTTCTTGCTTTTTATCCCAGCTTGAGCCTAAAAAGGCACATGATGCTATGAAAGAATCTAGTTGGATAGAAGCCATGCAAGAAGAGCTACTGCAGTTCAAGCTGCAAGATGTTTGGGATCTGGTAGACCTTCCTAAAGGCCATAGGGCAATAGGAACAAAATGGGTCTTCAGGAATAAGAGAGATGAAAGAGGTATAGTGATAAGGAATAAAGCAAGGCTGGTGGCTCAAGGGTATACACAAGAAGAAGGGATAGACTATGAAGAAGTATTTGCACCAGTGGCAAGGATAGAAGCAATCAGATTATTCCTGGCTTATGCTTCCTACATGAAATTCAAAGTCTATCAGATGGATGTGAAAAGTGCATTTCTTTATGGTTCAACCACCAGGGTTTGAAAACCCAAGCTATCCAGACAGAGTATACAAATTGAAGAAAGCACTTTATGGACTACATCAAGCTCCAAGAGCATGGTATGACACTCTGTCATCCTATCTCTTGGAAAATGGCTTTGAAAGAGGAGTCATTGATAAGACTCTATTCATCAAGAGAAAGAAGAAGGATATCTTGCTGGTCCAAATCTATGTTGATGATATTATCTTTGGATCAACAAGAGACAACATGTGCAAGGAGTTTGAGGAACTAATGCATCAAAGGTTCAAAATGAGTTCCATGGGAGAACTTACTTTCTTTCTTGGACTCCAAGTTCAACAGAAGTCAGATGGAATCTTCATCTGTCAGTCCAAGTATGTGCAGGACATTCTAACCAAGTTTGGTTTCTCAGATTCAAAACCTGCTAGCACACCTATGGAGACACACAAGCAAATAACAGCAGATCTTGAGGGGGAGGATATGGATGTTCATCATTATAGATCCATGATTGGCTCTCTCATGTATCTTACAGCCTCTAGGCCAGATATAATGTTTCCAGTCTGTGTGTGTGCAAGATTCCAAGTTAGGCCAAAGCAATCTCACTATCAAGCTGTTAAGAGGATATTCAGATATCTCAAAGGGCAACCCAGATTGGGACTTTGGTATCCTCATGACTCATCCTTTGACCTACTTGCATACTCAGATAGTGATCTAGGTGGAGCAAACTTGGACAGAAAATCTACTTCTGGAGGATGTCAGTTTTTGGGTGCAAGACTAGTCTCATGGCAGTGCAAGAAACAAACCACAGTATCCACATCTACAACAGAGGCAGAGTACATAGCAGCTGCAAGTTGCTGTTCTCAAGTCTTATGGATTCAGAATCAAATGTTGGATTATGGGGTAACCTTTCTACACACTCCAATTTTTATTGACAATAGCAGTGCTATTAGCATTGTGAATAATCCAGTCAAGCAGTCAAAGACAAAGCACATTGAGATCAGGTATCACTTCATAAGAGACTGTAATGAAAAGAAACTTATTCAAGTTGTAAAAGTTCACACTGATAATCAGTTTGCTGATCTATTCACTAAAGCTTTTGATGTGGGTAGATTCACTTTCTTGGTAACAAGTGTGGGAATGATCAACTCTGAATAATCCCCTTCTCAAAAAGTGGTTCTATACCTGTATATTATTTATTCTTGGTGTTACTAATCTTCTTTTTCAGGATATGCATAGCAGTACTCAGTGTTTCGCAAGTTTAAAGGAGTAAGTTAGTTAATACTGCTAGTAGTTAATACTGCTTTCAGTTAATACTGCTAGTAGTTAATACTGCTAGATAGTTAATACTGCTAGTAGTTAATACTGCTAGATAGTCAATACTGCTCTCAGTTAATACTGCTAGTTAGTTAATACTTCTAGTAGTTAATACTGCTAGTTAGTTAATACTGCTAGTAGTTAATACTACTTTCAGTTAATACTGCTAGTGGTTAATACTGCTCTCAGTTAATACTGCTAGTAGTTAATACTACTTTCAGTTAATACTGCTAGTGGTTAATACTGCTCTCAGTTAATACTGCTAGTTAGTTAATACTGCTAGTAGTTAATACTGCTCTAGGTTAATACTGCTTATGTTCCGAATACTATAAATACTCTTTGCCCGCCTAAAAATTCATAACGACTCTTTGCATACTGTTCTCTTGCGCTCTAAACCCTTTCTCTCTCAAAGTTCAAAGTTTTCAGGCAAGAATCTTCAAGGTTAATGGCATCAATGGCGTTCATTGACGAGCACAATGAAATCGCGATGCTCCAAAAGCCAAAGCAAGCTGAAGGTTTTCATCAGATAGTCGACTTTCTGAAGTCTAGCCACATTGCCCATGCTCTCACTATGTCTCCTACTATCTTCATAGAGCATCAGAGGCAATTCTGGGCACATGCCACCATTGTGTCTGAGGATGGTGTGCAAATGATCAAGACGACAGTCTGTGGCAATCCATTAACAGTTACTGAAGAGGTAGTTCGCATCAGTCTACGTCTAGACGATGCCTCTGGTATAACTTCTATCCCTAATGATGAACTGTTTTCTACTCTTACAAGAATGGGGTATGGAGGCCCATTGGGTGTTTTTAAGTTCTCAAAAGCTAAATTCTCACCCCAATGGCGTTTTCTTGTTCATACCTTGATGCACTGCATTTCTAAAAAGACCACTGGATGGAGTGAGTTCAGCAGTCCCATTGCTTATGCTTTGGTCTGTTTGGCCACTGCCAGAAGGTACAACTTTTCACAAATGATTTTCAATGATCTTGTCTCAAACATGGGAAACAAAAAGAGCTTTTATATGTATCCCAGGTTTGTTCAAGCAGTTATCAACCATGAATTGACGGATATTCCTCATTCTGATGGAATATATGTACCAAAACCCCCTAAAGGCAAGGTTTTCTCAAATATGAGAAGATCTGCTGGGGACTCGGAAGGAGTAGACACCCCATTGTTCTCTACAATGATGGTGGTGTCCCAAACTAATGAAGGTATGGTAGCAGGGTCAAGGCCCCCATTAGATCCACCCACTGCTAGCCAATCCAAACCTTCCCACTCTAAATCAATTCCTCAGTCTCTTCTTGACAAACCAACTTCACCAATCACCCAAACTTATCAAAGAAAACAGGTAAAGAAGGCTCCTTCCCTTCTTGTACCATCACCCACTCAGCCTTTAAGCCCTCTAAGGGAGAATTCTTCCTTAGAGAATATCCAAAGGGAAACCAACAGGGTGTCTCCCAACCCAAAGGAGGTGCTCTCTGAGGAGGAGGTAGAGCATATGGGTACTGAGGCTGCCACTACTTCTGCTAGCACAGAGAAGGACAGTGGTAACATAAATAAGACCTCCCCCATGGCAACTTGGAATGAGCAATCATTCAAAGGTCCCTGGTGCCAAGAAACCAAGGGGGTGGATAGTGCTTCTGCTAGGCAGAAGACTTCCACTACAAAAAGATCCAATGATCCTTCAAAAGAGGGTAACACTTGTGGAGAGGGTGAGGACAGATATACTTACTATGAATTGATGGAAACAATGGGCAACATCAACCAAGATGTTCTCAAACAAGGCAAAGAGATAGAGGAAATGAAATTGGTAATCTTGTCCCAACAAGTGCAGGTTACCAAACTCAAGAAATTGGTGATGAAGCTTGTCCAGAAAAAGAAGAAGAAACAATTTGTGCTAAGGAGAAGGAAATCTAGGAATGATGCTCCCAAAAAGGGGGAGATCAACATGGAAGAAGCTACAGAAAAGAGGGAGTTGGAGCTTGATGGTATGAAATATGGTGGTGAGGGGGAGAAATGTGATATTGAGGGGGAGCAGGAAGCAGAAACAGAAAGAGAACCAGTGCAAATAGAAACACAAGAAGCAGCAGTAACAACAGAGCAAGCAGTAGAAATCATTAATACTGCTAGTTCAAGTAAAGCAGCAGAGATAGTGAAAGAAGTACTAACAGATCTTGAGATTGTAGAAACCTTACTTAAAGCCAAGAATGATACTCCCAAGGTCACTTCAAAGACCAAAGGAGTAATCATCAAAGATCAAGGTGAAGTGATCAAGAAAGATAACAGTAAGAAGGAAATGAACAAAGACAAAGGAAAAGCAAAGATGGTGGAATCTGATCAACCAGTCAAAAAGCAAAGGTTGGTTGAATCAGATGAAGCCTTAGCCAGGAAGATGCAAGATGACATTGAAAAGGAAGAAAGAGTTCAGGTTGAAAAGGACAGGGAAATGGCAAAGGCTCTAGCTGCTGAACTAAATGCAGCCTATCAACAAAGCCTGGCAACTGAAATTGCACAGAAGAAAGCTGAAATTCTGAAGAAATCAGTGGTAGTAAAAACAGCTGCAAAGAAGAGAAAACCCTCAAAGACATTCCTAGGTACCCAAGAGAGAAACAAGATGATTATATTTCTCAAAGGTGCTGTAGGAGTCAAAAAGGAGATGTTCTCCAAAATGTCTTTTGAGAAGATTAAAGAGCTGTATGATTCAGAGATGTTAAAGCTTCAGGGGAATGAAACTGCAAGAGTGGAGATGGAGAAGAGGATGAAAGAAAGTAATGATTTTTTGATACAAAAGCCCTTTCCAGATGAGCAGGAAACACCATTAAAGAAAGAAGCTACTCTGGGAGAAAGTCTAAGGACTTTAAAGAGAACTAAGATGATGGCAAGGAGAAAGTCAATCAAGAAGCCTAGAATAACTGAAGGAGAGGCTGATAAGGTTGTTGAAGAAGAAGGGGTGCCTGAGTCATCTGAAAAGAAAGAATCTTCAAGTGCTGATGATTTAAAGATGTACATGGTAGTGATGGACAAAGTTCCTGAACCAATTTCAGCAGAACCTGTTGGTATAAAGCCTCCTGAAGTAATTCACTGGGATACATTGACATTGGATGGAAAGGAGTACATAAGACTCAAGAGAAAGGATGATAAGTATGAGGTATTCAACACTTGGGTCAAGATTGTCAGAACATGCTCTAGGTCAGATCTTGAAGAAATGTTTGAGATAGGAATGAAGTTGTATGCAGATATACTGAAGGCTTCAGGGATTTCAATTACAAAATTGGTGATAGAGTATCTGTATATGATGTTCAAGCCTGATGAAGTAGAGCATGTGATCAAGAATGTGTTCAAATCAGTCAACAAGTGGACTCTATATGAAACTAGTGGAGTATATGCAGTGACTTTGGATTTAAATCACACTGAATACTTTCTAGTGGATAGAGTATATAACCATAGCAGATTAAAGCTTCATGCCATGCTGAAGAAGAAGCTAGGATGTGTTCCAGATTCAGAAATGGCTAAATACTTGATTCAAAGAACAATTAATCAGAGTTTGGGATTGGATGCAAACACTGGAATTTAGGCCATGATAGAGTTTTGGGAGCATCTTGAAGAACATGTAAAGAACTTGACTTCTCTTCCTAAAAGTCAAGTTAGGGGGAGATTGTTGGGAACTGAGGATGTGAACAAGTCTTTAATGCTGCTTAGTAGTTCAGAATTACTACTGCTAGAAGAATGCAAAGTTAATACTGCTGAGTGTTACTACTGCTAGTAGAATTAATACTGCTAGTCAAAGTTAGTGCTGCTTGAACAAAGTTAGTACTGCTTAGCTAGTTAGTACTGCTAGTGGTTAGTGCTGCTTAGTAGTTAATGCTGCTAAGGCCAAGTTAATGCTGCTAGAAGAAATTAATACTGCTGAGCATAGTTAGTACTGCTTATGATTTAAAGAATCGGATGGAAAGGATGACAGCTGGAAAGAATCAAGATATTCATGGAAGGCTTAGAGATAATGATGGAAGATATTCTGAAGATATTTTATTAATTGTATTTAGCTTTTATCTTCAGTATATATATTGTATAGTTTAGATAGAGAAAAAGAATTATTCATTCTAAGTTTTAGTTCTAGAGAGAAAATCAACCTCAAGGCATAGATCCTAATTCTAGAGAAGTAGAATTCGTATTGGTGAGCCTGTTCATCAATATTGAGGTTGTATGTTTAATCTTGTAACTTCAAGCATTCAATATAAGTTTACAAGTTGTTGATTATATACTGTTTTGGTTTACTGTTTTAGTGAATATCAAAGTGTTATTCCGCAAACTTCTTTGATATTAGTTTCTGACAATTTATTCTTGTTAAGAATTCGATCCTGACATGACTTGAACAAAAGCTATGAAACTCGAAAGATCGAATTAACTGAGTTTGATTCACTGTTTACCACATCTTCAAAAGAAAATTCAGCAATGACACGGTTCTACCTGAGACTGCATGCAAATATGATGAGTATGAATCGGATGTTGATCCATCTACTATACCATCAGTCTCAAATCCCATTGCTTCTAAACCTTTACTTGTTGAAGAGGTTGAAGAAGAAACTATCATCACGAATGGATCTTGTTGTAAAAATGATAAAATGGAGTTTATTGAAAACATGACCGAGGAAAGGTTTTCTGAAATGATGAATGCCTCAGATTATGATCCTGCTTTTACTGGAAAGGAGTCAAATTCTGTGAGTGATCATACATCTGAATTGATGAAGCAAATTGATATGTTGCAACAGTCTCTTGATGAGGTTGAAGATGAAAACTTTGATCTTAAGTTTAAACTTGAAAATTATTTGAAAGAAAATCAAGAGCTTTGCACAGAGATCAATGATTTGAAAATTACTTTGTTTAAAAATGCTTCAAATGATAAACAGATGTTCAATGATCCAAGATGGAAGGTAAGAACTAACCCAAAATTTGATGCTCCTGCAAAACCTTCAGTTGTTTACTCTGATTGTCCTGAATATCCACCTAGTACTTTTGAGAAGGGTGAGACTTCAAGTAGCTCTAGAAAAGAACCACCCTCTAAGATAGAGACTAACAAGGTTCCTGTTTCTGTTTCAGATATAAAAGGAAATGGAGTTGGGAGGAGTAAGAAGAATAAAGATAATAATTTGAATAAGAATGATATTTTGCCTTCTAGTGAATATTTTGTTACGAATAGTTGTATTTCAGACAGTGTTATTTTGAAAAGTAATTCTTTTGATGGACATGAATGTAAGATTTGTTCCGATAAATCTAAGTTCATGAATTTTGCTCGAAAGAATCTTTATTGCAAACACTGCTGGGATAATTCTTTCAAATACTACTCCACTCCTAAGTCCAAAAAGAGTAAAAGAAAAGCTAAATTGAACCTTAAGTCCAATTCTAATTCTAATTCTTCCACACAACCCAAAGTGTTTCGAGCTAAGGTTGCCAATCCTAAATCTAAGAAGCATTTTCAGGAATTAAATGTTAAGATGGTTTGGAAATGGGTTCCAAAACCCCGTTATGAATGGCGAGTGAAAGTTAAACCTGTTGATATTCCTGAATTGCTTGGTGCTAACCGCGAAGGACACATCTTGATATGGGTACCTAAGCAAAACTAATTGTCTCTTTTGCAGGCCTGTCGACTGTGGGTGATAGATTCCGGATGTTCACGCCACATGACAGGATTCAAGCACCGCTTGCATAACTATGTGGAGGAGCCTGCCGGAGCAGTTCGTTTTGCAAATTCTGAAGTAGAAGGACACGTCAGAGGATACGAAATGTTGGATAATGGAGTTGTGAAGATTCAAAGAGTGTTATATGTAGAAGGGCTAGATCATAATTTGTTCAGCACTAGTCACTTCTGTGACATGAAATATCAAGTCCGATTCACAACAACTCATTGTTATCTTGAGGATCCCGATGGTTACGAAGTCTTCAAAGTTGAGCGCCATGGAAATCTATACTATGTAGATTTTCCTACACTGTATGCCACACGTCTAGTATGTCTACTAGCAAAAGCAACTAAAGCACAATCGTGGATGTGGCATCGACGCTTGTCTCATCATAACTTCAGATCTATAGCTAAGCTACAGAGACAAGGTATGGTCAAAGGTCTACTAGAAATGAGGTTTGAGAAAGACTCACTATGTTCTGCATGTGAGATGGGCAAAATGAAGCGAAGCTCCTTCAAGTCCAAAGCTGAATCATCGACCTCATCTGCACTGGAACTTCTTCATATGGACCTTTGTGGCCCAATGCGAACAACGTCTATCAATGGAAAGAAATACGTGTTAGTAATGATAGATGACTATTCGAGATATACATGGCTAGAGTTTCTTCGCAACAAGTCAGATGCGCCAGAATTGATTATCGCTTTCATCAAGCGCATTCAAGTACGTCTTCAATTGCCAGTCAGAACTATTCACAGTGACAATGGCACGGAGTTCAAGAATGACACCCTACAGAGTTATCTTACTTCTGTGGGGATTTCACATAATTTCTCCGCAGCCTACACTCCACAGCAAAATGGCATTGTTGAACGGAAGAACCGCACTCTTGTTGAAGTTGCTCGTACGATGCTCGCATATTCTGATCTACCCATGTATCTTTGGGTCGAGGCAGTCGCTACAGCAAGTTTTACTCAAAATCGTACCATTGTGATCAATCGCTTTAATAAAACAACATATGAGTTAATCAACAATCGTAAACCTAACATCAAATTCCTTCTTGTTTTTGGTTGCGGGTGTTACATTCTGCGAGAACGTCAAGGATTATCAAAGTTTGATAAGAAAGCGGATGAAGGATATCTCGTTGGATACTCTCTGACATCCAAAGCTTATCGAGTTTACATTATTCGAACCAAGACGGTTGTTGAGAGCATGAATATCTCCTTTGATGAGAATTCTACTAGGACTTCTGGACACAACAGTTCAGAACTCGGACTTAAGAACGAAGCTTCTATTCACTCCGGAATAGAACCAGAGTCTAAAGGATCTACTACTTCTGACTATAACTCTACTTCATCTGAGTTAGATTTACTGTTTATTGATGCCTTCGATGATATTTGTGCAGATTTTGACAAAGGCATATCTACAACAACGACAACAACCTCGGAGGTCCCTGCTATTTCTGAAGATATGTCTGGACCTTCCGAAGAAGTCACTGAAAATGCATCTCCATCAAGTACAAGTAAACCGTTAGTCTCTGCAGATAGTCCTTCTGGAAATGAAGTCATGAGTACTTCAACCACTACTCCAGAAGTCTCAGTATCAAAAACTCCAGTACAAGATGAGAACGATTCATCAAATACGCAACAAACAGTTGAATCCTTACTAAGCACACATCGTTGGACTAAGGATCATCCCCTGCATAACCTGATAGGTGACGTACAATCTGGTGTCACGACAAGGTCTGCATCAGCAAATTTCTGCATGTTTTCAAGCTTTCTTAGTTCCTTATAACCAAAGAAAGCATCAGAAGGTCTACGTGATCCCTTATGGATTTTTGCTATGCAAGGCGAGCTTCTGCAATTCGAACGGAACAAGGTATGGCGCTTGATCCCACTACCTAAAGGTAAATCTGTTATTGGAACTAAGTGGTTTTTTAGAAACAAGAAAGACGAGGCATGAGTAGTTGTGAGAATCAAAGCTCGCTTGGTTGAAAAAGGGTACTGTCAACAGGAGGGCATTGACTACGACGAAACATTCACCCCGGTTGCAAGGATCGAAGCCATCAGAATCTTCTTGGCATATGCAGCGCACAAGAACTTTACAGTCTATCAAATGGACATAAAGTCGGCTTTCCTAAACGGCGTTCTGCATGAGGAGGTCTACGTGGCACAACCTGAAGGTTTCGTTGATTCTCATCACCCTGATCATGTCTATGTGTTAGACAAAGCGCTTTATGGTCTTAAACAAGCACCACGAGCCTGGTATGAAACTCTCACTAAATTTCTCTTAACTTCTGGTTTCAAGAAAGGTAGAGTTGATACTACCTTATTTCTTAAAAGGCAAGGTGAGGACTTGATTCTCATTCAGATTTATGTTGACGAAATAATATTTGGGTCGACAAATCAGAAATTTTACAAGAACTTTTCGAAAATCATGGAAACAAAGTTTGAATTGTCGATGATGGGTAAATTAAATTTCTTTCTTGGTTTACAAGTAAAGCAATTACCCGAAGGCATTTTCATTAGTCAAGCTAAATATATAAAAGACATGTTAAGAAAGTTCAATATGTCAGACAGTTCAGTCATGAAAACGCCAATGGCTACTGGTACACTCTTAGACGCAGATCCCTCCGGGAAACCTGTTGATCAAAAGGTGTATCGTATCATGATTGGTTCTTTACTTTATATGACTGTCAGTCGCCCAGATATAATGTTTGCCACATGTTTTTGTGCGAGATATAAGTCTAATCCTAAAGAGTCGCACTATAATGTTGTTAAGTGAATCCTTAGATATCTCAAAGGCACTCCTTAATTAGGCCTTTGGTATCCAAAGGATTCTCGTTTTGAACTAACTGCCTTTACATATGCTGATCATGCAGGATGTAAGCTAGACCGGAAAAGCACCTCTGGATCATGTCAATTTATAGGTGATAAACTTGTAAGTTGGACCTCAAAGAAACAAAAATGTGTTTCAACATCCACTGTTGAGGCTGAATATGTAGCTGCTGCTAGCTGCTGTTCATAAGTCCTCTGGATGAAGACACGGTTAAGGGACTTTGGCTACAACTACAAGCGTATTCCTATTTATTGTGATTCCAAGAGCGCAATCGCCATAACTGCTAACCCGGTTCAGCATTCGAAGACCAAGCATATAGATATACGCTATCACTTCATTAAGGATCATGTAGAAAAAGGTGATATTGAAATGCACTTTGTTCAAACTGACTTCCAGTTAGCTGATCTTTTCACCAATCCGTTGGATGAAAAGAGATTTCAGTTTTTAATCAGCAAACTAGGAATGTTGAACATGTCTTCTTAACCTTACTCTTGATTCAAGGGGGAGTATTCAGAATCTTAGCCTTGTGTTTTATATCTTTATTCTACAAGTGTTGCTAACGAGAGAGGAATCATTTTCACAAATGGTTACCATAATTTCTTTTATATGCAGGTATGTTCAAGTGACAATGGCTTCTAATCACTTCGGATTAGAACCCGCACTTCAGTGCTTTATCTTTTTGCTTTCTGTTTAATTTTTGTTTAAAAAAAATTCTCTTGAGTTGAGGGGGAGCTTAATCATCTATGAGCTTATTTGTCAACCTATTTTTGTTTGAGGGGGAGAATTACATTGTCAAACACACTTATGCTTTGACTTCTCCAAATTTTTATTCTTCATGTTTGTATTCCTTTGTGATTTCATGTACAACAGGTTGTTGAACAACACATTCTTTTAGGAAAATACATGGGATTCAGTGTGAGTACTTAACAGAACTTCCATGGATTCACGATAACCAGTGTTTCCTACCTAGGAAGTATTCCCTGAGTGATTGAGGGGAGAGGGGTCAAAACAATTGAGTGATGCTGTGTGAAGAGGTAAAATGGAAAAGAGAGATTGGTTAGAAGTGAGATTTAAAAGAAAGAGGGTGAGAGAACAGAGTAAAAGAATATCAGACTCTGCACCAAACTTCTTTCTGAGTCAGGTAGCCACATAATCTGATAGGTTCACATTCTTTGGTGACCATCATTGAAAAAGGCACCTAGCCCATGTCATCTCTTGCATTAACCCCACCAGCTACTCATTCTTTTCTCAAAAAGAGAATGTTTCACATTTTTGGGGGAAGCAGCACATATGCTATTGGTTCGTCATTTGGAAGATACTAATATTGAAAAAGAAGGAAAGTTGCCTCACCGTCAACCCTTTCTCATGCACATTGAGTCGTTGTATAATTTGTTGTTGTCTCAACAAGTTTACGTACTTTGAGCCTACATTAAAAAGCAATCATCGATGCTTAATTCTTTCATACACATGCACGAGCACATAGAAATTTGTTTTCTGTCAGAACGTTCATAGATAACCATGTGTTATTCGATGATTGAATGGAAGTCCTGGGGAGCCAACATCAAACCAGCTCATTATATAGTAACTTTGTGTTACTCAGTGACTTTGTGTCATTGACAGGCATTTTAACTGAGTCATTTGTTGATTCAGGGTTACCATGTTTATTTTATTTGAATCTGAAAATATTGAAATAATCACTCTTTCCATTTGGAGAGACTGCTCTTATTTCCACACAGGATCCGTACATGAAGACAGTGTTAAATTGAAGTCTATAATGACAAAGGGGAGATTGTTTTTGCTATGTTTTGATGATGATGATTCTCACCACTCATCAAAAAGGGGTAGAATAATCAAAAGGGAAAATTTACAAAGGGGGAGAATATAATCTAAAGATTGCTGAAGTTTTCAAAGATGTCAAAGTGCCGGAACTTATTTGAACTTATTTGCTGAAGTAAAGATTGTTGAAGCCTGACTGAAGATGATCGTCAGAAGGACACTTCAAGTAAGAGAAAGTTGAAGACTGTGTAAAGCTACAAGATTTGAAGTTGTCAAAGTCATATCTACTACAGTTCTCAAGAAAAGTGAAGACCCGAAGACTATTGCCAATTTTTTTTTTAATCTTAAATACAAAGGGGGAGATTGTTGGATCATAAATTGTATTCAAGATTAAAGTTAAAGTTAAGGGTTTAAATTGCAATTATGTTAAAGTTAATTAGAGGGTTCGTTTTGTAATAAGTTAATAGTTGTTAGTTATTGGGCCTCAAGCCCATAAGCCCATTAGGCTTTAGGCCTAAGTATAAATAGTTTTTATTTATTAGGTTTGAGGGTTAACTCTGATAATCCTCATAGTTACAATAATTATCATATTAGTGAGGTAGCCGTTTTCTCTGTAATCGTATTCAAGGTATCAAGAACACACAAGGTTTTCATTGATTATTCAAGGGATTGTGGTATGTTATTCTGATCTTATTATCTCTTGATCTATATTGTGTTGTGTGTTAATTATCAACTAGATTAAACTGGGTTAACACGGATATCAGTGAAGCCAAGACAAGTCAACACACGTGAAGAAACCTAAGGAAAAGCTTCAGCGATAGCTGAACTTCTTTATATCTCTGAAGGAAGAGATATTCAGCGATTGATGATCACTTAGCTTATGCCTCAAGTCTCTTTTGTCTTAATCCTTGCACACATAGTACGACATACCTCTGCAGCAATTCGTACAACAACTCTGTCAACTACACTGTTCATCATACGACCGAAAGCATGTCTCCTAAAGTCACACTCATGCAACCAACCAATGAAGGACATGTGTAACGTACTCTGCCATGCATTTAATGCATAGAGTATAAATAGAAAGATCAACACTCCATCTGAGTGTAGCCTTCATCTTTCTAAATATATAGAAACCCTTGTTTTCTATACTCTCCCAATCCCCTATTCTCTATTTTTAATGCAACCTTCTTAATGATTCTTAAGTTTGTTTAGATTAGGTTTTACTTAATATTATTCCGCAACAAACTTGTAAATTGTGATTTGATTTATCAATAAACAATTTATTAAACTTTAAAATTTTGTCTTTGTATTCCCCCCCCCTTCTACAAACATGTTAAGCACCTTCGGGACCAACACATCCACCTCGGAAGCACCAAAATGTATAGAGATTTAAAGTTAATTTATTGGTGGCCAGTTATGAAACTCGATGTGGACAACCTTGTGGAGAAATTCCTTACTTGTTCGCTAGTGAAGGCCGAGCACCAACGACCGTATGGGAGCTTGCAATCATTAGAAATAACAGAGTGGAAGTGGGATCACATCAAGATGGATTTCGTGATGAAACTACCAAAGACGTTGAAGGTACCACTGAAGTCCAAGAAACCCGAAAGATTAATTTGGTAAGACAATATGAAAGTTTTATCACTGGTATGAATGAATCCTTATCTGATGTTCACCAGAGATTTAACTGTCAAATCATTGATTTAAGGACTGCTAGTAGGACCTATTCTAACTCTGAGGTCATAACTAAATTCTTGGAATGTCTTCGTGAAAGCTGGGATAGTTACTCAATGTGTCTTAAGCTGACAAAAGACTTAAATTCTCTCTCTCTTAGCACCTTATATGGAATATTGCTCAACTATGAGCAATCAAATCTTCTGAAGAAGAATCTTGTAAAAGATTCTAAAGACACCAAAAGCACTCTTGTTGCTTTAGTCTCTTCAGAAATCATTCCATCTCAACGATCTACTCTTACTATCACTGAGTTAGATTCTGACTCTGAGGAATTATCAGATACTGATCTTTCAGAGTTTGATGAATCCTTAGCACTCTTGACAAACTCTTTGAAAAGGTTTGCAAGAAAGAGCAATTTCAGAAGAAATAAGCCTCTCTCTATATATGACAAGCCAAAATCAACCCCTGTTGATAAGGCTACTGCTATATGCTATAACTGTGAAAAGATTGGACACTTTGCTAGTGAATGTAGATCAAAGAAAGTGTTCAAACCTTCTACTTCCAGAAAGTCCAGCGATAACAAATACCTCAAGCTTAATGAAAAATACCAAAAACTGAAAAGTTTTAAAAGAAAAGGTAAATGTCTTATCATTGAATAACATGACTGGGCCGAATCAGAAGAATCTAGTTCTGATGAAGAAGAAGTTGCTAATCTCTATCTTATGGCTGAGATTAAAAAAGAAGTGGAAGAATCAATAGGAACTTCCATGAGTCACATCTCCTCTCAGGTATCTATCTCTACTAATCTCTCTCTTTCTGAAGCCGAGAGAAGTCGCGTTGTAGATGTGCTGACAATTGATCTGTATAATGCACTGAATGGCAAACATCATGCCACCTAATGTTGAATCCACCTCATGGGTTTCAGCCGAGCCTCTAAACACACTCCCTCCATCAGATCTTCCCTCGTCTGAAAACCTCTCAGTGAACAATGCTCTATCTGACACTCAACAATTAATAGCTGATGAACCTCAAGCTTCTTCATCAGTGAACATCCCTATTATTTATGCAACTCCTGAAGTGAGCGATCATGCTCCTGCTCAGTGATGGACCAAAGATCACCCCATAGATCAAATCCTTGGTGATCTCGATGCATGTATTCAGACTCGACGAAGTTCAGGTAATATCTATCTCTTTGTCAACTTTCTTTCTTTATTAGAGCCAAAGAAGACTGATGATGCCCTCAGAGATCCAAACTAGGTCAGCGCTATGCAAGATGAGCTGACTGAGTTTGCTCGAAACAAAGTTTGGAATCTTGTTCCCAGACCATCTGATAAGACTGTTATAGGCACTAAATGGGTGTTTAGAAATTATTTAGATGAACATGGGACTGTAACCCGCAACAAGGCTAGACTTGTTACTCAGGGATATAGACAAGAGGAAGGCATAGACTATTATGAAACATTTGCCCCTGTGGCTTGGCTCGAAGCAATTCGCCTCTTCTTAGATTATGCAGTTTACAAAGACTTCAAAGTATATCAAATGGATGTCAAATTAGCATTCCTAAATGGAAAGCTGAATGAGGAAGTCTATGTTGAACAACCCCCGGGTTTCTCAGACCCAAAAGCATCCAAATTATGTATATAAATTGGATAAGGTACTCTATGGTCTAAAACAAGCCCCTTGTGCTTGGTATGACACTCTCTCCTCTTTTCTTATGTCTTAAAAGTTTGAACGCGGTAAAATTGATAATACCTTGTTTTTCAGAAAGATAAAAGGTCACATTATCCTTGTGCAAATATATGTTGATGACATTATATTTGGTTCTACTAACCCATCTCTGTGAACTCGCTTCGCAGAAAGAATGAAGAAAGAATATAAAATGAGTATGATGGTGAACTAACTTACTTCCTTGGACTTCAAATCAAGAAAACTGATAAAGGTACATTTATTAACTATGGTAAGTAAGTTAAAGATATGCTGAAGAAGTTTGATCTCACTCAAACTTCGGCGATGAAAACTCCTATGACACCTCCTCTGACATTAAACAAGGATCCAACAGAAAACCTATAATGTCACTACCTATAAAGGAATGATAGGCTCCCTGCTGTATCTTACAGCGAGCCGACCTGAAATCATGTACTCTGCATGTCTTTGTGCATGCTATCAATCTGAACTCAAGGAATCCCATCTGATCACTGTAAAGCGAATCTTCAGATATATGAAAGGAACTCCTAACCTCGGTCTTTGGTATCCCAAAGATTCAGGGTTCGATCTAACTGGATATTCAGATAGTGATTTTGCAGGATGCAAACTTGATAGAAAAAGCACCCGTGGTGGATGTCAACTTCTAGGAGGAAAGCTGGTAAGTTGGACAAGTAAAAATCAAAATTCAGTGTCCACTTCCACAGCTGAAGCTGAGTACGTAGCCGCTGGAAGTTTTTATGCTCAAGTCTTATGAATGAGAAATCAACTATTAGATTATGACCTTTAGCTATCAAAGATTCTAATCTATTGCGACAGTACCAGTGCCATTGCTATAGCAAACAATCCGGTACTACACTCAAAGACAAAACACATCGAGATCCGATATCACTTTATTAGAGATCATGTGATGAATGGTGATATTGAACTTCACTTTATCCCTATTGACTCTAAGCTCGCTGATCTTTTTACCAAACCTCTTGATGAGACAAGGTTTAAGTTTCTCATCAGTGAGCTTGCAATGCTGAATCTTGAAGATTAAATCTTCAACTTTCATGCATTATGTTAGTGATAATATGTTACACTTCATCATGTAATCTATGACTAAATATTCTAACTCTCAGGTATGTTTTCTCATTCTCTCTCACTGAATATCTCATTCAGTAAGACGTTTTTCAAAAATCAAATCTTCAATCACTGAATTTCTTCAAGTGGTTAAAAGCTTTTTGATAAACAAATCTTATCATTGATATTTCTCGTTAGTGATCATTTGAAAAGAAAAATTATCTCTGAATTTCTATCAATGATACTTTCTAAAAACGATAAGTTTTATCTCTCCTATGACGTCATTCTAAACGACAATCCATGCAACGCCTTTTTCTGACACGTTCGTCCGTTGCATTTCTTGTCCAATCAATTTCGTGGGACGTGTCCGTGTCATGATGATATCCTTTTCCCGCTCCAAATTCCTTCTCTCTCCTCATATAAAATGAATGTCATTTACATTTTTGCCTTTTACACTCTCAAAAACTTCTAAGGCGAGAAAAAGCATTCTCGACATTCATGCACATAAAAATACACACCTCAATCTTCAAATCCTCAAGATCATCAGGTTTTTGTTTCTTCACATTCTTTCCTCTTATAAACACTCTTGAATATTAAATATCCTCTTATTTTGGATTTAAAAGTGTTTCTTACATTAAAATCATTTCTTTTGATTTTAACTTGTTCAAAAACATTTGGTTTTTAAGATTGTTCTTTCTTTTCGTAAAAAACAATGTTTACTCTAAAAACAACTTTATTTTTCTATGTTTTTTTTCCAAAAGGGGAAACTGGTAAAATATTTTCATTGTTTTTAGACTCTAAACCCTTTATTCTACTCTACTTCTTTATTCCAGAAATGGCCCAAGCTACACTTATTGCTTCGAAGAATGTCAAGTTTGCACTTACTGACTCTGAAATCCCTAAGAACAACCACCTGGCTCGCTTGGATTTTGAAGCTGAAAAATACCCACGTCTGGTGGAAGTTGTTGCCTATCTAAAACAATCATGCATAGCATATGCTCTTACTGTTGACCCTAAGCCATCCAAATCACTACTTCAGCAATTCTGGTTTACTGCTGATAAGAGCTCAATGACCAACAAAAAGTGTGAAGTGGTCAATGCCATCTGGTTCCAGACTGAACATGGCCCCGCAAATCTCACTACCTTTGTTTCGATTCCCTGCCAAGACCACCAACGGTTTCGACTCTCTTCCCACTGATACTGAACTCATCCGATTTCTGGATGACATGGAATACATTTGGGACAACAAGCCTCGCTCCCAGATTCCCAACAAGAAGTTGACTAAAATCCTGAATGCAAACATGCCTTCAGAGATCAACTAAATCTTCACTTATATTATTCAGAGTATGAGTGGAAAGATAGGATCGCTGGACCAGGCCAGCAAAATGCAGCTACAAATGGGCTACTCGGTGCTTGCTGGAAAGTACTATGACTATGCGGGAGCGATCTTTGACGATCTCTTGCCAAACATCGAGAAGCCTGAAAGGGATCCCAAGATTCCCTATGTTCGTTTCATTTGTGCTTGTCATCACTTTCTCCTTGACAAGAAGTACCCCACAACAAATGATGGTAGCTTCTCACGGGTTGGCCAACGAGCGCTAGACATCAAACCTGCTGAAAACGAGGTATGTCTTTCTACTCTACGATCTCGTCTCTCTCTCTATTCTTCGACTTCAACGGCCACGCAGGAGGTTCATTCTTCTGCTAACCCTGCCGCTACAACCCCTTCCAAGTGATAGTCTATAGCTCTTTTTGGCCCTGCTAAAAAGGCCAAAAATACCAAGGAGTCAACCCCTTCTGTTAACTTAACTGAAGTAGTTTCTCAACAAACTACTTTGGATGGATTTATGGGTCGCTCCTCCACATCAGCTACTACAACAACAACCGTGTCAGTGACGTCAAACGCTGACACCACACCAGTGACAACCCCAATTTTCTCAGTTCATCAACAACCACCAACTGAGGTAATTTCCACTATCACCAGTGTTCTCTCTACTTCTATCCACCTTTTTCTTCTACTATTTCTTTGGTCATTCCTCCCAACATATCGCAACAACCACTTAACGTTGCATCCATAGGACCTGGTACTCAAATACCTCCTCCAAATTTTGAAGGAGATATGCAATTCTTCAATATGTTTGATCTATCAGGTATTTCTAAACCCATATACACTTCTCCCACCTCTCCATATAAGACTGAGCATCTTTTTGCTCAACCACTAACTTTTGTTTCAGGTCCTACTTTGGGAACTGTTGATGCTAGCGTCAACAAACTCGCTGACAAAGTAGACTCTCTATCCACCTCACTCAACACCACCACCAGCGCTGTCAACCAAGCTGGTGAGGAACTTAAAAGACTCACTGCTACTTCTACCTCCAAGGCTGAAGCTTCTCAAGTCACCTCTCTTCAAGAAGAGGTTACGAAAATAAAGGAGGACTTGTCTACAAATAACTATGCATTGGCATTCTCACGACTGAGGTTCGGGGTCTTTATTCCAAGATTAACTCATTTACAAATCTGCTGACTCAGGTGCTGACGAAGATGAATGAACCAGCTCCTACTCCGACGCCTTCCTTCACTGACAACGATCGTACTTCGCTGAATATCGTTGTTGAATTCATTCATCAGGATACTTTAGAGATCCCCAATATTGAAGTCCGTCCAAAGCCTACTGTTGAAGCTATGACTGCTGAACTTCCCCATGTTGATAATGACAAAGAGGGGGAGAGATCAAATGAAGAAAATAACACTGCAGCTGAGGTTCAGGTGACGGAAGAAACTCCCTCTCAAGTTGAGGGGGAGAAGATCGCTGAAGTTTCTACGACAGAAGATCAAGCCCCTCCCTCTTCTTCCCTTGCTTTAAATAATGACGAAGAAGAGGATGAGGAAGAAGAAGAAGAAGAAGATGATGAAGAAGAACATGATCTCCCTGATCAAGAAAATAACAATGCCGTTGATGATGATGAAGAGGATCAGTCTCTTTGGTTCTCAGCCACAAATGTCTCATCAATGATAGCGATGAAAGGTGTTGTTATCACTGAAGCAGGGGGGAGACAGAAGGATAAAGCTTCATGTACCCCATCCCAAGGCAAGCAGAAGGTAATAGCTACCGAGGGAAACCTGAAACTCATATCACCATCTGAGGGGGAGCATCCTTCTCAGGTATGCCTATCCATTGTCCGTCTCTCCTTTTTTTCCTACCAAACCCCTCTCTCATTCTAGCCTTTATATTTCTTCTCATATAATAAACATTAACTCCTTTTATCAACTTTTGCTCAGTCAGTTCTCTCCTCTGCTTAAGGGAACTTCACTGCAAATAATACCATCTCTCACAGCTGATGATCAAATAATCCCAACCTCCTTCAATGAGGTTGATGAACTAGAAGAAGAAGAAGAAGATGAAGCCCTGTTCCATCCAGGAAGGCCCACTCGACCAGCTCAATGGTCAGAGGATGAATTCAAAAGAAGAACAGAGATGATCTCTCACCTATAGAGTCAACGACTAATGATCCCTCCTCAATCCTCACCTAAAGAGCTTGACTTCCTGACCCAAGCTGAAATCGAAGAATTTGTCAGAGATTAAAATTTGATTGCTGAATGCCAAAAAGAGGCTAATATAGCTCTTGAGGTTCATCCATCTCTACTCAAAGATGACAAGATGAAGAAGAATCAAGTGAATGTTCAAGATGCTTTGATCAAAGAGATTTAAGAGGAGCTTATGGTGTACTTACTCTCCTTCAGCTGAACCGATCATGACCTTCATCCGACAAGAATCAGTTGATCGAAGACAAAAAGGAGAAGAAGTACCAGATTATATGATCAAGGTCCTGAAATCGTATCTAGAAAGCTAATAGATTTTTCTTTCTTGTAATATGTTAGTTAGACTTACAGTAGTTAGATCTTCACTTGTACTTATAATTTTCATCTCTCTTGTAATTCTTTCTTTGAATTAATGAAAATTTTAGTGAAGTACTTAACTCCATTAGTACTGTAAAAGATCCCTCAAAATAGTAATTGGGACATGTATGTTATGAGTCCTGATTATCCTTTATTTTGACTTAAAGTAATTTTCTTCATAGTTACTTTGTCATCATCAAATAGGGGGAGATTGTTGATCCATACTCTCTCAGTGATTTGATAATGATCATTTTCTATACTTAGTGAAAATTACGTTTAAACATTATGTATTCGTGTGTCATCATCAACGATCATACTGAGTCTGTTCAGTTATCGCTGATGATCTTTCTTGTAAACATTCATATGTATTAGTGTTTCACCATCATCGATCTGATACTGAGTATGTTCAGTATTGCTGATGATTTCTAATGTAAACAGTTAGACGTAATCCCTGAAGACAAGTTTCGCGACAAAATATGTTCACTGCTGAATCGAAGACAAAGTTGTTGAACAAAGACAAGTCTACTCATGACCTGATGCGGATATCAATGAAGCCAAGACAAGTCTACACATGCGAAGAAACCTGAGAAAAAGCTTCAGTGATAGCTGAACTTCTTTATATCTCTGAAGGAAGAGATATTCAGCGATTGATGATCACTTAGCTTATGCCTCAAGTCTCTTTTGTCTTAATCCTTGCACACATAGTACGACATACCTCTGCAGCAATTCGTACAACAACTCTGTCAACTACATTGTTCATCATACGGCCGAAAGCATGTCTCCTAAAGTCAGACTCATGCAACCAACCAATAAAGGACACGTGTAAAGTACTTTGCCATGTATTTAATGCATAGGGTATAAATAGAAAGATCAACACTCCATCTGAGTGTAGCCTTCATCTTTCTAAATATATAGAAACCCTTTTTTTCTATACTATCCCAATCCCCTATTCTCTATTTCTAATGCAACCTTCTTAGTGATTCTTAAGTTTGTTTAGATTAGGTTTTACTTAATCTTATTCCGCAACAAACTTGTAAATTGTGATTTGATTTATCAATAAACAATTTATTAAACTTTGAAATTATGTGTTTGTATTCAACCCCCCCCCCCTTCTACAAACTTGTTAAGAACATTCGGGACCAATACATCCACCCCGAAAGCACCAAAATGTATAGATATTTAAAGTTCAATTATTGGTGGCCGATTATGAAACTCGATGTGGACAGCCTTGTGGAGAAATGCCTTACTTGTTCACTAGTGAAGGTCGAGCACCAACGACCGTATGGGAGCTTGCAATCATTAGAAATAACAAAGTGGAAGTGGGATCACATCAATATGGATTTCATGACGAAACTACAAAAGACGTTGAAGGGGCACGACACCATTTGGGTGATAGTGGATAGGTTGACCAAAAGTGCGCACTTCCAGGCTATGAAGGAAACTTTACCATTCGACAAGCTAGCAACATTGTACATTAACGAGGTGGTCTCGAGGCACGGAATACCATTGTCCATCGTTTCCGATTGTGATAGTCGTTTCACTTCTCATTTTTGTAATGCATTTCAAATGGAATTAGGAAAAAAGGTGAAGTTGAGTATGGCGTATCATCCGCAAACGGATGCGCAGAGTGAGCGGACTATTCAAATGTTAAAAGATATGTTGAAATCGTGCATCATCGACTTTGGGGGAAGTTGGGACTCGCACCTTCCATTGGTAGAATTCCCCTACAACAATAGTTATCACTCAAGTTTGGGCATGGTGCCGTTTGAGGCCTTGTATGGATGGAAATGTAGAACACCAACTTATTGGCTCGAAGCGGAGTCGAAGCAATTCGCCGGATTGGAAATTGTACAAGAATCGACGGACAAGGTAAAGGGTATTCAGGAACGTTTGAAGGCGGCCCAAGATCGCTAAAAGAGCTATGCGGACAAGAAAAGAAGACCGGTAGAATTTCAAGTGGGTGACTGGGTGGTGTTGAAAGTATCGCCTTGGAAGGGAATCATTAAGTTTGGAAAGCGTGGGAAGCTTAGCCCTCGTTTTCATCGGCCTTTCCCTATTATTGAACGCCTGGGACTTCAAGCCTACAAGCTAGAGCTACCACCCGAGATGAGTGGGATTTACCCTACGTTTCACGTGTGATATCTACAGAAGTGTTTGACGGAAGAAGAAAGCTTCATTTCGTTATCAAAAATTCGAGTAGACAACAAACCGATGTGGGGAAGAACCGAAAACCATTTTGGAGAGAGAGACAAAGAAACTTCGCCATAAAGAGGTGGTTATGGTGAACGTACAGTGGAAGCATCACCGAGGGGCAAACGTGACATGGGAAGCGAAGGAAGACATGAAAAGGCAGTACCCTCACCTTTTTGAATGACGAAAGATTTCGAGGACGAAATCTAATTTATGGAGAGGAGGATTGTAACACCCCGAATTCTGGTTAACTTCTTATTTTATACTTAAGAGTCGCTATAGTATTTTTCACCTCTAACCTTCATGCAATTTTATAACACTCAAGTACACTGTGGTATGTCATGATTCCGTTGCTATCAATGGGTTGCCTCTAATCTAAGTCGTAGAACGGAATCGGGCCATTGAGTTTCGGAGGGGGGGTGCACTCGGGGACAGTGCCCGACGACAATGCCCTTTGGCATTGTCGCGTTTCACAATCGCTCCCAACTCCCACCTCTCAGTACAAATGGAGCGGTATGCTCGACGACAATGCCAAGGTCATACTCGCATGGCATAGTCACAGGTCGGATGGGACTCTCAGTACATTCGGTGCGAGAGTGTCCATCGAGAATGCCACTAGCACTCTCGCGTGGCAAGGTCATCGGTGGGCCAGCAGGCTTTTATAACTTAATCCGACTTTGAGCCTTATTTGGGTGATTTTGGGATCTTTGAAAAGGACGATTCTCTCTCAACTTCAAGGTATGATTCCAACCATTTTTCCCCTCTTTCCTCATTTAATGAGATCCCAACTACACCCTTGTAAAATTTATGATCATTAAAGGAATTTTAGGGTTCAAGGGAAGTAGCTATCATCTTTGGAAGCTCCAAGCCATCATCACCATCTTTATGGTTGACGGGTGTCGAGTCCGGCAAATAATAATATTTATATAATTAATCCTATTACCTCTAAACCACAACAAATTGTGATAATGGTTAGTAGGGTCGTCTCCTCAGGAAACATTATATAAAAAAGCGGTGGGGTTTGGTTGATAAATAACACAAATATGCAGATATTAGTTGAACCGTTAAACAATAATATGAACAATTCTAGCAATGTGTGTAAACCATTCCTTCCTTTGGATAATGTATCACTAACTCATTTAAACAAACATTTTCTCATATGAAATCCAAAATGGCTTGAACATCGAAACGCTTCAATGTTCCGTTTGTTCTAAAAGCGCGACTAGCGCGAGAAGCTCAACGACTAGCCTCTAATTAATTAATCAGTTTTAGCCACGAACATAAAACTAATTATTAATCGCATTACGAGCAAAAAAATACCAAATCTAACCAACAATCGGGAGCCGATCATTTAAATTAGACCATGTAATCCTATACTACCATCAATCAACAAAATTGTAAATTGGAGTAATATTTGCTACTATGATTAAGCTAAGAACAATTACGGATTCAAAACCGAATCTAACAATTCAAACCATAATTGAATAAAAAGATAGACTAACTCAATTTCTTCAACCAAAGATGAAGAACAATGAAATCAAGGATTCCATAGTTGAAATCATATGAAGTTAAAGCCACAAACGAGTTTCAACACATCCAAAATCGAAATACTTTACAAACTCATCACTATAAAAGGAATATTTAGCTAATCATGTTCCCTAATTGAAGAGAAATAAACTTACAACTGAAACGTTAAGAAACGTTAAGAAAAGATGAAGAATTGAAGAAAAAACCCTAGAATTTTGTCTCCAAAATTGCTCCCAAGAATCTCCAAAATCGGCTTCTTGTTGCTCTCCAAGTCTCCAAATCGATTTATCCAAGTGATTCCCCCCAAAACGTCTCTCCCCAAAATGTCAGTTACAAAAGGTTTTTTATACGCCAGAGTTAGAAACCTCTCAAAAAAATAAAGGGCCCATGATCTGATAGAAGCGGTTTTGGCGTGAGTTGGCAGACAAGCAACTCACTTCAAAGTAGCTTAGAAAATGTCCCTTGAAGCGTAGGAATCCAGTGCCCGACGTGAGTTTGAAGTGGGTTGGAAATGCTGCAACTCACTTCAAAGTAGCTAGGAACATGGCAGTGCCCGACAAGAGTTTGTAGTGGATTGGAAATGCAGCAACTCACTTTAAAGTAGCCTTGCCTTGGAAAAATACGATGTTCACCTTGATTGCTTCTTTTCTTCTATATTTTCTTGCTTCAACTAATTAAATAACAACACCCATTATAATAAGCAATTAATGATCAAATGAACATCAATTTTATGGAGAATTTAACATAATATGTATATAAAATTGGCACTCATCAAGGGTTTTATCTAAAATTTGGTTTTCTCTCTACAAACCTCATAGATGAGTTCCTTAACCTACAAAACCATCTTTAAATGTTTGTATGTTAATATATATATATATATATATATATATATATATATATATATATATTTGTTGTTATTATGGATTTTGACCTAAAACCTAGGGTTTCATGGGGTATGATTGAATAAAGGTTTTGGTCTATGATTGTTGCATTTAATGGGCTTAGTGTAAACTTATGACTCGTGAAAATGTTTGGTTGGGACTATAAATGTGAGGAACCCTCGTCTTCCTTCACGTTGCAAAGTAAGTTAGCAAACTCAAGGAAGACCACAATTGTAGTTAGATATCATTCTTGTCAAGCTACATCTCTGATTTTCTTGAGGTAGGAAATACGTTGGGTTTGATATGAACATGGAATGGGTAATAATATAAGTGGTGAACTCTGTATGACAAATACTATGCTCTTGGGTTTCAAAAATGATATATGCATGGGTGTGAATATCTAAACTTATTTATGATCATATTGTGAGATTGTGATTTCTACTTCCTTGTGCACGAGGATTTAGATCGTATGGCATATATGTAACTATGTGTTGTTGGTCATCTTGGGCCACTAGCAAGTAGGCAATAAGGGACGTTGGGGTCATTGAGGTGTAACTCGTTTAGATTGGGTAGGCAATAATGTCCCGTAAGTCCTTGAGGTGTAACTCGACGAAGTAGGCAATAAAGGCATATGACGGTTTGAGGTTGTGATGTCTTAATGGTATGTGAACTAAAACCGGTACATGAGATGTAACCCAATAACTTCATGAGTGACTCCACTCACGTGTACTCGTCACCTTGATGGAACAGGTCTCCCCCGTAGTTCAAGAGATGCCTCTTGATGTGTTTACGTTCAGATGTGGAAAATCGTTTTGCAAAACTCGAAGAGTTGGTAATTATACAACCAAAGTGAATCCGGTAACATTTAATATATGATATTATTATCTCCCTTGAAAAATGTTTATTTGATTATATCTCACTAGGCTTTTAGCCTAACACTTGTTGTGGTGTTTGTTGGTTCACAGGTCCCACTAGCGGTGGATGTAGGACAGGTTGAATTTCCGGTTGGTTCGGTTAGGAACATTCAAGGAACCGGATATTTTTGGGTGTTGTGACGAGAGATTTTTGGAGATATAATTGACGCCCCTATTAATCTAGTTGAATTCACGTCTAAATTAAGTAGGTTGTTACGTTTATGTCTCATTTTTCAATACTTTGGATATGTACAAACTATCCCAAACTTAATTGGGTTTTAGTTGGTTTATTTTAGAAGTTTTAATTTTACCCTATTTTATTATATAATTTTTAGGGTGTTACACAGAGCAATTTCAATTTTCGATTCCGCTAATTTTTAGATTTCATCGCTCCATTTCGAGCGATTTCTTCTTGATTTATGTGATTGACAACCTCACTATTCTTGATTTCATCAATCTGTTTCTCGATTCCTTCATTATTTCTTAGTGAATCAACAATGCCAGAACCAACAGATCAACAGATGACGAGTAATAATCCACGAGATCCATCTGTTCAACAAATAACTATTAACGATTCACCATTAGGATAATCATTGCTTAGCTTTGGTATCACAATTGCTCACTGGAGATAACTACATGTCTTGGAGTAGATCGATGAAATTGCCCTATCTGCCAAGAACAAACTAGGGTTTATCAATGGCTCCCTCTCAAAACCTAATTCGTCAGATATCCACAGATTCAATGCTTGGAATCGGACCAACGATTGGTGATTTCCCGTATTTTAAACTCTGTATCCAAGGAAATATCTACAAGTATCATATTTGTCGAAACTATAGCAGAGATTGGGTCAGACCTTAGAGACATTGTTTTACAAGGCAATGGTCCAATGGTGTTTGAACTCAAACAGAATTTGATGAATCTGTCTCAGGGGCAAGACAATGTTAGTGTATACTTCACTAAATTGAAATCATTGTGGGAAGAGTTGTCTAACTTTCGATCCCAATGTGCTTGCAATCAATGCGAATGTTTATAGTTTTATTCTATAATTGTTTGAACTCAGTAGGCGTTAAGCCTCACACTTTTACTTAAATGACATGTATATCAGGATCTCAAGGTAGTAGGACTACTAATGCTTGAGTGAAGTGGTGATTGCCGATAGAGGCATTTTCGAGTCATCATCTTTTGAAGGACATTTTGAGTTACTTATGCTAGATTCTTTTGGAGAGTGTAAGTGAAACCCGATCATAATCTAAATCTAGAATTGGGTTAAATTAGCTATCGTCCATTCTTGTGATGTAACTATTTCACATTTCCCTTTGTTGGGTGATTTTATTTAATTAAGTTTTTATTCTGTCTTATTTCTACTGTTTAAATCATCTCCTATTTAGAGGTGTTACAAGATCTAGCTTTTTCGACGTTGGTTGTTGGGGATGGAGGATGTTGGTGTTGGTGTTGGTGTTGGTGTTGGTGTTGGTGTTGGTGTTGGTGTTGGGGATGAAGGATGTGGTAAGGGTGGAGAAGATGGAAGGAGGAAGGTGGTAAGTGTTCTGGCAAGTAGCCAATATTCTTGACCGGAGCCGAAAATGTGACCAGTTCCATATGTGGGTTATACGTCAAATAGTATAAATATTTTATATATATATATATATATAATTCTTGAAAGAAAATTAGAAATATAAGTAAAAAGAAAAAAATACTCTTAACTTAATAGACAAAATTTAACTAAGTTAGTAACCAGTGACCATTTTCAAAGCAAAATATAAACATAATGTTGGGAACTGAAGATGTGAACAAGTCTTTAATGCTGTTAGTTCAGAATTACTACTGCCAGAGGACTTTAAAGTTAATACTACTGAGTATTACTACTGCTAGTAGAATTAATACTGCTAGAAGTTAGTGCTGCTTAGTAGTTAATGCTGCCAAGACTCAGTTAATGCTGCTTCTAAGATAATGTGAAGATAATGATGAAGAGATCGTGGTTAAAGATAAACATGGAAAGTGGAAGATATTCTGAAGATATTTTATTAATTGTAATTATCTGTTATCTTCAGTATATGTATAGAATTGATAGAATAGTTTAGAAATTATTATTATTCATTCTAAGTTTTTGTTCTAGAGAGAAAATCAACCTCAAGGCATAGTTCCTAATTCTAGAGAAGTAGAATTCGTCTTGAAAGAGTCTGTTCTTCAAGATTGAGGTTGAGTGTGTAATCTTGTGATTTTAATCATTCAATACAAGTTTACAAGTTGTTAATCATACTCACTGTTTGTTTACTGTTACATTGAATATCAAAGTGTTATTCCGCAACTTCTTTGATATTGTTTCTGAGTATTCATAATTCTTGTTGAGAATTCGATCCTGACAAGTGGTATCAGAGCAAGTTCTCTCAGAAACATCTATTCATTCATCATGGAAAACTTTGCAGAATCAAACAGTACTCTGGTCTCAAAGGTTCCAATGCTCAGACCCAATGAATTCGATATGTGGAAGATCAGAATCAAGCAGTACATACTCCTCACTGACTATTCTATGTGGGACATCATTGAGAATGGCCCTTCTGAAGCAGGAAAGATTGGTGCAGATGGAAAGAGAACTCCACCAAAAACTGATGCTGAAAGAAAGACTAGACAGACAGAGATGAAAGCCTTGAGCACTTTGCTCTTGGCTATTCCCAATGAATATCAACATCAGTTCTGCAACTGCACTGATACAGAGATGCTCTGGAATGCTCTAGAGAAGAGATTCTCAGGTACCAAAAGTACCAAGAGAAATCAGAAAGCCATTCTGAAGCAACAATATGAGAACTTTATGTCAACCAAGAATGAGTCAATGACTCAAACTTTTGACAGGTTCAACAAGCTTATTGGTGAACTAGCTACAGTGGGAGTACAAATTGATCAAGATGATCTAAACAGGAAGTTCCTAAGGTCCCTGAGTGATGAATGGACCATGTATACTGTGTCTTTCAGACAGAATGATCAACTGGAAGAAAAGGAACTTGATGATCTATATAATGATCTAAGAGTTTTTGAATCTGAGGTAGAGGCTAAGAAGAAGCCTTCTGGATATGTTCACAATGCTGCACTCCTTTCAGCATCAATTGATTCTACTTCCAATCCTGAATCAGTTAGTGCTGCCAATGGAGCAAATCAAGAGAAAGGCACTGAAACTGTATTTGAAGCCTTTCTGTCCAATCATGGAAACTCTTCTCTTATTAATGATGACTTGGAACAACTCCATCCAGATGATCTTGAAGAGATGGACATTAAATGGCAGATGGCCATGCTCTCTATGAGAGTTAAGAAGTTCATCAAAAGAACTGGGAGGAACAACTTCTCCCAAAGAAGAGAAGATGGAGCAGGATTTGACAAGTCAAAGGTGGAATGCTATAAATGCCATCAGAATGGACACTTTGCTAGAGAATGCAGAAGTGGAATGTCTCAAAATAATAACCACCAACAAGCTCAATCTGGAAGCTTCAATAATAACAGAAACTCTGCACAAGCCCTTGTCTCTCAACAAGGTATGGGGTTTGACTGGAGTGATCAAGCTGAAGAGGCCATTCAAAACCAAACTCTAATGGCAGAGGTGTCTGATCTCCCAACAGAGGTAACCTCCAATCTTTGTTCTCCAAATTGCATTAACACTGTTAAAAGGTATAGGGATCACAACAAGAACATGAGTGATGACCTTAAGAGATTGGAAAAGGACATAAAAGATTATGTGAGGATTGTTGAGAGATTTGAAGAGCAAATTAAGGGTTTTCAAGCCAATGAGCTTCAACACTCTTATGACAAAAACTACTGGAAGTGGGAGAAGAATGACTTAGAAATTCAACTGACCAGATCCAAAGAGGAGAGTGAAAAGTTAAGAGGAGAACTAGCTAAAGTCAAGATAGATGTAGAAAAGTTTTCCAATGCCTCTAAAGCAATGGATTCTTTACTACAATCTCAGATTCATGATAAAATGAGAAGAGGAATAGGGTACAATACCACACCACCACCCTATAACAACAACTACATTCCTCCTAGTTCAGATTTGTTAGAAACAAAGGATAGAAAGGACCTACCTGAGGGAGCCACTGAGATTGATCCCTTAGATGAAGTAGTTGTTAAAGATAAATCTGAGAAAGAAGTTGTCAAAAATAAGAACAACACTGTGAGTGGTGAGATTCCTATAGAAAACCACATAATCACCAATGAGGGATGTAGAAAGAATTGGGTCAAGTCCAATGAGATAGAGAAGACTGAGGGAAAGAACAAGAAGGTTTACTATAAGCAGACCACTGTTGTGAACCCTATTTCTTGCAAACAGTGTGCATGTAATAAATCTGAGCCCCAAAAACATGATAAACCAAGGGGAAATTAGAGAAACTGGAACAATCAATGGGCTCAGAAACAAGGAGTTGATCTGAATAAAATAATCAGACCAAAACCTTGTTTCATATGTGGTAAATTAAACCATTTGGCTAAGCATTGTTTCTTTAACCCTATTAACCAACAGATGAACTTTCAAAGATTTGTGCAAAAACCTGTTGGTTATAGGAAGGCTGGAAAGAAACATGTGGTTAAGAAATCTGTTGAAACCAAAGGCCCCATGAGGAAAAAGGTTTTAAAGGAAAGTATTAAAATGTGGGTGCCTAGAAGCACTAAAACTGTTAGTACTGCTGACAGGGATAGTGCTGCTGGAAGCATTACTGCTGCTACCAGTGTTAGTACTGCTGAAAATGTTAATGTTGCTAATACTGTTAGTACCTCTTCAAAGGTTAATACTGCCAACACAGTTACTGCTGCTAACACAGTTACTACTTCTAACAAGGTTAGTACTGCTAAGCATGCAAGTGCTGCTAAGGCAGTTAGTACTTCTAAAACCAGTACTGCTTCTAGCAAAAGTGTTTCCAAACCCATCATTATGACAAAGTACTCCAGAAATGAGGAGTCAAAGTTTAAAAATCTTGTCAAGAAAGAATGTAAATATTTTGATGAGAAAGGGGTACCCAAGACCACTTTGGCTTGGGTTCCTATTTCATACTAACTGATTTATCTTATGTGCAGGGCAACCAATAGCTCAAGGGGAAGAGCATATGGCATGTTGATAGTGGTTGCTCTAGGCACATGACAGGCAACATGTCATGCCTTCAGGATTTCAAGCATATCAATGGAGGACATGTTGCTTTTGGAGATAATCTTACTGGTGGTAAAATAAGTGGAAAAGGTAATGTTACTGTTATCCCAGATTTTAATCTAGTTGGTAAATAATCAATCAAGTAATCAAGCAACACAATAATAATCAAGAGATAATAAAATTAACAAAACATACCAATCCCTTGTATAAACTGTTACACCTTGAGTGTTCTTGATACCCTTGGATTACAGCAACCTCTCTCTAAACAATAATTATGAAAGTAATAATAATGAGAGTTCTCCCTAAAACTGAAATAAACAAAACATTAAATACCCAGGCCTAATGCCTATTGGGCTTTACTAAATGCTAAACGGGCTTGAGCCCAATAGCTATTAACTATTAGCTTATTACATTTTAATCCCTCTAATTAACTTTAGCACAATTGCAGTTTAAACCCTTAACTTTAACTTTAATCTTGAATACAATTTATGATCCAACAATCTCCCCCTTTGGATTCAAGATTAAAAAAATTTGCAATTGTCTTCGGGTCTTCACTTTTCTTCAGATATGTCGTTGATAGCTTCAAAACTTGATATCTTTAAATAATCTTCAAATCTTTAAAATTTTGAAAATCTTCAGATCTTCAGATTGTATTCTCCCTTTTTGTATCTTCTCCCCCTTTTTGATGAGTGGTGAGAATCATCATCATCAAAACTTTGCAAAACAATCTCCCCCTTTTCAAGACAATCTCCCCCATTGTGTATGATCACGTAAGCACAGTCTTCATCATGTAACGAGCCCTGTATGGAAATAAGAGCAGTCTTCCCAGATGGAAAGAGTGATTATTTCAATCTTTTCAGATTCAAATAACATAAAAGTAGTAACTATTCGAATCTTTTCAAATTCAAACAGTTTAATAGTTGTAACCCTGAATCAACAAATGACTCAGTTAGAATGCCTGTCAGTAACACAAAGTTACTGAGTAACACAAAGTTACTATATAAGGAGTTGGTTTGATGTAGACTCCCCAGGTCTTCCATTCAATCATCGAATAACACATGGTTATCTATGAACGTTCTGACAGAAAACAAATTTCTGTGTGCTCGTGCATGTGTATGAAAGAATTAAGCACAGATGTTTGCTTTTCATTTTAGGCTCAAAGTATGTAAACTTGTTGAGACAACAACAAATTATACAAAGACTCAATGTGCATGAGAAAGGGTTCGAAGATGGGGCAACTTTCCTTCTTTTTCAATATTAGTATCTTCCAAATGAAGAACCAATAGCATATGTGTTGCGTCCCCAGAAAATGTGAAACATTCTCTTTTTGAGAAAAGAATGAGTAGCTGGTGGGGTTGTATGCAAGAGATGGCATGGGCTAGTTGCCTATTTCAATGATGGTCACCAAAGAATGTGATCCAATCAGATTATGTGGCTGCCCGACTCAGAAAGTAGTTTGGTGCAGAGTTTAATATTCTTTTACTCTGTTCTCTCACCCTCTTTCTTTTAATGCTCACGTCTAACCAATCTCTCTTTTCCATTTTACCTCTTTTCACACACCAACACTCAAATCTTTTGACCCTTCTCCCCTCAATCACTCAGGGAATACTTCCTGGGTAGGAAACACTGGTTATCGTGAATCCATGGAAGTTCTGTTAAGCTCACACACTGAATCCCATGTATTATCCTAAAAGTACATGCTGTTCAACAGGAGTTTTGTACATGTAAGCACAAATACCACTTGTTACATGAAGAATATAATATTCGGAGATGTCAAAATAGAAGATGTTTGACGATGCAATTCTCCCCCTCAAACTAAAACAGTTTGACAATTAAGCTCATAGGAGTTTTGTCATGAAGAACAATATGTTGAAGAATCAAAAACGAATGTTGTTTATATGAACAATATATAAACATATGTTCAATGAAAGCACATGAAATTACGTTTGATTCAATCAACAGTGAATACAACTAACGTGAGTATTACCATAGATACATGGTAATAACAAAGTCAAAATAGAATGTTCTGAACCGTTATGTGTATGAATACTTGACAAAGTATATTGACAAGATAAAACGCAAGTATTTATCTTTAAGAACACACGGTCAGATAAGCATTTAAGTATCCAAAAATCTGTTAATATCACAGATATTCTCCCCCTTAAATCACTATTGGTTTTTTTTTATAAATAAATAAGGAAATAAAGCATATAAAAAATAGATAGAGCACTGAAGTGCGGGTTCTAAACGATGTGATTAGAAGCCATAGTCACTTGAACCAACCTGCATAAGTGAAAGAAACAATGGTAATCATTTATGAAAATGATTCCTTTCTCGTTAACAACAGTTGGAAAATAACACACTATCAAGATTTGGAATACTCCCCCTTGAATCATGAGTAAGGTTTAAGACATGTTCAACATACCAAGTTTGCTGATTAGAAATTGAAATCGCTTTTCATCCAATTGCTCTGATACCAATTGTTATCCCAGATTTAATCTAGTTGGTAAATAATCACAGAAACAAGTAATCTGTGAATAGTAATCGATGAACAGTAATCTGTGAATAGTAATCGATGAATAGTGAAATCGCAAAACACAGATTTAATCCTAAAAACTTGATTCTTTAGGCTTTGATACCAATTGTTATCCCATATTTTAATCTAGTTGGTAAATAATCAATCAAGTAATCAAGCAACACAATAATAATCAAGAGATAATAAGATTAACAAAACATACCAATCCCTTGTATAAAATGTTAAACCTTGAGTATTCTTGATACCCTTGGATTACAGCAACCTCTCTCTAAACAATAATTATGAAAGTAATAATAATGAGAGTTCTCCCTAAAACTGAAATAAACAAAACATTAAATACCCAGGCCTAATGCCTATTGGGCTTTACTAAATGCTAAACGGGCTTGAGTCCAATAGCTATTAACTATTAGCTTATTACATTTTAAACCCTCTAATTAACTTTAGCACAATTGCAGTTTAAACCCTTAACTTTAACTTTAATCTTGAATACAATTTATGATCCAACAGTTACAAAAGGTAAGATAACATTTGAGGATGTCTACTATATTGATCAGTTGAAGTACAACCTGTTAAGTGTATCACAGGTTTGTGACAAACAGCATAGCATATTATTTACTAATACAGAGTGTATGATCCTTGCTCCAGGGTTCAAGGTAGTTGATGAAAGCATGATACTACTTAGAACTCCAAGAAAGGACAATGTTTATTGTCTAGATATGGATAATGTTTCTAGTGATTCATCCCTGAACTGTCTTGTTTCTAAAGCTTCTGTGGATGAATCCTCTCTTTGGCACAGAAGGATGTGTCACATGAACTTCAAGACAATGAACAAACTTGTTAAAAACAACCTTGTAAGAGGTTTACCATCAAAAGTCTTTTCATGTGATGATCATTGTGTTGCTTGTCTTAAAGGAAAACAACACAAAACTTCTCATAAGACCAAAGAGTTAAATACTATTTCTTCTTGCCTCCAGTTGTTACATATGGATCTGTTTGGTCCTACAAATGTTATGAGTATAGGCAAGAAATCTTACTGCTTAGTTATTGTTGATGATTACTCTAGATTAACCTGGGTATATTTTCTAAGGACTAAGGATGAGACAAGTGGACTGATCAAATCCTTTATCCTAAGAATTGAAAACCAAACTAATCAAAAAGTAAAAGTCATTAGATCAGACAATGGGACTGAATTTAAAAATCTTGATCTAAACACCTTTTATGAAGAGAAAGGCATTGAGAGACAATATAGTGCCCCTAGGACTCCTCAACAGAATGGAGTTGCTGAGAGGAGAAATAGGACACTAATAGAGGCTGCTAGATCTCTGTTGGCTGATTCAAAACTGCCAATTACCTTCTGGGCTGAAGCAGTTAATACTGCCTGTTATGTCCAAAACAGAGTTCTAGTGGTCAAGCCAAAGAACAAGACCCCATATGAGCTTTTAAATAAAAGAAAACCATTTATTGGATTTTTCAAACCTTTTGGGTGTCCTTGTACTATTCTCAATACCAAATCTCACTTAGGTAAGTTTGATAGCAAAGCAGATGATGGATTTCTTGTTGGTTACTCATCTCAGAGTAAGGCTTACAGAGTTTTTAACTCTTCTTCTAGAATAATTGAAGAAAGTGACAATGTCAAATGCAATGAGAATACACCAAATCCTATTGGGTCTGGTCCTTAGTGGCTGTTTGACATTGATTCACTAACTAACTCTTTTGGTTTCAGTAGTAATGACTATGCAGATTCAGGGTGTGAAGGATCAGGAACTACACAAGTTCAAGACAGTTTATCTCAATCTGTGATATTTCCCATACCTACAGTGGATTCTATTGAAGACTGTGACAAGGAACCATCTACTGGACCAAATCAGAGTGAAGAAGAAAGTAGAGAAGAGGAGAGTCAAGAAGATAAAGACCCAGAAGTAGCTGCTGAAAACACCTCAGTGGAGTTGAATGACTCTAATCTAGAGGTGGGACTTAATGAAGAACCTAGTCATCACACCAGAACTCAAAAGAATCATCCTCCACAGCTGGTAATAGGAGATCTATCTTCTCCTATTATGACTAGAAATCAAAGCAGGCTGCAAGAAATGCAAGACCAACAACATACAGTGCTCTCTTGTTTTTTATCCCAGCTTGAGCCTAAGAAGGCACATGATGCTATGAAAGAATCCAGTTGGATAGAAGCCATGCAAGAAGAGCTACTGCAATTCAAGCTGCAAGATGTTTGGAATCTGGTAGACCTCCCTAAAGGCCAAAGAGAAATAGGAACAAAATGGGTCTTCAGGAATAAGAGAGATGAAAGAGGCATAGTAATAAGGAATAAAGCAAGGTTGGTGGCTCAAGGGTATACACAAGAAGAGGGAATAGATTATGAAGAAGTATTTGCTCCTGTAGCCAGGATAGAAGCAATTAGATTATTCCTGGCTTATGCTTCTTATATGAAATTCAAAGTCTATCAAATGGATGTCAAAAGTGCATTTCTATATGGATCAATTGAAGAAGAAGTATATGTCTGTCAACCACCAGGGTTTGAGAACCCAAGCTATCCAGACAAAGTATACAAACTAAAGAAAGCACTTTATGGACTGCATCAAGCACCAAGAGCATGGTATGACACTCTGTCATCCTATCTCTTGGAAAATGGCTTTGAAAGAGGAGTCATTGATAAGACTTTATTCATCAAGAGAAAGAAGAAGGATATCTTGCTGGTCCAAATATATGTTGATGATATTATCTTTGGATCCACAAAATACAATATGTGCAAGGAGTTTGAGGAACTAATGCATCAAAGATTCAAAATGAGTTCCATGGGGGAACTTACTTTCTTCCTTGGACTCCAAGTTCAACAGAAGTCAGATGGTATTTTTATCAGTCAGTCCAAGTATGTGCAGGATATTCTAACCAAGTTTGGTTTCTCAGATTCAAAACCTGCCAGCACACCTATGGAGACACACAAGCAAATAACAGCAGATCTTGAGGGGGAGGATATGGATGTTCATCATTATAGATCCATGATTGGCTCTCTCATGTATCTTACAGCCTCTAGGCCAGATATAATGTTTCCAGTCTGTGTATGTGCAAGATTCCAAGTTAGGCCAAAGCAATCTCACTATCAAGTTGTTAAGAGGATATTCAGATATCTCAAAGGGCAACCCAGATTGGGGATTTGGTATCCTCATGACTCATCTTTTGACTTGCTTGCATACTCAGACAGTGATCTAGGTGGAGCAAACTTGGACAGAAAATCTACTTCTGGAGGATGTCAGTTTTTGGTGCAAGACTAGTGTCATGGCAGTGAAAGAAACAAACCACAGTGTCTACATCTACAACAGAGGCAGAGTATATAGCAGCTGCAAGTTGCTGTTCTCAAGTCTTATGGATTCAGAATCAAATGTTGGACTATGGGGTAACCTTTCTACACACTCCAATTTTTATTGATAATAGCAGTGCTATTAGCATTGTTAATAATCCTGTCAAGCACTCAAAGACAAAGCACATTGAAATCAGTTACCACTTTATAAGAGACTGCAATGAAAAGAAACTTATTCAAGTTGTAAAAGTTCATACTGATAACCAGTTTGCTGATCTATTCACCAAAGCATTTGATGTGGGTAGATTCACTTTCTTGGTAACAAGTGTGAGAATGATCAACTCTGAATAAGCTCCTACTTAAAAAGTGGTTCAATACCTGTATATTGTTTATTCTTGGTGGTCCTAATCTTCTTTTTCAGGAAAAGTAGAGCAGTACTCAGTCCTTCACAAAGCTTAAAAGTGTAAGTATGATTAATACTGTCAGTACAGTTTTAGTACTGCCAGTACAATTTTACTACTGCTAGTTAGTTAATACTGCTAGTGGTTAATACTGCTAGTTAGTTAATACTGCTAGTGGTTAATACTGCTCTCAGTTAATACTGCTAGTTAGTTAATACTGCTAGTGGTTAATACTGCTCTCAGTTAATACTGCTAGTTAGTTAATACTGCTAGTGGTTAATACTGCTAGTTAGTTAATACTGCTAGTGGTTAATACTGCTCTCAGTTAATACTGCTAGTTAGTTAATACTGCTAGTGGTTAATACTGCTCTCAGTTAATACTGCTAGTTAGTTAATACTGCTAGTGGTTAATACTCCTAGTTAGTTAATACTGCTAGTGGTTAATACTGCTCTCAGTTAATACTGCTAGTTAGTTAATACTGCTAGTGGTTAATACTGCTCTGAGTTAATACTGCTAGTTAGTTAATACTGCTAGTGGTTAATACTGCTCTCAGTTAATACTGCTAGTTAGTTAATACTGCTAGTGGTTAATACTGCTGTTAGTTACTACTGCTCTAGGTTAATACTGCTTATATCCCGAATACTATAAATACCCTTTGCCCGCCTAAAAGTTCATAACGACTCTTTGCATACTGTTCACTTGCGCTCTAAACCCTTTCTCTCTCAAGTTCAAAGTTTTCAGGCAAGACCTTCAAGATCAATGGCATCAATGGCATTCATAGACGAGCACAATGAAACCGCGATGTTAAAGAAGCCCAAACAGGCCGCTGGTTTCCACCAGATTGTGGATTTCCTCACGACAAGCCATATTTCCCATGCTCTCACTGTCTCGCCATCAATCTACATCGAGCATCAAAGGCAATTCTGGGCAAATGCCACCATTGTTACTGAGAATGGTGTGCAAATGATCAAGACAAGGGTCTGTGAAAAACCGTTGACAGTTACTGAAGAGGTAATCCGCATCAGTCTACGTCTAGATGATGCCACTGGTATCTCATCTATCTCTGATGATGAACTGTTTTCTACTCTTACAAGAATGGGGTATGAAGGCCCATTGGGTGTGTTCAAGTTCTCCAAAGCTAAATTTTCACCCCAATGGCGTATCTTTGTCCATACTCTTATGCATTGTATCTCCAAAAAGACTACTGGCTGGAGTGAGTTCAGTAGCACCATTGCTTATGCTTTGGTGTGCTTGGCCACTGCCAGAAAGTACAATTTTTCTAAAATGATTTTCAATGATCTTGTCTCAAACTTGGGAAGCAAAAAGAGCTTTTATATGTACCCCAGGTTTGTCCAAGAAGTTATCACCCACGAATTGACGGATATGCCTCATTTTGATGGGGTATATGTACCAAAAATACCCAAAGGAAAGGTCTTTTCAAACATGAAAAGATCTCCATTGGACTCGGAAGGAGTTGACACCCCATTGTTCTCTACAATGATGGTGGTGTTCCGCACTGATGAAGGTACGGCAGCAGGGTCAAGGTCCCCCATTAGACCATCCCACTGCTAGTCAATCCCAACCTTCCCACTCTAAATCAATTCCTCAGTCTCTTCTTGATAAACCAACTTCACCAATCACCCAAACATACAAAAGGAAACAGGTAAAGAAGGCTCCTTCCCTTCTTGTACCATCAACCCCTAAGCCTTTAAGCCCTCTAAGGGAGGATTCTCCCTTAGAGAATATCTACAGGGAAACCACAAGGGTGTCTCCCAACCCCAAGGAGGTGCTCTCTGAGGAGGAGGAAGAGCATATGGGTGAGAAGCCTGCCACTACTTCTGCTAGCACAGAGAAGGTCAGTGGTAACATCTCTAAGACCTTCCCCATGGCAACTTTGGGTGAGAAATCAACCAAAGGACCCCGGTGCCAAGAAACCAAGGGGGTAGCTGGTGCTTCTGCTAGGCAGAAGGCCACTATCAAAAGATCCAAGGATCCCTCAAGGATGGGCAAAACATCCAAAAAGGGTGAGGACAGAACTGACACTGATGAATTGATGGCAAAACTTTCCAAGGATCCTTCAAGGGTGGGTAAAACACCTAAAGAAGGTGAGGATAGATATACTTACTGGGAATTGATTGAAGCATTAGCCAACATTAATGTTGATGTGGTTAATCAAGGAAAGGATATCAAAGAATTGCAGCAAGTGGTTTTCTCCCAACAACAGCAGATTTCCAAACTCAAACAAATGGTGGGAAAGCTCATGGCCAAGAAAAGAAGAGGTCAGTTTGTTCTCAGAAGGAGAAAGGAGGAAACCAACATAGAAAATGTCCATGCTTCCAAAAAGGGGGAGAATTCTAGCTCAGAACAGATAGATCAACAGTTTGAGGGGGAGTTTGTTGAAGAAAAGAAATCTGCAGAAACAACACCAGCAGCAGTTACAACTAAAGAAGCAAAAATGGTTACTACTGCTGAGCCAAAACAAGCAGCAGAAACTGTTAGTGCTGCTGAAACTTCACAAGCAGCAGTAACAGAGTTAACACCAACAGAGATTGAAGTAGCTGAAATTCTCATCAAAGCAAAGAATGACACTCCCAAAGCAAAGGGAGTGGTCATAAATGAAGGGGGAGCAAAGAAAATAGAGAAGAAAGAAATGGCTGCAGATGCAAGGAAAAAGGGAAAAGCAAAGATGATAGAATCTGATCAACCATCTAAAAAGCAAAAGATGATTGAGTCAGATGAAGCATTAGCAAAGAAAGTACAAGAAGAGTTAGATCAAGCAGAAAAGGAGCAGGTTGAAAAAGACAGAGAAATGGCCAGAGCACTTGCAAATGAGTTAAATGAAGCATTCCAGAAAGGGCTGGAAACAGAAAAGGCAAAGCAAAGAGCAATGAGCTTGAGAAAGGCTATGATGGCCAGAACAAGTGCTAAGAAGAGAAGACCTTCACAAACTTACCTTGCCACTCAGGAAAGAAACAAAATGATAACTTTCTTGAGGAGTGCAATTGGTGTAAAGAAAGAAATGTTTGTAAAGATGACTTTTTATCAAATCAAGGATCTCTATGAGAAAGAAATGGGGAAGCTGAAGAGTAATGAAAAGGATAGAGTGGAGTTTGAAAAGAAGGCCAAGGAGAGACATGATGTGAATATTAATCAACCATTCCCTGAATGTGAAGAGGGAACTCCTATCAAAGAAAAGGCAGAGAAAAAGGAAGAAAAGAAGAAGGAAGCTACTTTAGGGCAAGTTCAAAAGACTCTGAAGAGAACTAAAATGATGGCTAAAAGAAAGAAGATTGTAAAGAAGCCTAGAGTAGAAGAAGAGCAAAAGGTTGCTGAAGAAGAAGAGGCACCTAAGAATGAGGCTGAAACTCAGGAAGTACCACAGAGTTCAGATGTAAACATGTACATGGTGGTAATGGATAAAATTCCAAAGCCTATTTCAGCTGAACCTGTTGGATTCAAACCTCCTGAAGTTATCCACTGGGATACTATGGAGGTGGATGGCAAAGAGTACATTAGATTGAAAAGAAAGGATGAGAAGTATGAAGTCTACAGCACCTGGAACAAAATTGTCAGAGAGTGTTCAAGATCTGATTTGGAAGAAATGTTTGAAGTGGGGATGAAAGTTCATGCAGATCAGTTGACAGCTCCAAGGTTACCAATTGTGAAGTTAGTTATGGAATATTTGTGCATGTTGTTCAAACCAGAAGCAGTAAAGCCTTTGATAAGAGATGTATTTGAAGCTGTTAGAGGATGGACTCTATATGAAAGGAGTGGAGTCTACGAACTGGCATTGGATACTTTTCACATGGAGTATTACTTGGTGGATAGGGTATACAACCATACAAATCTAAAGCTTCATGCCATGTTAAATAAGAAGTTGGGTTGTGCACCAAATTCAGAAATGGCAAAGTACTTAATTCAGAGAACTATAAATCAGAGTATGGGACTGGATCCTAACATTGGAGTAGATCAATGAAGATTTTGGAAGCATTTGAAGAACTTGACTTCTCTTTCTAAAAGTCAAGTTAGGGGGAGATTGTTGGGAACTAAAGATGTGAACAAGTCTTTAATGCTGCTAGTTCAGAATTACTACTGCCAGAGGACTTCAAAGTTAATACTGCTGAGTATTACTACTGCTAGTAGAATTAATACTGCTAGAAGTTAGTGCTGCTTAGTAGTTAATGTTGCTTCTAAGATAATGTGAAGATAATGATGAAGAGATCGTGGTTAAAGATAAACATGGAAAGTGGAAGATATTCTGAAGATATTTTATTAATTGTAATTATTTGTTATCTTCAGTATATGTATAGAATTGATAGAATAGTTTAGAAATTATTATTATTCATTCTAAGTTTTTGTTCTAGAGAGAAAATCAACCTCAAGGCATAGTTCCTAATTCTAGAGAAATAGAATTCGTCTTGAAAGAGTCTGTTCTTCAAGATTGAGGTTGAGTGTGTAATCTTGTGATTTTAATCATTCAATACAAGTTTACAAGTTGTTAATCATACTCACTGTTTGTTTACTGTTACATTGAATATCAAAGTGTTATTCCGCAACTTCTTTGATATTGTTTCTGAGTATTCATAATTCTTGTTGAGAATTCGATCCTGACACATAAGGATGACTTTTAGACTTATCAATCATGGTCCACTTTTAGACCTTTCACAAAACCTCAAAGACAAAATTGAAGTTTACTTTTAAATGAATAACTATAAGGGTAAAAAGTGTAGGTATTAAAAATAATTATAATGACGTAATTTGTTTAAAAAAAATTAAACGTATACGTTTTAATGTATTATAGTTAATATATGATTATTTACGTTAATATGATAAAAGTGTAAAATTAAAAATAAAAATGTAAAGGATATAAAGTAAATTAAATAACTAATTATAAGAGTATAAAATGTATTTAAATAACTATTTTACGCACTAAACCATATTTTTTATTTAATTAGAAAAAGATGATTTACACAAACACGTAAAATATTTGCATAAAATCCGACTATTTTTTAGAATTACATTAAAAACAATAAAATAAATTAGTAACTAGAGTTGTAAGATTGACTATTTTAATCAATTTTCCTATAATAAATTGATCAACTAAACACTTCCATTCCCGCATGTGTGATTGAAAAAAACAATGATGGCCAACATAATGATTTTTATCAAATTTGTCCAATGATAGTAAAAGTTTAGGTAGATGGAGAGTATATTTTGGAGGGTAAAAAGGGGCATACCCAACACCGTTATTTGAATAACAACATCATATCACTCAAATCATATTCTACTAATAATGTATCCAAATCGTTTAAAGGTCACGAATTTATATTATTATGTCTATATTGGTTTTTTGTTTGATTCACAAATTATCAAAAATAGTATATTACGGATTGTATTTGGTCCTTGTGGTATATGTCTTTTTATAGAATTAATCCCTATATTTCAATTATTATATAAAACACCTAGGAGTATGTACTTTTTTCAAGGATTTGGTCCTAGCCAAATGGCTGTTCAACAGGTCCGTTAAATTCAAGAACAAAATCTTCCTTTGGTATTCTTTTTTTGCATTTTAACATATATTTTGGCAAAATATTCCTAAACCCTTTTTCTCTCTCCTCGTTCTTCATATTCGTGTTTCATCAAGAACACTAAACCTTAAATAAAGAACATTCAAACTAAAAATCAAATGCAAATACCTAAATCAAATAAACTAAAACCATACAAATTAATCATCTTTATCTTCCACCACCACATTTTCTATCACGAACAAACTTGAAACCTAAAATCACAACGCCCTCGTCCCAATTCCCTGTTCCATGTTCCAATATCCCCTTGTTCCACGTCAGAACCGTCTCCGATTCCCAAACTCAAAAATTGCGCCAGATAGGGGTGCACATGGGTTGGGTGGGCAGTTTGAGGTTATTTGAACAAACCAACCCAACTACTTAGGTTTGGAAAATCGTAACCCATTCTCAACCCTCTTTTAATTTACAACCCTACCCAAGTCATTATATGTCAGTTTGGGTTGGACGGTTTGAACGTATTTTAAAAAAAAATGAACATGGTACAATTTAAAACAAAAAAAAATCAAATAATAATGGTTGATACTTAACTGCTCAAAAATATTACAATCATCCAGGTTTATGTCTAATTGTCTAAACATAAGTGTATTATTATGATAACATTGAATTAAAATGATACTACCAATCAACCACGAAGGTTTATAACTTCTTCGACTCCGATATTGCCTTATCTTTGAGTTTGTTCATGTTGTTTACGGTTAAAATTTAAAAGTTAGACTCATTAGTATTAGATTAGTAGGAGCCTGACCTACTTTAGAATATTAAATTGACGTTGGACTATTTACTTGTATTTGTTATCAGACATATAGAATTAGTAAAATGAACTTTTTAGTGATTATAATTTTATCGGGTTTGGCTTGTTTGTTCGGTTTGACATGTACCTAGCCTATTGGCTTGTAGATTTTATAAACCAATTAAACCTCAGGTATATTGTGTTGGGTTAGTCGGTTTGTATTTTTCGGGTTTGGTGGGTTGGACGGGTTTGCGGTTTCAATTCGTCAATTTTTTGTGCGGTCTAGCGCCATATTGCACCATCTTCAGTACCCATAACTTCAAAAAACAGTGTCGGATTCGACCATCATTGTCAAATTGCGATTAAAAGTAAACCATAAGTAGAACTGGATGTGGGGATTGTTCAAAAACTTCCATTCTCTTTGGGTCACGAACGAAGATGCATTTTCTTTCACTTTAGGGTTTTATTTAGGTTTTTTAAAGTTTGATTTAGATTTTTCTTTTAAGTTTGATTTAGGTTTAAGTAATTGTTCTTGATTTATGCTTAATGTCACAACTAGAAACCTAGGTATCATCGACGGAAAAAATCCATCAGTAATTTACTACGGATCAACGATAAAAATCCGACTCAAAAACTTTTCCTGACAAAAAAACCCGTTGATAATCCGTCGATGAATTTTATAATTTTCGACGGATCACCCACGACCACACAAATAAATAATTAAAAAAATCAAAAATCAAATAATTTTGGATCCGTCGGTGATCCATCGGAAATTGTTAAATTCACCATGGATTACCGACAATTTTTCAATTTTTTTTGTTTTTTAATAAAGAAGCAACATTCACAAAACTGGATTACTAACTTGAATTTTTTTTTAAAAAAGGAAAAAAATTCTAACATAAATGCTATTATATTATAATAATTAGAATTATATTCTGTATTTTAATTATTATTAAAAATGGATTTTTTAAAAAGGACGGCCATTGTTTTTCTATATGTTTTTTCATGTTTTTTATGTACACGTATGTAGGGGTGAGCATAACCGGGTACCCGCTTATATTTCATGGAACCAGAACCAGAACCGGAATCGGAACCGGCGGTTCTTGGAATGAAGGAACCAGAACCAGAACCGGAACCGCTTGCATCGGTTCTCTATTTTTTGGAACCACTGGGAACCGGTTCCGGTTCCGGGTACCCGGTTACAATTTTTTTTTAAATTTTAACATTTAATACAATAAAAAGATAATTTTAAATTTTTAAGTCTAGTGCAAACAACAAAATACCAACTTAAAGTAATAAATACAACAAATGGTGAAAACTGATCCGACAAAAGCTAACTATTACATAAACAAATTAGACACTCTCGAGTTTTGACCGTAATAAAATGACTTTCATTACATTTGTCACGTCAAATAATCGTGATGTGGGAGGTGGGAGCAGCCATGTACAATTGAAAGTGTGTAATTGTAATGTGAATTTGAGAATCGTGAAAGGAAAAAGGAACCCTAAATGGTAATAGTTTTTTAAACATATAAAATAACTATAAAAAAACAGTGGGTACCCGTCGGTTCCGGTTCTGGGTACCTAGCGGGACCGAGTACCCGGTTCTGGAACCGGTTCCGACGGGTACCCAGCGGGTATCGGTTCCAAAAAAATGAGAACCAGAACCAGTCTTAATCGGTTCCGTATTTTAGGAACCGGAACTGGAACCAATCGCATCGGTTCCGGTTCCGGAACCAGCAGTTCCGGAGCGGTTTCGGTTCCAAAAGCGGGTACCCAGTTTCGATGCTCACCCCTACACGTATGAACTTAAATATGATTGTGTTTTTTTATGATTTCCAATGTGTGTGTACATGTTTATATATCTATACATGATAATTAGGTTTATTTGAGAAATGCTAAAAATATGAGAAATAAATAAATGATCCTAGCCCTTTATCTGATCAACATTTATGGCTTTGACCGTGAAGCACCGGATAATTCCTTTTGTGGTATGTAGAAGATTGATGGATAGTTTCGTAAAATACGTAGGACGAGTTCATATATGAACATGTATGATTCACATATGAATTATATGTTCATATATGAACCAGTATAATTCATATATAAACTCTTTTAACTGATTTATATATGAACCTTTGTGATTCATATATGAACTATACGTTCATATATGAATAAGTTAATTAGTTCAACTGATTCACATATGAACCTATAGTTAATTAGTTCATATGTGAATTAGTTAATTGGTTCATATACGAATCACAAAGATTCATATATGAATCAGTTAAAAGAGTTCATATGTGAATTACCTGGTTCACATTTGAAAATATAGTTCATATGTGAATCATACAGGTTCATCTATGAACTCGTCCCGTTTAATTGTAAAAATTACGAAACTGTCTATATTTGGAATAACTGCAACTTTTGACCAGTCGTAATTGTTGACCAGTCAAAGACGCAATATTTAACCAATCAAAACCGATCTTGACCGAATGAAAGACTAGAATTACTTTTCTATTTCTCATATATTTAGCATTTCTTTAATGAACCTCTCCCTATCTATATATGTGTATATGTATATATTAGTTGGGAGAGGTTCTAATGAGAAGTTCTAAGTGTTGAGAAATGGAGAAATGATCATAGTCCTTGATCTCGTCAACATTTGCGGCTTTGATCGTGAAGCACTGGATAATTCATTGCATGGTTTGTAGAAGATAGAGGGGTAGTTTCGTAAGATAAGCGAGACGAGTTTATATATAAACCTTTGTGATTCACACATGAATTATACGTTCATATGTGAATAAGCTAATTAGTTCATATGATAATCAGTTAATTAGTTCATATGTGAATCTGTTAATTAGTGCAACTGATTCACATATGAACCTATAGTTAATTAGTTCATATATGAATCACAAAGGTTCATATATGAATCAGTTAAAAAAGTTCATATGTGAATTACATTGCTTCACATATTAACACATAGTTCATATGTGAATCATATAGGTTCATATATGAACTTGTCCCATGTATTTGTAAAAATTACGAAACTGTCCTTCTATTTTTGGAATAGCTGCAACTTTCGACTAGTCAAAGTCGCAATTCTTGACCAGTCAAAGACACAATATTTGACCGGTCAAATCCGATCTTGACCGTATGAATGATTAGGATTACTTCTCTATTTCTCACACACTTAGCATTTATCATGAACCTATGGCTATATTAGATATATTCATGTGTATATATCATGTATGTCAATATGTACATGTGTATACATGTGTGTATGTACATGTGCAGACATATGTTAGTATGTGGATGTGTGTATCTATATATGTATACATGTGTATATGTCTATACGTATATATGGGTATACATGTGTGTTGGTTAATTAGATCATGTATTCTGTGTATGCCATATATATGATGGATCTATGTATATATGTTGTATCTATATATGATATCATGTATATATATATGTATGTATGTACATGTGTATAATTATATGTGTATGTATGATATGTATGACACATACATACAGTATGTGTGTATCATGTCAATATATGAATGTGTATATATATATATGTGTGTATAGTACTATGTGTATGTATGTATGTACGTATGAGTACGTATATATATGTATATGGACATAAATGTATTGTATGCTATTGTATTTTGGTTTAATTTCATCATGTACTATTATACAATACATTTTATTAAAATCATTTATAATAATAAATAAATAAACAATCATTTATAATAAGTAATATTAATTAATAATTAGTATTATGTTCTATTTATAATCATAAATTAATGAATTAATTTAATATTTTAAAAAAATCCCATCGGTGACTGTCAGTAATTAGCAACAAATTATCCGTCAAAAAATTTAAGTTTTGTAGTATAAAAAGTGGCCTTCTAAATTGGAGCCCTCAACAAATTATCCGTCAAAAAATTTAAGTTTTGTAGTATAAAAAGTGGCCTTCTAAATTGGAGCCCTAAATTCAGTATTCACACATTTCTCAAACCCATCAATATGATCGAGAGCCCCCATCGACGACACTCTATAAAACGACGACCCCCATTGACGACCACCACGTTCTATAACCACACTGTCAATAACAACCACTACCACCGTTGACCTATATGCACTACCGTCGAATAGCCACCACAACCACGTTCCAAACTCGTCTCTCTCTCTCTCTCTCACACACACACACACACACCTCTCTGACTCTCAACCTCCAACAAACCTCAGGCACATAGTCACACTCCATCGAGGCTTCGACTATCGACCATAACACCGATCTCTCTCAGTCACTTATACTCTCAAACGACCATGGCTCGACCACTCGACTCTATCTGATCTCATCTACGGCAGCGGCTTGTCTCTTAGCTAGACTACTCGGCTCTGATTTTGAAATTTATTTTGTCTCCAGTCTCTTAGTTTTATTTCTCCATCTTAGTTATTGGCTTTGTGTAAAACACTAAAACTATTTCTTTTAATTTATATTATTAGTTTCTGAATGAATCTGATTTTATTGTCTTCTTGCCTCTTGATTTTTGTATGAATATAATTTTGGATGAATTTGATTTTGTTGATTTAGTTGACTTTTGATTTTGTTGCTATTGGTAAATTGTATCAATTGGTAAATGATAATGTTTATATTGGGTTTGAAATTTTGTTTAGAATTTGGAGACTAGAATATTGGAAAAACAATTTGACAGACCGTTGATTTTGTTTCAAATGTTGGTAACTAGCATTGTTCAAAAAGACTCACCGCAACAGCCGTCACGACGCGTCATGGCTCAAGGCTTGTGTCTGACGCCACGTTAAGCCTGAAGCACCCATGGTGTAATGCACGGTTTTTGTAACGCGATATTTGATTAACCTTGTCTTTTTAATATCATAATTTTTTTAGTTTTTAATAGTTAACTTAATTTAAATTGTTTATTATTAATGATTCATTGAGTAATAGCAGGATAACATATGTTTGTGTATAATATTACATATGATATAGAGATTTTCCGCCATAAGTTACGCCTTGAAAAACGTCATGACCTTCTCGTGGCTTCCAAGGCTTGAGGTTTGGCATTGCCTCCACGTCACGCCCCACGCTATTTAGAACCTTGGTAATTGGTAAATCATTGATATGTATTGTGTATTGTTATATGTATATATATATATATATATATGTATGTATGAGGACAGGTTCAAAAGAGAACCTAAACATTTTGTGAAAAGGCAAGAAGTGTGATATCATATCTGATACACAAGCTTAATCATATATGATTAAACACACCTACAGACCGTGTAATCATATATGCTATCACACTTCTCTCCTTCTCGCAAAATGTTCAACTTCTCACATGATTCTTCCTCTATATGTATATGTATATATGCTTACTTGGGTTAATTTGTGCTAAGTTGTTAGGTATCGACCAATGTGGTTTATTGGGTTTACTTGAATGTCTAAATTTGTGATATATGATGCAATAGTTTCGTGTATTCTTGATAAAACCAACAATGTTAACATGCCATATATGATGCAATCGTTTGGTGAAGCTTTCATTAAACCAAGAATGGTAAAATGCCATATATCGTCCTCTACTTTGTTATGTTAACCAAAACTTGTGTTATAAGTTTGTTTGTTGTGCCGAATAAACTGTTTGAATTATTAAAGGATCGTTTTACCCCTTATTGTTTTTTTTTTTGTTTTTTCATTAGATTAATATATTTCATGAATGTTCTATATTTTTTTCCATTCTTTCATTATAAACAACTTTCATTAATCTTATTGACTTGGATTAATTGGACTAGTATTGGCAAGTGAGAAGCATTTATTTGATACAATTTTAATAATATGCAAAACCTGGTTTGCTTTGAAGATAAGAAAACCTCTATTTGAAGCATTTTAACAGACACTCATGATTGAAACCCAATAACCTAAAGACACAAGAAGACAATACATAAACAATCAATTACAATGTGAGCAATTTCTCTAACCCATATTTCAACCTTCATCAAGAACTCACTAAATTATCAAAATACAAACCATAGAGCTCATATAAATTATGAGTGTTCAAGTAAACATATGAATCTTCAACTTAAGGAGTTTATGAATTCTTTGATCATTATCATCAAGAAATGAAAACCCCATCTCAGATATGTAAAAAACGAACAAAAAAACACAATTTAGAAAGGAGGAGGAAGAATTCGAGCCAGAAGCATAGACGCTCTCGTTTCTTTGATTCAAGCCCAAAAATGTCGTTCCATTGTCTTATTGTTTTCTATTTTGAGAAACAGATAAGCAAAAAGCAGCAATGGTCATTAGTGGAGTGAGCGGCGGTAACAAAGGCAAGGTATTTTAAGGATGGAGGTGGCTTAATTGATAAAGTTTATGAGGGTGAGCTGAGCGAATAAGTCTATTTTGAAATGATTAAGTCACTTCCAAACATATATATATATATATATATATATATATATATATATATATATAAAAGTCTATATATATATATATATATATAGGGTCAGGTTCACGTGAGACCAAGCTATTTTCGTGAGACCAAACCTTAAAACATGAAACTTCACACCGAAACACTGTGAAGGAAAAAAACATTCGAACCTTCATAATGTAATCACACTATGAAGGTAAAAAAACCTAAACCAAGTTAAAAAAAAAATCAAACCTTCACAGATAAAAGACTGTGAAGGTATATCCAAACCTTCACAGTGAAGACGCTGTAAAGGTAAAAAAACGAACATTCACAAAAAAAAAACACCGTGAACGTAACATTTACGGTGTTTTCCCTATGAAAAGTTCGATTTTTTTTACATTCACAGTTTTCGGGTGTGAAGTTTCATACTTTAAAGCTTTGTCTCACCGGTCTCACGGAAACTGTTTGGTCTCACGCGAACTTAACTCTCTCTCTCTCTCTCTCTATATATATATATATATATAGCTTACTAAATAAGCTATAATGTCATTAAGCTCAATAAGTCATTACCAAACAACCCCTTAGTTAGGTTGTCAATTGTTGGGCAAAATTTTGATTCATTGTTAGTTTTAAGAAATAATCATTTTATTTATTTGTAGTTCTGTTGCCAATTATTGGGCTAATATTATGTTTGATTTTATTTGAAAATATTCATTTTATAGGCGTAATGCTGTCAAAATTTCTAAAACAATTCTTACGATTTTAAAAATCATCCAAAACACTATTTTTCATTCAAAGCCACAGTTTAACTTTCATATAGTCAAACCATAGTACCAAAAGGTTTTAAAGTCATCTAGAGCATCTGTATTTCCATTTATTTATGGTTTGACTTTAAAATAGTCAAACCAATACACTTAAGGGCGTTTGGTTCGCAGAATGTTTTTGGATGGAATGAAATATGTCAAAGGAATTTGACTTTGAAGGAATTGGAATGGAATGTTGTCAGGTTTAACCACCTGTTTGGTTGACAGAATTGGAATGGAATTTGTTAAATGAATTGGAATTTTTTTGTTTGGTTCACAGATTGTAGCTTTAGAATTGGAATGGAATTTTGGTAAATGACCAAAATACCTTTTTTGTTTATTTTAATTGTTTTCAACAAAAATTACTTTCATGAAATAGTCATTAAATAGTTTAATTTTTAACTAAAATTGCTTTGATTATTTTTGCACACGAATGATGATGAGAGAGAGAGATGAAAGAGAGAGGAGAGAGAGAGGAGAGAGAGGGGAGTGAGAGATGGGAGGAGAGAGGAGAGAGAGAGGAGGGAGAGAGGGAGAGAGAGAAGAGAGGAGAGAGGGAGAGAGAGAAGAGAGGAGAGAGAGGATAGATTGAGAGAGAGTAGAGAGAGAGGAGAGAAAGGGAGAGAGGAGAGAGGGAGAGAGAGAGAGAGAGGGAGAGAGAGAGTTGGTGTCTGATGATAATGTTGAACGGTAGTGGTGGCCGGCGGTGGTGGTTGCCGGTGGCGGTGGTGGCCGGATGTGGTGGTGGCCGGTGACGGTGGGCAGAGGTGGTGGTAGTGGTCGAATGTGGTGGTGGTCGGGGTTGGTAGCCGGAGGTGGTGGTGGCTGCTGGTGGTGGTCAATGGTGGCCGGAGGTGGTGGTGGTGGTCGGGCCGGAGGTGGTAGTGCATATTAGGATGAGGGGCAATTTTGTCCAAAAAAAATATGACATTCCATTCCAATGAAATACCACCTCCCCCCAAGGAATGTTGAATTCCTTCATTTGTGGAATTCATTGGAATTCAACATTCCAATTCCTTAAAAAGAATGAACCAAACGATGTAATGGAATCTGGTCAACGGAATTCAACATTCCAATTCCATCAGAATATGCGAATCAAACGCCCCCTTAGGGTTTTAAAGTCATCCAAAACTTCTTTAAACCTATGGTTTGACTTACAAATAGTCAAACCATTATACGTAGGGTTTTGAAGTCATCAAAACACCTCTATTTGATTCAAACTCATGGATTGACTTTGAAATAGTCAAACTATTATACTTAGGGTTTTCAAGTCACCGAAAACTCATCTGAACCTACGGTTTGACATTCAAATAGTCAAACCATTACACGTATAGTTTTAAGTTATCAAAAACTTCTCTAACCCTAAGGTTTGCCTTTCAGATAATCAAACCATTACACGTAGGGTTTTAAAGTCATTCAAACACATTTAAACATATGAGTTGACTTTCAAATAGTCAAACCATTACATTTAGGATTTTAAAGTCATCCAAATTTCATTTAAATTCATTTAAACCTAGGGTTTGATTTTCAAATATTCAAACCATTACAAGTAGGTTTTTAAAGTCACTCAAAATACATGTTCTTTGATTTAAACCAATGATTTGACTTTCAAATAATCAAATCATACATTTAGGGTTTTAAAGTTATTCAAATCTTCTCTAAATTCATTTAACATAGGGTTGACTTTCAAATAGCCAAACCATATATTCAATGTAGATTTTTAAAGTTATCCAAAAACCTCTAACTTCATTTACAATTGTGGTTTGACTTTCAATAGTAAAATAATTGCTTGTAGGTCTCAAACTCCTCTACACCACCTCTACTGTAACACCCTAAAAACAGGGATAACAAAAATTCGAAAAACGGACATGTGGTATATAAAATTGTCATAGCAAGAGCCTCCCAAAAATGGGGAAATATACAAACCTGTTTAATTATAGTTGTAATTTAACAGACAATAAATAACAACCAACTAATCTAATTTATATAACTAGAAAAGAGATTACAAAAAGGGTGTCATCTATAGACCCAACATCTTCTCCATATATATATATATATATATATATATATATATATATATATATCCAAGTGCAATTCCCCAAGCTCTAACCCAAAGCAACTATGCCAACTTAGATCCGACACCGCTAGAACCTGAGATACACATCGACACCAAACAAGTGTTAGGCCAGAAATCGTAGTGAGTTCAACAAGAAATAGCATATAAGATCAATTACAATTATTATCAGCAGTTAACCAATGTTCAATAAATATGGAGTCAATAGGGGAGACCCATAGCACCAATCAAGTTCCACCCAAAGAGTCGATATACCATGACGCCGACTAACAAGAGGCACCTGAAAGGCCTGACACATCCGGGGACTACAACTATGGAAATTTCCCGAATGGCGGAGGTCTAGGCACACACCATCACGGTGGTGCCCAATACTACATCCTCCTAGTGTCTACTGACTTGGATCATCCAACATAATGCATATAGAAGGTCTTGAGGTGTATTTCAACCAAACATATTTCGATACCAACCACGGGTACAATATTACCATCCTAACCACATAAAGTCCAGCACAAGACCCAAATGACAATCATATTCATCATGTAGATATAATATCACCAAAAAGGTATTCCAAGTAGAAATCATCATGATATCAAGGTATACATACATTTAATCATGGCAAGATACACATAACATATATCTATAAGAAAACCCCAATACTTAAATATTTAAAGATGAACATTTGAGTAAATGTAAAATGTTAGCAAGTAAGAAATTAAGATGTGTATCTAGTTTTAACAAAGGTTTAGTAAACTCATAATCTAGGTTTTTGAACCAAAACCTAGAAAATGGGAAACCCTAGCATGAAGAGGTGAGACTTGGAGATGAGAAGTTGAACTTTATAAACCCTAGAAATCTTCCTTGAGATGAGTTAATGCAAGCAATCAAGCTCCAACCACCAAAAGATGTTGTATTTAAGAGGGTTAGGGTTTGGTGAGGGAGAAATTAGGTTTTGGGACTAAAAATCGCCAAAGGAAGAAGAGAGAAAATAGAGAAATGAAGTGCAAATCGGCCAAGAAACTCATTTAATCCTCTCAGCCCGACGGCGATAGTGCCCGGTATCGCGTGTCACAATTGAGCGGATCACCCGACTCTCGGTACACTCTCCGCGAGAGTGACCTGCGATAGTGACAATGTCACTATCGCGATGGCACAATCGCGCCGGGTCAGGAACTCACGGTACATACCCCGCGAGAGTGACCTGCGATAGTGACAATGTCACTATCGCGTGGCACTCTCGCGCCACTCTCCCAAAAGCCCAAAAACTCAGTTTAAAACGATTACGAGCGCGAGGTTCAGACAGTTAATATGATTAAACAATTCATATAACATTATAACATAATAATGATGATCATACGCATATTAAGGACTCATATACTCAGAAATGTTACAATCCTCCCCACATAATTAGGATTTCGTCCCCGAAATGTCATCCTAAATTAAACAAGTGAGGATAGAGCTTCTTCATATCATCTTCAGAATCCCAAGTAATGTTACCATCCCGATGGTGCTTCCATTGAACTTTTACCATGACCACATTCTTATGCCGTAATTTCTTCATTTTCGATTCTAAGATCGCTTCTAGTTCTTCCACACAATGGTTCCCATTATCTACCCGAATTTTCGCCAATGGTATCACACTTTCCTCCTCAGCCAGACACTTCCCAAGGTAGCACACATGGAACGTAGGATGTATTTAATCCATTTCCGGTGGTAAGTCCAACTGGTAGGCTTGTAAACCAATTCTCTCCAAAATGACGAAGGGTCCAAGGAAACGAGGGTTAAGCTTCCCGTGCTTCCCAAAGCGGATAATACCCTTCCATAGAGATACCTTCAACATAACACGGTCACCCACTTGAAACTCGATCGGTCTTCTCTTCTTGTCCGCATAGCTCTTCTGTCGGTCTTGAGCCGCCTTCAATCTTTCTCTGATCTCTTTCACCTTATACGTCATCTCTTGAACTATTTCCGGTCCGGCGAATTGCTTTTCGCCCGCTTCTAACCAGCAGACCGGGGTTCTACACTTCCATCCATACAGTGCCTCGATTGGTGCCATTCCGATACTAGAATGGTAATTGTTGTTGTACGCGAACTCTACCAAAGGTATATGTGAGTCCTAACTTCCTCCGAAATCTATTACGCACGACCTCAACATATCCTCTAGCGTCTGGATCGTCCTCTCGCTTTGACCATCCATTTGAGGATGATACGCCGTGCTCAAATTCAGTCTAGTGCCCAACTCTTTCTGTAAGCTTGCCCAAAAGTTCGATGTGAAGCGACTATCCCGATCCGATACGATAGATTGTGGAACTTCGTGCCTTGACACCACCTCATCAATATAAAGCTTGGCCAATTTCTCCATTGGCAAAGTCTCCCGCATTGCAAGGAAATGCGCACTCTTAGTTAGCCGGTCAAGAATTACCCAAATGGTGTCGTGGTCGCGCAAGATTTTTGGTAGTTTCGTCACAAAATCCATGGTGATGTTATCCCATTTCCACTCGGGAATGGACAACGGTTGCAAACTTCCGTACGGTCTTTGATGTTCCGCCCTGACTTGGAGACATGTGACACATCTATCCACATAACTAGCCACATCTAGCTTCATCACCAGCCACCAATAGTTCAATTTCAAGTCCCCATACATCTTGATGCTATCGGGATGTATATAATACTTCGATTTGTACGCTTCTTTAAGGAGTAGGTCACGGTTTCCCCTAACCATCGGCACCCAAATCCGCCCTTGAAAGAGCGTAAGTCCACGACTGTCTTCCGTTAAAAGTTCCCTTTGCTTTACCATGACTTCGGATTTGAGGTTCTCTTCCTTCAGTGCTTCCACTTGACACGACTTGATGTTCTCTAACAAACTCGATACTATATCAATCCTCGTGAGGGAAACTTTGATACCACTATCATGGTTCCTTCGGCTCAACGCATCCGCCACCACGTTGGCCTTGCCGGGATGATAGAGTAGATCACAATCATAATCCTTCATAAGTTCTAACCACCTTCTTTGACGCTTGTTGAGTTCCTTCTGATCGAAGATGTACTTGAGACTCTTGTGATCGATGAAGAGTGTACACTTTGTCCCATATAAGTAGTGTCGCCAAAAATTCAACGCAAAAACTACCGCCGCCAGTTCCAAGTCATGAGTAGGATAGTTCTTCTCATGATCCTTTAGTTGCCGTGACGCATAAGCTACTCTCCCCCGTTGCATTAGTACACATCCAAGCCCCATCTTGGAAGCGTCACTATACACTACGAAGTCTTCCGATCCCTCAGGTAAGGATAAGATCGGAGCTTCACACAATCTTTTCTTGAGCGTTTGGAAAGCTCGATCTTGCACATCGGTCCAAAGAAACTTGACGTTCTTCCTTGTGAGTGAGGTGAGTGGGATAGCTATCTTGGAGAAAACTTGAATGAACCGTCTATAATAGCCCGCCAAACCCAAGAAACTTCGAATCTCCGTCGGACTCGTTGGCGGCTCCCAACTCATCATCGCCTCGCTCTTTGCTGGGTCTACCTTAACTCCGTCTTTAGACACCACATGCCCCAAGAATTGCACTTCTTGGAGCCATAATTCGCACTTCGAGAACTTTGCAAACAACTTTTCCCTTCTTAGGACCTCCAACACTTCCCGCAAATGTTTCCCATGCTCGGACTCGTCCTTTGAATAAATTAGGATATCGTCGATGAAGACGATCACGGATTTGTCCAAGAACGGAGACACACGCGGTTCATTAGGTCCATGAATATGGCCGGAGCATTGGTCAAGCCAAAAGGCATCACCAAGAACTCATAATGGCCATATCGCGTTCGAAAGGTCGTCTTCGGAATGTCCTCCTTCTTCACTCTCACTTGATGGTATCCGGACCGAAGATCAATCTTTGAGAAGCATCCCGGGCCTTGGAGTTGATCAAAAAGATCGTCGATGCGAGGTAGAGGATACTTGTTCTTCTCCGTGACTTTGTTTAACTCTCGGTAGTCGATGCACATCCGCATGGATCCATCCTTCTTCTTCACGAACAAAACCGGTGCTCCCCAAGGTGACGAACTCGGTTGGATGAAACCCTTCTCCAAAAACTCTTGAAGTTGTGTCACCATCTCTTTCATTTCCGTCGGAGCCAATCGATAGGGAGCGTGGACTATCGGAGCCGCTCCCGGAGTAAGGTCGATTTGAAACTCCACTTGTCGTTCCAGCGGGTTCCCGGGTAAGTCTTCCGGAAAGACATCCGGATAGTCTTGCACGACCTTCACATCTTCCACCGCCTTCTTCTCTTTCTTTACGTCCACCACATAAGCCAGATACGAAGGGTAACCCTTCGCTAGAAATTTGCGAGCTTTAAGAGAGGAAATGATAGGATTACTCCTCTTCTCTTTCTCCCCATAGATGGTGACCACACTATTTTCCGGCAAAGGCACTTGTATCATCTTTTTGGAGCATAAGATGTCGACTTTATGCCTCACCAACCAATCCATGCCTATGACCACGTCGAACCCCCTATAGCCATAGGTAACAAGTCTACCCTAAAAGGATTCCCGTCAATCTCTAAAGTGCCACCACAAAAACGGTCTCGGATGATCACTTGATCTTCGTTAGCTATTTCTACTACTAGCGCATCGGGAAGGACACTAATAGGAGTGACGAACTGTTTACAGAAAACATCTGATACAAAGGAACATGTAGCACCCGAATCAAACAAAACACGAGCGGTCAAGGAGTTTACTAGGAACGTACCCGAAACAACACCGGCGATCTCTTTTGCCTCCTCGGTAGTCATCCGGAAAGCTCGGCTTGGTACCCTCGGCGGTTGCTCGACTCTAGCCGTCGAACCCACAGAATTTTCACTATTGCCTCCTAATAACTTCGGGCAATCCTTCCTCATGTGCCCCGGTTCCCGTCACTCAAAACACACCAGCCCTCTGATAGGGCACTCTCGAGTTGTGTGATCCTTCTTGACACATTTGGCACATCCTACTGGACCCGAGTAGGTTCTGGTGACGCATGGGCCCGAGTTCTTGGTCTTGCACTTGTGGGACCACCGATCTTCTCGACGATTGTCGCCAGCTCTACAGCTCACAAACGGCTTCAACTGACGAGCTGGCCCAGATGGCCCGTCCCACTTCCGCTTCTCCCCAAGCTGCCTTCTCTCTTCTTTCTCCACAAGCAAGTCGTCCTCTATAAGAAAGGACTCCTCGATGACCTATTGCAATGTCGCTCCTCTAGCGTTTCTCACCGCCGTCCTCATCTCGGTCGGCAACCCTTGCTGGTAAGCTTTAATCTTAGACTTCTCATCGGGGACCAGATGTCCCACCATATTCAATTTCTCCAGAAAGAGCTTAGGGTATCCGGCAGTGGACAGAGTACCCTTCTTCAAATCCCTGAACTCCCATTCCAGTTTGTCCAACGACCTTTCACTGCAGTATTTATCCATAACCTTTTCCTTGAAAACCGGCCAGGTTAACTTGGCAAAAACCTCAGGAGTGAGAGCGGATCGAGTGAGATTCCACCAAATCAAAGCCTCTCCCGGAAGTAGTTGAGAAGCGAACTTGACCCTTTGAGAGATGTCACATTCACTAGACTCAAAGGCCATCTCCAATTCTTTGAGCCAATACATGCAAGCAACCGGATTGTCGGAACCCAGAAAAGCCTTGTAGGTGCACCCCTTGGTCTTTACCTTGTTCCCGTTATCCGCCTGGTCTTTAATAGACACTGCAGCCGGTCTACCACCCGACCCCATAACGATGTTCTCCGCCATCGTCTCCTGTTGTCGGTGACTGGCGTCTCGGTCTTCCAGAAGCTTCAAGAAGAACTCTTGTTGTTGGGCCATGGTCGAGTTCATGGCCAACATCATATTGTCTCTGATCCTGGTCTCCATAGTTACCTCCTCCAAGATGGCATTATTAGTCGTAAGGTTTATGCGCGGAATCTGTTTGGGTCCTCCTCCCAAGATATTGGGTATGGGAGGTCCCTCGGGGGTTACGACCAAAGGAGGTCGGTCAGCTGTAGATTCCACTTCCAAGTGGCCCTCTGGCGTATTCGGTAACCTGCTCCGAGTGTTTACCATTGAAATCTGCCATACATGCACTAGAAAAAGGATGGAGAAAAGACTAAGCGAGTTGAACTCTTTGTACGTACTAATACCTTCATCAATTATCATAATAATAGCAAATCAAGTACACTTACGTAACAACACATTCATAATAGCAGTAGCTAAGTGAAATTATGAACGAATCATACACAAGGATTCTTGTCACTATCATCACAACTCTCAATTAGTGTAATTCCGTAAATCCCAACGCTCTCCCCACCTAGGATTTCTACCCCAAGTGGACAGTGAAACAATAAAGTCTAAAGCTTAAGTCTAGATATGCTAAAACAATACCTAGTTCACTTAAACTAATGTTCTGATACCAACTTGTAACACCCTAAAAATAGGGATAACAAAAATCCGAAAAACGGACATGAGGTATATAAAATTGCCTTAGCAAGAGCCTCCCAAAAATGGGGAAATATACAAACCTGTTTAATTACAGTTGTAATTTAACGGACAATAAATAACAACCAACTAATCTAATTTCTATAACTAGAAAAGAGATTACAAAAGGGGTGTCATCCATAGACCCAACATATTCTCCAAATATATATATATATATATATATATATATATATATATCAAAGTGCAATTCCCCAAGCTCTTACCCAAAGCAACTATGTCAGCTTAGATCTGACACCGCTAGAACCTGAGATACACATCGACACCAAACAAGTGTTAGGCCAAAAAGCCTAGTGAGTTGAACAAGAAATAGCATATAAGATCAATTACAATTCTTATCAGCAGTTAACCAATGTTCAATAAATGTGGAGTCAATAGGGGAGACCCGTAGCACCAATCAAGTTCCACCCAAAGAGTCGATATACCTTGATGCCAACTAACAAGAGGCACCCGAAAGGCCCGGCACATCCGGGGACTACAACTATGGAAATTCCCCGAATGGCGGAGGTCTAGGCACACACCATCACGGTGGCGCCCTAGACTACTGACAGACCCTTTTGTGTACCTTTGGGTGAAAGAAATAATACCAAAAAGCAAGTATACAAATTGTTACTATGTCGCCTTGCAAGTAATAAAATGGTAAAGATACCAGATATCGTATTCCACAGGGAGAGGTATCTTAGGTTGCAAGATCTCGAGATGAAATACTAACTTCAGATGACGATGTTGAAGAGATATTTTTGGAAAGGTTGGTTAACACAGATCTAAATAAACAAGAGTAAACGAGAAGCAAGAGTGTAAGACTTTTGATGGTATATGAATCCAAAATCCAGCAGGTCAATGCTACAGCACTGTCATAGCATAATGCTATTGGAATGTTGTAGCATGCTTCTGACTATAACTAGTTTTATTATCGATTTTAAGACACGTTCCTCTCGGACTCTCACCATCCCATAATTCAAGTAGCTATGAACCATCTCATCTCTGAGAAAGGTTCCAGATAAGGGAATGATGGGAATGGAGTTCTCAAAATATACGACAAAACAATTTCTCTTCGTTAAAAGTTACTCTTTCGAAATAACCCCCGTACCTCCCAAGTTGATGTATTCCAAATAGCTTATCTCTAAGTCTACTCCATTTTAACCCTTTGAAAAATTGACGACTTATCAAGAATGGATCATTTTAAAAGACACAAGTGACAACTCTCGTTGCAAGTAACTCTTTGGATATTACCTCTTATGTCACTTAAATCGACGTGCTATTTAATGGCCTATCTCTAGGTCCATCACACTATTACACTATCAAAATGATCATTTTGTCAAAGAGTTTTATTATCTTGATAAAACTTGAGTTGGAATAATAAAATTTCGTTAAAGTCACAAAAACCTACTTTCTTTTAGATCCATATAACCACCCTTTGCCTCACACCCAAGCTAATATAATTAGCTACTTATTACAATAAAGAAATAAAAACAACTACTAAGAATTACAAAGATAAACATAATGTAAATTGCTCTTGAAAGATAAATGACTTGAAAGTATATAAATATATATATATATATATATATATATATATATATGTTGCTTGAAATGTAAAGACAAAGGAAAGTAAATTACAAGGAAATGGAAATGACAAGAAAGTAAAAATGGAAAGTAACTACACTGAATTTTAATTACTGAAATTTATATTAAAAGAGTAAAGGAAAGGCTAGAGATGCAAGATGAAGAAAGAAAATACAATAAAATGAAATGTGCAGGTGGATGTTGTTTCCATACTGCAAGCATGCATGTTCATTGATGAAGATCATATGAAGATGATGAAGAACACGATGAAGATCGGATGCATGAATTCTGAAAATTAAAGAGGACACGGGACTGGAATAGGACCAGTTCGTGAATTAGACAGAAAGTAAAAGGATTACACTAAGCATAACAAGATGGAAAGCTTTTAAAGAAGATATGAAGAGCAAGATGAATACTTAAAGATTAACAATTGGAATTAAAGAACTAAAGAGTGTCATACGATCAGCCCCTAAGCTTACTGCAGATTAGATGCAAACCCAAAAGACATTAAGAAACATAAACTAAGATGATGAAGGTAGATGTCCCCTTATGAGCAACTAAGCCTTCCTTTTATAGACAAGAGGAGTGGCAATGTTGTAATTAAGGGGAATCTAATTGTACTTAGTCTAGTCTAAACCTAACTAGGGTTACCAAAGCTTGTCCAAACATAACTAACTATTACAAACCAGATTAGTTAATAGTTCAAAGGTTACAAAAGATTAATTTCAAGCCAAAAATTAGATTCGGTCTTCATTTTCTTCCATCAAAACGATCAGCTCCATGTTGTGCCAATGCTGCAGCATGCCCTGTTTCCAAATAGATTTCCAAAAGATAACCAAATCAGCCTACAATCTTAATAGAACAAGTAAACCACACAAATTCAGCTCCAAGACACAATAAATGAAAAATAAGGTAGAAAATGACTCAAAGTGGGATTTGGAAGTGAAAAATCCTATCTAAAAGACTAAAAGAAATGTGCTTAAGTACTCAAAATTGAGTACTTATCAACTACATCCTCCTAGTGTCTATTGACTTGGTTCGTCCAACATAATACATATAGGAGGTCTTGAGGTGTATTTCAACCAAACATATTTCGATACCAACCACGGGTACAATATTACCATCCTAACCACATAAAGTCCAGTACAAGACCCAAATGACAATCATATTCATCATGTAGATATAATATCATCAAAAAGGTATTCCAAGTAGAAATCATCATGATATCAAGGTATACATACATTTAATCATGGCAAGATACACATAACATATATTTATAAGAAAACACCCAATACTTCAATATTTAAAGATGAACATTTGAGTAAATGTAAAATGTTAATAAGTAAGAGATTAAGATGTGTATCTAGTTTTAACAAAGGTTTAATAAACTCATAATCTAGGTTTTTGAACCAAAACCTAGAAAATGGGAAACCCTAGCTTGAAGAGGTGAGACTTGGAGATGAGAAGTTGAACTTTATAAACCCTAGAAATCTTTCTTGAGATGAGTTAATGCAAGCAATCAAGCTCCAACCACCAAAAGATGTTGTATTTAAGAGGGTTAGGGTTTGGTGAGGGAGAAATCAGGTTTTGGGACTAAAAATCGCCAAAGGAAGAAGAGAGAAAAGAGAGAAATGAAGTGCAAATCGGCCAAGAAACTCATTTAATCCTCTCAGCCCGACGGCTCACAATCGAGCGGATCACCCGACTCTTGGTACACTCTCCGCGAGAGTGACCTGCGATAGTGACAATGTCACTATCGCGATGGCACAATCGCACCGGGTCAGGAACTCACGGTACATACCACGCGAGAGTGACCTGCAATAGTGAGAATGTCAGTATCGCGTGGCACTCTCGCGCCACTCTCCCAAAAGCCCAAAACTTAGTTTAAAACGATTACGAGCGCGAGGTTCAGACAATTAAGATGATTAAACAATTCATATAACATTATAACATAATAATGATGATCATACGCATATTAAGGACTCATATACTCAGATAAACACAATTAATGAAGTAAGGGAAACAATTACTTACCTTATGAATTTTCGGGTGTTACATCTACCTTGTTATGTTGACTAACCACTTATTTCTTTATTGTAGTTATGGAATATGTCAACAGATAGGGGATGGATGTATAGAAAAAATGACAGCGAGGGGTTTATTGGCAGGACCTATATCATTTCAATGGATGGTTTTTTGAACAACTTTACCTATGCCAATGAAGGGTATGATGAAAGGAAAACTATCTGTGATGGGATAGTGTTTCATATCAGGTACCTACGTGTGATGGATTCAGGACCAGTCAGGATCTCTGGTTTGTTACGACTGGTGATCCCAGCGCTAGTAGCAGTAACGAGAGCTCGTATAGTAATCGATCGTCAAAGGTATGTTTCATATAGTATATGTATATTGTTGTTTAATCATTTATCACCAACACATTGTTGATTGTTTGTCAAATATTGAATAATTAAAAGTAGATGAGTCAAAAGAGAAGTTGGCGAAATATGATGTGGATCATGAGCAGTTTTTGTGCCAGCTGGAGACTGAACAGAGAAGAAGGACAACTTTGAAGCAACAACAAAAGGAGACAGCTGATGAGCTAGCTTGGCAGAAGGCACTAGCGAAGTAGTTTTATGCTTTTATGAGGTAGTTCTAGTCTGGAAACCCTCCCCCTCCCCCGTAGTAGATAGGATTAGGTACATTTTGTAATAAATATGACTTTTGCATTGTAAAAACAAATTTTCTATTTGTATGGTATTTTGACAGGGTTATTTTTACAGAAAATACGGTATTTTCAATTTTAAAAAAAAATAAAATTACAGATCTAAACCTGTCGGTAAATTTGAATTGGTCTATCGTTGATCCGTCGGTAATAAACGTCATTGGTGATCCGTCGATAAAATCCTGCGTTGGTGATCCGTCGGTGAAATCAACCCATCAATGATCGTGATCATCGGTTATTTCCATACGTCGGTGATGCCTTTACCAACCATATCTTGTCCGACAGACTTTTACCAACGGATCCGACTTTTAACAACGAATTACTGACGGATTTTTCCTACGGTGAAAGTCTTTTTGTTGTGGTTCTTGATGTTTTTGAAGCTTTTGAGGGAGAAGATGAATGTTTGATGGAGAAGTGATGCTCGGTATTGCAGTTCCGGATTTGGGTTTTTCCAGACAAGTTTTGGTTTGGGTTTCTTGCACATTATGGGTTTGGGTTTTTTGGTGTTGAGAAGGTGATGCTCGGTATTGCATGTGAACGGTGAGGGTTGTCGGAGTGGGGGAAGGTGAACTGTGAGGGTTGTTGGAGTGGGGAAGAGAGGTGTCATTTAACTTTCTGTTTTTTATGCTCGCCATACTTTTAGTTTAAATACTTGTACATAGTTTACTCTATAATCTTATTATTAGGAATATGACAAATAATAAAATAAAAAGATGAAAATATCCATCATTTAACCGGTCAACAGAAAAATATAATGAATGTCATTCCAAATAAAGTCCAAATCATAAGGTCATCTACGTAATAAATGAAGTTTAGGAACCAAATCCATAAAATACCTCATACCACAGGGACCAAATCTTTAATATACCCTACCACAAAATTATTATATAGTTTTATAATACATTTATGAATTTATATATCATTATGTGCAATTTTCTTTTGCTGTTCGGTATTTTCATTCCATTCGCACTCTAATAATTTGATGTTGGTTTATTTTGGTGGATTAATTTTTCCTCAGTAGTTTATACTCTTATGTTAAAAGATATTATATATTGTTTAAAATATCTAATAACATGAAGTTAACCATTTTTGCAGTGTTTTACATTTCATTAAATATAAATTGAAGTACATATAATATTTATCTATTTTTTAAACTAGAAAGGGTAATCATTTATGTTAATATCAAATTTCTAGATATAAAATCTTTATTTTTAAAATAAAAGGAGTGAAGATCTAATCAACCCATAAAACCAAAAACAATGGATTACTTAAGAGAAATCTTCCAACTTTTTGAGTGCCATGTCTAATCACTTTGTGGTCAATATTTTGGCACCAAAACATTGACAAAAGACTTTGAAAGTGGTGGATTTGTTGACACATTACCTGGATTTTGGTTTTGGATATCGTGTCCACCCATGACTGGCCATTCAAGAAAGTAACCTCGATGCCTGGAGATCACCCTTTGCCCTAATTAAATATAACTACTGAAACCAAAAGAAATCACAAGACATCACCTAGTGCTTCAATAATGCCCCATTCATGCCACAATTCTTTTTAATTTCCTCAAGTGGGAAACTCATTTGTCTAATTAAGTATATAATGGCATGAATGAAAGCTATAGCTAGCTAGGGATTGGCTTCATAGTTACACACTTCACAATTCTCTCTCTCTTCCTGTTATAAACTTTTAGAGAGAGAGAGAGAGAGAGAGAGGATTGAAGTGGAGCAATGAAGAAACGTCAAGTGGTGGTCAAGAACAATGGTTCTAATAGAACTTCAAGTGCATCGACGATTCAGAGGGTTCGTTACCGAGAATGCCAAAAGAATCATGCAGCAAATATCGGAGGGTATGCTGTAGATGGCTGCAGGGAGTTCATGGCAAGTGGTGAAGAAGGTACAGCGGCTGCTGTTACGTGTGCCGCCTGTGGCTGCCACCGGAGTTTTCATCGGAGAGAAGCTGTCGATGAAGTTGTGTGTGAAGGTTCATCAACATCTAATGTCTAGGGTGTATGTAAGTGGTCTGAAAAGAAGGCTAATTGCTGGCGATTGATTTGAACACGTTTTAAACATTCACACATGAATGAGAAATGAATATATCTTTTCTATAGCTTATCAAATATCTGTTTCATGTATTAATATTAATTACTCTTTTTGTACAAAATTAATTAATTAATTAATGGCACTTATCATGAAAGTTGTACAATGATTTTAATCTGCAAATTCTTTTTACTAGATCTCATACTATTTATTTTGGTTTCATTTTCTTCTTTCTCATACCAAATCCAGTTTATTTTCTTAATATTTAAGACTCATGTATGATAATTGATCGAGTATATAATATATAAAATTCAAACTCAAACATTAATTAAGTCCCAATTAAACAAACACAAGCAAGACCTACATATGTCGTCATGAGTTTCAGCGACTAAAAATTTCTGAAGAAACCTTCTATATATAAATGTAAAATAGGGTTTGAGGAGATGGATAATTAAGCTGGAAGATGAAGATCAGTTGTTAGTCTTTGCATATACAAACTTGTACCTTATGCATATTATTAAGTGCCTGTACTACATGTAGGAATAAATTAATTCCAATGAAGATGATGAGAGGTGGGAGAGGATAATAAAATAAATAGCAGTGCATGCAGAATTTTGCAGGATGATATTAGAAATAAAATGAATATAATTAAAGATGGAGTTTTTTTGGATCTCCACATGGATACAGCAAACAATCCTCCAGCTTTACAGCTTCAATCTTCATCACTTTCATGGATGGATCTTGTCCCCCATTTGAAATTACAAACTGTTTTGGTCTGCCAAATGTGTATTTTATAAGTCTATATATGTTCCCTTTCATTTCATCTACAACACAAAGTTAAAATCATTTTATTCTCATTTTCCAAGTAACTCAATGGCAATATATCTTTTAATAGTCTCGAAGTTAGAACCCATTTTTTTTTATCTAAGGCTTTGTTTGGCAAACTAGCTTATAAGTTAGTTTGTAGCTGATAAACTAGCTTTTCAAAACGCTACTTTGAGTAACGTTTCAATAAGCTAGCTTATGGTCATCCAAACATGTACACTAGCTTATAAGCTTGCTTTTTTTTGCCAAACATAGATGAACTCCAATATATACGTTTTAGCATAAGTACAAATGTCTACAAAACAAATCTTGAATTTCACCGAGTGATCCTTTGTGTTGCTGAGTTTCTCGCTCTTTTACTCTAGTAACTAGTGACATCATAGATAACATGAGATTAATCGGTAAAAAACAACATAGAGTTCAACATTTCTTTGTTTTTAATTTTTTTTGCATGTACAACTTGTGACACTGTGGTCATATATGCTTTGCAATATATCTCAATTGCTAAGAGTTATGAACATCGAAATTACATTTGTTGTTCAGATTTTTTGTGTCAGGTTCTTATTCAAGATATACTTTAGTCATCAACATCGATTTGCTTTGCCAGAAACAACCCAAAACCCCGTTGTTTATGATGCCATAAAATTCAAATGTATATCAATTAAAGAGAATGATAGTTGTTTGGGCCTCATTCAACTGAATAAAAATCTCCTGTCCCAAAATCCCATTTCTCATTTCTGTCCGACTAATGAAATTAAGCCACGTCAGATTTTATATATTTTTGATTTTATTTAATTCAAGTTTATATTTTCTCTCTTATGACGTGTATTCATGTGATTGGTGGGCATGAATGGGACGTGCTAATTTGGGACAGGAGATTTTTATCCCTTTCAACTAGAAGTAGGAAATCAATCACGGGTTTTCTTACCTGAGAGCCATAAAAACTTGTAGTTTAGGCCTTCTTACTTTTCGATTGTCCATTGTCAAATGCTGCCGAGCACGCAATTAAGAAATGTGCTTCGTCACAAGTACATTACCGACGGTTTTGATTATTGGAAAATTGCCAAGTCAAAAATGATCGTTTATTTTTCTAGTATTGGGTTTGCTCCAGATCCAGCCCATTAGGCATGTATTGCTCTGAATCCAGCCCACAGGGTAAAGGTTTATGTTTTCTATAGCGCATTGATTTTCCTTTTTAATTTAAAAAAAAACTTTTAATTAAGTTAATTCATTAGAATATGGGTTTTTCATCGATAAATATGTTCATTAAATTTTACATTTTAAAAATAATCACTTATTTATCTATTTTATTTAATCTTGTTCGTATAGGCCATAGGGTGATTTAGACAATGAAATAAATTATTAAGGATGATTCTATATATGTATTGTTTTTAAGAAGAGACAATAATTTCTTCTGAAAAAAATAGAAACATTAGTTATTAAAAAAGGATATAAATACCATAATGTTGAATATTAGACCTATCACTACTAAATGTCCAAAATTTTCGATTATTCCTCTAAATATTATATATTGTTATTAATTAATTATCCATTAATAATTTAATACTTAATTATTTTCATATTGCTATCAGTCATATTAATTATTTTTGTATATTGCTTTTTTATTATTATTATTATTATTATCCAATAGATTTAGTCCGTCAATAATTAAATACAAAGATTCTAAAAATATTTTTGTAACCTATACAAATTTTAAAGTTATATTTTTTTATTTTAAATAAAAATAATAAAAATTTGAAAATTATTAATTAATTAAAATTTGTAAGGTGTACATTTATCAATGTATAACGGTTATTCAAACTCATCAATTATTAGAGAAAATTACAAAAAATTATATTTGCTTCCCTAATTGATAATTTGAGTAAGCTTGTTATATTACTTAACATGCGATGGTCGTGTCATGAAATGTGGGAAGTACAAGTGTTCAACATCAAATATCTTTTTATGTAGCAAAAGCCAAAATTCTATCATTTATTAGTTGATCATCGTGACATTCATTCTTTAAAAAGTTAGTCGTAAAATTAATCTGACTGAAAACCATTGAAGAAACAAGAAAAATCTGACTAAATTTGAATACCCTAAAAGTTTATAAAAAATAATGAAGATGTCTGGACTTTGAAAATAGTCATTGGTGTTATAAGAAAGTGTGAAAGTTAGACATCACCAGTCCGGAAGTTCAAATGAAAATTATGGGAGTCTAGACTTAGATTTTCACAAAGAGTCTAGATTTTGAGACTTTTCACACTAAAGCATTTTATTTTATAAGACTTGGCAATACAAAACTCATTGTCTCTAAATGGAATTCACTTAGATTTGTTTATATAAAACACAAAGTAACATTCGATATATCTTTGATCGGAAGCTTCATCGTGTCTTTGTCTTTTGACGTGTTCTTAAAGATCATATTACAAGCTTCTAATATATATATACAAGTTATGAACATCCAAATACTTCAAGATTAAAAAATATATTGAAATTGATAGCATAAAATAAGTTCGTTAGTACTAAGAGATGGTTTTAATTATATTTAATCTTATATATGTTGTGTATATGTTCAAAAAGTTTTCAAAATGATGTACTTTTAATCTTTCGCACGAAAATCTTTTGCATCTGATCTCTAATGGCCTCTAATAAACAATTATTTAAACATTATTATATTAAGTTTAACAAAGTTTCCCAAAACATGCTATGAGCATATTGTTTAGATCCAAAATATTTGGTATTGAAAAACACACCCACGTTACCACATTTAATATATAAGTGCTCGGATGTATTCTCTTTGGTAACATAAAAGCATATTGTACACTCTTACCTATATATATATACATACATAAATTAAGAATAGAAAAATGCTAAAAAATATTAATGAATATTATAGGTGAATTCTATCTATATCCCCTCTTATAGGGGTATGTGAGTGAGATAGGGTGGGTATGGAGGGTATTATGAGTGATGAAGGGATAGAGATAATAACACCCATATTATATGATGTTTAAGATTCTTCTTTCCCAACAATAGACTTCAATATTACAAGTATCTTTTTTAAGTAAAGACTTAAATATTATTGATTAATAAATCTAGTGAGAAATCAAATTTTTCTCCAAAGTGTCGAAAACATTTTTTTTGAAAGCATGCAATTTATTAAAACCAAGAACTAACAGCAACATTCACTATAAATACAAACAATTGAGCAGTAACCAAAAGAACAGCAACAACCAAAAACCAAACAGTAAGGATAGAGACCAGCAACTTGCCAGGAATAAACCACATCCCTAACGTCCAAAAACCAGTAGCCTACGACCCAGCGGATCAGGCCGCAAACAGTAGTTACACACCTCCTATGAAACAGCTTACCTCGGCGACCACCACCTGCTTGACACCGTCCATACAAGCCTCCGCGTTACGGACTAGACAACACACTCCCTGGCGCTGTGAGCCATAGATTCCACTCGATTCGCTTCCTCCGAAACCTTGTTGCGATCCATTCAAAACTCCTACGCTAGAACTCGAAAAGCAAATCTTCCAATTTCTTGTGGTCTTTATGAAAAACAATACCATTTCGATGCGACCATATCAAGTAGATAAAGGACCACACCACTTCTTTCCACAGTTTAGGTCGACGCTCGTTGTCATTTACTCTGTTACTAAAAGCTAGAAGATTCTTCACCGAACCAATATGTCCTAAATCAATACTCCACCATCGTGCCACGGCTTCAGCCCATTCAACGAGAATTCACAGTCCGCTCCTAACCACCATTTCGGTTTGTCGATGGTATTTCTTTTCGGATTCCAAACCTACAATAAAAAAAGGAGATCAGCAAGTTCTCCCCCTCCCTCCCCCTTGGCTCCCTCCTCCATCCCCATCACCAAGACCACTCCTCACACTCCCACCTCCATCTCTCGGCTACCATCACCTCTTTATTGGTTTCAAGATGCCAAAGCCTCTTATACTTGGGATACAACAACTCACCCGACAACCATCTATCCGACCAAAATTTAGTATCCTCCCAATTCCCCACTTCTTTTCCAAACAAGGAAGACAAGTCAATCCCCCACTTTTCCAAATCCTTACCCACTTTCACAATCCCGGCCCAAGCTGATATAACCCCCCCCCCCCCCAATGACCGATCCCACCCTCTTCTAAACCTCCTTTGCACCCATCAATATTTTTCACGATTCTCACCCAAAACGATTCTTTTTCCCGGAAGAATCTCTACCACCACTTCCCCACCAAGCCCCAATTCGACACTTGCAAACTCCCCACGTTTAGCCCCCCGCTCTTAAAGTCCCTCACAACTCTCCCATTTGACCCACGCCACCCATATATTATTATTTGACCCTTTGTCTCCACCCTAAAAGAAATGACTACGAATCCTCTCTAACTCTCCGATCACTCCTCTCGGGGCGCGAAAATGCGACAAAAAATATAGAGTCAAACTACCAAGAACCGTTTTTACCAATGTCAACCTACCACCGAACGACAACGCTTACGCTTTCCAAGACAACAACTTGTTCTTCATGTTTTCCACGAAGAATTATCTATTCTATTCATTGTTGCACCCACCGTATGTCCGAGATACAAAAACGGAAGTGACCCATATCCACATCCCACATTACTAGCCCATGTTTGAATTTCATCGACTCCCACACCAACTCCATAAAGTTTACTCTTGCTAATGTTGATCCATAGCCCCGATACCAAGCAGAAAAATTTTAGAATTTTCACAAGATTTTTCAAATTGATCGGACTCCACTTACCGAAGAAAATTACATCATCCGCGTATTGGAGATGAGACACCACCACCCCATCCTTTCCAACCGCCACCCTTTCAAAGAGACCTTTTTCTCTAACCTCCATCATTAGCATGTTGAGAGTTTCCGCCACCAATAAAAAGAGGAACGATGCTAGGGGATCGCCTTGCCGAAGCCCTCTCTTCATTTTGAACTCTTTAGTTGGCGATACCGATTCTATCCACCTCCGCCATCTAACGCCAATGCCCATAGTTTCCAAGATGTCTAATAAGAATGGCCACTCAACACTATCGTAGGCCTTCTCGAAATCCACTTTAAAAACCTTATATTTGTTTTTTGATCTCCTCAAATCCTCTACCACTTCATTAGCATTAAGGACCCCATAATGTATGAATCATCCTTTTAAAAATGCCGATTGAGTTTCCCCTATAAGCTTCCCCATGACTCTCAATCTTTCTTCCACCTCCTTTGAAATAATCTTGTAGAAAATCCCAATTAAGCTAATCATTCTAAAATCATTAAGCCCGATCGAATTCGAGTTCTTTGGGATGAGGGTTATAAAATAAGCATTGCAACCCTCACTAATCTCCACCCCCTCCCAAAACCCACCAATTGCCTTCATAAAATCCCCCTTAGTTATAAACCAAAATTCCTTGATGAAGTTAATCGAAATCCCATCCGGGCCCAGTGACTTGTTGTTCCCACATCCTTTGATAGCTTCCCATATTTCCGTTTCCGTAAAAGGTAACTCCAAGTTGCCCGCCTCAACCTCAGAAAGTTTCCTAATTTTACCACTCCTCATTTTCTGCCCGGGGTGTATTTGTGAGGCGAATCTCTCTTTGAAAAAAATGAACATCGCCTCTTTCATTTTTTTTCGAATCTTCGGTCCACTCCGCATTTACATTCAAACCGCGAATACCGTTGGACCTTATTTTCTTCCTAATCGCCGCGTGGAACAACTTCCAATTCTCGTCTCCTTCCTCTACCCATGTTAACTTTGCCTTTTGTCTCGCCATATCCGATTTCTTCTTCTCCGCTTCTAACCATCTCTTCCGAGCTTCTAACCATATTCCCCTTTCATCTTCATCAAGGCTTCTATTCTCGACCGTTGCTTTGAAGCTTTTAGCCTCTATATTATTCCGCTCCAACTCCTCATCCAATGCCCTATACTTATCATTGCACCAAATTTTTAAAGCCACCTTCACGTTTTTTAGCTTGTCAATCAACACCCGGTCCAGACCGCTTAATCTCACCTCTTTACACTATGCATCCCTCACGACATTTTCGATATCTCCTTCTAGCCACATGTCAAACAACTTGAAGGTTTTCGGCCTGAAATCATGGTCAACGTCATTTAGCATTATCGGGAAGTGGTCCGACCACTTTATTTCCAAGACCTTAACCCCCAAGTTCCTCCAAGTCGTGCCAAACTCACTTGAAACAAGAAAACGGTCCAACTTGCTATGCTTTCGACCATCATCGCAAACTCTAGTATACTTTTGTTTTCCCATTGGCACATCCGTCAAGAATCTATTTCGTATGAATTAATTAAAATCGTCCACCCCTCTCGCATTGGTGACCGAATTGAGTCTTTCGTGTTCGCCCCTTACCTCGTTAAAATCCCCGAAGGCACACCATTTCACCTCCTCTTTTTTGCACAAAAGTTCCACCATACTCCAAACTTCCTTTCTCTCTTTGTGTTCTCTCGGTCCGTACACATTAAAGAACCCGACAAGGTAACATTATGTTAGTAGAAATTTACATTAGAGATGACAACGGGGAGGAGATGAAACGGAGAACGCAGTCCCTGGCCCTGACTTAGTTTTAGTTTATGTATCTCACCCTCGTTCCCGTCCTTGGTCCCCCTAGGTACAGAGAATCAAAAATTGTCCCCGTTTTTTCTTGGGCCTATCCCCGGTCCATCCCCAGTCAATCCCTGACTCATCCTCAGTCCGTAATTTTTTAAAAAATAAATCCAATTTTTTTATAAATGATTTCGTGAATCGTTATTGATTTAAGAGAATAAAATAATTTTTTTATAAATAACACTTGCGGTAGATAAATTAAGAAAAGTATATAAAATTTAATATCAAAAAGTATTAGAATTATGGAAATTATAAATAAATAGAAAAATATATATTAAATATATACGGGGACGGGCGAGCTGGAGAATGCTTTACCCTGTAACACCCGGAATTTTCGATACGATTAAGAAATTGTAGATTCTATGCTCTATGGTGAAATCTACCCATTTAAAGTGTAAAACAGTCAAGAGACAACTGCTTTAGACCTTAAATGTGTCGGGAGCTTTTGAGCGCGTAAACGGAAGGATTTCGGAGCACACACAGTTTAGGCGACAGTGCCCGACGACTGTGACATATGTCACTATCGCCAGGGCAAAGTCGCTGGGGAAAGGGAACCTTCAGTACATTCTGGGTGACAGTGCCCGACGACAATGCCAGGGTCACTGTCGTGTGGCACAATCGTGGACTCGATACTTCGTGTGGTGGGACGCAGGCGACAATGCCTTTCGACTATGCCAAGGGCATAGTCGCCGGTCATAGTCGCGGTCGGAGGGCAGTGGCCATTAAACCCGATTTTTTGTATATCTCCTCCCATTTGTTGCTACCCTCTTCACCCATACTCTCTCATTTTCTCTCTAAAACGATTCCCTTTACCTCCATTGTTAATTTTGAGCATTTGAGGCTCAAGAACTTGGGATTTCAAGTGATACTTCACCTTCCAACAACGTTTTGGAAGCTTAAGCTCAAGTCTCCTCAATTTATCATCTTCACCACCAAATTTCTAGGGTTTTATCAAACCTTCTTCAAGACCTTTTCCATTCCCTTAAAGGTTTAGGGTTTGAAGTTCTCAGTTGTGACCTAGAAGTATTTTGTTGATGGATTCAAATTTGTGAGTAAGGTAGCCTTCTTTCTCTTCATCTAAGAAATTAGGGTTTTATGGCTATCTCTCCTTTTCCATTGTTAAGTCTTGGTTTAATCTAGAAATGTTTGTAGCTAAGGTTGTGGTGAAAAACTTGGAGCTAGTGGAAGGAATCAATATCTTATCTAAGAGACTCAAGCTTTGTGGGTAAAACCTAGATTTAATCTAAATCTAGCAAGGTGAGTTCTAGTTGCTTTAAAAAACTATATACATGTCAAAATATAAAGTTTTGGGTTTTTAAACATACAATTATGTGCTCTCTTTATATTCAATGGGTTTTGATGGTTTTGGATTCTTGAGCATATTGGGTTGTTAAATGTTTATAAATAATTTACAAAGTGATATTGGGCATTTTGGCCACCAAAGAGGATATTGATCCACTAGTAAGCATTTTATTGAATTTTTGAAGGATTTGGATAACATATTTCGTTGCTTTCTAAATGTGCAAATTGGGTTACAAATGGGTTTTTGCTGGAATGATCTTAAGAGTTGGAACCTTATGAGTAATTATTTGGTTATGGTATATTTGGGGATTTTACCAAACTTACGAGATTTGAATGTTGGAACTTAATGGCTTTTACTTGGGTTATTGGGAACACTCATTCTTGACCTTATGAATATTGGGAAATTGTGAACCTTACGGTTTGGGCCTTCGGCCAACCATACTTTGGAAAATGTTTTTTTTTTGAAAAGTTGAACTTCGGCTCATGCAGCCATGTTGGAATTATTATTTTACCAACATCTTATGGTGCCTTATGGCTTGTTTATGACTCAAATGAGTTTTGTGATGTTGTTCGGTTTAAATGGCTTAATGTAGAGTTTTATATGAAAAATGCAATTATTGTATAAGTGTTTATTATTACATGTGTGAGTGCATAGTCATTCATTTGGGTCATGTAATGTCTTAGACTGTAATGCATTGGATCCATAGGCATAGGAGTGGTTTTGTTCATCATGGAGTTTTTGATGTCCATGTTTGAGTCTAGTGAGTGGTCCCCAAGTCATGTTTCTATGTAAGCTTGTGGTGGTGCTCTTGGAGAGCCGTATATGGAGCTAAGTCTTGCGGTGGTGCCCATGGTGAGCCGGATACGGAGACTTGTGACTTTTGTGGTGACACTCATCTAGAGGTCGAGTAGACATTATGGTCATTTAGGCATCTTGCGGTGGTTGCTCAGAGGAGCCGTATACGGGGATCCATGACTCGAAGTAAATCTCGTAAACGTTGACAAGTGGTTTAACTATGTGTTTCACCACATTCGATGGAATCGGGTCTCCCTCGTCACTGAAAGGTATTATATTCAGGTATTCACTTACCCGTACCTTTGGTGTTAAAAACGTACCATTTTGTTTATATAAGTAGCATTTTGATGAAATATCTCGTGGGTGCGTTTTGGGAAAATTGAATGGTGAACATTATTTAAAAAGGGATATTGGTATTGAGAATAATACGGTTTGGGATCAAAGCCTTTTCATAACTAATATTTCAGGGACAGACGTATTTAGAATAAAGTATTCTTTGTAAATGTTTTATGATTATATGATGAAAAACTGCTTTAACTCACTACGTGTTAAGCCTAACACTTTTTCTTTCGACATGTATATCAGGTCCTAGATGGATCTAAGTGGCGAGTGGAGCTGGGTAGAAGTTCCGGTAGGATGGCTTTAGAGATGTCATCCAATTTTGAGAAGATAGTAGATTGGTGGTTTTAGTAACACCCAACTGGCTTAGTCCTCGTGTGTGGGACTAGATGGTTCCGTTAGAAATCTGATACATTTTGTAGTGTTACTTCCTTCGTAAACTTTAGATATTTTTTATTTCAAGTTATGTATTTAAGGGATTTTTGGAAGTTTTAATTTGTCTGCTATTTTCAAGTGGTGTTACAAGTTGGTATCAGAGCTCTAGTTTAAGAGATCTAGGTATGAATTTAGATGCCTAGACTTAAGCTGAGACTTTTAGTTACGATTGGTTCGTAATGCACTAGTTAAGAGTCGTGACTATGGTGGTGAGAATTCTTATGTGTATTATATTTCACTTAGCTACTGATATTATGAATACAATATTACGTGAGTATGATTTACTTTACCATTGTTGTGATGCTTAATTTGTGTGATAGTATGTCTTCGTTGTTAATCTAGTGTCGATTTAACCTCTTAACCTCATCCTCGTGTATGTCAGACCCAAATGGCGGATGCGCGGAGGGAAGCACAAGCCCAAGAGGACGGATGTACAATAGGCTTGTCAACTTCAAGTCGACCCTCGGGAGTCAACCATGTACCACATCCTCCGTTGTCGTCATTGTTTAATGATAGACCGGAGCACGCACAAGGAGTAATCCCTCATTCTGAACTGTTGACCAGTGTGGTTCAAATGATGAATTCATCTATGGAGCGACAAGAAGAAAGAATAATGAAATTATTGGAAGACAGAAATGCCAACAACCGGAGGCAAGAAGTGGCTTCCGGGCATGATGAGAGAGGCACGACCGACACCGGGAAGGTAATCCGAATGGAGGACGTCATTGCTGCTAATATGGGTCATGGCAGAAAGACCTGCTCATACAAGAATTTCCTGTACAGCAAGCCGCCACAGTTTTCCGGAACTGACAACCCGGTAGTGTGCATGAATTGGATCCAAGAAATGAAACAAGCATTTGAAGCTAGCGAGTGTGAGGAGGGACAGAAGGTGAAATTCGCCTCCCACATGATGAGGGGTCGGGATCTTATGTAACACCCCGAATTTTGAGTAAGCATTTTGTTCCCTTAAATCTATATCGCTCGTAGTATGGTCTTAATTCTTGTTTTTGCCTAGAATTCTGTCTTGGTTGGAGGTTGAGGGAGGTCGCTGACAAGTTGACAAAGTGTCAATAGTGCTCCGCGCGGCTCCACGTGTGACCCGAGTCGCGCCACCATCCGTGCAGGGCTCTGCCCTTGCTCGACTCTAGTGATCCGCGCGAGTCCATCCGCGCCAGCATCCACGTGCGACCACTGTGCGCATTTAAAAGGGGACAATCGGCCCCAATTTCATTTATTCTCATTTCTCTCCTTCTTAAATGCTCTCAACTCTCTCCTCACCCTCCCAATCGATTTTCTACATTTATTGCTAAGATCTAGCCCTCTTCTAAGTCATAATTAGTGAAATTAAGGATCTTCTTCATCATCAATTCAAGGGTTTGCTCTCCTAGGGTTCCACATTGTTAGTTATCTTCATCTAGGGGAATTTCTTAGAGGATTTCTAGGGTTTTCAATAAACCCACATTGTGAGTACATTCTCAACCTTTAAAACCTTATACATGTCAAAACTATGATTTTAGACTCCTAATCATCTCCTTGTTCAACTATTCATGTTTAAATTTTTTTTGACCTAACTTAGCATTTTGGAGATTTTTGGGGTTTTGTGCTATTTTGGGATATGATGAAGTATTATATGCTTTGAGCTATAAAACGAGCTTGGTCTTGTACATTTTTGGTTAAAAATGGGGATAGACGCATGATATCTATGTTTATGGTTTCATAATATGATGAGAATTTCTTAATAAAGGTGATTTTGGGGAAAATGGAAAGTGTAGTTGGTTATTGATTTAAATGGTGTTTATTGACAATTCTTTGTCAAATAGTGAGTTTACTTTGTGAAGCTAAACATGTAATTTTGGGGAATATTGATGTAGACCATGTGGGTAATCATTGTTTGGGTCACCAATGAAATGGTGACAAGCCTTAGACTATTACTAGTGTATCCATAGGTATAGAGTCGGCTTAATTTTGGGATAATTTTCCGTTTGTTACTAGTTGGGACATTGGGTCCTTGAAGGCAATTTGGTACGGTTATGTGGGACTGTATACTAGCCATGTGTCGTAAATGTAATCCTAGTGAATGAGTATGACTTGGATCATCGGGTGCCCTCCCCCATATCTGAGTACGAGCCGGCGTTGTTCGTGGCCATGGGTCCAAGTATTGAGCTCACAACTCGGTGAGTGGCTTCCTTTTGTGTTCCTCCACGATCCTTGGAAATCGGGTCTACCCCGTCATCATAAGATGTTTTGAACCGAAAGGTTCTCAGTGGATGTTGTTACATTTTGTTTACTTGACTCATTGCAGAGTTATTTATTTATATTATATTCAAATTACCTTAAAATTATTATTATAAACTGTTTGTTCTCACTAGGCGTGAAGCCTAACACTTTTTCTCAAATAACGTGTATAACAGGTTCCCTTAGCGGTGGGGCGTCCAAAGTTTGAGGGACGAGTGTTGGCCATTATGGAATCTTTTGGTGTCATATCTTTTGGGTACTGGTGTACAGAAAAAGGATAGAGATTTTGGGAGAATTGGGTCGACAACCACCATAATCTAGATTTAATGATTTAGATTAGTATGTTGTTAACCTATTGTTCATTCAGAACATTTGTATACGCTATTACAGTTTCCCCTTTTTGGGTGATTAATTTCTATCTAAGATGTTATTTGTAGCCATACCCAAGTTTAAATTTACCCCTATTTTTAGGGTGTTACATCTTACTTGGTGGAATTTTACCAAGTCTACTCATGGAACCGCCTTCACCTCATCACTTTCATGGGATGATTTCAAAGGGAAAGTGTTGGATGAATATTGTAACGAAAGGGCGATCGACCGGATAGAGGAGTAATTCCGAGCTCTTAAGAAAGGAAACATGTCAGTAAGAGAATATTCCAACCTCTTCATGAAGAAGTTGGACTTAGTGGGACACGTTGTCCCGAGTGATAAGGACACAGTCAAGGCTTATTTGAAAGGGCTATCGGCCGATATGAAGGCGATGGTCTGAAGTTCTAAAGCCTCAACCCTCCGAGAGGTAATAGAAGAATCGCAAATCATGGAAGATATCTATACTCGTAGTATTGAATAAGAGGCAGAGATCAAAGAAAAGAGGAAATAGGAGGACCGGTGGAGTCCACCCCAAGGACACAATAACCGTGGTGATTACAAAGGAGTTGGCCATCGTAGGAAGTCAAAATGGTGCCAGGAATGCCGAGTCAAACATGCGGGTAGGTGTAATCCCAATCCCTCTTCGTGTCTCAAATGTGGGATGTTGGGTCACTCCTACCAAGACTGCTACATCAAGGGCACAATCTGCTTCATGTGTAAGGAACCAGATCATGTGAAGAAGGACTGTCCACGTGCAGGAACCGCTGATGGGTCGGGCAATAGACTTAGCACGCCAAGGCGTGAGTGGCATGTCGGTGACGACAGGTATGTTCCCCGTTGGTTATATTTTGGTTGTTATTGTTGATGTTTAAATTAGAGTCATTGTTGGTTTTATCCGCCAACTTCTAGGATTGATGCTAGAGATCGATATTATTAGTGTTTCAGGGAGTCCTAGAGATCCGATAAGGGGTGTTAGGAGTTATGTCGTATGGTCAGAGCTCGATTTGATAATAGGAAGTGTGGAGGTTTTAAGAGATAAGTTTCGGGTTTTGGTGCCGAACGATGTTGTTCGCAGCATGGGAGTCCAATATAAGAATTGTAAATTGAAGTTTTAGTAATCGGGGTGAAGAGTATTGGTGTGTCTTGAAGGAAATTTTCATGAGGCGACACGAGTGTCAGATTTGCTTAGAGGAACCTAGGAAATGTTTTCACCCATACCCGTAGAAGGAATTGTAGAGGTTATAATACCAGGTATGGTTAGCACACCCTGACTTTTGCGAGTGACAGTTAAGGGATTTGTGGTACTTTCCAAGGGGTAGCGAGGAAGGTGGTAAATGATAATTAGTTGTACCATGCGAGGAAGAGCTGTGTGATGTTTGGAAGATTCCATTGAGTGAGACCTTTAAGAGATAGCAACACCTATGAATTGGATGACTAGAGGCTATTGTGGATTCACAGATCCAACCCATCCTAGACTTAAGATTTTGGCGCAAAGGATGAAAAGACACCCTCATACGTGATAAGTTTGAATCAATTCTTAAGTGGTACCGATGCTCGGCCAGGTATGATCAAGTAAGTAGGTTGGAGGGCAGCTGACTGGGACCCTAGTCAGACCGTTTAGGCAATAGTTTGGAGCTAAGATTGTAGATGTCGTAAGGATTGTGGGAAGAATTGGAGGATTGTTGACTATAAGAAGGGTTGGAAGACCTTAGTGATTTTGTTAATGATTCGTGTTAAGGATTGTCTTAAGTTTGAAGTTGAAGTCTTTACGCTAGCGTGGAATCCTTTTCATGCGGCTTGTTAGAGAGGAAACTAAGATGAACTAGTGGGTGTTCTAAGAATGAACCTAGAGAATTGGGAAATGTCCCTATGTTTTTTGCCTTGCTTGGAAGTCTTGCAAGGAGAAGCCATGCTTGGGCCGAAATAATCTCTTGTAAGGTGTCTTTAGTCACGGAGTTTGTTCCGATGATCTCGAGGGGGGTCCATCCGAGGTCGGTGAAACCGATGAAATACCCTACGAATAATTATGATATTAGCGGATTGAAGAACCTTCATGGAATCTTGAGGAACGTGGAATAATCATGAGTTTGGCGGGTAATATTGCCTATGATGGGTGGATTACCCACTTGTGAACTTTGTCATGATGATATTGATGTGATGCCTTAAACCGATAATCACTTGATTGGTAATAAATGCTGAGAAAGCAGGGACTAACGATTATGTGACTAAGATGTCCAATTCATGTTATGGAAATTGTTGGTGGATTACGATTTCGCTGGGAATGCTCCATGCCTCAGGAAACAAAGTGGATCACCCCGAGCGGTTTTACCGGGTCAAGATTTCGAGGACGAAATCATTTTCAAGGTGGGGAGGATTGTAGCACCCGGAATTTTCGGTAACATTTAGAAATTGTAGATTCTATGCTCCGTGGTGAAATCTACCCATTTAAAGTGTAAAACAGTCAAGAGACAATTGCTTTAGACCTTAAATGTGTCGGGAACTTTCGAGCGCATAAACGGAAGGATTTCGGAGCACGTACAGTCTGGGCGACAGTCCCTGGCGACTGTGACATATGTCACTATCGCTAGGGCAAAGTCACTGGGGAAAGGGAACCTTCAGTATGTTCTGGGCGACAGTGCCCGACGATAATGCCAGGGTCACTGTCGTGTGGCACAATTGCGGACTCGGTACTGCGTGTGGTAGGACGCGGGCGACAATGCCTTTTGACTATGCCAAGGGCATAGTCGCCGGTCATAGTCGCGGTCGGGGGGCAGTGGCCTTTAAACCCATTTTTTTGTCTATCTCCTCCCATTTGTTTCTACCCTCTTCACCCATACTCTCTCATTTTCTCTCTAAAACGATTCCCTTTACCTCCATTGTTAATTTTGAGCATTTGAGGCTCAAGAACTTGGGATTTCAAGTGATACTTCACCCTCCAACAAGGTTTTGGAAGCTTAAGCTCAAGTCTCCCCATTTTATCATCTTAACCACCAAATTTCTAGGGTTTTATCAAACCTTCTTCAAGACTTTTTCCATTCCCTTAAAGCTTTGGGGTTTGAGGTTCTCAGTTGTGACATAGAAGTATTTTGTTGATGGATTCAAATTTGTGAGTAAGGTAGCCTTCTTTCTCTTCATCTAAGAAATTAGGGTTTTATGGATATCTCTCCTTTTCCATTATTGAGTCTTGGTTTAATCTAGAAATGTTTGTAGCTAAGGTTGTGGTGGAAAACTTGGAGCTAGTGGAAGGAATCAATATCTCATCTAAGAGACGCAAGCTTTGCGGGTAAAACCTAGTTTTAGTCTAAATCTAGCAAGTTGATTTCTAGTTGCTTTACAAAACTATATACATGTCAAAATATAATGTTTTGGATTTTTTAACGTACAATTATGTGCTGACTTTATATTCAATGGGTTTTTATGGTTTTGGGATTCTTGAGCATATTGGGTTGTTAAATGTTTATAAATAATTTACAAAGTGATATTGGGCATTTTGGCCACCAAGGAGGATATTGATCCACTGGTAAGCATTTTATTGGATTTTTGAAGGATTTGGATAACATATTTCGTTGCTTTTTAAATGTGCAAATTGGGTTACAAATGGGTTTTTGCTGGAATGATCTTAAGAGTTGGAACCTTATGAGTAATTATTTGGTTATGGTATATTTGGGGATTTTACCAAACTTACGAGATTTGAATGTTGGAACTTAATGGCTTTTACTTGGGTTATTGGGAACACTCATTCTTGACCTTATGAATATTAGGAAATTGTGAACCTTACGGTTTGGGCTTTCGGCCAACTATACTTTGGAAAATGTTTTTTTTTTTGGAAAAGTTGAACTTCGGCTCATGCAGCCATGTTGTAATTATTATTTTACCAACATCTTATGGTGCCTTATGGCTTGTTTATGACTCAAATGAGTTTTGTGATGTTGTTCGGTTTTAATGGCTTAATGTAGAGTTTTATATGAAAAATGCAATTATTGTATAAGTGTTTATTATTACATGTGTGAGTGCATAATCATTCATTTGGGTCATGTAATGTCTTAGACTGTAATGCATTGGATCCATAGGCATAGGAGTGGTTTTTTTCATCATGGAGTTTTTGATGTCCATGTTTGAGTCTAGTGAGTGGTCCCCAAGTCATGTTTCTATGTAAGCTTGCGGTGGTGCTATTGGAGAGCCGTATACAGGGAATTGTGACTTTTGTGGTGACACTCATCTAGAGGTCGAGTAGACATTATGGTCATTTAGGCATCTTGCGGTGGTTGCTCAGAGGAGCCGTATACGGGGATCCATGACTCGAAGTAAATCTCGTAAACGTTGACAAGTGGTTTAACTATGTGTTTCACCGCATTCGATGGAATCGGGTCTCCCTCGTCACTGAAAGGTATTATATTCAGGTATTCACTTACCCGTACCTTTGGTGTTAAAAACGTACCATTTTGTTTATATAAGTAGCATTTTGATGAAATATCTCGTGGGTGCGTTTTGGGAAAATTGAATGGTGAACATTATTTAAAAAGGGATATTGGTATTGAGAATAATACGGTTTGGGATCAAAGCCTTTTCATAACTAATATTTCAGGGACAGACGTATTTAGAATAAAGTATTCTTTGTAAATGTTTTATGATTATATGATGAAAAACTGCTTTAACTCACTACGTGTTAAGCCTAACACTTTTTCTTTCGACATGTATATCAGGTCCTAGATGGATCTAAGTGGCGAGTGGAGCTGGGTAGAAGTTCCGGTAGGATGGCTTTAGAGATGTCATCCAATTTTGAGAAGATAGTAGATTGGTGGTTTTAGTAACACCCAACTGGCTTAGTCCTCGTTTGTGGGACTAGATGGTTCTGTTAGAACTCTGATACATTTTGTAGTGTTTTACTTTTTTTGTAAACTTTAGATATTTGTTATTTCAAGTTATGTATTTAAGGGAGTATTGAAAGTTTTAATTTGTCTGCTATTTTCAATTTTAAGGGTTGTTACATACCCGGCCCCGACCCCAATACTCTGTTTTACGGGGTATCCCCGGCCCCGATTGGGGAGGGTGAACCGGGTTCCCCAACGGGTAAATACAATTATCATGCCTAATTTACATAAGTTTAAATGTTAATGTATGTTACCATATGTTAACATTAATTTTTTTTTTGGGAAGTAAAAGGAGGATAAATTAATAGTCTCCTAAGGAGCAATCATCGCTCATACAATACGAAAGAAAAGGAGGAAGCTCAAAATATGTAACAAGACAATGGAAAACACGGGAGTGTTGTGCAAGAGCATGAGTCATCCCATTTGCTTGTCTTATAACTGACTTAACATAGAATAAGTCATGGTGATGAACGAGTGATAATATCCCCAAACATCGAATGATCATCATCCGTGGAACTCAGCGCATCCACCATAAGCTTGGCATCGGTCTCAAAGATCACCCGTTGTAAACCTAATTCAATAGCCCAGGATAAAGCATCCTGAAGGTTCAAAGCCTCAAATTCACGGACAGGAGGAAGTGTATGTACACGCATCGACCTTGCCGCAAAGAAGGAGCCTAGAATAAGTCATAGTGATGAACGAGTGATAATATCCCCAAACATCGAATGATCATCATCCGTGGAACTCAGCGCATCCACCATAAGCTTGGCATCGGTCTCGAAGATCACCCGTTGTAAACCTAATTCAATAGCCCAGGATAAAGCATCCTTAAGGTCCAAAGCCTCAAATTCACGGACAGGAGGAAGTGTATGTACACGCATCGACCTTGCCGCAAAGAAGGAGCCTCGATCATCCCATATAACAGCCGCCAACCCTACATGTTGATCATCTTGAAAGAGGGAAGCGTCCATATTGCACTTGAAGAAGCCAGATTGTGTCATTGATACCAACAATCACGAGGGGTCGAGGTCACTTCTTGATCCCTCAACGTTAAGACCTTAAGCCAGTCCGAATGCATTCCCACCGCCCTTCGGATCACCGATGCAGCATCTCGAAGACCATTAGACCACAAAATTTCCTTGGGCCGGAACCAAATAATACAAAGGATCATGAGAAATTTTTCAGCCATAAGAGCAGGAATGTCGTGAAGGATACCACAAAACACCTCCGTAAAGCTATTAACACGTCTCGCTTATCTGTCTATAACCTCCCACAGACCAGCTTCGATCCACACTTCTTTGGTACTCGGACAATCCACGAAAGGTGCCAATTATTTTTCGGGTTATGATCACAAAGGCCGCAAATACAAGGGGTCTTGGGCCCCCGATTTTGGAGGTTGACACAGGTGGGAAGAACATCCCTTGAAGCCCTCCAAGCGAAAGTTCGCCCCTTGTGTAGGATGTTAGCACGCCAAACTTTAGTCTACTCGCCATCCAAAAAAATGCGAGTTAGGATCAATATTTTCGGTTAGCAAGCGGTAACCGAAATAGGATCAATATTTTCAGTTAGCAAGCGGTAACCAAATTTGACCGAATAAATCACGTTAGGAGTCCAATGCCAAATGATTCTATTCGGGCCAGAATTCGAAATTGGAGGAATGTTAGCGATTTATTTCCTGTCACGTAGGGAAAAAAGATACCCAATTTTAGTCAAATCCCACTAAAAATGTTTGGAAGAAATAATTTAGAAACCTGAGTCACACGCATCTAATCGTTACACGGGGTCTCTAATCGAAAATTATGATCATCGCGAAGTCAAGGGTCTTGTGTAACACCCCTAAAATTGAAAATATCAGAGAAATTAAACCCTATAAAATTTTCTTAAATACATAGCTCCAAATAGCTTATATCTAAAGTTTACAAAGTATGAAACACTACAACACGAATCAGAGTTCTAACAGAACTATCTAGTCCCATAACCGGGGATAAAATTCGTCGGGTGTTACTAAAACCACCCAAATCTACTATCTTCTCAAAGTCGGATGATGTCTCTAAAACCATCCTATCGGAACTTCTACCAAGCCCCACTCGTCACTCAGATCCATCTAAGACCTGATATACATGTCGATAAGAAAAAGTGTTAGGCTTAATGCCTAGCGAGTTAAAGAAATTTCATTATATAAATCATAAAACGTTTAAAACGAATATATTACTCTGAATACGGTCGTCCCTTAAACGTGAGTTATGAAAAGGCTTACTTTACAAATCATGTTGTTTCTAATACCAAACACCCTTTTTAAATAATCATTCAACATCCAATTTCCCAAAAACGCGGACACACACAAGGTATTTCACCAAAACACTAATTGCATAAATAAAGTGGTATGTTTCAACACCGAAAGTGTGGGTAAGGGAATACCCAAGAATAACACCTTTCAGTGATGGGGGAGACCTGATTCCATTGAATGTGGCGGGAACACAAAGTTAAGCCACTTATCAACATTCACGAGATTCACTTCGGGTCATGGATCCTCGTATACGGCTCCATTGAGCAACTACTACAAGATACCCAAATCACCCTAGTATCTACTTGACCTCTAGATGAGTGTCACCACAAAAGGCACAAGTCCCCATATCCGGCTCACCATGGGCACCACCGTAAGACTTAGCTCCGTATACGGCTCTCCAAAAGCACCACCGCAAGCTTACATAAATACATGACTTGGGGACTACTCACTAGCCTCAAACATGGACATCAAAACTCCATGATGAGCAAAACGACTCCTATGCCTATGGATCCATTGCATTACAGTCTAAACATTACATGACTCTAAATGAATGAACTAATGCATTCAAAACATGTAATAACCAATATTTGTGCAATAATTGTATTTCCATAAAATGCTCCATATTGAGCCATTTAAACCAGACAACGTCCTAAAACTCATTAGAGTATAAGTCAAGCCATAAGGCATCATAAAAACGTTGGCAATGAAATAAAGCTAATATGGCTACATAAGTCGATGTACAACTTCCCCAAAATTGGTATTTTCTTCAAGTATAAATGGCCAACGGCCCGAACCATAAGGTCCACACTTTTCCAAATGTTCAAAAGTCAAAGGATGACCATTTCTAACAGCTCACACTGATAATGTCCCTAATTTAAGTTCTAATCGTAAAAACAATCAAGATGATTCAACAACGAAATCACATGTCATTGATTTCCAAATTACAAAGATTACAATCACTTTTTCTCTCCACACTCTCTCACTAGAATGAATATGTAATCACTTCTTCTCTAATCTGCTTCGTGTAGAATTGTTGTTGTTGTTACAAAGATTACAAAGACATTCTATTTATACTTAGCTACAAAACAACAAGTAAACAAAACACAATACTTTGACTTCGACTTATTACACTTGACTTTGACATTCTTGCTTGAGAGTTGACTTTGAGGCTTTGACTTGTTTGACTTTCATCTTCATTATTTATGATCTTGTATCCAACAAATATGTGCTCTAATAATCTCCCCCTTTGGATCAAGATCATCTCTATAAAGATTTTACAATCCAATCCTCTCTCTTTAAGCTCTATTTGAATCATCTCCCCCTTTCTGTACAAACATTACAAATTCCCTCTTTGTAGATTAAAATCATATTAAATCTTCTATTTTATGCTTATAACAATCTCCCCTTTCTTTGATAAACTCAGTCTTTAAACTTTCAACAAACTTCCCAAAGTTTGTTCTTCAAAAATAGTAGCATTCTCCCCAAAGGTTGTAAAAACCTCTTTCAGACATAACTCTGATTGCTTCAAATTATCTTCAAATAAAATTTCAGTAAAGTCTGCTTTCTTTCATAATTCTTTGAACTTTAGTTTTCAGCTTTCAATAGTTCTTCAACAATCTTCATCAAATTGATATACATTTCTCTTTTCAGCTCCAAACTTTCTTTATCAAACAACGATTCTTGATCACTTTACAAACAATACTTGATATTCTTTATTTCCAGGAATTTCGTAAACTTTATCTTCTCCCCCTTTTTGATGATTGCGGCATCGAGATCATCAAAACTTTCAACAAGAAATGTCTTTGAGAATCTAAGCTGACCACTGATCTTTCATACTGAGCCTCTGATTATTTGTCGATCCAAAAAAGATATTTATCCGAATCTTTGCAAATTTAGACAAATTATGAGTATAACACCTGAATCAACAAATGAATCAGTTAAGATGCCTGTCAGTAACACAAAGTTATTGTGTAACGAATACACATTGGAAATGAGCTTTTGTAATGTTCACCCCCCCAGGTCTTCCATTCAATCATCAAAACAGCACAAAGATATTTCTATGAACGTTATGACAAGAAAACATATTTCTTGTGTGTTCGTGCAAGTGTTAGAAATAATTAAGCACAGATGATTGCTTTTTATTAGGCTCAAAATTGTGTAAACCATTGAGACAACAACAGTTAAACACAGACTCGATTGTGCATGATCGAAGTGCGAAGGTGGGGCAGACTTCCTTCTTTTCAATATTCAGATTTTCCAAATGAAAACCAGATAGATTATGTGTTGCGTCCCCTTGAAATATGAAACATTTTATTGTTAAGCAGAAAATGAGTAGCTGGTGGGGTTTTATCAAGAGTTAGCATGGGCTAGTTGCCTGTTTCAATAATGTTCACGAAGAAATTGTGAAACACTAGTAATGTGGTTGTCCGGCTCAGAAAAAGTTGGTGCAGAGTTTGATATTCTTTTACTCTGTTCTCTCACCTTCTTTCTTTTAAACATTGAGCTCACATCTAACCAAACTCTCATTTTTCATTTTACCTCAACACCCAACCCACACTCAGTATTTGACTCCTCACACAATCGATCACTCAAGGATTAATTTCTTGGGTAGGAAACACTGGTTAACGTGAATCAATAGAAGTTTCAATTAATTCCTCACAAAAACGAACCCATGATGTCCTAAAAGAACATGTTGCTTAACTGGTTTAACTATAACGGTTAAAGCACAAAATATATACAAGTCAGATGTATGTATGCTCAATGAAATAATCATGGATATTTGAGCATTTTAAACGATGAAGATATTTCAAACAAGTATATTAAAAGAATGAAATGAATACAAGAGACTTGTTTGAAAATCTGACTTTGTATGATAAAGATCAAATAGAATGATTTATCGATTAAGGCGTAGGTCAACAAAAATTGGAATTTGTCTATACGAACGAATATATAGACATTCTTGAAAGAACGTTAAGAAATGAAATCATGTTCAAACTTTGAATAACAATCGGGGTGTCTTACCATCGAAAATTTGTTTATTTGTTTCAATTTAGAGACATGGTAAGAACGAATTCAACAAAACTGAAACCAGTGTGTGTGAATACTTGACAGTATATAGAAAAGATAATACACAAGTATTAATCTTTGGAAACACACGGTTTGTATATCATGAAAGCACAAATAAAATGAAAACATTTAAAATCACACTTCTATATTCATGAAATCGTTTAAGAATCAGAAGTGGTTTGAACATTTAAAAACATGTTTTCATATCTGAAAGTTCTCCGTCTTTCAGACATGTATGAGATTAAAATTAGAAATAAACCTTTTTCGTCCAATCTTAAATCTCATCAAGTCAGCTCGAAGTCATAAATGATATGATCATTAAGCTTCCTCTCAATTCTGCAAAAAGTCATAAAGTTCGTCAAAGTACAAAGTTTTGTTCACAACTTTATTGAAAAAATAAAGACAGAAAACAGTAAAACTTTGAATGTACGAGTTCTGATTTAAACTAATTAGAAGTCATATTCAATACTCCCCCTGAAAATATGCATCTAAAATATGTCAATGAAAAAGCACATGATAGAGATCTATAACTCCCCCTGAAGTGTAGATCATCATATCTTCTGAATGCATATTTCCAGAAAAATATGTACTCCCCCTTGAAGGTTGATTTCCTCATTTGAGGATAGGAGTACAATCTCATATCAGCCCAGGAGTATCATCTATTTCAACGTTGAAGTACGAGTCCTAAACTGTTGTGTTTAGAAGTCAAACTCTTTAATCTTTGAAGAACGGATCCTGAACTGTAATAATCAGAAGCCTTGGTTCACTTATTCCCCCCTTGACTTGAGGTGCCTGCAACACATAATCATTCTTTGGCTTTGGTACCCACTGGTATTTGGGTCCATATTTGTGAGTTGCAGTTCTAATAGGAGTAACAGAGTAAGAACCATACCAGAAATGATCACTAGCTTTATGAACAAAATCATAAGTGTAGATCCCAGATACAGTGCAATCACGAGATAATAATCAATGAAGAACAATGAATGAGCCACAACTTCTAGTTATATGATTAATAAACAATAAGGTTTAGGTTTACAGAGAGAATTTCTGATAAGCAAATGTAAACCTATCGACTAGAATAATGACGTCTAAACCTCTCTCTTCTCTAAACTCCTTCTCTATTCTAAAACTAGGTTTAGAAAACCTTTAAATATGAAACGCATAATCCTAATGGGCTTTAGGCCCATTTACAATTTAACTATCAAACAATTACAATTCGAACTCTTATAAATGCTTTATACAACTTTCAACGCACAGGACTTTTAGTCCTAACAATCTCCCCCTAAAGTTGAATAAGGCATTTATCTTCTTGAAATATTCAGGCCTTGATCTTCTTTCCCTCTTAAATCTTTGAAGAACTTTGGTGTTGCATGTCTTCATGTCTTTCCAAACTCCCCCTTGAATAAAGCTCTTGGTCTTCATAATTTCAACTTTGTAACCAGATTCAATGTACAATAGCCTCGACTGAATGCACTATCAAGCAGCTTTCAACTGTATAAACTCAACACATCGGATCAGCACACAAGAAAGATAATCTGCGAGTTACGTGACATTCCACAATGCAACTTCAGTTTAATAACAAAGAATCTGTCTTTAAACCACGAGTTGAATTGACTTTCAGCTTAAGAACTTGTTTCAATCAGCTCGTAGGAGGAACAAACGTGTAGCAGACACCACATGATACAGGATAGAAGAACCAATAACATCTTTTCTGCTCAGCTGCAATCTTTGAATCTAAAGGCTTTTCAACCTTAGATTTACGAAATTCTGTTACTCCCCCTCAGATTTTGCTAACTCCCCCTCAACGCGATAATATGTGTCTTTGAATTGTGTGTAGTTCTCCCCCTCATGATGATTAGGAGAATCCTGAGCATCATGTATCTTCAAAGACTAACCGAATGAGTAGCAAAAGATTAGATAAAGCGATTAGTAACCAAGGGTAACAGCTAACACAGAAACACAATAGTAACTGTTATCACAACAATTGAAATAATTGTGTGGTCTATTTTTAGAGTTGGCATTGATGTATCTCTGATAGGACTTCCAGTTGTCACCGAAGTAAAATATTAAAAAATACTTCTCAAACTGTTCCGGCAATATCACAAAGATATGCAAGGGGAATCACAAAAGATTCATGCGTGTGTGAAAGAAGTATAACATAGTACGATTAGGCTCAAAGATTGATTTAACCTGGGACGCAGGTTAGAAATCAATAGACTCAGTGAGATGAATATGAAGTTCGGAGACCGGAGCTAATGTCTTCCTTTTTCATTATCTAAGTCCTCCGAGTGAGGAATAGATAGATTATGTTCTAAATCTCCATGCAAATGTGAAACAAGTATCTTTTGAGAAAAACTTGAGTGGCTGGGTGGGGTGACACGAGTTATCGACACTGGGTCCATGTTTGTTTCAATATCCATCTCCAAAGAACGAGAATGAATAGATTATGCGGTAACCTGGATAACTGACTCGGTTTGGTAAGGACCAATAATTCTTTTAAGTCCAGTCACATCCTCACCCTTTTTTTTAATCACTCTGAACTCACCTATCAATCTAGACCCCTCACTAATATCTATGAATTGGATGTGTTTCTTGGGTAGATCCTTACGGTTCTGGATGAACCATAGAAACATTAATAGCCCTAACACTCCTTTAACTCGCCAAAATAGAACATTGAAGTACAAGTCAAAAGCATTTAAGAACGAGTCCTGAACTGAAGTGTTCAGAAGTCGATATGAAAATTTAAGCAAACATGATACTCCCCCTCAAAAGTGGCATAACCCTTGATTGTAGTCATGTGACGTGAATAATCTAAATTAAATCACACATGACATTCCTGCAAAACAGATTAAGAAGATTTTGGTTTTGGTATCCATGTTGTGATGGATCCTTGTTGGTTAGTTGCCTTAGCTTTTAAGCTATTAAAATGAGGATTGGGGATGCTATAAGTACCATACCAATTATTAACATACCTTGAATCCACAAAATCACTCTCTCCACAGTGAGTGCAACAGATCGTTTGCCGGCGCAGACTGATCAACTTTCCTATAGAATAGACATAAGTAGGTAAATCAATCTTGGAAATAAATGACTTTGTATCAACTACAGTAGAATCATGAGACTTGTTTCCATCACTACTTTCTGTAGTTGATTTCTTTCTCCAAACCATCTTGACTTTTCGAAACACTTGATTATTTGAATCATCAACAAGAGAATTATAGAAAAGATTTGAAGGACGAATCCGATCTTTTGAAAATTCATTTGATTTGATAGATTCTTCGAAGAGTTAGTTGTAGAAGGTGAACTTGAAGAATAAGGAGACTGAACAACAGTATCGGGACTGGCTTGTTCAGATAAATCGACTTTAAGATTTATTTCTTCAAGTTTCTTGACTTTCGCAGATAAAACATTTCTTTCTTCTAGAATCAAGTCAATTTGTTTTTGTAAATCGGATTTTACCTTCTGTTCTTTCAAAATCTTTGTTGCTAATCCAGATAATTTCTTTGAAAGCTTATGAATCTCAGTTTCAAAAATCTTTCTTTCAGTTTCAAAATCCTTTTCTATACTGTTGCGTTTATCATATATCTCTTTAAAAAACCGCAACGTTCTTCTTTTCAAGCATTTTCTTTTCACTCTCAAAAAATTTTCGCTCTTTCTCAAAAGAATCTCGCTCAATTATCAAAATGTTTTCAAAATCAGAAATCTGCTTTGAAAGTTTCGCATTTTGAAGCTCAAAAACCTTTCTTTCATCAAAAATTTTCTTTCAAAGATCAATAATCTTTCTTTCAAAATTCTTTCTTTCATTTGAAGAATCAACTTTTTCTTTTTCAAAAGCAGCAAGTCTTTTCGTCAGAACGAGATTTTCATTCTCCAACATGTTTCCTCTTTCTTCAAGCATCAGGTACTTCTCTTCTTTGGCTTCAAAATCTGCAACTTTCCGTTCAAGTTCAGATATTTTCTTTGAAGCTTCATGTAGATCCTTTTTCTTTATATCAGCTGCTCTTTCAAGATCTGAAATCTCTTGGTTAAGAGAGTCTAATTGGGCAAAAAACGAAGGGTAATATGCATTAGATTCTAACATCTTTTCAAGTTCTTTTAACTTGTGCTTGAGCCAGTCATTGTCGTCCTGTAACCGAGAAATTTGTTGATAACTCATTGTTACTTGGAAAGCTTAAAGTCTAGGGACTGAACTTGACAAGAGATGAAACTCTAAAGTGCAAGGACCAAAAGTGACAACGTGTGAAACTTGAAAGTGTAGGGTCACAAATGACAAACGACTGAAACCTTGAAGTACGGGGTTGAAAGCGACACAAACACAAACTTAAAACTACAAGGACTAAAAGTGTAAAAATAGAAACTTCTAACGGACTTAACTGAAAATGGACTAAAATGAAATAAAAACTAACCAAACTAACTGACTTACTGGACTAACGGAGACTTAACGGAAAAGGACCAAAATGTAAAGAAACTAACCATCACTTAACGGAAACTTAAAGAAATTACTATTCATCGTCTTCTCCAATGAGACGCACCTGCAAAACTTCGAAACGGTTAGAAATTATCAATGCAAAACAATCGTTAAAGCTCCTGATCAGTCCTTAACAGATTAAAGTTCAACCGGTCAACCCACGATCACAAACGAACCAACCAAAAACTTTTCGAAAAACAATCGACAACTTAAAAAACTCGGTACGGGATAAAACTTTTCGACCAAAAATGATCGTTTATGTTCCCTTAAACTCCCTCAACTGATTAGAACTCAAAACACTTTCTCAAACTCTCAAACGAAGCAACCGGAATTTTTTCGGAAACCGAACGAGAATTTAAAAACTTGATATGGGTGAAAATTTTACGATAAAAAACGATCGTGTAAGCTTTGTAAACAACCCTTAATGATTTAAAAACGGAAAAGTTCGTCCACGATCAGTACCGAATCAACCGAAATGATTTCGAAAAACAATCGAAACCTTTAAACTTTTGTGACTGACGAAGTGTGGAACTGGGGAGAGGAGACGCAAGGGACCGGTTGGGGAGGCACCGGTCGGCGAGATGGTCAAGGTCCGGGAGTTGTGACCCTGGGAGATAGGATACCGGTCAAGCCCCCAGTTCGGTCGAATGACACCGGGTGTTAGGGATGGAAACGATAGATATGTGATATATATATATATATATATATATATATATATATATATATATATATGCGATGTATATATGACTGGGATGCAGAAAAAAATCAAACAGATGCCAAATTCCACCGACCCACTACTTATTTAAGATGCAAACTTTAAAAAAAAACTACTCACTTTCCCAACCCGGTCGAAGGACACCGGTCAACTGCACCGGTTGCAAGCAACGGTCAAGAGTCCGGTCGCAAGGCACCAGTCAAGAGTCCGGTCGCAAGGGTTCAGTCGATATCAATAACTGATAAACACTATCCGATTAAGCAGATTAAGCAAAACAAAATGATTCTAATCCAGATAACGATCAACCCAGATTATGCAGAAAAACACAATTGATTCTTAGAAGAAAAAAAACGATGAACCATAAAATCGATATGAAACTACTAGAAATCAATACCAAGGCGATATAGAAGAAATAGATATAGAAGATTAATTCATAAGCAGAGTAAACAAAAAGTAGATATGAACAATCTCAAACCAGAAAAAAATCGACCGAAAACCAAAACTCCAGAAACCACAAATCAATCGAGCAGATCAGCGATTAAGGGTAATCAAATAGGCAATCGATTTTGCAGAATTTTTACTCAGAAAATCAGGTAAACACAGAAACACGATTAAATCAAATAAGCGATTAAAGGGTTTTAGACAAACCTTTAACGCTAGCCACCCCAAGCTATATGAGCGATGCCTACTATGATGTCATGTTACATGGACAAAATAGTTGGTTTTTTGATCGTATCGAATGAAAATTTATTCGATTCTGCTCTGATACCAATTGTAGATCCCAGATACAGTGCAATCACGAGATAATAATCAATGAAGAACAATGAATGAGACACAACTGTTGGAAAGTTTTAGTAAAAAATGTGATTTTTTACTAACTTTGGACACAAATAAATACATGTATATGTATAGTATATATCTAACTCTTAGTGGGTTTGTGTTCTCCTATATGAGAGCTTCAAAACGATATATTATATGTCCAAAACGGAATAGGTGTGAATGAGATATCGATACTCAAAGTTGAGTGTTTGGGATGAAAATTGGCAAAACCAAGTGGGTGTGGGAACTTGTCCCACATAGGCGAACTTGTTAGGTCGCGGGTTTACCCGCGCCATAAGTCGCGATATGTTCGGTTTATGAATGAAACAGTAAGTTCCACGGGTTAAGTCGCGGGCTTACTCGCGTTATAAGTCGCGACGTACACTGTTTGTAGACGAGAGACAGTGAATTACGCGGGTTATGCTACGACTTCACCCGCGTGGTAAGTCGCGAAATCCACTGTTTCAATTTCCAGTAACTCCCAATTGATACTCATTGATGTGTATGATTAATTGTAATTAAAAATTGTTTAATTACAGATTAATTCATAATAAATTGTCGGTTTCTACTTTCGAGTATAAATTGGAGAGTTCGGCTCATTCCAATACACCTCGAATACCGAACGATACATATTCTCTCTAATCCTCTCTGCATACGGTTTCTATCCAGCGATTTTCCTGGCAAAGTGGTAATATCCGGCAGTACACACTGTTTACGCTGTTATACCCTGGGAACAGACGGCAAATCTGTTTAAGGGAATCGTGTTCAACACGAGCCTCAGCCTCGTTACGGTTTATTCGCTTTACGTTTTTCTGCCAGGAAAGAGCTTAAGCTTAAGGATGTTTTGTACGTCCCGGAACTTCGAAAGAACCTCGTTTCGGGTTGGTTGTTAAACAAGTTTGGTTTCAAACTAGTGTTTGAGTCGGACGAATTTGTTTTGTCCAAAAGTGGTATGCATATGGGTAATGGAAATGCTTTGAATGGTATGTTCAAGTTAAATACAATAGTTTTCAATGAAATGAATAAAACTATTTCAAGTTCTGTTTATTTGCTTGAATCTCCAAATGTTTGGCATGGCCGTTTAGGACATGTAAATTATAATTCCATTCGACGTTTAATTAAATTAAACTGCATACCAAAATTTGTTTTTGACTCAAATCACAAGTGCCCCACATGTGTAGAATCCAAACTTACTAGAACGTCTTTCAAATCGATTGAAAGAAAAACCGAACCCCTTGATTTAATTCACACCGATGTGTGTGATTTAAAATCGATTCCTACTAGAGGTGGGAACAAGTACTTCATCACGTTTATCGATGATAGTACGAAATATTGCTATGTGTATTAACTTAAGAGTAAAGATGAAGCAATAGACAAGTTTGTCTTGTATAAGAATGAAGTTGAAAATCAACTTAACAAGAAAATCAAGGTCGTTCGTCGCGATAGGTTCGGTTTATGAATGAAACAGTAAGTTCCACGGGTTAAGCCGCGGGCTTACTCGCGTTATAAGTCGCGACGTACACTGTTTGTAGACGAGAGACAGTGAATTACGCGGGTTGTGCTGCGACTTCACCCGCGTGGTAAGTCGCGAAATCCACTGTTTCAATTTCCAGTAACTCCCAATTGATACTCATTGATGTGTATGATTAATTGTAATTAAAAATTGTTTAATTACAGATTAATTCATAATAAATTGTCGGTTTCTACTTTCGAGTATAAATTGGAGAGTTCGGCTCATTCCAATACACCTCGAATACCGAACGATACATATTCTCTCTAATCCTCTCTGCATACGGTTTCTATCCAGCGATTTTCCTGGCAAAGTGGTAATATCCGGCAGTACACACTGTTTACGCTGTTGTACCCTGGGAACAGACGGCAAATCTGTTTAAGGGAATCGTGTTCAACACGAGCCTCAGCCTCGTTACGGTTTATTCGCTTTACGTTTTTCTGTCGATTCCCTATATTTACATTTCTCTAATCATTTGTTGATTATATTCAGTTATTACATTCGTTGTAATTTATATGTATTGTTAAAATACATATCTGTGTACTAACAACAACTTCTAGTTATATGATTAATAAACAATAAGGTTTAGGTTTACAGAGAGAATTTCTGATAAGCAAATGTAAACCTATCGACTAGAATAATGACGTCTAAACCTCTCTCTTCTCTAAACTCCTTCTCTATTCTAAAACTAGGTTTAGAAAACCTTTAAATATGAAACGCATAAGCCTAATGGGCCTTAGGCCCATTTACATTTTAACTATCAAACAATTACAATTCGAACCCTTATAAATGTTTTATACAACTTTCAACGCACATGACTTTTAGTCATAACAATAAGTACGACAATAAGAACAATACCTCTTTTTAGACAACCTGATCAATTGATCTCTCGAGTAAACAAGATCAAGTTTACCTTTCAGCACTTTGTTCTTCTTAACATTTGATGCATGTACAAATGATTTGTTTTCTTTCTTCTCACTTTTCTTTTCATCATCCTTTACATCATCAACTAGTTTCACCTTCCAGGTCAGCTTTTCTTCTTCATATCTCCCTTCTTCTTCTTCTTTTGTATGTATCTGAACCATCTACATTTCGATCAAAGAAGATGTTAGTAGTACGAATCTGATTAAATGAATTAACTGACCTTTTTGTAGAAACAGTTTTCTGATGTGAACTTGCATCTGTCTTGAATGAACATTCAGAATCAACTAAATCATTTCTAGATGTGTGGATTTGTGACTATGGAGTCGTTTGCTCAGTCACCACCACCTTTGAAACATTGTCTTCAAACTCTTTTATCTTTGAAGAATAAATGTATCTTTCTTTGACAAGTAGGTCAATCTTTTCTTGAAAGTCAGACTTCGCTTTCTGATCTTTCAATGCACTTGTAGACAATTCAGATAACTTCTCTGTAAGCTTCTTGATCTCTGATTCAAACATATTTCTTTCTTCTTCAAAACCCTTCTCAGCATTGTTTCTTTGACCAGATATCTCTTTAAAGATTCCAACATTCTTTTGTTCTATGGTCTTCTTTTCTTTCTCAAATTTGTCTCTTTCCAGAATTATCACTTTCTCAAAGTCAGATACTTGTTGAAAAAGCTTAGAACATTTAACCTCAACCGTCTTTTTCTCTTCAACACTCTTCCTGGAAAATTCTGAGAACTTCTTTGCAAATTCTTTCTTTTCTTTCTCAAAATCATTTCTGTCTTTGACCATCTTTTGTTCCAAATCTGATATTATCTTTTGAAACTCAGCATTAGCATCCTCCAGATTCTTAATCTTCTTCTCATAACTATCAACAGAAGCTGCTTGTTGGATTTGGACAATCTGATTTTCAAAGTCAGATATCTTTCTTTCCAGCTCAGTGTTCTCAGTTTCCAAAATCTTTACTCTTTCTCTTGAAGACATCTTTATTCTTTCCTTCATCTTTTCAAGCTATTCCCACAACTGTTTTCCTGTAGCCTTTTTACAATCTAAAATAATAGAAATTTCTTCTGAAATTCCTTGCAAGATAAAGGCTTTGGCTAATCTGTCATCTTTATGTCTCCATCTTTGCTCATTAGTGGAATTCTCAAGTGGAATTGGAAACTCTCATATTTCCATGAATCCATTTTCTCCCGGATGAGAATAAGTCTTTGTTGGAGTTTTCATCTTTCCTTCCTTCAAAGATAGTCTGATATATTTTCCCAAATCATGTTTATCTATGAAATCTAGAAAATTAATCTTCCACTACTCATACTCTTCTTTGACTAAATTAGGAGGTTTCACATCAGTTTCAATTGCAAGAGCTTCTCTGAAAGTAGAAATCTTATGCTCCTGACTTTTCTCTTTAAGCCCTTCAGTAGTATATTCTTCAACAAAGAAATAGTCATCCATTATTCTTGTTATCAATAAGAACTTGAATTTGACCGTTAGTCCAAATGAAATCTCAAAAATACAGAAAACTTGAAAGAAAATTTAGAAATGAAATTTCCAAAATTTATCAAGTATGGAATTCGCAAGGCACAGTGAAACACTAAGAATTCGCATACAATCACAATCAATCAAGAATTCGCATACAACACACTTATCAACAGAATTCACATACAATCAAATCACACAGAATTCGCAAACAAAAAGAATCTAGAATCCGCATACAAAACAATTCAACTTCAGAATTCGCAGACTGTAAGAAATCAGAATTCGTATGCACAAAATTCCTAAGATACTCTTCTGCGAATTCTAAGGAATTCGTAGCTTAGACTATTGCGAATTCTAAGGATTCGTAAGATATTCTTCTGCGAATTTTATCCTTGATAATTTTCTAAGAAAACTTTTCACAAATCACAAGTATACGAATTCTGATGGTTTCTCAATACTCTCACATGCGAATCTTAAGCAATTCGCAAGAGACCCATCTGCGAATTCTATCCTTATGAATTTTTCAGAATCTAAACTATGCAAAATCCTTTATGAATCTGCGAAAACCACTTAATCTGCGAATTCTTCACACTTTCTATGAAACCCTTTGGTTTAGCGAGTTCTTCGTGTAATCCTGCGAGTTCTTGAGGGACTTCCGAGTTCTTCAGATCTCGAACAAAAACCACACCGATTCGCTCAAAAATCAATCTATTATTCGAATTTTGAACTGTAACTTTGACAATTCACTCTCCTATACATCTAGAATCATATTGAAACAATGAATTTCGATAAAGAACACTGAGAAGTACAAATCGATCCAATACAGTGCATAATGAACTCGTGAAACTTGAAACTCTAAAAATCAAAAATTGACAATTAATTACAGTGCCATTTACCACAAAACCTATACAAGATTCAATCTAAAACATTAAACGAACACAATTCAATTGATTACAAACAAAAATACACTCAGAAATGAATAAATCGATCTAGACTCGATGAAACAGTGTCGATATCCATATTTTTCTTGATTTCGATCTGGATCTGCTCTGATACCAATTGATAATGTCCCTAATTCAAGTTCTAATCGTAAAAACAATCAAGATATTCAACAACGAAATCACATGTCATTGAATTCCAAATTACAAAGATTACAATCACTTTTTCTCTCTACACTCTCTCACTAGAATGAATATGCAATCACTTCTTCTCTAATCTGCTCCTGTAGAATTGTTGTTGTTGTTACAAAGATTACAAAGACATTCTATTTATACTTAGCTACAAAACAACAAGTAAACAAAACACAATACTTTGACTTTGACATTCTTGATTGAGAGTTGACTTTGAGGCTTTGACTTGTTTAACTTTCATCTTCATTCTTTATGATCTTGTATCCAACAAATATGTGGTCTAACACACACTTTTAAAGTCAAGGAACTTAAAGTTTCAATATCAAAACTCATAAGTTGGGAAAAGCTCCAAATAACCATATTTCAATAATCGACCATAAAATACTCCAACTTACACTATAATTCCTTTTAAAACCATTTGTGCCCCAAGTTTTCCCATATTAGGAACCAAAGCAACATAATGCCCAAATTCTCCAAATGTCCAAGAAACTTGTATGGTGGGTCAAAATCCCCTTTTTGGTGACTCAAGCACCTCATAAAATATTGTAAACCATTTTCAAGGATTTTATAACTCAAATATGTGTAAGTGTACAAATATTCACAAAACTTATCAAAATTAAGTAAACTTATGGATATACTTTCAAAACCCCAAAATATGTGCATTTTGACATGTATATAGTTTTTCAAAGCAACTAGAACTCACCTTGCTAGATTTAGACTAAATCTAGGTTTTACCCTCCAAAACATGAGCTCCTTAGATGAACACTTGAAACCTTCTAGATCCTAGCTTCAAGCTCTCAACAAAGATCCTTAACCACAAATACTTCCTAAATTATACCAAGTTCTAATAAAATGGGAGAGAAAGGAGAATAACAAACCCTACTTTCTTAGATGGATGAATGAAGAGATTAGCTTAACTAAAACACTTGAACCCACCAAAACATACCTCTAGAGTTACAAGTTTGGACCTCAAACTCCAAATCACCAAGAGGATGGAAAAGGATTTGGAAGAGGATTTGTTGAATCCTTAAAACCTTTGGAAGATGGGAGATGAGATGAGGAGCTCCAACTTGTTTCCAAAGATTAGCCAAAATGTGTAAGATCACCTTGAATCTTCAAAATCTAAGCCTTAAGTGTTCTAAGAACCAAAATGGGAGAAAGGTCTACGTTTTGAGAGGGGGAGGAGATGAGTTGGGGGAATAACAAATGAAAAGGTGCAAGAAATCGCATCAATAAAAGGATTAGGTCCCGACGACAATAGTTCCATGCGGTTGTGCCATGGCACTCTCGCCAGACACAATCGCCCGGGTTATATCGAGGCTGAGGGTCCTCCCGTGATTATGCCTTGCGATTGTGCCCTTGGGCACTCTCGTCGGGCATAATCGCCTCAGCTGTATCGCGAGGGGTTAGAGACCTACGACAATTCCATGCGATTGTGCTCTTGGGCACTCTCGTCGGCATAGTCGCCCAAGGCATACCGAACCTGAAAATCCCAGATTTCGTACTTGAATGTGTTAATGCCAAAAATCGTTCAAAGGAAGATCTAAGGTTGGTGTGGAGATTTAACAACTAAAGTAAGCGATCTATCAACAAATCGTACGACTGAGAATAAAAGTAAATAAAAGACAGAGAATTTGGTGACGCGGAAAACCCGTCGAGGGTAAAAACCGCGGACGATAGCAAAGATCGTCAAGTGCACTATGGACGTCAAATACGGACGTCTTCCTTTAGAAGGAGTGATCGAAAGTACAAATGACAATATTACAATGAAAAGCAAATAAATTGTGCGTTTATGTTGTTCATCGAGCGATGGAACACTTCGTTGAGAGTTATTTGCTTGAAAGAAGCTTAGTTGAGTGTTCTTGAGCGCTTTGTAGGTATGTTGAATTCAGATCGATTAAAGGTGTTCAGGTCATAGATCTTAGATGTCTTGAATGATTCTTCAGGCCTTGTTTATATAGCTTTTGGTCGCCTTAAATGAGCATTAAATGCCTAAGGGTCTTGATAATGATTGACATTGATGGAGCTCGTCCGTTATATCCGTTAGCCATTATGTGCTTTAAAACTGTAATGAAGAACCAAAAAAGAAAACGGTTGTATGTAGTAAATGACATAATTGTTATCTACGTTACAAGGATCGTAAGATATGAGTGGTCGAACGACTTCATGGTAGCGGTCGAGAGAAACTTACGACCATCGTCATAAGTAATGACCATGGTTCTCGTCATATGTGATCGTCAGGACTTTTATCTTAATACAAGAATGGTCCTTAGATTGGAGACATTGGGTTTTCTTGCGTCGGTTGTGACTTGTGAAATTTTACCCAAACAATTTGCCCCCAAAATTCGAAATTTAGGCGGCAAGTCGACTTTTCGACTTTTTTTAATTGACTTGGACACGTGTCGACAAATGTAACCACGGGATGGAACTCTATGAGTAAGTTTTTCCAGAGTTTTTATTTGGATTGTTTCTTTTTTGAGATTTAACGATCCCTTTCTTTGTTTATGTAGCGATCAACTTTACTGGAGTCGTGCCCTTTTCTGACTCATCCGCTAAGGTCGAGAGGTTTCTCGAGTACAACGTTGAGAAGCGGTTGTTCTTCCCTTGGTCGCCAAGGGACGAGGACGAGGAAGAGGATGAAGAGGATGTGGTTGTCGTCGAAGCCTCTGCTGGTGAGGAAGAGGATGACGAAGAAGATGAAGAGGTTGGTGACATTGGTGAAGCTAATCCGAGTAAGTTCTAGTGATTATTTTTGCCTCTTGGGGGGTTTAGTCAAAGACGTCACCTACTGGTTGTGAGATCACATAGAGTTTTAGTAGTACGACATTACCTCTCGATCTTCTATAGGATCTAGTTATCTGGGACGTCACCTACTGGTCATGAGATCACATAGGGTTTTAGTCGCAATACGTTACCTTTCAATCTTTTGTAGGGTCTAGTCGTCTGGGACGTGACCTACTGGTCGTGAGATCACATAGTGTTTTAGTCGTAAGACATTACCTTTCGATCTTTTGTAGGGTCTAGTCATCTAGGACGTCACCTACTGATTTGTTTATGATATTTTTATGTAGGAAATTCAATCCCGTCAGGATAGACGACGGATCCCTTGAGGAGGGAAACGATGGCTCAGCAGGCTTGGCAGGATCGAGCTTTGAATAGAAGGGCCCTCTCGACATATGGGTCGGGGGATAAAAAGGCTAAAGTGGTTCCAAGGGAACCGTCTTTGACATGCTATGCCCTGAAGTCGCTGTCACTGAAGGGGCGAAGGTGCCACCGGTCGTGGAGGCCACGCCGGTTTCTCCGGTCCCGCCACCGGGGGTGGGGTCTCTTCGTCGAGAGACAAGGGAAAGGGTCCTCAGACGGATGAGGACCCGAGCATGGTGTTGGTAAACTTCCAGTTTCTGGCCAACTTCATGTCGTCCGGTCGTCTGGATAGGAAGGAATTGTTCCCTCATGCAAACAAGTTTTTCCTACCGACCTTCTGCGAGCACTTCAGAGATCTCGAGGACGTGGAGGCTAATGTTACGTGGTCTCCATTTTGGTAAGAAACTTTTGAGTTTTCTTCGGTTTTAAAATTCATTTGTTTTAACTCTCGGTGTTTCTTTTTACAGGCGTTCCAAGAATCCTTGGTTCTCCACTTGCGTTTTAACGATGTGAAGACTTTGGTCTTTCGATCTGGAGAAGAAGTCCTCTGATAAGGCTAAAGCGGCGGATGAGAAGAGGGAGGAGGTTTCCCTTCGTCTTCACGAAGCCCTTGGCAAGCTAGAGGCTGTCGAACGTGAGAAGACGGAGCTTCAGGGTTGCCTGGAGGAAGCCCTTGTCCAGGCCTCCACGGATCGAGCATAGTTGGACGTGACCAAGGGGAACTCGGTTGTGAATGAAAAAGAAGTCGAGGTCCTTAGGTCAGAGCGGGACGCGACTCGGGGGAAGGTCGCAGATCTTGAGGAGAGGGTGGCGTCCGTCGAGGCGTTTACTCAACTTAAGACGCGTGCGGCCTTGGTCAGGCGTCGTCAGAGGGGTAAAGATCCTTTCGCTGCAATAGAAGATGAAATACTCTTCTTCTTGGAGTCAGTTGGATATGAGGAAGACCTTGACTCTGAGGATGAACTTGAGCTGGAATTGATGCACGAGGCCCCTCAAGGTGATGACGTTGGGGTCGCGGCTCAAGAAGAGCAGGAGCGGCCGGCGGCTCCTTAGTTTAAGTCTTTTGCTTTGTTTTGTCAATCGGGCGACCGTTGGTGGTCGTACCATGTCTTGAAATATCTTTTAGATATTAGTACAAGGATTTTTGAACAAGCTAAATTGTTTTAACTTTGCTTTGTCCTAAGAATCAATCCACAAAAAAATTTGCATAAACAACTCATGATAACCATAGTAGAAATTAACAGGAATTTCTAAGTAACTCACGACAAGCATCAAAATATTTAATGGAAGTTATTCCAAGCAACACACGACAGAAAGGCATGATCAATCATAAGTAAATAAACTTGTAGTTGGACAAGTAAAGATAATTCGTAAGGATCTTGCGACTGACACAAATTGTAGGCCTGTCAGCCAGCATTGATTGTACGATTAAAGTGGATGTCAAACCTGTTAATGATTGAATCAGTTTTGAATCAAAGGGACTTAACATTCAAGGTCGTCTGTAAATACTATCCAAAAGATGGATTAAGGAACTTGCGATTGGCGCGCACAACAAACCTGTCGGTAGATTTAAGTCTTGCAACTGGGCAAGTCATAACCTATTAATCGATCACCCCCAAACATTCATAAATAAGGCCGAATGAGATTTGACCAAACCTTCTTTGGTAGTGATGAAACTTGCAAGTGAATGTGAATGTCACAGTTTTAGGAATATCGCAAGGTATTTGCGATTAAGGCAGAGTTTTGGTTCTTAGATCATATGACTTGGTTGTGAAATGATCATAAGTATAGTCGAATGGTCGACCAGTCCTGCAATGAAATAAATTTAGAATGGGTCATTGGCTAGGCCAACGACTCTCCGATGCTTAAGTCAGTAATGGTTGTAAGAAGATAATCATAAGAAAATATGAAATGGGTTTAAAAGAAATACTTCCTTAAATGTAATGCATTCCAACTTCGAGGGATGTCACGACCGTCGAGGATTAGTAATTGATAGGCTCCCTTTTCGACAACCTCGGTTATTCGATACAGACCTTCCCATTTGGTGGATAGCTTATATGAACCTGGTTCTTGGGTGTTCTAAAACACACATCGTAAGACATAATCACCTTCTTGAAAGATCTTGGCCTTGAAATTCTTATTGAAATGTCGTTCGACCAATTGTTTCTATGAATCTATTTTGATTAGTGCCGACTCCCGTAGTTCTTCTAATGCATCGAGGTCATAACTTAGGTCGACTAAGTTGTGATCGACCGACGCCTGTCGTGAGGTCAGAATTTGAGTCTCGACAGGCAAGACTGCTTCACAACCATAGACCAGAGAGAAAGTAGTCTGTCCTGTAGATGTACGAGGTGTCATACAATTGGCCCAAAGAACTGTCGGAAGTTCTTCGACCCACTTGCCTTTTGTTGCCTTGAGTCTTTTCTTGATCGAATTGATGATCATTTTGTTACTCGACTCGGCAAGTCCATTTGATTAAGGGTACCGGGGCGTTGAAGTTGTAAGTTTGATGTTATGATATTCACAGAACTACTGGGTCCTGTCGCTTATGAACTGCGACCCGTTATCACAAACGATCTCGGATGGGATTCCGAATCTGCAAATGATGTTAGTATGGATAATGGATATGACTTCTTTGTCCCTAACTTAGGAGAAAGCAACCGCTTCTATCTATTTTAAAAAATAATCTATAAGGACTAGAAGGAATACCTTTTGCCCGGGGGCCGGAGGTAACTTGCCGACAATATCCATTCCTCATCGCTTGAAGGGCCATGGATTTAGAGTCGAGTGCAAGGGTTCAGAAGGTTTATGTGACGTACCTGAATGTCGTTGACATTCGTCACAACTTTGGACGTACCTCATTGCGTCCTATCGTAAAGTTGGCCAATAGTATCCTTGTCGAGAGATACAATTTGCCAAGCTGCGATTTCTCGAGTGATTGTCGCACTCACCACCGTGCATTTCTTGTAAAATTCTTTGGACTTGATTCTTATTGGTAACACATCGTAAGTTTAGTCCTATCGATGATCGTCTGTAGAGTTGTCCTCTAATCATAATGTATCTAAATGACTTAAATATGATTTTTCGGGCTTCCATTTTGTCTTCAAGAAGTTGGTCGTTTGTTAGAAATCTTCTGATATCGCTCAACCAATTGTCTTCCTCTTCAATCATTTGAACGTCGTTTTGCTTTTCGATGGATGGTGTCGCCAGATGCATTACTGGGACAACGTCAAATGGGGATTGTCCAAGTGTCGACCCAAGGTTAGCCAATGTGTCAGCTTGGGTATTTTGATCCCTCAGGATCTGCGAAATAAAAAACTCTTGAAATTGTTCGGACTTGGCTTTGGCTACTTTGAGGTAAGCCGTCATTCTAGAGTCTTTAGCTGCAAATTCCCCATTCATCTGGTTCACGACTAGGAGTGAATCGCTTTTGATGTGAAGTTTTGTTGCCCTAGGTCGTGAGCCATATTCATTCCTGTGATCAAAGCTTCGTACTCAGCTTCATTGTTTGTAGCCCTGAAATCGCATCGTATGGAGTACACCATCTTGACCCCCTGTGGCGATTTAAGGACGACGCCAAGACCTGCCCCCCGGGCGTTGGATGATCCGTCGACGTGTAAAGTCCATATCGCGTTGTCGAGAGTTGCCACAAGTTCCGTCAGTACATCTAATTCCGTCGGTACATCTAATTATGTCGCCAATGCTCTTCCTCTTTGAGAAGCAAAGATAGAAGTTTATTGTTGGCTTCATCGTAAGCACGAGAATCATTTGCGGTGTTACTACTTCTTAACCGAGATAAGTCCTAATTACATTTCACAAGCTTCCTTCTATGCAGGACATTAAGATTCCAACCCCAATTGGATAGGCATTTTGCCATACCTGAGAGTTTGTTCAAAAAGTTGTTAGTCGTTGTACCCCTCAGACAATCCTTAACCACGTCCTCTAGAGAATCTTCCTGCAACCATTTATTTTCAAAACGAAAAGACGAATGAAAATCAGAAGTATGATGTAACTCAGTTTGCAGAAAAATAGGAGAATTGTCCGAGACCGGGGCCTGTACATTAGAAAGAAAACAATCCGGAAACATCGATATACATGCATTAAATGTTAATATACATTAATTTATGCTAACTTATATTCAAATCTATTTACATTTTTTATGATATTTTTATGCTTCTCACTAAACTTTTATTTATCACATTATTCTAGTTATATTCATAAATATGTTGGTTCTCTTTCATAATTATATTCATAAATATGTTGGTTCTCTTTCATCAACTATTATAATAATATTTATTCATTACTAGTTGTTACAAATACTGATTTTCTATTATAAGAATTTTCATCTACTTCCAAAACTCTCTTGAAAATAAATTCGGTAAAATTTACAGCTGGTTTAGATTTTATACAATGTTTTGTTAAATGCTATTTAATTTTTCAATAAATATTATATAAGCATCTCCATTACAACTCAATATATATATATATATATATATATATATATATATATAATGTTTTTTCAATAAAATTTCGGCTATAAAATATTGTTTTCGGAGCTAATGGTTGATACGTTAGCTGGTAGCTGATAAATTAATTATGTTTGGTAAAAACTAGCTGATAAACTAGTGAAAAATGAAAATGACAAAAAAAGACATGTATGCAACCAAAAAGAACATGAAAAATGAAAAATAACCACAAGAGTTGTAGCGTAGTGGTTAAGGCGCTGATGGATGTACTGGAATATTCCATCTACCAAGGGTTCAATTCCAACATATACAACAGTTGTGTCCACTGAGTTCATCAGGGCTGATTTATTGCAGTCACAATTTGTCGGGATTAATTAGGGCATAGCCTCAGACACCCTTCCAAAAAAAATGAAAAATGAAATCTACTCTCAGGCCTCAACATTATCTGTATTTGATTTGGTAATTGTCTAAAAATTTTAAAATATACAAAATCAATGGTTGAGATTAATTTCTAACGTATATAGCATTTGAATAGTTTGTATTTATAATTTAGGAAGCAAGATTATTTAAAATATATAAAATATTTTTCAATACCTTTTTTTTTAAAACACAATTGGAGTATGAAATTGAATGGAGCTAAACAACAATCGAGTATTTATAAAATTAACTTTAAAATCAAGTTGCACAAATAATGCAATCTTTAATTTAATAATTTACATACGGTTCAATAAAATGTTTTCATTGATTAAAAATCTAAAACATTTATTCAGAAACAAATTAGAAAAAAAAAAAAAAAAACCTTATGAAATCTGAATCGAACCCAGATTTAAATTTCATGATTTTCAAAGAAAATACATTTTGATTTTTGATCAAAATAAACTTAGTAAAAAATTACGTTTTTAATCTCTATGGTTTGTAATTCATTTCTATTTTCATTCCTATAGTTTGCAATTCATTTTTATTTTCATCCTGAGACCAAAACACTACTTGTAGGTACGAGGACAAAAATAGAAATGATTGTAAACCATAGGGATGAAAAAAACAATAAAAATTAAACCATAAAGATAAAAAAAAAATAATAAATTATCTATACTATATTATAAAGATGGCATAAAAAACTCTTAAAAACAAGTCTTAAAGCTTAATGTACCGCTATTTAATGTTAATTATTTAAAAAACAATCATAAAAGCTGTATATACTACATTTAATGTTATTCATTAATCTTCAATCATTATCTCTAACGATTTTAACTCCCCTAAAATCATTTTCCACTTTAACTCCCTAAAATAACTCTCAGCATATTTTAGATATAAAAAATCTAAAATATAATTAAAATATCTTACAGAATATTTTATAAAAAAAATTATATTATTAAACCAAAATAAATTACATTATATTATTAAGTCTAAATTAAACAAATTTATATAAAAAAATCATTATCACTCTCAAACAAGCATCCAAAATCGTAATGTAAATCGACAAAAAACAGAAAATAAAATGAAACATTAAAATTGTGATGTATCTCGCTCCATTGCACGAGTACACTTTTAGTAAACCATAGGAACGAAAATACAAATTTTCAACAAACCACATGGACTAAAAACGTAATTTACTCTTAATCATATATATAAAACATTTTATTTTTTAGCCAAAAACGTTTTATTGATTGATATGCACGAGCAACACGGACAGTATCAAAATGGGATGTGAATATGTGATATAAAAGTGGTGGTTTCCATCTCTGGTCAGAACTCATCACGTTCAGCAACAGAGAGAACTCAATATTGTTGTTTATTTGATGTATATATGATAAATAAAAAATACCATCCCAAATCGGTGACATCCTTCTTAAATTTAAGAGCCATCAAGATTCGTTTTTCTAACATACCCAATTGAATCTGTGTTTTTTTTTCACCGTTCATGGCGGCAGATCTCATTTTCAGGTAAACACTTCACTTGCAGTCTCATTTTCTCTTTATCTATTCTTGGTTTTATAAGTTTTTTGTTAATCCCAAGTTTGACCATTCACTTCTGATTCCTTATTTCATACATTTGTTTTTTTGTACTCATTCTTGAGATTGTTCATATGAGATTCCTCTGTTTTTCAGGTTGCTTCCTAATCCTTGCTGTTAAATCTTGACAAATTTCACTTCAAGAACTGAGAATTTGAACAAATTTCTCTCTTCTGATGCCAACCAATTTAAGAGCTTGAAATTTAATGAGTGGTAGGTTTTGTCGAAATTCTGTTTAATGCCCAATTAATATCATGCCATCAAAGCCCTTGCCTTGGAATCATCAACTTATTAGGGTTTCAAGAAAGTAATTGGGTTTTGCATTTCATCATTCAATTTTGCTTCTGTTGATATTTTCTCATTAAATCAAGCTGTTCTTGTTAATGGGTATTTGTTCTTACCCTTTATAAACAACTTACATTCATCAAATCGAACTGGATTTAAGTTTCTTTTTTTTTTCTTGATTCCTTAAAGAACCCTTCAATTCTGTAAACTTTACCCTTTTCTCAATGACTTCAATGCCTGAAAAACGTGTGTTTTCTTCACGTTTGCTTTCTTGCCTGATTGCCATCTCAATGTTCTTCCTAATCCTTTCGTGTTCACTCATATTTCGAATAGGTGACAGATCTTTAGTACCCAGATCAATTTACAAACTAATTGTTGTTGATAGTGGATCAATTGAACCCAAATCTCACCCTTCTATTCCCTTAAACCCGTGTAAAGAAGCATGTTCCGAATCCGTAGCTATCAAACCGGTTGCCTCCTGCGATCCAAATCAAGCTCTACTGAAAGTGTTTATGTATGATTTACCTCCTGATTTTCACTTCGGGTTATTAGGTTGGAAAGGAGCTCCGAACCAAATATGGCCTAATGTCGGTAACTTCAGTGAAATCCCTAGATACCCAGGTGGATTAAACTTACAACACAGTACCGAATATTGGCTCACACTTGATCTTCTATCGTCAGTGACCCCAAATGTGCCTAGATCTTGCACCGCCGTTCTTGTACATAATTCGAGTCAAGCGGATATTTTTTTCGTTCCATTTTTCTCATCTTTGAGTTACAATAGGCATTCTAAGGTTCAGGGGACGGAGAAAAATAGTACTAGCGATATTTTGCAAGAGAGGTTGGTGGAGTATTTGAAGGGTAGGGATGAGTGGAAAAGATTTGGAGGGAAGGATCATTTGATTATGGCTCACCATCCGAACAGCATGTTGATGGCTAGATGGAAGTTGGGTTCGGCTATGTTGGTGCTTGCGGATTTCGGAAGATACTCGGATCGGATTGCGAATATCGAAAAAGATGTGGTGGCTCCTTATAAACATGTTGTTAGGAGTATTGATGCTAACAAGTCTCCTCCTTTTGAAGAGCGACCCACGTTGGTGTACTTCCAGGGAGCAATTTATCGGAAAGATGTGAGTTATTTTCTTCCATCAATCAGTTTTTTTGCATATCTTTCTATTGTTTTTGTTTCTTTAGCTCTTGTTATTTGTTTTGCGATGAATTTTATATTAGTTAGCATCAATTTTCTATGTTTAGAAGTGGTTGATGTTCTTGTCCCTGCAACTGTGTGTTCGACTTTTGTAAAACACCAAAACTAGGGAAATTTTGTTGAAAGTTATTAAATTAGAAAACTTGCTGGAATTTTGCAAAAGGTATCTTGTTACTCTTTCGAATATATTCGAGATTGAGTGCTCCAGATGAATATATATATAAATATATAACTTTTGAGATGTTTGCATTCACATTCACTGATTCACAAAATCTATATATAAAATTTATTCGATACTTTCAAGATGTTGCAGTTATTCTGAACTTAGAAGCCATAAGGGAGCAGATTAATTCATCAAAATATTGAAAGAGCGCCAAATAATCCTCTTTTTAGGTGCACAAGATCAAGCACCAAACTAGAAATGCATTATTGAATATGGGTATTGCATTCAAGATAGTTTAAGATTATGTCGCTATGCAAGTTTTACTGTTTGTCTGGCTAAGCTTTTCATAAAAGATCTTATATGCATGATGCATCTCCATTTTGATGATAGTTTATTGTTTCTTTATTTCTAAACAATCGCACATATCCAAAATATTATGTTTGAGACTTTGTGTGCAACTGTGAGCAGGGTGGAACTATTCGTCAAGAATTATACTACCTAATGAAAGATGAAAAAGACGTGCACTTCACATTTGGAAGTGCCACCGGAGGTGGGATCCGGAAGGCATCCACAGGGATGGCATCCTCCAAATTCTGCCTCAATATTGCCGGAGACACACCTTCCTCTAATCGTCTCTTTGATGCCATCGTCAGCCATTGTGTTCCTGTTATTATCAGTGATGAAATCGAGCTCCCATATGAGGATGTTCTTGATTACTCCAAATTTTCAGTATTTGTCCGTGCATCAGATGCGTGCAAAAAAGGGTACCTCTTGAATCTTCTCAGAGGAATCGAGAGAGAAAAGTGGATTGAAATGTGGGACAAATTGAAGCAGATTGCACGTCATTTCGAGTATCAGTATCCTTCGAGACCTGGTGATGCTGTCGACATGATCTGGCAGGCGGTTTCAAGAAAGGTATCTCCTTTACATTTTAAAGCTCATAGGAAAAACAGATACCATATGTCACAAGAATTCTTGAAAGCTCATTAAGTAGTATGCTTTTTGGCTTGCCCCTTTGGGATATATATATATATAGAGAGAGAGAGAGAGAGAGAGATCACAGTTAGATAGATTCGAACAACATTCATCTATGTAACATATATTCGAAACAATATATGAAACATTAAGTAGTAATTTGAACGCTTTCTGTTGCTGATATGAAAGAAAGATCCTGGTTTTTACATTCACTAGGAAGCAAAGCATGTTTGTTTGTGTGTGTGAGTGAAAGATAAGAGAGAAAACTTCCTTTTTTTATCTGAAAACAAAACAAATATTTGATTTGTATCAGCACCTATTGTGGATAGGATCTGATCCTCTTCGAACTCTTCTTTTGTTTAATTGATTTGGATCAAACGTTAGTGAAGGCGTTGGCGCTAAACCCAACCGTGTGTTCAGTTCTTCAACCGAGACACTCCTGAGAAGGCGCGTGTTTCTTGAAAACGGTCTTTCTTCACCCCATTTCAAAGCAAGGTCCATGCTTCGAAGTGCATAAACTTTTTCTGAACGAATGGATAGGAACACAACACCAAAAAGGATCATCACCCTGAAACTGGCAATCCCCATTATGTTGAAGATGATAACTGAGATTGTACCCTGTTTGTTGTGGAATGTGACTGTTACATACAGATTGAGGGATTGATGTTTTATGGGATTTAGATGAAATAAAGGCAGAAAAGCAGAAAGTGGGTGACTTTAGAAGCCACATACACAGATATATATCAAGAGGGTGTCCTTTTTTGGAAGAATCTGAGTGACTAGTTTGAATTTTAGATTTGTGAAAGAATGTGATAAGGGTAGCCATGGCTGCTAAAGCTCTAGAGATTGCTACAGATGCAAGAAAGCCAACTAAAGAAAAAGTGGAGTCTTGGTGTTTTTTGGCGCATAATCTGTCTCCTTTATGCTTTTCTTTGTTTGCTCCAAATCTTTAAAATACACAAGCGATTGCCCCCATTACTTCCCATTCCAAGTTCTAAACTTAGAACAATACTTCTTCTCAGTATGCCATATTACTTTTTAGTCTTTAAAGAAATCAAAATTGTTTTACTTGAAATATTGTTTGATGTAAACCAGGGAGATGTGGTTGAGTATCTCATCTGCCCTAGGTTCAATTTTTCAGGTGTCCACAACAATTGTGGCCACTGAGGGTGCGTTTGGTTCGCATAATGGAATTTGAATCTATCGAATGAATTTGACTTTGAAGGAATTGGAATGGAATTTGACCACGCGTTTGGTTGGTATGAATTTGATGGAATTCAATTCTTTCACTTAAGCTAAGGAATGATGAATTCCCTAAGGAATGATGAATTCCTTAAGGAATTCAATGTAATTCAAAGGATTCCATCATTTTCATTCTGTGAACCAAACATAGGATTTGGAATTTGGTCAAAGAAATTATTAATTCCAATTCCTTCAAAATCCATAAACCAAACACCCCCTGAGTTTATCAAAGCTAATGTCTTTTAGTCGCAACTTGTTGGGATTAGTTTGGGCTATCCTGTGACACCCTTAAAAGATGATTGTTCGATGTAGCTTGTGAAAACTGTGCATTCGAATATGCTTTTGCGATCAAAATGATGGCAAGCACCAAGAACCATGAAGTGTAAATGATAAATGATGATGCTTTGATTGTACACGAGTAAGATTTAGGGGCTGTTTGGCAGTTGCTGAATGGTTTGGTGCAGAATGATTAAGAGTCTCTTACGATATTTTGCAAAATGAAATACGGTTGTTTTCTAATTGTTCATAATGAAATTAGGGCTCTGAATGGTTAAAGGGAGGGCTAGGATACAAAATCATTCAGAGAGTTTTGGAACCATTAAGGGGCAGATATTTTTTTTTGCCAAACAAGATTCATCTCTAATAGTAGGGCTCTCAAATTTGTATCAAGAGAAATCAATCAATTCTTGTATCACTAGTATCAATTTAATTGGTACCAATGTAGTTGGTTGGTAGTACCATACTAAATATCTAAACTTGGTTGGAATGTGGTATTGAAAATCGTGTACCATGATAATAATATTGTAATGTACCGACTTATTTTTTCAATTATTTATTAATTAAAGCTTAATCAATAATACAATATATTTTGATTTTAATTTTTAAATCATCTTATTTTAAATTTTGCTAAATTATAATTTGTATAAATATATAGAACTTAGAGGTGAACATGGTACAATACCATGTTTTTTTCTCATATACCGTATACCAACCAATTATAATGGGTATACAAATTTTTTTACTCTGTACCAACCAACTCTATTTGGTACCAACTTTTTTCGGTTGATACATATTGGTCCGGCTTTGTACCAATATCGCAAAAGTTAAAGTTACAAATTTATTTTATATTGATATCTTTACGAAGTAAATGCACTAAAACATTGAGCATTCGAATAACATGTTGATATGTATCTTGTCATTTATCCCTATACGTACAAACATTCAAATACCATATAGATAATACAAACATTCACTCAGAGAAATTACAAAAATTCAAAATTAAAATAACCTACCATACTTAAAAAAAGTAATACATGACTACATATAGATATGTTGTCTTTAACCGAAAGAAGCTAGTGTCCTCAAATAACTTTTAATTAAAAGACATAAAAGTTAAAAAAAAAATGAAATTAGAAAATAGAAATAAAGATAATTTAAAATTTTAAAAATCAAAATATATGTTGTATTATTTATTAAACTTTAATAAATAAATAATTTACAAAAAATAAGTCATTGTGGTACGGTATTACCGTAATATACGACTTCAAATACCACGTACAACCAACTTTATATAGTTGGTACATTATTATCAACCAATTACAACCTGTACCAATTAAATTGGTACAATTGATACATCAATAGGTTGGTTCGTCTTGGTGCAAAATTGACGCCCCTAATAGAACTTGATTGAATTCATTTTCCTAACCCTAACAACCTTAGTAACACGTCCACCTCAACGGTCCATCACCGCTCCTCAGAAGTCGCTACTGCTACTTGCTTTAACTGTGAAAAGACTGGACACTTTGCAAGTGAGTGCAGGTCGAAGAAAGTCTTCAAACCTTCTACCTCAAGAAGATCCAGCGATGACAAATACCTAAAGCTGAAAGAAAAATATCAAAAGTTGAAAAACTACAAGCAAAAAGGTAAAGGTCTCATTCCTGAAGAACATGACTGGGCTAAATCAGAAGAATCAAGTTCTGATGAAGAAGAAGTCGCTAATCTCTGCCTCATGGCTGAGATTAAAGAAGAAGTGGAAGAACCAACTGAAACTTCTATGAGCTATATATCATCTCAGGTATCTATCTCTACTAATCCCTCTCTACCTGAAGCAGATAGAAGTCGCGCTATAGATGTACTGACGATTGATCTATACAATGCTCTAAACGGCAAAACTCTAGCTGAGAACAAAAACATTGATTTAACTGAACAACTAGAGAAATGTCATGAAAAGATCAGAGAGCTGACTCTTTTAGAGGAAAGTTTGAAAGATCAAGTAATTGTTAACGAAATCATCATCATTGAACGCGAACAAGCCATCGTTGCTCTAAAAACAGAAAAGGCTACTGTTGAAGGATGGTGCAAATCCTCAACAAAGATCACTGAGATTATAAGTGCTCAGATCCCTGCCAGTGATAGAACTGGTCTTGGTTTTTGGAAACCACATGATGAACCCAAAGAACACAGTTCCATGCTTAAGTTTGGAACGTTTGTCTCTTCTATTCCTGACACTTCTGAAGCTCAGTGCTCTTCATCATCTTCTTCTAAACCCATCCCTGAGGAAATATCTAAAGGCTCAAAGCCTGCAGATAAAGGAAAATCTATTCTTTATCCTCAGAAGGCTACCAAGAAAGCAAAGCTGAAAGTTCCTTCTAAACCTTCAGTTAAACAATCTTCTAGCTCTGTGATATAAATCTTTGATCTCTGTCCTCCAAAGTTGAAGATTGATCTTAAGCCTAAGAGATCTGAAGAAATGAAAATACCTCCCAGATCTCATGCTAAAGGAATTCTTGGAGCTGGAGTTGGACCTGCTCATCTTAAATTCTCAAAACCTTCTACTTCTGGTCCTAAAACCACATTCAAATATAGAAAATGCTATCACTGTGGATTTACTGACCATATTGCAAGCAAATGTCCAACCGCCACTAAAGCTGATAAATCAGCTAAAGTGAAGATGAATGCCTCCAAGGCTGAGAAGGTCACCAAAGTTGAAAAATCTACCAAGGTGAAAAGTACCACTAAGGTTAAGAAATTAACCAAGGTGAAGGTTACCATTGAAGCTGAATCTTCATCTGCTGTGAATATTGTTGAACCTTCCATCTCCACTAACCCTAAAGGGCCCATTGAAAAATGGGTACCAAACAAAGCTTAATCTTCCTTATGTTTGCAGGGATTAAAGGGCATATGGTATCTTGATAATGGATGCTCTCGTCATATGACTAACAAAAAGACCTGCTCACTGAATACAAGGAAGAGAAAGGTCCATATGTGACATTTGGTGGAAATGGAAAAGGATATACCCGAGGGTTTGGTGTCCTCAGAAATGGGACAACTACCTTCAGAAGAGTCGCTTATGTAGATGGACTGAAGCACAATCTTTTGAGCATCAGTCAGCTATGTGACAAAGACTATGAAGTTCGCTTTTCCAAGAAAGCATGTTCAGTGGTAAATGAGAAAGGAAAACTTGCTCTCGGTGGCTATCGTAAAGAAAATGTCTATGTAATAGATATGAACTCTACTACCACTGAAAATGCATGTTTTCTCTCTAAAGCCTCTTCTGATGTCAACTGGCTATGGCACAAAAGGCTCTCTCATCTAAACTTCAGAACCCTGAATTCTCCCTCATCTAAGGAACTGGTTTCTGGTCTTCCTCTACACTTATATGCTAAAGAATCTCTCTGCTCAGCATGTGAAAAAGGAAAACAGACAAAAGCTAGTTTCAAGTCTAAACAAGTTTCCTCAGTGACAAGTCCTCTTCAACTCTTGCATATGGATTTGTTTGGCCCTGTCAACATCCAATCAATAGCTGGAAAGAAATATACACTTGTCATTGTAGATGAATACTCACGCTACACCTGGGTTATCTTTCTTCGTTGCAAGAGTGATACTCCAGAAGAACTAATATCTTTTGTCAAAAAGATGGAAGTGCTGAACAATCTTACTGTTCGTTCAATAAGAAGTGATCATGGAACTGAATTAAAAAACAGTTCTCTAAACAATTTCTTTGAGAACAAGGGAATTTCTCACAACTTCTCTTCAGTAAGAACACCTCAGCAAAACGGAGTCGCTGAAAGAAGAAACAGAACGATCATTGAAGCTGCTAGATCAATGCTCAGCGATTCTCACCTCCCGACTCAATTTTGGGCTGAAGCTGTAAACACTGCATGTTTTACCCAAAACAGATCGCTGATAGTAAAGCGATTTGGAAAAACAGCTTATGAACTTTTTCATGGAAGAAAACCATCTATCAGTTTTCTTCATATCTTTGGTTGTCAGTGCTTTATCTTAAACAACAAAGATCAACTTGGAAAGTTCGACCCAAAAGCGGATGACGGAATATTTCTTGGATATTCCTCCATCTCCAAAGCCTACAGAGTTTTCAACAAAAGAAGACAATCTGTGGAAGAAACAATTCATGTCACATTTCATGAAACTTGCTCAGCGAACTCTAAACCAATCACTGACAATGAAGAGTTAAATGCTTGGATGTTTTCTCACTACAGAGAAACATAACCATTCTTTTCAAACCATCATCACTCTGATCTTCCAGCTGCTGATGATGATCCAAACATCATACCTCCTAACGCTGAATCCAACTCATGGGTCTCAGTTGAACCTCTAAACACACTTTCTCCATCAGATCTATCTTCGTTTGAAAACCTCTTAGAAAACAATGGTCTGTCTAACACTCAACAGTTGATAGCTGATGAACCTCAAGCTTCTTCATCAGTGAACATTCCTATTGTTGATCCAACCTCTGAAATGAGCGATCATGCTCCTGCTCAGCGATGGACCAGAGATCACCCCATAGATCAAATTCTTGGTGATCCCGATGCAGGTATTCAGACACGACGAAGTTCAGGTAATATCTTCCTCTTTGTCAACTTCATTTCTTTAATAGAGCCAAAGAAGGCTGATGATGCCCTCAGAGATCCAAACTGGGTCAGCGCTATGCAAGAAGAGCTGACTGAGTTCACTCACAACAAAGTTTGGAATCTCGTTCCTAGACCATTTGATAAAACTATTATAGGCACCAAGTGGGTGTTTAGAAACAAGTTAGATGAACATGGAACTGTAACCCGCAACAAGGCTCAACTTGTTGCTCAGGGATACAAACAAGAGGAAAGCATAGACTATGATGAAACCTTCGCCCCTATGGCTAGGCTCGAAGCAATTCGACTCTTCTTAGCCTATGCAGTTTACAAAGACTTCATTGTATATCAAATGGATGTAAAATCAGCGTTCCTCAACGGAAAGCTGAATGAAGAAGTCTATGTAGAACAACCTCCAGGGTTTTATGACCCTAAGCATCCAAATTATGTTTATAAATTGGATAAGTCTCTCTATGGTCTAAAACAAGCCCCTCGTGCTTGGTATGACACTCTCTCATCTTTTTTTATCTCTGAAAATTTTGAACATGGCAAAATTGATAATACATTATTTTTCAGAAAGATAAAAGGTCATATTATTCTTGTACAAATATATGTCGATGACATCATATTTGGTTCTACTAACCCATCTCTATATACTCGCTTCGCTGAAAGAATGGGTGAGCTGACATATTTTCTTGGTCTTCAGATTAAACAATCTGACAAAGGTACTTCTATCAGCCAAGGTAAGTATGTTAAAGATATGCTGAAGAAATTTGATCTTACATAAACTTCAGCGATGAAAACTCCTATGGCACCTCCTCTGACACTTAACAAAGATCCATCTGGAAAACCTGTTAATGTCACTGCATATAGAGGAATGATAGGCTCCCTGCTGTATCTTACAGCGAGCCGACCTAACATCATGTACTCTACTTGTTTATTTGCACGCTATCAATCTGAACCCAAGGAATCCCATCTGATCGCTGTTAAGCGAATTTTCAGATATCTGAAAGGGACTCCTAACCTCGGTCTTTGGTATCCCAAAGACTCAGGGTTCGATCTAACTGGATATTCTGATAGTGATTTTGCAGGATGTAAACTCGATAAAAAAAGTACAACTGGTGGATGTCAACTCCTAGGAGGAAAGCTGGTAAGCTGGACAAGCAAAAAGCAAAATTCGGTGTCCACTTCTACAGCTGAAGCTGAATACGTAGCTGCTGGAAGTTGTTGTGCTCAGGTCTTATTCCCACTGACTATCAGCTTGCTGATTTATTTACCAAACCTCTTGATGAGACAAGGTTCAACTTTGTCATCAGTGAGCTTGGAATGCTGAATCTTGATGAGTGACTCTTCATCGTTCATGCATTATGTCAGTGATTCTAAGTTCCCCTTTATCACTCAATCTCTGAATAAATGTCTGACTCTCAGGTATGTTTTGTTACTCTCAATCACTGAATCTTCCTTCAGTAAGACGTTTTTCAAAAACAAAACTTTAATCATTTTTCTTTCTTCAAATGATTGAAAGCTTTTTGAAAAACAAAATCTATCACTGACATTTCTCATCAGTGATCCTTCTGAAATAAAAAAAAATCAATCTCTGAATTTTTATCAGGGATTCTTTCAAAAAGGAAAGCATGTCTCTGACTTTTCTTCAGAGATAATTTCAAAAAGGACAAATGAAACGTTTTTCTCTCTCCTATGACGTCATTTGAACCGACAATCCACGACATGCCTTTTTCTGACACGTTCATCCGTTGCCCTTCTATCCAATCAACTTCGTAAAACGTGTCCATGTCATGATAAACATTTGTTTTCCCGCCTCTCTCTCTCTCTCTACGTATAAAAGGAATGTTTCTTTTCATTCTTATCTTTTACGCTTTCTGGAAATCTTTTCGAGTAAGAATTCTCTCTCAAGGCATTTCCGGCAAACACCTCCTTCAAGCATTTGCATCTTCTTCTTTCAAGATCAACATGTTACTTTGTTCTTATTTTCTTCGTACATTTTATTACAAAATCCTAAATATGTTATATTATTATGGGTTTTTCACAAGATTTCTTAAACATTAAAATCATTTTTTTTATTTTATTGATTCAAACCTTTGGTTTTCTTCATGTTCTTCTTCTTCTAGAACATTGTTTATTCTCAAAATCATTTAAAATTTTCCCATGTTTCTTTCTGAAAACAGAAACTGGTTAAATTTTTTTTTGATTCTAAACCTTTCTATCTATATTTTTCTCCTTCTTTCCATATTCAGAAATGGCACAATCAACTCTTATTGCTTCCAAGACTGTTTGCTCTCTCTGAATCTGAAATACCCAAGAACAATCACCTTGCACGCTTGGACTTCGTTGGTGTCAAATGCCCACACCTGGTGGAAGCAGCTCAATTCCTGAAGCAGTCATGTCTTGCTTACGCAATCACTGTGGATCCTAAACCATCCAAAACTCTTCTACAACAGTTTTGGTTCACTGCTGACGAAACCACTATCACCAACAAGAAAGGTGAACTGGTTCATGCTCTCTCTTTCCGCACTGATTTAGGACTTGGCATGAAGACTGCTTACAGCCTGAGGAAGTCACTCCGATTCCCTGACAAACCCAAAGGTGGATTCAATGCCCTCCCAACTGATGCTGAACTCATCCAGTTTCTGGATGATATGGAATACTGTTGGGAGAACAAGCCTCGCACCACCATTCCCAACAAGAAGCTGACAAAGATCTTGAAGGCTAATATGCCTTCCCAACTGAACTACATATTCTCACACATCATTCAATGTATGAGTGGGAAGAGTGGCTCACTGGATCAGGCTAGCAAAGTTCAGCTCCAAATAGCTTACTCCGTGATCGCTGGAAAGAACTTTGACTACGCCACTGCTATCTTTGACGATCTCAAGTCAAAGATAGAGAAGACGGAGAGGGATCCAAAGATTCCTTATGTACGGTTCATCTGTGCATACCTGAAGTTTCTCTACCCTGACACTTACCCCACTACTCAAGATGGCACTTTTGCCAAAGTGGGTCAGCGTTCGTTCGAGGTCAAGCCGGTCGACAACGAGGTAAGTATTTCAACTCTACGCTCTCGTCTCTCTCTCCATTCTTCTTCTTCAGCGGCCGCACCGGAGGTACCTTCTCCAGCTAACCATGCCGCTAAAACCACTTCCAAAAGACCATCAACTAGTCTTTCTGGTCCTTCGAAGAAGGCCAAATTGACTAAGGAGACTATCACCCCTAGCTCAAGGCCTGAGGTAGTTTCTCAACAAACTACCTTGGATGATTTTGTGGGTCTCTCCTCCACATCTTCAGTTGTCACCTCAACAATCGTGCCAGCGATCACGGTCGCTGCCACAACATCAGTAACGCCACTAACTACCTCAGTTCAACAACAACCTGAGGTAACCACCCAAATCCCAACTTCTTCTATCCCCATTACTCATCCCTCTATTTCATTTGTCTCTAAACCTCCATCTATTTCTACGCAACCACAGTTTGCACCCATAGGACCTGACAATCAAACTTTTGAAGAATCTATGCAATTCTACAAATTGTTTGATAACTCAGGTACTCCTATAACCCTAAACACTACTCCCATCTCTCTATATAAGCCTGTTTCTCAGAAGCTAACTTTTCTTTCAGGTCCTAATATAGCAACTGCTGACTCTTACTGTTGGATCAAATAATTGTATTCAAGATTAAATTAAATAAGGGGTCTAATTTGTAATAGTGTTTAATACCTTAGGGGGTATTTTAGTTATTAGTTAATAATGATTAGGTCATGTTGACCTAGGTATAAATAAGTTTTGTTTTATTTGTTTTAGGGTTAATCCTCATAATCATAATTATAGAGAGGAGGCAGCCGTATTCTTTGTACACGCACAAGAGGTACCAAGAACACACACACGTTATTTATTGATTAATCAAGGGGTCGTGGTATGTTAATCTGATTTGTTTATCTCTTGATCTTTATTGTGTTGTGTTAATTTATCAACTATAATCTGGGCTTAACATGTGGTATCAAATCCAAAGAATCAAGCTTTTTGGATTAAATCTGTGTTCATCGATATCTCACTGTGTGAATGTCGAATTCATGATTTAATGGGTTTTTATGCATAAAATTGAGTAGATTAGATGCGTTTTATGGTATTGAAAAACATCAGATTGGTTAATAACACTTAAAATCATAAATCGGTTGAATTTTTGATGATTTTTGGATACTGGGTTCAACAAGTTCATAAAACTGTCGAGTACTGCTTCTATCAAATTGAGTGATTAAAAGTTGTTTTTAATTATTGTTTTTGATTGGGATTTGATCAATACATGTTTATTGATACAAAAGTATGTTTTTTGCATTGAGTTTGAGTGTTTCAAGTGGGTTTCTGGGTTGATAATCGAGTTCTGGGTCGAACTCTTCAAGAACACCGGTCGTTATTCAAGTCCGGTCGATGGAACACCGGTCGCAACACCCCGGTCAGTCGATACCGGTCGCTACAGTAGTCCGGTCGAGACACCGGTCCACACCGGTCGACGTGACACCGGTCGCAAACACCGTTCGGTCAGACACCGGTCAGGTCCGGTCGATACTAGATCCGGTCGAAGGATCCGGTCAACAAACACACCAGTCGGATAGAACCCCGGTCGAGCAAGACACCGATCAAAGCAAGACACCGGTCGCAACACTTGGTTTATTTTTGTGCCACTATCGATTCTCGCAAACCTCACTTTTGCGCCACCTCTTACTCGCGCAAAACCCTTCTTGCGCCACCCACTGCTCGCGCAAAACCAGGATTTCGCGCCAATCTCTTTTAGCGTGAGTTGACTTTTGCGCCAGACTCTTTTAGCGTAAAGCTTCTTTTGTGCCAGGTTCACTTAGCGCAAAGTTGAATTTTGTGCCACTGTCCTTTAGCGCATATCTGTAATTTGCGCCATATTTTATGTGATTAATTTATTTGTGTTTTATACTGTGCGAATTCTGCATTTTATTATTTTTGGAAATTTATTTTTCTGAAAATTTTTGAGTGTAGTTTTTATCCAATTCTTGATTCTAAAGATCTTATAAGTTGATTTAAGTGTTACAGATATCATCATGCCTTACATAGACGAGAAGGGAAATACAGTATTGACCAAGAGAGATTGTGCTTTAGCATATATGCCAGAGATTCCAGCACTAGAAGCTGAGAATGAAAATATGAAGATTCAGAACTCATCTATTCTTGAACAGATTAATAAGTTGAAAGATGATAAATGCTTAGAAAAAGATTTTGTTTGGTCAGAATGCATTAATGATTCTAAAATTAATTTTGCAGGAATAATTGAGTCTAAAGAAAAGGAGATCTTAAATCTTCAAGCAAAGCTGAAAAGATCTGAAAGTCTTAATTCTAACTCAAACTGGTCAAAGAAGGAATCAATGCAAAAAGAGCTAGATGAACTGAGAAGAAGAGCAAACAATGCTAGTGAAACATCTGAAGGGCTTAGAAAGATAAACTCTCGAATTGTTGCTGAAAGAGACTCTTTGAAAGATAAAGTTTTCAGTCTTGAGGTTGAGATTAATATGCTGAAACAAAAGACAACCCAAGACAGAAACAACACAAAAGCCCAAGATGAGATGTTGAAGATTGAGAAAGAAAGAAAAGAATTTGCTAAGAAATTCTCTGATTTCTCAAGAAAATCCTTTGAAGAGAAGAAATCATTAGAGCTTAAATGTGTTAAGCTTTCTCAACAAGTTTCAGACTTTGAGAAAGTTATCATTCTGGAGAGAGACAAGGCTGAGAATGAGAAGAAGAAAGCTGAGCAGAAGGATGTAAATAAAGACTTTTCTAAAGAAAAGAAAGATTTAGAGACTGAGATAGCTAAGCTGACAAGAAAGTTATCTGAGTTGTCAACAAACATCTTGAAAGAGAAGAATGCAAAATCTGAGTTGAATAAGAAGTTTGATCTAACTGCAAAGGAAAGAAACAGTCTGTCGTCAAAGATAAAGGAACTTGAAGAGATCGTATTCAAAGTGAAGCTGACTGAGCACAAGACGCCAGAGTCAATAGATCAATCACCGAGAGATGATCTAACTGCATTCGAATGCTCATTCAATTCAGCAGCAAGTTCAAGTTTTACTAATGTTTCTAATAATCCTTTGTTTGATGTAATTGATGATCATACTTCTGAACATAAAGATCAGATTTGTCCTTCTAACCTTTTCTATGACAAAGATGTTGATGGTCCAGGTAACTTCAAGAAGAACAAGTCTCAGAAGAAAAGGTTCTGGAGAAGGGAAGATGAGAAAGACAGAGGAAATTGGATTTGGAGAGTTAAAGGATCTCCAGAGGAGAAGAACACCGATAAATCATTTATGCATACATCAAATGAAAAATGGAACTATGCTTCAAAAGGTAAAACTTTTGGCAAACCTGATCTGGTTTACACAATCAATCAATTGATCAGGTTAGCACAAAAGAAAATTAGTTGTTCCTACTGTGGCTCAAATGATTTTGTAAGAAAAGATTATGTGAATAACTGGTATGGTTCTTACTTTATATCTCCCACTAGAACTGTAACTAACCCATTAGGACCCAATTACCAGTGGGTACCAAAAGCTAAATCTGTGTTGCAGGCACCCAATGTTTAAGGGGGACAAAGAACGATGACTTCTGATTACTACAGATCAGGACTCTTGCCTCATTGTGAAAAAGATGACTTCTAAGTACAACAACTTAGGACTTGGACTTCAATGTCAAAGAGTTTGATTTCTGAATTTACTCTAATCCTAGTAACTCAGAACTTGGTTTCATGATTAAGGATTATGCACATATTAAGGGGGAGCTTATATGCTTTACACTTTTACTGATGTATTTTCTGATTTTTCAGGAGAAGATTAGATACTATTCTCACCGGAGAATATGTAGAATGGCTCTTGAATGACACAGTTCAAGACCCGATCTTCATTGGTAAAAATGAATGGTATCAAGGGGTAGGATATCTGAGTTTTTGTTAAAGATACTTAAATGAAAATATTTATTCCAGGGGGAGTTAAGGATTCTGATTTATAGGTTTATATTTCTAATCCTTATACTCTATCACTTGTCGAAAGAAGAACAACTTTCACTTGTGAAAAATGGTTTTAAATGTTCAAACCACTTCACATTCTTAAAATGTTTTCATGAATTGAGAAGTGTGATTTTTAAAAGATTTTTGGATACTTAAATGCTTATCTGACCGTATGTTCGAAAAGATAAATACTTGTGTTTTATCTTGTCAATATACTTTGTCAAGTATTCATACACATAACGGTTCACATCATTCTATTTGACTTTGTTATTACCATGTATCAAAAGCTAAATCTTTCTATGGTAATACTCACGTTCTTTGTACTCACTGTTGATTGAATCAAACGTCATTTCTACTTTAAAAGTGCTTTCATTGAAAATATGTTTATATATTGTTCATATAAACAACATTCGTTTTTTATTCTCCAAAATATTATTCTTCATGACAAATTGATCTGAGCTTAATTGTCAAAGAGCTTAATTGACAACCACCTTTAGTTTGAGGGGGAGAATAGCATTATCAAGCACACAAATGTTTTTGACTTCTCCAACATTTAATTCTTCATGTTTGTATTCCTTTATGCTTACATGTACAAAAGGCTGTTGAACAACACGTTCTTTTAGGATAATACATGGGATTCAGTGTGAAACTTAACAGAACTTCCATAGATTCACGATAACCAGTGTTTCTACCCCGGAAGTATTCCCTGAGTGATTGAGGGGAGAGGAGTCAAAAGATTTGAGTGTTGGTGTGTGAAGAGGTAAAATGAAAAAGAGAGATTGGTTAGAAGTGAGATTTAAAAGTTTAAAAGAAAGAGGGTGAGAGAACAGAGTAAAAGAATATTAACCTCTGCACCAAACTTCTTTCTGAGTCGGGCAGCCACATTATCTGATTGGTTCACATTCTTTGGTGACCATCATTGAAAAGGGCACCTAGCCCATGCCATCTCTTGCATACAACCCCACCAGCTACTCATTCTTTTCTCAAAAAGAGAATGTTTCACATTTTCTGGGGACGCAGCACATACGCTATTGGTTCTTCATTCGGAAGACACTAATATTGAAAAAGAAGGAAAGTTGCCCCACCTTCAACCCTTTCTCATGCACATTGAGTCTTTGTATAATTTGTTGTTGTCTCAACAAGTTTACATACTTTGAGCCTAAATTGAAAAGCAATTATCTGTGCTTAATTTTTTTCATACACATGCACGAGCACACAGAAATTTGTTTTCTGTCAGAACGTTCATAGATAACTATGTGTTATTCGATGATTGAATGGAAGTCCTGGGGAGCCAACATCAAAACCAGCTCCTTATATAGTAACTTTGTGTTACTCAGTGACTATGTGTTACTGACAGACATTCCAAACTGAGTCATTTGTTGATTCAGGGTTACCATATTTTTTATTTGAATTTTCAAAGATTGAAATAATCACTCTTTCCATTTGGGGAGACTGCTCTTATTTCCACACAGGGATCTATACATGAAGACTGTGCTGAATTCAAAGTTTATTTTGCTATGTCTTGATGATGATGATTCTCACCACTCATCAAAAAGGGAGAGAATTCAAAGAGAAATAAGAGACAAGAATTTTCAAGATTTTTACTGAAGACTGCTAAAGAATTCAAAGATATTAAAGTGTCTGAGCTTATTTGATCATCTGAAGGACACTTCATTTAAAAGAAAGAGAAAGATGAAGACTATATCTGAAGTTTTCAAGAGAAGTGAAGACCCGAAGACAATTGCCAAATTTTTTTTAATCTTGAATCCAAAGGGGGAGATTGTTGGAGCAAATAATTGTATTCAAGATTAAATTAAATAAGGGGTCTAATTTGTAATAGTGTTTAATACCTTAGGGGGTATTTTAGCTATTAGTTAATAATGATTAGGTCATGTTGACCTAGGTATAAATAGGTTTTGTTTTATTAGTTTTAGGGTTAATCCTCATAATCATAATTATATAGAGGAGGCAGCCGTATTCTCTGTACACGCACAAGAGGTACCAAGAACACACACACGCTATTCATTGATTAATCAAGGGATCGTGGTATGTTAATCTGGGTTTAACACTCACATCAACAGTTTGGGTGTCAAGGTGGATTCTCTCACCTCCTCCATCAACGAAACCACCAGCATTGTGAATACCGCTGGTGAAGAGCTGAAGAAACTGACGACTGTTTGCTCCTCGAAAGTTGAAGCCTCCCAAATCTCAACTCTTCAGGGAGAGCTTGCCAAAGTCAAGGAGGACTTAGTCGTCAATCATCAACAAACTCAACTTCTCAGAAAGGACGTAAAGGTTTTATCTACCAAGATCGATTCCTGCACATCAATCCTACAGCAAGTCCTGGAAAAGTTGAATGCACCAGCTCCGACGCTCACCTCTTCTTTCACAGAGGATGACCGCACCTCTCTGAATGTAGCCGTTAAATTTATTCATCAAACTACTTCAAACATCCCTATGATTGAAGGACGTCTCGACCGTTTGGAGGCTGAAGTCCGGTCCCTGACATCTTCAAAGGCTGCTCCTTCCATCTCTGACCTCCCCCATTCTGATAATGACAAAGTGGGGGAGAAAGAGCGTTCTGAAGAAAATCTTGAGGAGGATGCCACTGCTGCTGAAGTTTACTCGGAAGAACCTCCCTCTCATGTTGAGGGGGAGAAGGTTGCTAACAAAGCCCCTCCATCTTCTTTGTACGATCATGTTTTAGTAGAAGAAGAAGAGGAGGAGGAGGAAGAAGATGAAGATCTTGATCTTCAGGATCAATATGAAGAGCAACATCAAGATGATGATGACGACGATGAAGAATATCAGTGTCTATGGTTTTCTTCAGCGAACACATCATCAGTGATAGCTTCGAAAGAAGTTGTCACAGCAGGGGGGGAGAAGTGAAACTTCTTCAGGAACCCCTTCCCAAAGCAGATGAAGATCATGTTTTAGTAGAAGAAGAAGAGGAGGAGGAGGAAGAAGATGAAGATCTTGATCTTCAGGATCAATATGAAGAGAAACATCAAGATGATGATGACGACGATGAAGAATATCAGTCTCTATGGTTTTCTTCAGCGAACACATCATCAGTGATAGCTTCGAAAGAAGTTGTCACAGCAGGGGGGAGAAGTGAAACTTCTTCAGGAACCCCTTCCCAAAGCAAACCAAAGGGTTCAGCTGCTGAGGGAAGCCTGAAAAATGTCTCACTATCTGAGGGGGAAAATCCTTCTCAGGTATGCCTCTCACTTGTCCCTATATCTTTCTATAAATTCCCAACCCCTGTTTCTTTCTAGCCTTTATCTTTCTTCTTCCCAATAAACACTAACTCTTTTTATCTTTTTCTGACCAGACAGTTCTCTCCCCTGCTTAAGGGAAAGGAACTTCAAATAATCCCAACTTCCATAGCTGATGAATCAATAATCCCAATCTCCTTAAATGAGATTGATGAACAACAAGAAGAGGAAGAAGCCCTGCACCATCTAGGAAGGCCCTCTAGACCATCTCGCTGGTCAGAGGAAGAGCTTAATAGAAGAACAGAGATGATCTCTCATCTAGAGAATCAACGGCTGAAAGTCCCTCTTCAAATAACTTCTACAGAGCTTGATTTCCTAACTGAAGCTGAAATTGAAGAATCAGTCAGAGCTGAGAAACTGATCGCCGAATGTCAAAGAGATGCTTCTCTAGCTCTCAAGGTTCAGTCCTCTCAGGTCAAAGACAAGAAGCTGAAAAAGAATCCAGTGGAAGTCTAGGCTGCTCTACTAAAAGAAATTGAAGAGGAGCGCTCAAAAGAACAAGCGGTAAGCGATAACTCTGTCGAATGGTGCAAACATAAAGTCGACTATCGCTCTGACCCAATGAAGATTGTAGCCGTTGTCATCTCTGGAAGAAAGAAGAAGGACCGAACTTCTGTAATAATGGAGATAACCAGAGAGGATGGAAGCTCTAAGGATATGTTCGTTTCAAAGCTTGAAAGTTTCGGCTACATAGAATGGATAGAGTTCAAAGATGCGCTGAAAAAGTCCAAATCAACCTATAGAGGCTATGTTGAAGGGATAAATGATGCTCTTATCAACAGAGTCGCTGTCGTATTAAAGGTGCCATCTGCTCTTCCTTCTAAGCCAAGGAAACTCAAAAGAAAGCATGTGTCCTCCTCATCTGAGAATGTCGCTGCTATCAGAAATGATACCTCCATTAAGTTCTCAAAGGATGCTTTGTTTGGTCCTACTCCTGATCTCTCAGTTCTAGATCTATCTCTACCTCCTGGTGGTCCATATCTTGCAGGACAAGTAATCAAAGATCCTTTCGGAATCTTCTTCAGAGATGATGAGGAACAACTCAGATTCCAAAGAGTCTCTGAAATCCCTATCTGTCCCCTCAGTCATCTCAAGGATCTCTTATGCTTATGGTGTGACTTATCTCATTTAGCTAAACCGATCAAAGCAATCATTAGTCAAGAATCTTCAGATCGAAGGCAAAGAGGAGAAGAAATACCTGACTATATGATCAATCCTCCTAATTCTTCTTTAGATAGCTGATAGATTAGTTTCCTATTTCTTGTAATCTATTAGTTATACTTACAGTAGTTAGTTCTTCACTTGTACTTTACATTTTCATATCTTGTAATTCCTTCTTTGAATTAATGAAAATTTCAGTGAAGTACTTAACCCTATCAGTACTGTAAAAGATCCCTCAAAATAGTAATTGGGACATGTATGTTATGAGTCCTGATTATTCCTCATTTTGAATTATAAAGTAATTTTCTTCAGTTACTTTGTCATTATCAAATAGGGGGAGATTGTTGATCCAAACTGTCAGGATCGAATTCTCAACAAGAATTAATTCTCAGAAACAATATCAAAGAAGTTTGCGGAATAACACTTTGATATTCAATGAAACAGTAAATCAATACAGAAAATATGATCAACAAACTGTAAACTTGTATTGAATGCTTTGAAGTTACAAGATTACTCACTCAACCTCAATATTGATGAACAGGCTCACCAATACGAATTCTACTTCTCTAGAATTAGAATCTATACCTTGAGGTTGATTGTCTCTCTAACAGAATGAAAAACAAAAAAATTATCTAACTATTCTAAACAATACAATATATATACTGAATACAAAGATAATTACAATAAATAAAATATCTTCAGTATATCTTCTATGTATATCTCTAAGCTTCCATGTATATCCTTTCATACGAATCTTCATCATGTAAGCAGTATTAATCTTCAGCAGCATTAACTACTAAGCAGTACTAACCACTAGCAGTACTAACTAGCTAAGCAGTACTAACTTTGTTCAAGCAGCACTAACTTTGACTAGCAGTATTAACTACTAGCAGTAGTACCACTCAGCAGTATTAACCTTTAAGTCTTCTAGCAGTATTAACTCTGAACCAGCAGCATTAACCATACTTGAGTTTTTCTTCAGTTCTCAACAATCTCCCCCTAACTTGACTTTTAGGAAGAGAAGTCAAGTTCTTCAGATTTTCTTCAAGATGCTCCCAAAACTCTATCAATGCCTAAATCCCAGTGTTTGCATCCAATCCCAAACTCTGATTGATGGTTCTTTGAATCAAGTATTTAGCCATTTCTGAATCTGGAACACACCTTAACTTTTTCTTCAGCATGGCATGTAGCTTCAATCTGCTATGATTATACACTCTATCCACTAGGAAGTATTCAGTGTGATTTAAATCCAAAGTCACTGTATATACTCCACTAATTTCATATAGAGTCCAACTGTTTACTGATTTGAAGACATCCTTGATCAAGTGCTTTACTTCTTCAGGTTTGAACATCATACACAGATACTCCATTACCAGTTTTGTAATTGAAATCCCTGGAGCCTTTAGAAGATCTGCATACAATTTCATTCCTATCTCAAACATCTCTTCAATATCTGATCTAGAGCATGTTCTGACAATTTTAGCCCATGTGTTAAACACTTCATACTTTTCATCCTTTCTTTTCAGCCTTATGTATTCCTTTCCATCCACTGTCAATGTATCCCAGAGAATCACCTCAGGAGGCTTAACTCCTACAGGCTCTGCTGAAATTGGTTCAGGCACTTTGTCCATCACTACCATATACAAATTAACATCATCAGTGTTAGATGACTCTGTCTGTTTAGATAACTCAGGTGCCCCTTCTTCTTCAGCAACCTTATCAGCTTCTTCTTCAGATACTCTAGGCTTTTTAATTGGCTTTCTCCTTGCCATCATTTTTGTTCTCTTTAAAGTCCTTAGACTTTCTTCCAAGGTGGACTCTTTCTTAGGAGGTGTTTCTTGCTCATCTGGAAATGGATTTTGACAGTCAAAGTCATTACTTTCTTTCATTCTCTTCTCCATCTCCACCCTAGCAGTTTCACTTCCCTGAAGCTTTAACATCTCTGAATCATAGAGCTCTTTGATCTTCTCAAAAGACATTTTGGAGAACATCTCCTTTTTGACTCCTACAGCACCTTTGAGAAATATAATCATCTTGTTTCTCTCTTGTGTACCTAGGAATGTCTTTGAGGGTCTTCTCTTCTTTGCAACTGTTTTAACCACAGCTTTCTTCATACTTGCAGCTTTCTTCTGTGCAATTTCAGTTGCCATACTCTGTTGATAAGCTTCATTCAGTTCAGCAGCTAGAGCTTTTGCCATTTCCCTGTCCTTTTCCATCTGAATTCTTTCTTCTTTTTCAATATCCTCCTGCATCTTTTTAGCTAGGGCTTCATCTGATTCAACCAACCTTTGCTTTTTGATTGGTTGATCAGATTCTACCATCTTTGCTTTTCCTTTGTCTTTGCTCATATCCTTCTTACTGTTATCTTTCTTGATCACTTCACCTTGTTATTTTATGATTACACCTTTGATCTTTGAAGTGACCTTGGGAGTATCATTCTTGGCTTTTAGTAAGGTTTCTGCAATCTCAAGATCTGTTAACACTTCTTTCACAGTTTCTGCTGCTTTATTAATGTCAGCAGTAGTAACTGTTTCTTCTTGCTGCTCCCCCTGAACATCAACTTTCTCTCCATCAAGCTCCCCCTTTCTTGTGGCTTCTTCCATGTTGATCTCCCCCTTTTTGGGAGCATCATCCTCAGTGGTCCTTCTCCTTAATTGGAATTGCTTCCTCTTCTTCCTTTGTACCAGACTAACCACCATCCTTTTCAGCTTAGCAATCTGTTCTTGTTGAGACAGAATTACTAGCTTCATTTCTTCAATTTCTTTGCCTTGTTTGAGAACATCTTGATTGATGTTCCCCATTGTTTCCATCAATTCATCGTACGTATATCTGTCCTCACCCTCTCCAGAAGTGTTACCCTCCTTTGAAGGATCATTGGATCTTTTATTTGTGGAAGTCTTCTGCCTTGCAGAGGCACTATCCACCCCTGTGGTTTCTTGGCACCAGGGACCTTCAAATGATTGCTCATTCAAAGTTGCCATGGGGAAGGTCTTATTAATGTTACCACTTTCCTCCTCTATACTAGCAGGAGTAGTGGCAGCCTCATCACCCATATGCTCTACCTCCTCCTCAGAGAGCACCTCCTGTGGGTTGGGAGACACCCTTGTGGTTTCCCTTTGGATATTCTCTAGGGGAGAATTCTCCCTTAGAGGGCTTATAGGCTTAGTGGTTAATGGTACAAGAAGGGAAGGAGCCTTCTTGACCTGTTTTCTCTTCTAAGTTTGGGTGATGGGAGAGGTTGGTTTTTCAAGAAGGGACTGGGGAATTAATTTTGAGTGGGAAGGTTGGGCTTGGCTAGCAGTGGGTTGGTCTAATGGGGGCCTTGACCCTGCTGCCATACCTTCATTGGTTTGGGACACCACCATCATTGTAGAGAACAATGGGGTGTCAACTCCTTCAGAGTCCCCAGCAGATCTTCTCATATTTGAGAAAACCTTGCCTTTGGGGGGTTTAGGTACATATACCCCAACAGGTTGAGGTATATCCGTTAATTCATGAGTAATAACTGCTTGAACAAACCTGGGATACATAAAAAAGCTCTTTTTGTTTCCCATGTTTGAGACAAGATCATTGAAAATCATTTTAGAAAAATTATACTTTCTGGCAGTGGCCAAGCACACCAAAGCATAAGCAATAGTGCTGCTGAACTCACTCCATCCAGTAGTCTTTTTGGATATACAATGCATAAGAGTATGGACAAAGAAACGCCATTGGGGTGAGAATTTTGCTTTAGAAAATTTGAACACACCCAATGGGCCTCCATACCCCATTCTTGTAAGATTTGGAAACAGTTCATCGTTTGGGATAGAAGTTATACCAGAGGCATCGTCTAGACGTAGACTGATGCGAATAACCTCTTCAGTAACTGTTAGTGATTGATCACAGATTCTTGTCTTGATCATTTGCACACCATTTTCCACAACAATGGTTGCATTAGCCCAGAACTGCCTTTGATGCTCAATGTAGATTGTAGGTGATACAATAAGAGCATGAGCAATGTGGCTTGTCTTGAGGAAATCCACAATCTGATGAAATCCTGAAGCTTGCTTTGGCTTTTGTAGCATCGCAATCTCATTGTGCTCGTCGATGAACGTCATGGATGCCATTGATCTTAGTGAAAAGCTTGCCTGAAAACTTCGAACTTGAGAGAGAAAAGATTTTGAGTGCAAGAGATTAGTATGCAAAGAGTCGTTATGAACTTTTAGGCGGGCAAAGAGTATTTATAGTATTTGGAACATAAGCAGTATTAACCTAGAGCAGTATTAACTAACTAGCAGTATTAACTACGAGCAGTATTAACTAACTAGCAGTATTAACTACGAGCAGTATTAACCACTAGCAGTATTAACTGAAAGCAGTATTAACTACTAGCAGTATTAACTGAAAGCAGTATTAACCACTAGCAGTATTAACTGAAAGCAGTATTAACCACTAGCAGTATTAACTGAAAGCAGTATTAACCACTAGCAGTATTAACTGAAAGCAGTATTAACCACTAGCAGTATTAACTGAGAGCAGTATTAACTACTAGCAGTATTAACTGAAAGCAGTATTAACCACTAGCAGTATTAACGGAAAGCAGTATTAACTACTAGCAGTATTAACTACTAGCAGTATTAACTACTAGCAGTATTAACTGAAAGCAGTATTAACTACTAGCAGTATTAACTACTAGCAGTATTAACCACTAGCAGTATTAACTACTTTACTCCTTTTAAACTTGCTAATCACTGAGTACTGCTATGCATATCCTGAAAAAAAGAAGATTAGTAACTCCAAGGATAATAAACAGGTATAAAACCACTTTTTGAGAAGGGGATTTATTCAGAGTTGGTCATTCCCACACTTGTTACCAAGAAAGTGAATCTACCCACATCAAATGCTTTAGTGAATAGATCAGCAAACTGATTATCAGTGTGAACTTTGACAACTTGAATAAGTTTCTTTTCATTACAATCTCTGATAAAGTGATACCTGATCTCAATGTGCTTTGTTTTTGAGTGCTTGACTGGATTATTCACAATGCTAATAGCACTGCTGTTGTCAATAAAAATTGGAGTGTGTAGAAAGGTTACCCCATAATCCAACATTTGATTCTGAATCCATAAGACTTGAGAGCAGCAACTTGCAGCTGCTATGTACTCTGCCTCTGTTGTAGATGTGGATACTGTGGTTTGTTTCTTGCACTGCCATGAGACTAGTCTTGCACCCAAAAACTGACATCCTCCAGAAGTAGATTTTCTGTCCAAGTTTGCTCCACCTAGGTCACTGTCTGAGTATGCTATTAGGTCAAAGGGTGAGTCATGAGGATACCAAAGTCCCAATCTGGGTTGCCCTTTGAGATATCTGAATATCCTCTTAACAGCTTGAAAGTGAGATTGCTTTGGCCTGACTTGGAATCTTGCACATACACAGACTGGAAACATTATATCTGGCCTTGATGCTGTGAGATACATGAGAGAGCCAATCATGGATCTATAATGATGCACATCCATATCCTCCCCCTCAAGATCTGCTGTGATCTGCTTGTGTGTTTCCATAGGTGTGCTAACAGGTTTTGATTCTGAGAAACCAAACTTGGTTAGAATATCCTGCACATACTTGGATTGACAGATGAAAATACCATCTGACTTCTGTTGAACTTGGAGGCCAAGGAAGAAAGTAAGTTCCCCCATGGAACTCATTTTGAACCTTTGATGCATTAAATCCTCAAACTCCTTGCACATGTTGTTTCTTGTAGAACCAAAAATAATGTCATCAACATATATTTGGACCAGCAAGATATCCTTCTTCTTTCTTTTGATAAATAGAGTCTTATCAATGACTCCCCTTTCAAAGTCATTTTCCAAGAGATAGGATGACAGAGTGTCATACCATGCTCTTGGGGCTTGATGTAGTCCATAAAGTGCTTTCTTTAATTTGTATACCCTGTCTGGATAGCTTGGGTTTTCAAACCCTGGTGGTTGACAGACATATACTTATTCTTCAATTGATCCATAGAGAAAAGCACTTTTTACATCCATTTGGTAGACTTTGAAGTTCATGTAAGAAGCATAGGCTAGGAATAGTCTGATTGCTTCTATCCTAGCTACAGGTGCAAAAACTTCTTCATAATCTATACCCTCTTCTTGAGTATAGCCTTGAGCCACCAGCCTTGCTTTGTTTCTTATAACAATACCTCTTTCATCTCTCTTGTTTCTGAAGATCCATTTTGTGCCAATTGCTCTGTGACCTTTAGGAAGGTCTACTAGATCCCACACATCTTGTAGCTTGAACTGTAACAGTTCCTCTTGCATTGCTTCTATCCAGCTGGATTCTTTCATAGCATCATGTGCCTTTTTAGGCTCAAGCTGTGATAGAAAACAAGAAAGCACTGTATGCTGTTGATCTTGCATTTCCTGAAGTCTGCTTTGATGTCTAGTCATCATAGGAGAAGAGATATCTCCTATTATCAACTGTGGAGGATGATTCTTTTGAACTCTGGTGTTGTAACTAGGTTCTTCATTTAATCCAGCCTCAAGATTAGATTCATGCAACTCAACTGAAGTGTTTTCAGATGCCACTTCATTGTTTTCTTGAGTCTCCTCATCTCTAGTGTCTTCTTCACTCTGACTTGGTTCAGTAAATGATTCCTTTTCACAGTCTTCAACTGAATTTACTGTGGGTATGGGAAAAATCACAAATTTAGATATACTTTCTTGAACTTGTGTGATCTCTGATTCTCCACTACCTGTTCCTGTATACTCATTACTGAAACCAAAAGAGTTAGTTAGTGAATCAATGTCAAATAGCCACTGAGGCCCAGACCCAACAGGATTTGGTGTGTTCTCATTGCATTTGACATTGTCACTTTCTTCAATTATTCTAGTAGAAGAGTTAAAAACTCTGTAGGCCTTACTCTGAGATGAATATCCAACAAGAAATCCATCATCTGCTTTGCTATCAAACTTACCTAAGTGAGATTTGGTATTTAGAATTGTACAAGGACACCCAAAAGGTTTGAAGAAACCAATAAAAGGTTTTCTTTGATTTAAAAGCTCATATGGGGTCTTGTTCTTTTGCTTGACCACTAGAACTCTGTTTTGGACATAACAGGCAGTATTAACTGCTTCAGCCCAGAAGGTAATTGGCAATTTTGAATCAGCCAACAGAGATCTAGCAGCCTCTATTAGTGTTCTATTTCTCCTTTCAGCAACACCATTCTGTTGAGGAGTCCTAGGAGCACTAAATTGCCTCTTAATACCTTTTTCTTCACAAAAGGTGTTTAGATCATGATTTTTAAACTCAGTTCCATTATCTGATCTAATGACTTTTACTCTTTGATTAGTTTGGTTTTCAATTCTTAGAATAAAGGATTTGATAAGATCACTAGTTTCATCCTTAGTTCTTAGAAAATATACCCAAGTAAATCTGGAGTAATCATCAACAATAACCAAGCAGTAAGATTTCTTGCCTATACTCATAACATTTGTAGGACCAAACAGATCCATATGCAGTAACTGGAGACAAGAAGAAACAGAATTTAACTCTTTGGTCTTATGAGAAGTTTTTTGTTGTTTGCCTTTAAGACAAGCAACACAATGATCATCACATGAAAAGACTTTTGAAGGTAAACCTTTTACAAGGTTATTTTTAACAAGATTGTTCATAGTCTTGAAATTCATGTGACACATCCTTCTGTGCCAAAGGGAGGATTCATCTACAGAAGCTTTTGAAACAAGACAATTTAGAGATGAATCACTATCAACATTGTCCAAATCAAGACAGTAAACATTGTCCTTTCTTGGAGTTCTAAGTAGTATCATGCTTTCATCAACTACCTTGAACCCTGGAGCAAGAATCATACACTCAGTATTAGTAAATATTATACTATGTTGTTTGTCACAAACCTGTGATACACTTAACAGGTTGTACTTTAATTGATCAACATAGTAGACATCCTCAAATGTCATCTTACCTTTGGTGACATTACCTTTTCCACTTATCTTACCACCAGTAAGATTGTCTCCAAATGCAACATGTCCTCCATTAATATGCTTGAAATCCTGAAGGCATGACATGTTGCCAGTCATGTGCCTAGAGCAACCACTATCAACATGCCAAATGCTCTTTCCCTTGAGCTGTTGGTTGCCCTGCACATTAAATAAATCAATTAGTATGATTTGGGGACCCAAGCAAAAGTGGTCTTGGGTCTCCCTTTCTCATCAAAGTATTTACATTCCTTTTTAATGAGGTTTTTAAACTCAGAGCACTCTTTATTAGAGTACTTTGTCAATATGATTGGCTTAGCAGAACTAACACTAGAAGCAGTACTAACCTTAGAAGTACTAACAGAGTTAGCAGTACTAACAGGTTTAGCAGTACTAACCTTGTTAGCAACATTAACATTGTTAGCAATAGTATTACTTCTAGCAGCACTATCATTGTCAGCAACACTATTTGTGGTAGCAGTACTAACAGTTTTAGTGCTTTTAGGAATCCACATATTGACACTTTCTTTAACAGACTTTTTCTTCATGTGGCTTTTAGTTTTAACAGTTTTCTTAGCCACATGGTTCTTTTCAATTTTCTTATAACCAAAGGGTTTTTGCATGGATCTTTGGAAATTCATCCTTTGTTTCATAGGATTGAAATAACAGAATTTTGCAAGATGATTCAATTTGCCACAGATAAAACAAGGTTTTGGTCTATTGATTTTACTCAGATCAACCCCTTGTTTTTGTGCCCACTGATTATTCCAGTTTCTTTGATTTCCCCTCTTTTTGTCCTGTTTTTGGGGCTCATTCTTCTTACATGCACACTGTTTGCAAGGACCTGGATTCACAACTGTGGTCTGTTTGTAATGGACCTTATCAGACTTTCCCTCTGTCTTCTCTATGTCCTTGGATTTGATCCAAGCCCTTCCACAATCATCATTGGTGATAATGTTATTCTCTAGAGGAATCTCACCAGTCACCTTGTTCTCCTTACTCTTGACAACCTCTTTCTCGGTCTTATCCTCAACAACTACCTCATCTAAGGGATCTATTTCAGTGGCTCCCTCAGGCAAGTCCTTCCTATCTTTGGTGTCTAACAGGTCTGAAGTAGGAGGAATGTAATTGTTGTTATATGGTGGAGGTGTGGCATTGTACCCAATTCCTCTTCTCAGCTTATCATGAATCTGATTTTGTAGTAAAGAGTCCATTGCTTTAGAAGCATTGGAAAACTTTTCTGCATCAAGCTTAACCTTGGTTAGCTCCTCTTTCAGTTTTTCACTCTCCTCTTTAGATTTGGTCAGTTTAAGTTCTAAATCCTTTTTCTCCCACTGCCAGTAATTGGTGTCATATGAGTGTTGTAGTTCATTGGCTTGAAAACATTTGATCTGATCTTCAAATCTCTCTACAATCCTTACATAGTCTTTTATATCTTTTTCTAATCTCTTAAGGTCATCACTCATCTTCTGATTGTGATCCCTGTACCTTTTAACAGTGTCTATGCAAGTTTTAGAACAGAGATTAGAACTTACCTCAGATGGGAGATCAGATACTTTAGCCATAAGAGCTTGATTCTGAATAGTTTCTTCTGCTTGATCACTCCAATCAAACCCCATTCCTTGTTGAGAAACAAGGGCTTGAGCAGAGTTTCTGTTGTTATTGAAGCTTCCAGATTGAGCTTGTTGATGGTTGTTGTTGTGAGACATTCCACTTCTGCATTCTCTAGCAAAATGTCCCTTCAGATGGCATTTGTAGCATTCTACCTTTGATTTATCAAACCCTGCTCCATCTTCCCTTCTTTGGGAGAAGTTGTTTCTCCCAGTCCTCTTTATAAACTTCTTCACTCTCATGGAGAGCATGGCCATCTGCCATTTAATATCCATCTCTTCCAGATCATCGGGATGGAGTTGTTCTAAGTCATCATTAATCAAAGAGGAATTTCCATGATTAGAAAGAAAAGTTTCAAACACAGAATCAGTGCCTTTATCTTGATTTGTTCCATTAGCAGCATTAACTGATTCAGGGTTAGCAGTAGAATCAATTGATGCTGATAGGAGTGCAGCATTATGAATATATCCAGAAGGCTTCTTCTTTGCCTCCACCTCAGCTTCAAATACTCTAAGATCATTGTACAGATCATCAAGTTCTTTTTCTTCCAACTGATCATTCTGTCTGAATGACACAGTGTACATGGTCCATTCATCTCCAAGGGACCTTAAGAACTTTCTGTTCACATCATCTTGATCAATCTGTACTCCCATAGTAGCTAGTTCACCAATTAGTTTATTAAACCTGTCAAAAGTTTGAGTCATGGACTCATTCTTAGTTGAGATGAAGTTTTCATACTGTTGCTTTAAGATTGCCTTTTGATTTCTCTTGGTACTTTTGGTACCTGAGAATCTCTTCTCTAGAGCATTCCAGAGCATCTGTGCATCAGTGCAATTGCAGAATTGGTGTTGATACTCATTTGGAATGGCCAAGAGCAGTGTGCTCAAGGCTTTCATCTCTGTCTGCCTTGTCTTCCTGTCTGCATCTGTCTTTGGAGGGGTTCTTTTGCCATCTTCACTAATCTTTCCTTCATCAGATGGGCCATTCTCAATGATGTCCCACATAGAGTAATCTGTGAGGAGAATATATTGTTTGATTCTGATCTTCCACATGTCAAATTCATTGGATCTGAGCATTGGAACTTTTGAGACCAACGTACTGCTTGATTCTGTAAGATTTTCCATGATGAATAACTGTTTCTGAGAGAGTTTGGCTCTGATACCACTTGTCAGGATCGAATTCTCAACAAGAATTAATTCTCAGAAACAATATCAAAGAAGTTTGCGGAATAACACTTTGATATTCAATGAAACAGTAAATCAATACAGAAAATATGATCAACAAACTGTAAACTTGTATTGAATGCTTTGAAGTTACAAGATTACTCACTCAACCTCAATATTGATGAACAGGCTCACCAATACGAATTCTACTTCTCTAGAATTAGAATCTATACCTTGAGGTTGATTGTCTCTCTAAAAGAATGAAAAACAAAAAAATTATCTAACTATTCTAAACAATACAATATATATACTGAATACAAAGATAATTACAATAAATAAAATATCTTCAGTATATCTTCTATGTATATCTCTAAGATTCCATGTATATCCTTTCATACGAATCTTCATCATGTAAGCAGTATTAATCTTCAGCAGCATTAACTACTAAGCAGTACTAACCACTAGCAGTACTAACTAGCTAAGTAGTACTAACTTTGTTCAAGCAGCACTAACTTTGACTAGCAGTATTAACTACTAGCAGTAGTAACACTCAGCAGTATTAACCTTTAAGTCTTCTAGCAGTATTAACTCTGAACCAGCAGCATTAACCATACTTGAGTTTTTCTTCAGTTCTCAACACAAACTCTCTCAGTGATTTGATAACGACCCTCTTTTATACTTAGTGAAAATTACGTTTATTAATATGTATTAGTGTTTCACCATCAGCGATCAGACTGAGTCTATTCAGTTATCACTGATGATCTTTCTTGTAAATATTCATATGTATTAATGTTTCACTATCAGCGATCAGACTGAGTCTGTTCAGTTATCGCTGATGGTTTCTGATGTAAACAGTTAACGTAATCCCTGAAGACAAGTTTCGCGTCAACAGATGTTCATAGCTGAATCGAAGACGAAGCTGCTGAACAAAGACAAGTCTACTAGTGACCTGATGCGGATATCAGTGAAGCAAAGACGACTCTACTCATACGCGAAGAAACCTGAGGAAAAGCTTCAGCGATAGCTGAACTTCTTTGTATCTCTGAAGGAAGAGATATTCAGCAATCGATGATCACTTAGCTTATGCTTCAAGTCTCTTTTGTCTTTCCTTGCACACCCAGTATGATGTGTCAGAACGGACATACCTCTGCCACAATTCGTACAACAACTCTGTCAACTACACTGTTCATGATGCGGCCGAAAACATGTCTCCCAAAGTCAGACTCTCAAAGCCAATCAATGAATGACACATGTAAAGCACCCTGCCATGCATTTAATGCATAGGGTATAAATAGAAAGATTACCTCTCCATCTGAGAGTACTCTTGAGCCTTCATCTTTCTAACATATAGAAACCACCCTTGTTTTCTATACTCTCTAATCTCCCATTCTCTATTTTCTAGTGCAACCATCTTTCTAACATATAAATAATTCTGTTGAACCTTCGATTGGTATTCAATTGGCAAAATATGAAACAAGCAAGGAAGTATGAGATCATCTTGAGAGACTGTATACACAGTCTAATTTTGCAAAACAATATCAATTAGAAGTTGATATCCGAGCACTCGAACAGAGAGATATGCGTATTCAGGAGTTCTACTCAACAATGACCGATTTGTGGGATCAGTTAGCTCTTACTGAACCTGCTGAATTACATGCTTTTGGACCCTACATTGCTCGTAGGGAAGAATAGAGATTGGTTCAGTTTCTTACGGCCTTAAGAAGTGACTTTGAAGGACTTCGTAGTAACATCTTGCATCGTAGCCCACTCCCTTCAGTTGATTCAGTAGTAAGTGAATTGTAGCCGATGAAACTCGTCTAAAGACACAAGCAGGAAAAGGTGTTCTTCCAACTCCAAGTCCTTCTGTTTTGGCTGTTCCTCATAAGCCCTTTGCTTCAAATCATAATAAGAGTCGTCCAAGAGTCGGATTTGATGAATGCAATTTTTGTAAGAAAAAAGGCCATTGGAAGTCTCAATGTCCAGAGCTTATGGGTCGAAACTTTTCCATGGGTCATCAATCACAGCAGTCTGGTAATCCACGATAATCACATCGTTTTCCTCCTCAAGTCAGCACTGTTGCCGCCGTTCCTCCATCTGGGTCAACTACTAATCCTACTTTTGCATCTATAACTGAACAACTCCAAAAGCTTCTTGATGTTCAGTCTCATGTCATGTATGTCTCTTCTCCCATAGGTCAGTCGATTAATAACGAATCAGGTATGCATCCGACTATATGGATTCTAGATTCTGGTGCTTCTTCTCCGAATTCTAAATTATTTGCTTCTTTAAATCCAATGCCATCTGTGCCTGTCATAACTGTTGATGGTACTCCTATGTTATTAGCAGGCATTGGTTCTATTATGAGTTTGAATTTCTCCCTTCCTAATGTATATCATATTCCTAAACTCTCAATGAATCTTGTGTCTGTTGGTTAATTATTTGATTCTGGTTATAAAGTATCATTTTCTCCTGATTCTTGTTATGTGTAGGATCCACGTACTCAGAAGCTGATTGGGACTGGTCGTAGGCATGGGGGCTTATATGTGTTGGATGAGTTGCGGTTACGGGTAGTAGTAGCTCATAGTGCAAATCTATCTTCTTTTCGTTTGTCATCTAAGTCATTTAGTTTTTATTTATGGAATTCGCGCCTTGGACATGTTTTAGCCTCTCTTTTAAAATACTTAGCTTCCTCTAGAAATTTGCAACTTCATGATATTTCTAATGGTAGTGGTTGTAAACTTGCAAAATTTTCAGCTTTACCCTTCAAATTAAGCAAATCTCTTTCTGTTGCACCTTTTGATTTGATTCATTTTGATGTATAGGGACCATCCCCTGTTCCTACAAAAGGAGGATTTCGATATTATGTCTCTTTCATTGATGATTATACTCGTTTTTGTTGGATTTTTCTCATGAAACATCGTTCAGAATTCTTTGATATTTATTGTCGTTTTCGAGCATATGTTAAAACCCAACATAATTCTGTGATTAAATGTTTCCAATGTGATTTGGGAGGTGAATATACTTCCAATAAATTCTGCGAATTACTTGCTTTAGATGGAACTATTACCAGACCTCTTGTACATACACTCTTGAGCAGAATGGTGTTGCTGAAAGAAAATATAGACATATCCTTGAAACTGCCCGCTCTCTTGTTGTCTTCTTCGGTTCCTAATCAATTCTGGGGTGAAGCCATTCTTATTGCTGTCAATCTGATCAACAAAATTCCATCCTCAATTACTTCAGGTTTATCTCCCGTTGAGAAACTTTATGGTTGTTGCACTTATTATTCATCTTTATGTGTCTTTGGCTGCACTTGCTTTGTTCTTCGTCCACATGTAGAGCGTGATAAATTATCTTCTAGATCTGTTGTCTGTGTTTTTCTTGGTTATGGTGACAGATAAAAAGGTTACCGTTGTTTTGACCCTACCTCTCAAAAATTATATGTATCTCGTCATGTTGTGTTTCTTAAGCATATTCCTTTCTATTTCATTCCCATAAATGCACACAACTTGACAAAGTCATATGTAATTAATATTGATCATTATCTGAGAAAGTAAACTCTACCCAGACTTCAAACATTCCTCCAACTGAAGAAAATGCTACTGGTAATCCAATACCTAACATTGTTGCCCCTCCTACTACTGTCACTCAAGATGCACCTGAGACTGTGGATCCGCCTCGACAATCCCAACGCCCCTGTAAGTATACTCGTTTACCAGAATTTGTTTATTCTACTTATTATCCCTTTTTTACTTCGTTCTTAGCTTCTATACACTCCCTTTCTGAACCTTCTTCTTAAAAAGAAGCAACTACTGACCCTCTTTGGCAACATGCTATGAGTGAGGAACCCTCTGCTTTGCAAAAGACCCATACTTGGTACTTGGTTCCGCTTCCCAACGGTAAGCGTGCTATTGGTTCTCGATGGGTCTATAAAATCAAGACCAAATTTGATGGATCTGTTGAACGTTATGTAGCTAAGGGTTTACTCAGGAATATGACTTGGATTTTGAGAAGACTTTTGCTCTTGTAGCCAAAATGACTACAATTCGCACCCTTATAGTTGTTGCTGCTGTTCGTAAGTGGAATATTTCACAAATGGATGTGACGAATGCCTTTTTGAATGGTGACTTAAATGAGGAGGTATACATGGTTTCTCCTCCCGGTGTTCCTCAAAAAACTGGTGAAGTTTGCAAGCTTACAAAAGCGTTATATGGGTTAAAACAGGACCCACGAGTTTGGTTTGAAATTTTTTCTGATGTTGTTTTGTCTCTTGGATTCTCTGCAAATGAACATGATTTTGCTCTCTTTGTCAAACACACTTTTGCAGGTCGTATATTGCTTTCGTTATATGTTGATGATATGATTATCACCGGTGATGACCTTCAAGGAATTCATACCTTAAAGTCGAAATTAGTTGCACAACTAAAGATGAAGGATTTGGGTCCTCTTCGATATTTTTTGGGTATTGAAGTTGCTTCATCTCCCAGAGGTTATTTGCTTTCTCAATCTGAAATATATAACTGAAATTATTAAATGAGCTCGTCTCACTGATACTCGTGTTGTGGACTCTCCTTCTGAATTGAATGTCGAGTATTCTCCCACTGATGGTTCTCCTCTCAAAGACCCTACCTTGTACCGTACTATAGTTGGCAGCCTGGTTTATCTCACTATTACTTGACCAAATATTGCATATGTTGTTCACATTGTCACCATTTTGTCGCAGCTCCGACTTCTACTCATTGGACAACTGTTGTGCATATCTTACGTTACCTTTGAGGTACCATGTTTCAAAGTCTCCTGCTATCATCCACATCTTCTCTCGAACTACGGGCATACTCTGATGCTGCTTATGCACGTGATTTTACAGACCGTCGATCTGTTACAGGTTTCTGTGTTTTCTTGGGAGACTCACTTATTTCGTGGAAAAGTAAAAAAACAATCTGTGGTTTCTCTTTCTTCCACTAAAGCTAAATACCGAGCTATGGCATCTACTTCCAAGGAGATTATTTGGTTGCGTTGGCTACTTGTTGATATGAGTGTCTTCCTTCATAATCCCACTCCTATGTATTGTGACAACCGCAACGCCATTCAGATTGCTCAAACCTCGGTTTTTCATGAACGCACCAAGCATATCGAGGTTGATTGTCACTTTACATCTCATCATCTAAAACGTGGCACTCTTTCCTTATCATTTGTAAATTCTACTTTACAACTTGCAGACTTCTTTACGAAGTCTCACCCGATCTCTCGTTTCCACTTCCTTGTTAGCAAACTCTCGATGCTTCTTGCACCGGCATCATGAGTTTGAGGGGGGATGTTAAATAGTATAGGGGTTGTTTTCTACTTTTGTATTTTTTGGTTACTTGTCTCCTTATATATAATTGTTGTACTTTTTGTAATATTTATCTCTTCTAATGAAATCCCTAGCCGTTTTCTGTCAATTCCTTTCGTCTCTTAAAGTTATCAGAGGCTAATCCCACAGTTCACTATGACAACAAATATGAGTATGCCAAACATGCTATAGAAGTCAACTAAGTAACAGTGCCTTACCTTGTTAAGTTATACTAACATGTAGCTACAAAACAAGACATGCTATAGAAGTCAAAACATGATAAATTGGACATAACTAAATAATGTAGCAAAGATTAAGGCGGGTAGCAACAAAAGAACAACAACGAAGCAAGAGTATACTCACAGATTTTGATTCTAAAACATATAAATGACAGATTAAGAAAAACCATTCTTTTAGGTTAAATCTTGCAAAATATTGTTTAAAATGAACTACGATGCAATGTATGCTTAAATTGTACAACAACTTAAATGAAATGTACATAGATAAAATGAAACATAAACCTAGCAGGTGTTTGTTTGCATCCAAAATAATAACAATTTGCAAAAAGGCTAACACGTGAGGCAGTAGACCTCTTCATTTTATGAATCTTCTTGCAAAATAGTGACTTCAAGCCTGATGAACCTCTTCATAAAAAAACTCTAGCAACCCTACCAATGTAAATATATCAGCCACTAAAAAATGGCGTATTGGTAACCTAGCCACAAACCAATGTTATTATCAATAGCCACAGATTTACAGTGAGTTTCTATGACTCTATCCACCGCCATTGAGACGGTGAGAGAACTAATCCTACTCCAATCCTTTGAAGGTGTCGGATTTCTGTTGGAATTCCAGTGAACCTTCTCACCAATGGAACCAAAATACGGTCATAGACTGGGATTAGAAGAAACATGAACACTAACTTATTGGAATGGAGGGACCAGGAACTTGAAACCCAAGGAGGTTCCTGTCCATGGTTTTTGATAAGTGCCAATTTTGTATATTTTATGTCAAATGTATCCCAAAATTGGTGTTGTTTAGATGCATAAAATATCCCCATTAAATTGAGTTTGATATTTAATTGTTTTCAATTATGAAAGAAGAAAAAAAATGAGATTACCATTTTAATCTTGTGGTTTGATGGCAACAAAGAAAAATGAAAGGAAAGCAAATGTCAAGGCCCAAGTTGTGTCAGCCCAGTAGCAGCAAGAGTGGGGAGAAAAATGTAAAGTCCAGCATCCGGGCAAGTTTCACGTGAGTTACCAGGTTGCTAACCCACTGTGAGGTCCCAAGGCTTGAGCTTCCGAGGAGGTCACCCATCCTAGAATTTCTCTCACCCGAGCACGCTTAACTTGTTAGGATCAAGCGCTTACCACTACACCAAAAGCAATTGCTGATGGTGAAGGCGCAACTTTATTTCCTTAAACCATGGTAGCGCAAAGCCCCGTACTAAGCGACAGGCGGACATGAGGGGCTGCACCACTTTCGTGGAGCCAGCGGGTCAGGCTGTTAGTCCCGACCAGTTACGTACTCCCGAGTCGAAGGTGAGGGCGCTGGATGCTTGTGGCATTCCCAACAAATGTTGGGATTTCTCCTCAACAATCCCCCCCCCCAGCATTTGCACACTGGGAGACTCGAACCCGCGACCTCGCTCTGATACCAATTGTGAGGTCCCAAGGCTTGAGCTTCCCAGGAGGTCACCCATCCTAGAATTGCTCTCACCCGAGCACGCTTAACTTGTTAGGATCAAGCGCTTACCACTACACCAAAAGCAATTGCTGATGGTGAAGGCGCAACTTTATTTCCTTAAACCATGGTAGCGCAAACCCCCGTACTAAGCGACAGGCGGACATGAGGGGCTGCACCACTTTCGTGGAGCCAGCGGGTCGGGCTGTTAGTCCCGGCCAGTTACGTACTCCCGAGTCGAAGGTGAGGGCGCTGGATGCTTGTGGCATTCCCAGCAAATGTTGGGATTTCTCCTCAACACCCACGATAAACCCACATCCGACACTGCCTTGTTCAACACCCAGTCCACACACGGGCAGGTTTCACGTGAGTTTCCCACATCTAACTCACGACAAACCTGTGTCGGCCACTGCCTTCCCACGGCTTAAGGGTTAATTTCGGGTGACTTACACGGGAGTTGCCAGTTTCCCAACTCACGCCAAACCCGCTTCTATCAGATCATGGACCCTTTATTTTTTTGAGCGGTTTCTAACTCTGGGGTATAAAAAGCCTTTTGTAACTGACTTTTGGGGAGAGACGTTTTTGGGGGAATCACTTGGAGAAATCGATTTGGAGACTTGGAGAGCAAAAGAAGCTGATTTTGGAGATTCTTGGGAGCACTTTTGGAGACAAAATTCTAGGGTTTTTCTTAAATTCTTCATCTCTAATTAACGTTTTCATTGTAAGTTTATTTCTCTTCAATTAGGGAACATAAGTAGCTAAATATTTCTTTTCTAGTGATGAGTTTGTAAACTATTTCGATTTTGGATGTGTTGAAACTCATTTGTGGCTTTAATTTCATATGATTTCAACTATGGAATCCTTGATTTCATTGTTCTTCATCTTTGGTTGAATAAATTGAATTGGTCCATCTTTTTATTCAATTAAGGTTTAAATTTTTAGATTCGACTTTGAATCTGTAATTGTTCTTAGCTTAATCATAGTAGCAAATATTACTCCAATTTACAATTTTGTTGATTGATGGTAGTATAGGATTACATGGACTAATTTAAATGATCGGTTCCCGATTGTTGGTTAGATTTGGTATTTGTTTGCTCGTAATGCGATTAATAATTAGTTTTATGTTCGTGACTAAAACTGATTAATTAATTAGAGGCTAGTTGTTAAGCTTCTCGCGCTAGTCGTGCTTTTAGAACAAATGGAACATTAAAGCATTTCGATGTTCAAGCCATTTTGGATTTCATATGAGAAAATGCTTGTTTAAATGAGTTAGTAATACATTATCCAAAGGAAGGAATGGTTTACACTCATTGCTAGAATTGTTCATTTTATTGTTTAACGGTTCAATTAATTTCTGCATATTTGTGATATTTATCAACCAACCCCCCCCCCTTTCATATAATGTTTCCAATGAATGTGCACATGATTACGTCTTGGACTCATGGTTAACACCGAGTCCCTGAGGAGACGACCCTATTTACCATTATTACAATTTATTGTGGTCTAGAGGTAATAAGATTAAATATATAAATATTATTATTTGTCGGACTCGACACCCGTCAGTTTTATGCGGTGTTTTTTCCCTAACTCATTGTAGATGTATTTTCCAACCTGCAAAGTCGACCGATGTGTTTTTAGCCTAATTCCATCTTTTCGAGGGATTTTTAAAGTACATGATAAATATTGAAGATATGTCTGTTCTATATGATATCTTCAAGCATTTTATCTTGTTCTCAGTTTTCGCCTTTAAAATCTAATATCTTGATCTGATAATGTTTTATTTTAAGAATGATCTTCCCTTTCTTGTTTGCAGGAGTCCTCTAGTGTCCCATGATAATAGGTAGTATAGATGCTTAAAAATTTAGAATTTGATGTTAGTTAACTACTTAAAGAAGTCATTTTTGGTCTTCTATCATGGCTTGGAATTATCCTTATTGTTGGTCAGCTTTCCTTTATCACTTATATTATACTGTTAAATTCTCGATAAAATTGTTTATTAGATGACTATTTATGTCTATTTCAAGGATGAGATTTTGTTTGGTTAATTACTTTTTGTATGTTATTTTGTAGAAATTGTTCTTACTATGGCTAGAAAGTTTCATCTCAAAAGTAATTGTGTTTGAATTTCCACTTATGAGAACTTCAGTCTCATGACTTTGATTATAGGGTCTCAACAATCTCTTAAGAGAAAAAAGATTCAACGAAGTTTATTCAGTTATTACCTAAGTAGCCTTAGAGATGAAAGATGCCCCAAAATAGGTTTGTTGAGTTATTACTTAAGTAACATTTTGATGAGTTTCGATTATTGCTTTATTTGCAAAGCCACAAATGCCCTTTTATTTACAAGTGTCATTGGTATAAATATCTCATCTTATGCAGGGACTAAGTTTTGAGCTTGATGAAAAGATGTGTGCCAATGATGAAGACAGGGAGGCCTTGCAAGAGATCATCAACAATACTAAACTAAGTGAAGGACATCTAACCCTTGCTCGAGATATTGAAGTCATGGAGCAAAAACCCCTAAAGATATTTAAAAGGTATCGAAAAAGGCTTTATATATATTTTTTCTTTTACTTGTTCAACAACTATTGCAAGTTGGATCATACACTTTCTTAATTTTCTTTTGTTTGGGTTGAGTCAAGATTTTACACTGATGGATGGACAAACTCATGATATTCTCCATATATACTAATATACATGTGCATGCACAACACTATATATACCCCGGGGGGGAGGCTCGGGTGGGGGATGTTATATAACGCAATTTATAGCCTAACCTAACTATAGATCTACAAGCTCTAGTTATACCTGAACTTAAAACTTAAACCTTTTTCTGCAGAACCTCTAGTATTTTATCGTTGGACCGATTTGAATGGCTGAAAATAATTTGGATTTTGATAGATATATATTCAGTTAAGGATCAATCGGAGTTAAGTTTGGATTTTTTTTGCTTGTTTTGTTTGTATGAAAGGAAATGCCCTCTCACTGGCACAACATTTAGTCGCATGTAAAAGAATCTTCATTTGTTTGAATTGGTTTAGATTTATCTTCATGGTTTGATCTCTCCCTTTTAATTCTTTGTTTTGACAAATATCTCAAAAGTATTTTTCATGTTGCCTCAACAACCTTAATTTGTTAAGGCTTTGAGAACCTCTGTTCATATATGATGCAATCAGTTAACTTTCTGCATCACTCTGTCGCTTATTTTACTTCAAGTTACAAGTCGGTGACTGATTTTGATGAGATCACACATCACTTTGTTGAATGTATATATGTCCACTCTTACAGTATAAAGTTAACGGTAAAATTTGGCAACTTCACTAGAGATCTCTTTTCATTTCACAAATTATATTCAAAGATGAATGCTTGAAACCCCTTTGTGTTCGTGTTTATAACGAGAAGAATGTTTGCCTGTGATAGAAGCTATAAGCCAGTAGTAGTAATCAAGCTCATATGGCAAGTTCAGCTGTTAAACACACCATCATACCAAACTGCCCTATTAAATCAAGTAAGCTGGTAGATTCCCTGTTTTTAGTTTTAATTGCGTTAAAAATTGAAATTGCTCACGAGAACGGTTTACAAATCTTCTGCAAACTGCATACAACATCCAAGGTAGGACCATTACTTACTGCATTTTCTCTGTTTTGTGATTCTTAGTTCGCTGGTCAATATGTTGTTGATGGACTGAAGGGTATTGATAAAACATTGTTGGATTATTTGTAGTTGTCGGGTAGTTTGTAAGTTCTTCAGTAAATTATTGGCGTATGTTTGTTTTAGTTTTAAAGACGGTTAGATGGTGGAGTCGAACTTGTCCTGTAATGAAGCAAAAAATAGCATGTTGAAATTGATAGTATGTTGTATTTCAAAGCAAGGTAATCAAGAAGAGCACTGGGCATCCCATTGGAAAAGATAATGTAATTTACATATCCTCTTTCTAATCACTTTTGCAAAATAAATTGATAAGGGAATTAGTTAGACTTAGACCCAATAGCTTATATCATTTCCTTTTCTGTGTTTTAATACTGATGATGGTCTATCAACTTGTTACTTACGACAGAAATGTGAAGATGCTAGCATGGGGGACTGGTTATACGTTGCTTTGGTATTGCTAAGCACCCCCTGGCATCTCAAACCTTGTTGTCTTTGGAAATACATTTAGATACTATATGGGATAAGGTATGTGATATTGTAAGCAGTACAATGAGATAATGATTATGATGATTTTGACCTGTTAAATAAGGGCTACTAATCCCTTATTGTTTTGATTACCTTAGGATCTTAAGCCTGTTATTGCATACCTTACATTCGATGAGTTAACATTAGTGTGCAGTGCTCTAAATGTAAGTTTTTAATAGATATTATTGTTTATTAATGAAGTGATTAGCATTTTAAATCATTGTAATGGGCATTTCATTTTCAGGCAACCAATGTACTTGAAAAAAATTCAAAAATTAAAAAGTAATAACTACTTGTGGGAAAAAAATATGTTGGCAGGACATGGTGAACAAAACAATATGGTGTGTCTTATGTTCAGTGGTTTTTGCCAACTGGTGTGCTTCCTACATTGACTAGTATGTTGGTTGTTAGAAGCAAAATGCCAAGTACAAAGAAACATGTTTACCTCTCTTTATTAATGCTATTATCCTTCCTGCTACATTTTTGGATTTTTTTTGTTGTTTTGTCTTTATCTATCCATATATGAAGGAGAAACTAAGGTGTTTTATTTTTGCATAATAATACATTTTTGCAATTGTCATTGAAGCTGCTCGGATGTCCTATTGACTTGTTGTAGGTAAAAGAGAGGAATTGACACATTGAAGATCTTGGATAGCTATAGTATGATTTTGGGTGTGTTTTTTTTTGATAAATTTAAACATATGTGTGGATTTATTGAAACATATAGTTTATTTTGAAAAATTCTTGTCTTTTATGACAAACATATAAAAAAATTTGTTTTAGGATTTTGATGTTGTCTTTCTTGTTTAGTATTGTTATTTATTTTATTATAATATATATAGCTGAAATATGTACTACATAATATATATGTATATATATATATATATATATTTGTGTGTGTATATATAGACACCCTTTAGAGAAGGAAATAATTTTTTTAGGGAAATTGGCACAAATGGTCAAAGTACACGACCCGTTGCACCTCCTAGCTATTTCTCCCCATTTTTTTTGCGTTTTTGGCCCTAGGTCTGCAATGGCGGACCTGTAGATCTGCAATCGCATCATAAAAAGACAAAAAAAATTATGGATTGCAGCAGGTCCGCAATGGGTCGGGTGACCCACCTCCGCAATCCCAATTCTAAACCACGTGTCAAATGCAGTTGAAACCCTAACACCTTTTCGGCTGGTCGGCAATCTGGCAGGTCCGCAATTGTGGACTTACACCTCCGCAATTGCGGACCTATGGCTAAAACTGCAAAACCTGGGGAGAAATGGTTAGGAGGTGCAACGTTGGGGGTAGTTAGGCTATTTCTGCCAATTTCCCTTTTTTTAAGTGTAACTAAAAGATACCTTTAGAGAAGGTTTAGAAAAAAGTGTAACTAAAAGATATATACTTTTAGAGAAGATTTTGATTATGTGTATCAAAAGATGACAATTAGAGAAGATTGAGGAATGTGTAACTAAAGGATACCTTTAGAGAAGCTTTACATATAGTGTCACTAAAACGTATATCTTTAGAGAAGCTTTTTCCAAAAACCTTCTTTTAAGGTAACTTTTAGTGACGTTTGAAAACTGTCACCGATGCTCAAAAAACGTCACTAAAAACATACTTTTAGAGAAGCTTTTGAAAATAAATCGGCCAACCTTTAGATAAGGTTTGAAATCGTAACTGAAGTCCAAAAAAGCTTCTCTAGAGATTATTGTAAATGTACCTGTTGGATCAAATAATTGTATTCAAGATTAAAATTAAATAAGGGGTCTAGTTTATAATAGTGTTTAATGCCTTAGGGGGTATTTTAGCAATAAGTAAATAATAATTAGGTCATGTTGACCTAGGTATAAATAGGTTTTATTTATTAGTTTTAGGGTTAACAATCATAATTGGTGATTAAAAAGAGGAAGTTGTATTCTCTCTATACTCACAAGAGGTATTATCTGTATTCACCAAGAACACACACAGTTTAACTGATTATTCAAGGGATCGTTGGTATGTTAATCTGAACTATTTATCTCTTGATCTTTATTGTGTTGTGTGATTGTTTATCAACCAATTTGGGTCAACAAGTGGTATCAGAGCCTGAGAATCAATATTTTTTTTTGATAAAACAGTGTTTTCGAAGACTTCACTGTGCAAAAATCGATTTCAAAGATTTATGTGTTTTTGAAGTTAAAAATCATTCGAATAGGTGCATAAACTGTTTTTAAACATCATTAGATTGCCTATTCACTGTTAAAATCTCAAATCGATTGTCTTTTTTGATTTATCGAAGTCACTGCTCATAAGAAAGTCGAACACTGTTCCATCGATTTACAAGCTGAAAAGTTGATTTTGAGCATTGATTATGATTCGGTTTTGTTGCTAATATGTTTGTGGTCGATTTGCATGAGTTTTACACTGTGCTTTGATCGTTTTAAGTGTTTCTAGACTGAAAATCGAGTTGAGGGTTGAACAGGTCAAGAACTCACAAGTTCTGTGAAGAACTCGCAAAGTACCATAAAGTCTCGCAGGGTGTTATCTTCTTTAAGTATAAGTTTCCCAGGTACTTATGTAGCGAAAACTATAGGATTCGCTACTTCCCTGTTTACGAAAGCCAAGTTCCGCAAGTGTTTGGCTAGCGCAAACCTCAAGCTTTCTCTAGCTTTGACTCGCACAAACCTCAAAATAGGTTGCTGTTTACGGAAGTCCAGGATTCGCAGGATTCGTAATTGTTGAAAATTTTGACTAAGTGTAAGTTTCGCAGAATTCTTGTCTGCGAATTCTGAAGAACTCGCAGATCTTTGGCTTGCGAATTCCCTAAGTTTCGTGAGTAGTGTTTGAGAATCCTTGTCAATCTTTAATTTAAAATTTTTCACCAAGTATAGAATTCGCAGGTTTACGAAAGTGATCTTTCACTCAGGTTGCGAAAGTTGTTTGCGAAAGTTGAAATAAAAGTTAAAAACATTCTAAGTCTAGGATTCGTGAATTGATTGTTTGCGAATTCTTCCTTACGAATTCTTTGTTTTGCGAAAGTTGAGTGCTCTTAAATTCTTTAAGTCTAAAACTCGCTAATCTATGTACTGCGAATTCTACTTGCGAAAGTTTGTATTCAAATTTTCTCTAACGACAGAATTCGCTAGGTGCTACCTTTCGAATTCTTAAGGTTTCGTAGGCTAATTGGTTGCGAATTTCTAAAGTTTCGCAGACTGTGTTTCTGCGAAATTCCAAGTTTCTTAACTCTCTAATCTGCGAATTCTAATTCTTTCCGTTTGCGAATTTTGGAAGGATTTCTTTGTGTTTGCGAATCTCTTTCTGTGTTTCTTATTGTTTGCGAATTTCTTTGTGATTTCTACTGTTTGCGGAATCTGCACTTGAACTTTTTAGAAACTTATTTTTTCTGAAACTGCTTGAGTGTAGTTTTTATCTGATTCTTGATTCTAAGATCTTATTAGTTGATTTTCTTGGTACAGATAAGTTTGTTTTCTAACCATACAGCTAAAGATGTCGAACCAACTTCTCTCAATGGGCTCTCAGTCCAAACCTCCTGTCCTCATGGCTAATGAGTATCAGCAATGGAATAAGAGAATGATCCAGTTTCTGAATCACAAGAACAGAGAATACATGGAATCAATCACTTCTGGTCCAGTAAATCCAATGATCAGAGTACCTGGTCAAGCAGAAACTGAAACCTCTCCAGAAATCCCTGACAGATTTGTTCCTAAACCGTATCAATACTTCACCGATAAGGAAAAGGATCTGTAAAAAATAGATGAAGAGGCTCTCATTTATCTGACGATGGACATCCCAAATGACATCTACAATCAGGTAGACAGTCGAAATTCAACTAACGAAGTCTGGGATGAACTAGCAAGATAATTTGAGGGAAGTGAAGCTTCAATTCAGGCCAAGCAAAATTTGTGCATTAATGCCTATGAGGGGTTTCACGCAAAAGAAGGAGAGACGCTGCTAGATACCTACAACAGATACAATATCATTCTAAATGACTTGAGGAGGAACAATATCTCTAAATCTGCTTCAGAGATAAATTATAAGTTTATCAAGAACTTGAATCCTGAATGGAAAAACTTTGCCATCAACCTTCAGTTGTCAAAGAACATGGCTCAGGAAAACGTCACTGATATCTTCTCTACTCTTTCTCAGCATGAGGATGAGGTGAGAACTATTAATAATGAGTCCAATAATCTGAAGGATTCCGTGGCTCTCATATCTAGCAAAGGAAAGAGTTCAGTTCCTATATCCTCTGCAAGGTCAAAGAAAATGGTGTCTAAAGCTCTTGTTATGGAGGTTACTGAGTCCGATTCTGCTTCAAGTGATGAAGAACTGGAGATTGACTCTGATGATGATATACAGAAGTTCTCTGAAAACTTGGCCATGATAACTCGTCAATTCAAGAAGAGCTTTGGCAAGAAGAAGTACTATTCAAAGCCAAAGTACGAAGGATACAAGAAAGAGAAGTCTGAAATGAGATACAAGCCATGGCATGGAAGGAGAGAGGAAAGACGAGAAGACAGGAAGGAAGATAGAAGAGAAGAAAAGAGAGAGGAGAAGAAAGAAGAGAGAAAGGATGAACCGGGAAGATGCTACAACTGTGGCAAATTTGGGCACTTCTCTAGAGATTGCAAGTTCAAGAAAGTAAAGAAATCAGAATACTATGCAAGGAAGTCGCTCATTGCCAAGAAAGCTGAAGAGGGAAAGGTGCTTATGGCTGAAGAAAAAAACTGGTTGTTCCAAAGTTCTGATGACGAGGAGCAGGCGCACTTCACCCAAGTATCCTACATGGCAAAACTGGATGATGACGATGAAGCTTCTGAGGCACATTCCGAAGATGCAAACTCTGAGGTAAGTGATAATTCTGAACTTATTGAATCTCTGATGGCCCAAATACATAATATGAAAGATGAATTTGCTTTATTGAAAGGTAAACTTAGCTCTGCAAATCAATCAGTTTTGAGTTTTCGTGATGAAAACGCTTTCCTGAAAGTTGTTGTGGAAGAAAAAGAAAAGGATGGTTTAAAAGCTGAAAAAGAATCTTTAAAAGGAAAAATATCTGGTTTAGAAAAGGATATTGTGAATCTCAATGCTGAAAAAGGTGAGTTCAAAATTAAATTTGAAGTATGTTTTCAAGAACGAAATGAAGCTTACACCAAGATCAAGCAATTGGAGGATATTAATATGAAACGAGGTCAGACTGAGCAGACATTAAATCTATTGACCAATAAACTCCAAGATGAAAGGTTCTATAAACTTAAACCGGGTTTGGGTTTGCCAGTTAACGATGTTTTGAAAAAGGCACCGGAGCACTTGTATAATTTTGATAAACTTGGCTCCACAATCAGACTCATTCCTAACATTCGTGCAACCTTTGTTGAAGCAAGTACTTCTAAACCTTTTAAAGAGACCAAAGGTAAAGAAGAAATGGGAGAAAACAAGTCTTGTGACGCTGATTCTCAAAATTCTTTTAAATCAGTTGGTTCTAAATATAGTTATTTAAACAAAAGCTATGAGACTCGAAAGATCGAATTGGCTGAGTTTGATTCACTATCTACCACATCTTCAAAAGAATCAGTCAGCAATGACACGGTTCCAGTTGAGATTGCATGCAAATATGATGAGTATGAATCGGATGTTGATCCATCAACTATACCATCAGTCTCAAATCCCATTGCTCCTAAACCTTTACTTGTTGAAGAGGCTGAAGAAGAAACTGTCATCACGAATGGATCTTGTTTTAAAAATGACAAAAAGGAGTTTATTGAGAACGTGACTGAAGAAATGTTTTCTGAAATGATGAATGCTTCAGACTCTGATCATGTTTCTACTGCAACAGAGTCAAATTCTGTGTGTGATCATACATCTGAATTGATGAAACAAATTGATTCGTTGCAACAGTCTCTTGAAGAGATTGAAGATGAAAACTTTGATCTAAAATTTAAACTTGAAAAATATTTGAAAGATAATCAAGAGCTTTGCACAGAGATCAATTATTTAAAAATTACTCTGTTTAAGAATGTTTCAAATGATAAACAGATGTTTAATGATCCAAGCTGGAAGGTAAGAACAAATCCAGAATTTGATGCTCCTGCAAAACCTTCAGTTATTTACTCTGATTGTCCTGAATATCCACCTAGTATTTTTGAGAAGGGTGAGACTTCAAGTAACTCAAGAAAAGAATCACCTTCTAAGATAGAGACTAACAAGGTTCCTGTTTCTGTTTCAGATATAAAAGGAAATGGAGTTGGGAGGAGTAAGAAGAATAAAACTGCTAGTTTGAATAAAAATGCTAGTTTAACTTTTTGTGAACCCTCTGTTGCAAACAGTTGTCCTACAGACAGTGATATTTTGAAAAGTAATTCTTTTGATGGACATGAATGTTAGATTTGTTCCGATAAATCTAAATTTATGACATTTGATAGAAAGAATCTATATTGCAAACACTGCTGGGATAACTCCTTCAAATACTACTCCACTCCTAAGTCCAAAAAGATAAAAAGAAAACCTAAACTTAATCTTAAGTCTAATTCTTCCACACGACCCAAAGTGTTTCATGCTAAGGTTACCAATCCTATATCTAAAAAGCATTTTCAGGAATTAAATGTTAAAATGGTTTGGAAATGGGTTCCAAAACCCACATATGAATGGAGAGTGAAAGTTAAACATGCTGATATTCCTGAATTGATTGAAGCTAACAGCGAAGGACCCATTCTGATATGGGTACCTAAGCAAAACTAATTGTTTCTTGTACAGGCCTGTCGATTGTGGGTGATAGATTCCGGACGTTCATGCCACATGACAGGATTCAAGCACCTCTTGCATAACTATGTGGAGGAGCCTGCCGGAGCAGTTCGTTTTACAAATTCTGAGGTAGAAGGACACGTTAGAGGGTATGGAATGCTGGATAATGGAGTTGTGAAGATTCAAAGGGTGTTATATGTTGAAGGACTTGATCATAATTTGTTTAGCACCAGTCACTTATGTGACATGAAATATCAAGTTCGCTTCACAACAACTCATTGCTATCTTGAGGATCCAGATGGTTACGAAGTCTTCAAAGTGAACGCCATGGAAATCTATATTATGTAGATTTTCCTACACTGTCTGCTACACGTATAGTATGCCTATTATCCAAAGCAACTAAAGCACAATCATGGACGTGGCATCGCCTCTTGTCTCATCAGAATTTCCGCTCAATAGCTAAGCTACAGAGACAAGGTCTGGTCAAAGGTCTACCATAAATGAGGTTTGAAAAAGACTCACTATGTTCTGCATGTGAGATGGGCAAAATGAATCTAAGCTCATTCAAGTCCAAAACTGAATCATCAACCTCATATGCACTGTAACTTCTTCATATGGACCTTTGTGGCCCAATGAAAACAGCATCTATCAACGGAAATAAATACGTCTTAGTAATGATAGATGACTATTCAAGGTATACATGGCTCGAGTTTCTTCGCAACAAGTCAGATGCGCCAGAATTGATTATAGCTTTTATAAAGCGCATTCAAGTACGTCTTCAATTACCAGTCCGAACTCTTCACAGTGACAACGGCACGGAGTTCAAGAATGAAACCTTGCAGAGTTATCTTATCTCTATGGATCTACCTGTCGTGCATGATGAGTACAATGCATCAAATACACAACAAACAGTTGAATCCTTACCAAGCACACATCGTTGGACTAAGGATCATCCCCTGCATAATGTGATAGGTGACGTACAAGCTGGTGTCACGACACGGTCAGCGTCAACTAATTTCTGCATGTTTTCAAGCTTCCTTAGTTCCCTAGAACCAAAGAAAGCATCAGAAGCTCTACGTGATCCCTTCTGGATTTCAGCTTTGCAAGACGAGCTTCTGCAATTCGAACGGAACAAGGTTTGGCGCTTGATCCCACTACCTAAAGGTAAAACTGTTATTGGAACAAAGTGGGTATTCAGAAACAAGAAAGACGAGGTTGGAGTAGTTGTGAGAAACAAAGCTCGATTGGTTGCAAAAGGGTATTGTCAACAGGAGGGTATTGACTATAATGAAACATTCGCCCCTGTCGCAAGGATCGAAGCCATCAGAATCTTCTTAGCATATGTAGCGCACAAAAACTTTACAGTCTATCAAATGGATGTAAAGTCAGCTTTCCTAAATGGCGTTCTACATGAGGAGGTCTACGTGGCATAACCTAAAGGTTTCATTGATCCTCATTACCCTGATCATGTCTACGTGCTAGACAAAGCACTGTATGGTCTTAAACAAGCACCAAGAGCCTGGTATGAAACTCTAACTAAATTTCTCCTAGCTTCTGGTTTCAAGAAAGGTACGGTTGATACCACCTTATTTCTAAAAAGGCAAGGTGAGGACTTGATTCTCATTCAGATTTATGTTGATGACATAATATTTGGGTCGACAAATCAGAAATTTTGCAAGAACTTTTCTAAAATCATGGAAACAAAGTTTGAAATGTCGATGATGGGTGAGTTAAATTTCTTTCTTGGTTTACAGGTAAAGAAATTACCCGAAGGCATTTTCATTAATCAAGCTAAATATATAAAAGATATGTTAAGAAAGTTCAATATGTCAGAAAGTTCAGTCATGAAAACACCAATGGCTACTGGTACACTCTTAGATGCAGATCCCTCTGGTAAACTTGTAGATCAAAAAGTGTATCGTAGCATGATTGGTTCTTTACTTTATCTGACTGCCAGTCGCCCAGATATAATGTTTGCCACATGTTTATGCGCGAGATATCAGTCTAATCCTAAAGAGTCGCACTTTAATGCTGTTAAGCGAATCCTTAGATATCTCAAAGGCACTCCTGCTTTAGGCCTTTAGTATCCAAAGGATTCTCGTTTTGATCTAACTGCCTTTACAGATGCTGATCATGCAGGATGTAAGCTAGAGCGGAAAAGCACCTCTGGATCATGTCAATTTATAGGTGACAAACTTGTAAGTTGGACCTCAAAGAAACAAAATTGTGTTTCAACATCCACTGCTGAGGTTGAATATGTAGCTGCTGCTAGCTGCTGTTCACAAGTCCTCTGGATGAAGACACAGTTAAGGGACTTTGGATACAACTACAAGCGTGTTCCTATTTATTGTGATTCCAAGAGCGCAATCGCCATAACAGCTAATCCGGTTCAGCATTCAAAGACCAAGCATATAGATGTACGCTATCACTTCATCAAAGATCATGTAGAAAAAGGTGACATTGAAATGCACTTTGTTCAAACTAACTTCCAGTTATCTGATCTTTTCACCAAGTCGTTGGATGAAAAGAGGTTCCAGTTTCTCATCAGCAAACTTGGTATGTTGAACATGTCTTCTTAGAACTTAATCATGATTCGAGGGGGAGTATTCTGAATCTAATCTTGTGATTTACATATCTATCCTTCAACTGTAACTAACAAAAGAGGAATCATTTTCACAAATGATTACCATGATTTCTTTTGTGTGCAGGTTTGTTCAAGTGACAATGGCTTCTAATCACATCTGATTAGAACCCGCACTTCAGTGCTTTGCTTTCTATTTGTTTTCTCTTAAAAAAAACAGTCTTCAAGTTGAGGGGGCTCTTAAATGAAAAAGAGCTTAATCGCCAACCTTTTTGGTTCAAGGGGGAGAATTGCATCGTCAAACACACAAATGTTTTGACTTCTCCAAAATTTTATTCTTCATGTTTATTCCTTTGTGCTTACATGTACGAAAGGTTGTTGAACAACATGTTCTTTTAGGAAAATACATAGGATTCAGTGTGTGAGCTTAACAGAAGTTCCATGGATTCACGATAACTAGTGTTTCCTACCCAGGAAGTATTCCCTGAGTGATTGAGGGGAGAGGGGTCAAAAGAATTGAGTTTCGGTGTGTGAAAAGAGGTAAAAGGAAAATGAGAGATGGGTTAGTCGTGAGCTCTGTTGGGAATTCAAAATTATACAAGTATGGTTAATGCTGCTAGCACTAAATGGTTACTACTTCTGAAGCTACTACTGCTGAGAAAGATTAATGCTGCTAGTCAAGATTAATACTGCTTAATGAAGTTACTACTGCTAAGCAATTTTAGTACTGCTAGTAGTTAGTACTGCTGAACTTAATACTGCTCAAAGTATTAATGCTGCTGAAGACTTAATACTGCTTATGAGATGAAGACTTCATATGGCAAGGATGACAGTTGTACTGAATGGAGATAACTTTGGAAGATTATACTAAAGATCTTTTATTCTTTGTAATGATCGTTTATCTTCAGTATATGTATAGAATAGTTTGTATCTTTAGGATAGAGAATTATTCTGAGTTTTTAGTTTTCTTAGAGAGAATCAACCTCAAGGTTTATAATCCTAGTTCTAGAGAAGTAGAATTCGTATTGGTGAGCCTGTTCATCAATATTGAGGTTGTGTGTGAAATCTTGTAGCTTTATAACCATTCAATAAAGTCTACAAGTTGTTATTATGATTCACTATTTCATTGATCTTTGAATATTAAAGTGTTATTCCGCAAACTCCTTTAATATTGTTTCTGAGTGTTTATTCTTGTTAAGAATTCAGATCCTGACAAGTGGTATCAGAGCAAGTATTCTCAGAAATCTTATTCATCATGGAAAACACAGTTGAATCAAACAGTACTCTTGTCTCAAAGGTTTCAATGCTCAGATCCAATGAATTTGACATGTGGAAGATTAGAATCAAGCAATACATTCTCCTCCCAGATTACTCCATGTGGGACATCATTGAGAATGGCCCATCTGATGCAGGAAAGATTGGTGCAGATGGAAAAAGGACCCCACCAAAGACAGATGCAGAAAGGAAGACAAGACAGACAGAGATGAAAGCCTTGAGCACACTGCTCTTGACTATTCCCAATGAATATCAACACCAATTCAGCAATTGCACTGATGCACAGATGATCTGGAATGCTCTAGAAAAGAGATTCTCTGGTACCAAAAGTACCAAGAGAAATCAGAAGGCAATATTGAAGCAACAGTATGAAAACTTTATGTCAACTAAGAATGAGTCCATGACTCAAACTTTTGACAGGTTTAACAAGCTGATTGGTGAACTAGCTACTATGGGAGTACAAATTGATCAAGATGATGTAAACAGAAAGTTCTTGAGGTCCCTTGGAGATGAATGGACCATGTATACTGTTTCGTTCAGACAAAATGAACAATTGGAAGAAAAAGAACTTGATGATCTGTACAATGACCTTAGAGTATTTGAAGCTGAGGTGGAGGCAAAGAAGAAACCTTCTGGATATATTCATAATGCTGCACTTCTATCAGCATCAATTGATTCTAATGCTAACCCTGAATCAGTTAATGCTGCTAATGGAGCAAATCAAGAAAAAGGCACTGAATCTGTGTTTGAAGCCTTTCTTTCCAGCCATGGAAATTCCTCTTTAATTAATGATGACTTGGAACAACTTCATCCTGATGATCTTGAAGAGATGGATATTAAATGGCAGATGGCCATGCTTTCCATGAGGGTGAAGAAGTTCATAAAGAGGACTGGGAGGAACAACTTCTCCCAAAGAAGAGAAGATGGAGCAGGCTTTGATAAATCAAAGGTGGAGTGATATAAATGTCATCTGAAGGGACACTTTGCCAGGGAATGCAGAAGTGAAGTGTCTCACAACAACAATCACCAACAAGCTCAGTCTGGAAGCTTCAATCACAACAGAAACTCTGCTCAAGCCCTTGTTTCTCAACAAGGAATGGGGTTTGACTGGAGTGATCAAGCAGAAGAGGCTATCCAAAATCAAGCTCTTATGGCAGAAGTATCTGATCTCCCAACTGAGGTAAGTTCTACTCTCTGTTCTAAAACTTGCATAGACATTGTTAAAAGGTACAGAGATCACAATCAGAATATGAGTGATGACCTTAAGAGGTTAGCAAAAGATATAAAAGACTATGTGAGAATTGTTGAGAGGTTTGAGGAACAGATTAAAGGTTTTCAAGCCAATGAACTCCAACACTCATATGATACCAATTACTGGAAGTGGGAGAAAAAGGATCTAGAACTCCAACTGACCAAATCTAAAGAGGAGAGTGAAAAGTTGAGAGAGAAGCTAACCAAGGTTAAGCTTGATGTGGAAAAGTTTTCCATTGCTTCTAAAGCAATGGACTCTTTACTACAAACTCAGATTCATGACAAATTGAGAAGAGGAATTGGGTACAATACCACACCACCACCATACAACAACAACTACATTCATCCTAAGTCAGATTTGCTAGAAACCAAAGATAGGAAGGACTTGCCTGAGGGAGCCACTGAGATAGATCCTTTAGATGAGGTAGTTGTTGAGGATAAGACTGAGAAAGAGGTTGGTAAGAGTAAGGAGAACAATGTGAGTGGTGAGATTACCCTAGAGAATCACATCATTACCAATGAGGGGTGTGGAAAGATTTTGGTCAAATCAAAGGACATAGAGAAGACAGAGGGAAAGTCTGGTAAGGTCCATTACAAACAAACCAAAGTTGTGAATCCGGTTCCTTGCAATCAGTGGGCACAAAAACAAGGGGTTGATCTGAGTAAAATCAATAGACCAAAACCTTGTTTTATCTGTGGTAAATTGAATCATCTTGCCAAATACTGTTATTTCAATCCTATAAACCAAAGGATGAATTTTCAAAGATCTATGTAAAAACCCTTGGGTTATAGGAAGAAGGAAAGGAACCATGTGGCTAAGAAATCTGTTAAATCTAAAAGCCACATGAAGAAAAAGACTGTTAAAGAAAGTGTCAATATGTGGGTTCCTAAATGTACTAAAACGGTTAGTACTGCTACCCCAAATAGTACTGCTGACAATGATAGTGCTGCTAGAAGCAATACTACTGCTACCAATGTTAGTGCTGCCAAGAGTATTAGTACTGCTAAAACTAACATGGTTAGTACTTCTTTAAATGTTAATACTGCTAACTCTGTTGGTGCTTCTAACAAGGTTAGTACTGCTAAACCTGTTAGTGCTGCTAACTCTGTTAGTACTTCTAAAGTTAGTACTGCTCCTGGTGTTTGTGCTGCTAGACCAATCATATTGACAAAGTACTCCAATAAAGAGTGCTCTGTGTTTAAAAATCTCATCAAAAAGGAATGTAAGTACTTTGATGAGAAAGGGAGACCCAAGACCACTTTGGCTTGGGTTCCCAATCAATACTAACTGTTTAATCTTATGTGCAGGACAACCAGCAACTCAAGGGGAAGAGCATCTGACATGTTGATAGTGGTTGCTCTAGGCACATGACAGGGAACATGTCATGCCTCAAGAATTTCAAGAAAATTGATGGTGGGCATGTTGCCTTTGGTAATACTCCAGATGGAGGTAAGATCAGTGGTAAGGGGGATGTAACCAAAGGTAAAATGACCTTTGAAGATTTATTCTATGTTGAGCAGTTAAGGTACAACCTGTTAAGTGTATCACAGGTTTGTGACAAACAGCATAGTATATTATTTACTGATTCTGAATGCATTATCCTTGCTCCTGGATTCAAGGTAGTTGATGAAAAGATGATACTACTAAGAACTCCAAGAAACGATAATGTATATTGCTTAGATATGGAAAGTGTTTCAACTGATTCATCCCTAAACTGTCTTGTTTCAAAAGCTTCTTTGGATGAATCATCACTTTGGCACAGAAGGATGTGTCACATGAACTTTAAAACAATGAATAAACTTGTTAAAAACAACCTTGTAAGAGGTTTACCTTCCAAAGTCTTTTCATGTGATGATCATTGTGTTGCCTGTCTCAAAGGTAAACAACACAAAACTTCTCATAAGTCCAAAGAGTTGAACACAATCTCTAGTTCTCTTTAGTTGTTGCATATGGATCTGTTTGGTCCTACAAATGTTATGAGTATAGGTAAGAAATCATACTGCCTAGTTATTGTTGATGATTACTCTAGATTTACTTGGGTATATTTTCTAAGGACTAAGGATGAGACAAGTGGACTGATCAAATCCTTTATCCTAAGAATTGAAAACCAAACAAATCAAAAGGTAAAAGTCATTAGGTCAGACAATGGTACTGAATTTAAAAATCATGACCTAAACACCTTTTGTGAGGAAAAAGGAATTGAGAGGCAATACAGTGCTCCTAGGACTCCACAACAAAATGGTGTTGCTGAGAGAAGAAATAGGACACTGATTGAAGTTGCTAGATCTCTGTTAGCTGATTCCAAACTTCCAATTACTTTATGGGCTGAAGCAGTTAATACTGTTTGCTATATCCAAAACAGAGTTCTAGTAGTCAAGCCTAAAAACAAGACACCATATGAGCTTTTAAATAACAAAAAACCATTTATTGGATTTTTTAAACCTTTTGGGTGTCCTTGTACTATTCTAAATACCAAAACTCACTTAGGAAAGTTTGATAGCAAGGCAGATGATGGTTTTCTTGTTGGTTACTCATCTCAGAGTAAGGATTACAGAGTTTTTAATTCTTCTTCTAGAATAATTGAGGAAAGTGACAATGTCAAATGCAATGAGAACACACCAAATCCTATTGGGTCTGGTCCTCAGTGGTTATTTGACATTGATTCACTAACTAACTCTTTGGGTTTCAGTAGTGATTATCATGCAGGTTCAAAAAGTGGAGGATCAGGGGATGAACAAGTACAAGTACAAGACATTATTCCTCAGTCTGTGATCTTTCCCATATCTCCAATAGAGCTTGTTGATGTCTGTGAAAAGGAGAATGCTACTGAACAAATTCAGAGTGAAGAAGAAAGAAGAGATGAGAAGAATCCAGTGCATGAAGAGCCAGAAGCAGCTGATGAGATCCCCTCAGCTGACTTAAATGATTCCAATATAGATGTAGGAATCAATGAAGAACCTAGTCATCAGACTAGAACTCAAAAGAACCATCCTCCAGAGCTGGTCATAGGAGACTTCTCTTCTCCTATGATAACAAGGAATCAAAGCAGACTTCAAGAGCTGTAAGATCACCAACACACAGTACTCTCTTGCTTTCTATCTAAGATTGAGCCTAAGAAGGTTTATGATGCAATGAAAGATTCCAGTTGGATAGAAGCTATGCAAGAAGAGTTACTGCAGTTCAAATTGCAAGAAGTTTGGGACTTGGTGGACCTTCCAAAAGGTCATAGAGCTATTGGCACCAAGTGGATTTTCAGAAATAAAAAGGATGAGAGAGGAATTGTGATCAGGAACAAAGCAAGGCTTGTGGCACAAGGGTACACTCAAGAAGAAGGCATAGACTATGAAGAAGCAAGGCTTGTGATCAGGAACAAAGCAAGGCTTGTGGCACAAGGGTACACTCAAGAAGAAGGCATAGACTATGAAGAAGTGTTTGCTCTAGTGGCAAGGGTAGAGGAAATTAGGCTATTTCTAGCCTATGCCTCATACATGAAGTTCAAGGTATACCAAATGGATGTGAAGAGTGCCTTTCTTTATGGCACAATTGATGAAGAAGTATATGTCTGTCAGCCCCCTGGATTTGAAAATCCATCATATCCAGACAGAGTATACAAACTGAAGAAAGCACTTTATGGTCTTCATCAAGCCCCAAGAGCATGGTATGATACACTGTCTACCTATCTCTTGGAGAATGGGTTTGAAAGAGGAATAATTTACAAGACCCTCTTCACTAAAAGAAGTAAGAAGGACATCCTACTTGTTCAGATCTATGTGGATGATATCATCTTTGGATCCACAAAAGATCAGATGTGTAGAGACTTTGAAAAGTTGATTCACAAGAGCTTTAAAATGAGTTCAATGGGTGAACTTACCTTCTTCCTTGGGCTTCAAGTGAAACAGAAGAAAGATGGGATCTTCATAAGTCAATCAAAATATGTGAAAGACATCCTGAATAAGTATGGTTTAACAGACTCAAAGCCAACAAGCACACCTATGGAGACTCATAAACAGATCACTACTGATCTTAAGGGGGAGGATGTTGATGTCCATCTATATAGATCAATGATTGGATCTCTCATGTATCTCACAGCCTCAAGACCAGACATCATGTTTCCAGTGTGTTGGTGTGCCAGATTCCAAGTCAAGCCAAAGCAATCACATCTTCAAGCAGTTAAAAGGATTTTCAGATACTTAAGAGGGCAACCTAGATTAGGTCTTTGGTATCCTTATGAATCCAACTTTGCCTTGATTGCATACTCAGAGAGTGACTTGGGTGGTGCTAATATGGATAGAAAGTCTACTTCAGGTGGATGTCAACTTTTGGGTGCAAGACTAGTATCTTGGCAGTGTAACAAACAAACCACAGTGTCCTTATCAACAACAGAAGATGAGTATATTGCTGCTGCAAGTTGCTGCTCTCAGGTTCTATGGATTCAGAATCAAATGCTGGACTATGGGGTAACCTTTCTTCACACTCCAATCTTCATTGACAATAGTAGTGCTATAAGCATTGTTAACAATCCAGTCAAGCACTCCAAAACAAAGCACATTGAGATCAGGTATCACTTTATTAGAGATTGTAATGAAAAGAAGCTAATTCAAGTTGCTAAAGTTCATACTGACAACCAGTTTGCTGATCTATTCACTAAAGCTTTTGATGTGGGTAGATTCACTTTCTTGGTCACAAATGTGGGCATGATCAACTCTGAATGAGCTCATGTTTTTAAAAAGTGTTTACATACCTGGTATTGGTTTATTCTTTGGTGCTACTAACTTCTTTCTCAGGAAGTTATTACCTTGCTCAGAGTACCTCAAGCTTCAAAAAGTGTAAGTATAGTTAATGCTTCCAGTGCAGTTTTAATACTGCCAGTGCAAAGTTAATACTGCTAGTGGTTAATACTGCTCTAAGTTAATACTGCTAGTTAGTTAATACTGCTAAGTGGTTAATACTGCTCTCAGTTAATACTGCTAGTTAGTTAATACTGCTAGTGGTTAATACTGCTCTCAGTTAATACTGCTAGTTAGTTAATACTGCTTATGTCCCGAATCGTATAAATACCCTTTTTGCCCGCCTAAAAGTTCATAACGAGTCATCTGCTCTCTAACCCTTTTCTCTCAAGCACCAAGTGTTTCAGTCCAGAATACTCAAGCTCGATGGCAGCTATGGCGTTCATTGATGAACATAATGAGATTGCAATGCTACAGAAGCCTAAACAAGCTGCTGGATTCCATCAAATTGTGGATTTTATCAAGTCCAGCCACATTGCCCATGCTCTTACAGTGTCGCCAACAATCTACATAGAGCATCAAAGACAATTTTGGGCAAATGCCACTGTAGTCACAGAAAATGGTGTGCAGATAATCAAGACAAGGGTGTGTGACAAACCCTTGTCAGTTTCTGAAGAGGTGATTCGCATCTGTCTACGTCTAGACGATGCTGCAGGTATTACTTCTATTCCTAATGAGGACTTGTTCTCAAATCTTTCAAGAATGGGGTATGGAGGCCAATTGGGTGGTTTCAAATTCTCAAAAGCTAAATTTTATACCCAATGGCGTTTTCTTGTTCATACCCTTATGCATTGCATTTCTAAAAAGACTACTGGATGGAGTGAGTTCAGCAGTACCATTGCTTATGCTTTGGTCTGCTTGGCCACTGCCAGAAAGTACAATTTTTCAAGAATGATTTTCAATGACCTTGTGTCAAACTTGGGAAACAAAAAGAGTTTTTATATGTACCCAAGATTTGTCCAGGTAGTTATAACTAATGAATTGACGGATATGTCTCACTTTGATGAGGTATATGTACCAAAAATCCCCAAAGGTAAGGTCTTTTCAAATATGAAGAGATCTCCATTGGACTCGGAAGGAGTTGACACCCCATTGTTCTCTACAATGATGGTGGTGTCCCACAATGAAGAAGATATGGCTTCAGGGTCAAGGCCCTCATTAGACCATTCCACTGAAAGCCAATCCCAACCTTCAATCACCATATCAATCCCACAGTCCCTTATTCAAAAACCCACTTCTCCAATCACCAATACCTACATAAGGAAAATGGGAAAGAAGGTTCCTTCCCTTCTTGTACCTTCACCCACAGAGCCTTTAAGCCCTCTAATGGAGAATTCTCCATTAGAGAATATCTATAGGGAAACCACAGGGGTGTCTCCCAACCCCAAGGAGGTGCTCACTGAGGAGATGAATGAGTATATGGGTGTAAAGGCTGCCACTACTCCTGCTAGCATAGAGGAGGTCAGTGGTAACATCAATAAGACCTTCCCCATGGCAACTTTGGGTGAGCAATCATCCAAAGGTCCCAGGTGCCAAGAAACCATGGGGGTAGCAGGTGCTTCTGCTAGGCAGAAGACCTCTACTACAAAAAGATCCCATGATCCTTCAAAAGGGGGTCACACTCCTGGAGAAGGTGAGGACAAATATGACTATCTTGAATTGATGGAAACAATGGGCAACATCAATATGGATGTAATCAAGCAGGGAAAAGACATAGAAGAGCTGAAACTGATAATTCTGTCTCAACAAGTACAGATTACCAACCTGAAGAAAATGGTGAAGAGCTTGGTCCAGAAAAAGAAGAAGAAACAGTTTGTGCTCAGAAGAAGGAAACCAATGACTTATGCTCCCAAAAAGGGGGAGTCAGAAGCTGATGCCAACATGGAAGATGCTAAAGTTGAGGGGGAGTTTGATGGGTTTAGTGGAGATAAAGTACAAGCAGCAGAAACAAAAAGCATAGCAGCAGTAAAAGAGAAAGCAGTAGAAACAGAAAGTGTGTTTGAACAAGCAGCAGAAACTGTTAATACTGCTGAATTGAATGAAGCAGCAGAAATGGTGCAAGAAGTATTAACAGACCTTGAGATAGCAGAAACTTTAATCAAGGCTAAGCATGATACTCCCAAGGTCACTTCAAACGCCAAAGGAGTTATCATCAAAGAAAAAGGTGAAGTGATCAAGAAAGCAAGTATTGAGAAGGTAGTAAGCAAAGACAAAGGCAAAGCAAAGTTAGTGGAATCTGATCAACCAATTAAAAAGCAAAAGTTGGTTGAGTCAGATGAAGCTTTGGCCAAAAAGATTCAGGCTGAACTTGAGCAAGAAGAAAAGGCTCAAGTGGACAAAGATAGAGAGATGGCTAAGGCTCTAGCTGCAGAGCTAAATGAAGCTTATCAACAAAGTTTGGCAACTGAAATAGCACAGAAGAAAGCTGCAACCCTAAAGAAGTCAGTGTTGGTCAAAATGAATGCAAAGAAGAGACAACCTTCAAAGACCTACCTTGGTACTCAAGAGAGAAAGAAGATGATTACTTTTCTCAAAGGTGCTGTGGGAGTCAGAAAGGAGATGTTCTCAAAGATGACTTTTGAACAGATCAAAGGGTTGTATGATTCAGAGATGACAAAGCTTCAAGGGAATGAAACAGCCAGAGTTGAAATGGAAAAGAGGATGAAAGAAAGTAATGATTTTCTGATAGAAAAACCTTTCCCTGATGAGCAAGAAACACCAAAGAAAGAAGCAACTCTAGGTGAAAGTCTGAGGATTTTAAAAAGAACTAAAATGATGGCAAAAAGAAAATCAGCCAAGAAGCCTAGAGTGGATAAAGAAGAAGCTGAGAAGGTTGCTGAAGAAGAAGGGGCACCTAAGTCAGTTGAACAGAAAGAACCATCAAGTACTGATGATGTGAATTTGTACATGGTAATGATGGACAAAGTTCCTGAACCTATAACAGCTGAACCTGTTGGTGTTAAGCCTCCTGAGGTCATTCTCTGGGATACAATGAAGGTTGATGGAAAAGAGTATATCAGGCTCAAAAGAAAAGATGAGAAGTATGAAGTGTATAATACTTGGGCCAAGATTGTCAGAACATGTTCCAGGTCTGATCTAGAGGAGATGTTTGAAATAGGAATGAAGTTGTATGTTGATCAATTAAAAGCTCCAGAGATTTCAATCACAAAACTTGTGATGGAGTATCTGTGTATGATGTTCAAACCAGAAGAAGTGGAGGAAGTTATCAGAAATGTGTTTCAAACAGTTAACAACTGGACTCTATATGAAACTAGTGGAGTGTCTGCACTGACTATGGACATAAATCACATAGAATACTTCCTGATGGATAGAGTTTACAACCACAGCAGATTGAAGTTGCATGCCATGTTGAAGAAAAAGCTTGGTTGTGCACCAGATTCAGAAATGGCAAAGTATTTGATCCAAAGAACAATTAATCAAAGCTTGGGGTTGGATGCTAATACAGGGATATGAAGAATGGTGTTTTGGGAGCATCTGAAGAACTTGACTTCTCTTCCTAAAAGTCAAGTTAGGGGGAGATTGTTGGGAATTCAAAATTATACAAGTATGGTTAATGCTGCTAGCACTAAATGGTTACTACTTCTGAAGCTACTACTGCTGAGAAAGATTAATGCTGCTAGTCAAGATTAATACTGTTTAATGAAGTTACTACTGCTAAGCAATTTTAGTATTGCTAAACTTAATACTGCTCAAAGTATTAATGTTGATGAAGACTTAATACTGTTTATGAGATGAAGACTTCATATGGCAAGGATGACAGCTGTACTGAATGGAGATAACTTTGGAAGATTATACTGAAGATCTTTTATTCTTTGTAATGATCGTTTATCTTCAGTATATGTATAGAATAGTTTGTATCTTTAGGAGAGAGAATTATTCTGAGTTTTTAGTTTTCTTAGAGAGAATCGACCTCAAGGTTTATAATCCTAGTTCTAGAGAAGTAGAATTCGTATTGGTGAGCCTGTTCATCAATATTGAGGTTGTGTGTGAAATCTTGTAGCTTTATAACCATTCAATAAAGTCTACAAGTTGTTATTATGATTCACTATTTCATTGATCTTTGAATATTAAAGTGTTATTCCGCAAACTCCTTTAATATTGTTTCTGAGTGTTTATTCTTGTTACGAATTCAGATCCTGACAAACTCAAATGTTTAAAAGAAAGAGGGTGAGAGAACAGAGTAAAAGAATATAAGACTCTGTACCAAATACTTTCTGAGTCGGGCAGCCACATTATTTGTTGTTTCACATTTCTTCGTGAACATCATTGAAAAAGGCACCTAGCCCATGCCATCTCTTGCATACAACCCCACCAGCTACTCATTATTTTCTCAAAAAGAGAATGTTTCACATTTTCTGGGGACGCAACACATATGCTATTGGTTCTTCACTTGGAAGATACTAATATTAAATAAGAAGGAAAGTTGCCCCACCTTCGAACCCTTTATCATGCACATTGAGTCTTTGTATAATTTGTTGTTGTCTCAACAAGTTTACATACTTTGAGCCTATATTGAAAAGAAATCATCGGTGCTTAATTCTTTCATACACATGCACGAGCACACAGAAATTTGTTTTATGTCAGAACGTTCATAGATAACCATGTGTTATTCGATGATTGAATGGAAGTCCTGGGGAGTCAACATCAAAACCAGCTCCTTATATAGTAACTTTGTGTTACTCAGTAATTATATGTTACTGACAGGAATTCCAAACTGAGTCATTTGTTGATTCAGGGTTACCACATTTATCTTATTTGAATCTGAAAAGATTGAAATAATCACTTTCTCTATCTAGGGAGACTGCTCTTATTTCCACACAGGGATCTATACATGAAGATTGCGCTTAACTGTTGCTCTGGGGGAGGATATTCCATGTTTATATTGCTATGTTTTGATGATGATGATTCTCACCATTCATCAAAAAGGGGGAGAATACAAAGAATTTTTTAATTTTTGATGAAGACTGCTGAAGACTGCTGAAGAATTCAAAGATAACAAAGTGTCTGAACTTATTTGATTTATCAGAATGATCGTCAGATTCTAACTGAAGATGATCGTCAGAAGGACACTTCATTTAAAGTTTTCAAGAGAAGAGAAGACCTGAAGATTATTGCCAATTTTTTTTTAATCTTGAATCCAAAGGGGGAGATTGTTGGATCAAATAATTGTATTTAAGATTAAAATTAAATAAGGGGTCTAGTTTGTAATAGTGTTTAATACCTTAGGGGGTATTTTAGCAATAAGTAAATAATAATTAGGTCATGTTGACCTAGGTATAAATAGGTTTTATTTATTAGTTTTAGGGTTAACAATCATAATTGGTGATTAAGAGAGGCAGTCGTATTCTCTCTATACTCACAAGAGGTATTATCTGTATTCACCAAGAACACACACGGTTTAACTGATTATTCAAGGGATCGTTGGTATGTTAATCTGATTTATTAATCTCTTGCTCGTTATTGTATGTGATTATCGTTTATCAACTAATCTGGGTTCAACACTACCATTCGAAAACCCTCTCTAAAACCTTTAGCTACCGTTATATAGGGAAGGTTATTGATGGAAGTGAAAAAAACATCTCTAAAACTTTAGAGAAGTTTTTCAAACCTTTAAATACAAAAGAAAACCTTCTCTGAAGTTCATTTTTCTTGTAGTGACTTGATTTTGGGTTCATCGGAATAATAAGTCTAAAGTGGTTGGCAATCAACAAATCAATCGCTTTTTTCAACTACAACTTCTCTCATTCAATTGGATCTCCAGGCGTGCTAAAGGTTTTGGACTCTCTTGGTCGGATTGGTGCAGGGGATATGATTTTTATGGTTAACTCCTCCTCTCCTATGTACGGGTCTTGGATCGATCTCGTTCTAGAGTGCTTTGCATTATTTTTTAAATGGTTTCTTTTGGTTTTGTTCTCTGTTGGATCTGGTTTCTTAGGGGGCGTTTGGTTCGCAGAATGTTTTTGGATGGAATGGAATCTGTCAAAGGAATTTGACTTTGAAGGAATTGGAATGGAATGCTGTCAGGTTTGACCACCTGTTTGGTTGACAGAATTGGAATGGAATCTGTTAAATTAATTGGAATTTTTCTGTTTGGTTCACAGATTGTAGCTTTAGAATTGGAATGGAATTTTGGTAAATGACCAAAATACCCTTTTTGTTTATTTTAATTTTTTTCAACAAAAATTACTTTAATGAAATAGTCATTAAATAGTTTAATTTTTAACTAAAATTGCTTTGATTATTTTAGCACACGAATGATGAGGAGAAAGAGAGAGAGGGATAGAGAGAGAGATAGAGAGGAGAGAGAGAGGAGTGAGAGAGGGAGAGAAGAGAGATGAGAGAGGAGAGAGAGAGGGTAGAGATAGGAGAGAGAGAGGGAGAGAGGAGAGAGAGGGGATAGATTGAGAGAGAGAGGGTAGAGAGAGGAGAGAGAGAGGGGGGGAGAGAGGGAGAGAGGAGAGGAGAGAGAGGGAGAGAGGAGAGGGAGATAGGATAGAGAGAGAGGAGAGAGAGTGGTAGTGTCCAGTGTTGGTAGCCGGATGTGGTGGTGGCTAGTGGTGGTCAATGGTGGCCAGAGGTGGTGGTGGTGGTGGCCGGAGGTGGTCGATGGTGGCCGGAGGTGGTGGCCGGTGTTGGTAGTCGGAGGTGGTGGTGGCTGGTGGTGGTCAATGGTGGCCGGAGATGGTGGTGGTGGTGGCCGGTGTTGGTAGCCGGAGGTGGTGGTGTCTGGTGGTGGTCGGTGGTGGTCAATGGTGGCCGGAGGTGGTGGTCAATGGTGGTGGCCGGAGGTGGTGGCCGGAGGTGGTGGTGCATATTAGGATGATGGGCAATTTTATCCAAAAAAAATATGACATTCTATTCCAATGAAATACCACCTCCTCCTTAAAGAATGTTGAATTCCTTCATTTGTGGAATTCATTGGAATTCAACATTAAAATTCCTTAAAAAGAATGAACCAAACGATGTAATGGAATCTGGTCAACGGAATTCAACATTCTAATTCCATCAGATTCCATTAGAATCTGCGAACCAAACGCCCCCTTAGTCTTGCTGCACTTCAATTCTTTGTGCAAGTCCCCTTTCTTTAGGTTTGGGCTTCTATTGTGCTGTTTCGTTTGTGGCATTGTTTAGCAAAAATAAACTAGCTTATTTTCTGGGTAAATGTTTGGATGACCATAAGCTAGCTTATAAGCTAACTTTTTGATAAGCTACTTGGAGTAGCTTATGAGAAGCTTTTTGTAATTATTCCAATTATACCTCATTAATATTTATTATTATATATTAACTATTAATTATAAATAAACATTAATTATTAAAATTTATTATTATTAATTAATAAATATTAAATAATATTATCTGAAAATTATAACATAAATTTTAATTATATATTGATATTTATTCAGAATTATTGATAATTATATCAATTTTTTTTAATATTGATAAATATATTTTAGTTATCAATTATTATTATTTTTGTAATTATTATTTGATTATTTTTTCCATATTATTTGTAACGGTCATTTATCATAAGTAGGGGTGCTCATGGGTTGGGTTGATCGGGTTAAAGGCTTTTTAACAACTCAACCCAATATAGGCGGTTTGAAAATTTTACAACTCAACCCAACCCAATCAAAAGTACAACCCAACCCAACCCAAACCGTTCGGGTTGATCGGGTTGGTCGGGTTATGTTTAAACAAGATGAAATTAAATTTAGAAATATAAACATAAAAGAAACATTTCTTTGAAATACAACCGAATGGCCGATAATTCATGAGAGTATGTAAGTCCATCAAAAATATTACGATATTACACATAAAAATGTCTAAACCAAACGATAATATGTCAATCAACAACAATCGTTTTAGATGTCTCCAACCCCGATGTTTTCGCTTTCTTGGCCTTGAGGTTGGTCATGTCATCATCAACCATTTGATACAAATTATCCATACCTCTTAAATATATCACATTTAGTTAATTTTTAAATTTGCACACACATATATATATATATGTGTGTGTGTGTGTGTGTTTACATTTATTAAACATATATACAAATGAGTTATATAGAGATGAATAATAGATTGAAAATATATGTAAATGAAGAGGGTACGTAATAGTGTAATTGTCTAATTTACATATTAATAGAGACTTAATAATCATATTAAATCTACAAAATAAAATGATCGGGTTCATAGGGTTGGGTTGGGTTCAAATAAAAGTAACCCGATATCAACCCAATACCTACGGTTTGAAGATTTTACAACTCGATTAGACATCGGGTTGCTTCGGTTTGAGTTATTTCGCGTTGGGTTGGGTTGGGTTGGTCGGGTTGATCGGGTTTTTGAGCACCCCTAATCACAAGTTAATATAGATTTTTTCTATAATTTGGTTAAAATTCAAAATTTATAATATATATAATAATAAATTTCAATATATTATCTATACAATATTATAAAAGAGACATAAAAAATTCTTAATTACAACATTTTAAGCACAAAATACAACTAATTAAAGTCAATTACTTAATTTACAATTTCATAATACAATGGTACAACTTATCCAAACGCAATATCTCACATCATCATCTATTTGTGGAATGAATACTCATTTATTAATATAAATATTTGTTTTTTATATTTAATGGACGATTTGATCAATATTATCTACTATTATCAATATTTATTTTTTATATTTATTGGACGATTTGATCAATATTACTATTATCAATATTTATTTTTTATTTTATGATTTGCTCTTAATATACCTATATCGATATTAGTTATAATCTCATAACTAATATATTTATACTATATTATAAAAACATGCATTGATCTAATAAATATATTTAAAAAAAATAAAACAGGTAGTTTATCTCATAGTGTTTATCTTGTATTTAATATGTTTATTTACAGTTAGTTATACAAATAAAAACATGGGTCTTTAATAAGTTATAATTATTTTCATTAACTTGTAATTTTGAATTTTAACTAATATATCTATAATATATTATAAAGCATTTAAGCTAAACTCTTAAAAACTAATTTTTATGCATTAGGTACCACTTATTAATGCATATTACTTAAAATCCAAAAGTACAAATTGATTAAACATAAGTACAACTTATAAAAGCTCAATGTTTGAATTCGTGTAACTAACTGCAGATAAACACTTATTTTTATTTTCTAAAATGTCTAAATTTTTTAAATATTGATATAACTAACCGATAAATATAAGAAAATTCGAGATAAAACACCTTATTTTTATTTTTTATTGAAGTATGTTATCTTTTTAATTTTAAATATAAATTATCTTAAATATAATTATCATTTAAATTAAACATTTTTTGACCCGTAACAAAATTTTTTATTATTATATTTTATAAAAAACTATAATTAAACTAAACTAAAATATATTTTTGTTTTAAATCTAGGTTTCTCAAAATCGTAAAAAAAAAAGACTAACAAAAAGTATGAATAATGATCGAGGGTTCGAGTTCTAGATTTCAGAAACCGTTGCATTACGAGGGTACATTTCTAGTATTACTATAAATTTGGTTTTAAAATTTATTTGTATTAATTAATATATTATATTACTATAAATTTGTTTTATTATATTATTAAATATTCTAATTGATTACTATTTTTTTTAGATGTCCTTTTTGGTAATTTACATGCTTATAAGCTAATTTTTGTCAAACGTGATTTTTTCATCAGTTAGCTTATCAGTCACCAGCTAGCTTATCAGCTAGTTTGCCAAACATAATCAATGCCTCTTGCAAAATCCTTTAATTTTTTGTTTTAATAATTTTTCTTTGTTGCCTTTGAGGGAAAAAAATATAACAACATAATACATCTAGATTCTAGGGAGTAACATACAAAAGTCTTTTAATATACATATGAGTAGCATAATTAAAATTTAATACATGAATGGATCAAAAAGACACATCTCTGATGTTCGTTACCTTACAAATTGAGCTTGAAATACATATTAATTTTTTAAAGTAAAATACATATTAATTTTGAAAATCGAAAACTTAAAATTTTAAAAATGTAACTTATCTTTGATAAGAATTAATGATTAATAACCACTAATTGGTCATAAATGAACAGATAATGCACAAGATTTTCCACATTTAATTATAAAGTTAATATATATATATATATATATATATATATATATAAATATATATATATATAGACAGAGGTTTAAGAGGAAAACCTCAAAAAAACGGAAAACTGAAGAACACTCTGTTAGACCTTCATATGGACGGTATGTACTTGTACATACAAATAAATTATGTTGTTTTTTGGTTTTTTATGCACAAGTGCATATATGCACAAATACATGTTACAAATTACCTGTATGCACAAGTGCATACCGTCCAGATGAAGGACTACCAAGGTGTTCCTCAGTTTTTCGTTTTTTTTGATGTTTTCCCCTGAACCTGACCCTATATATATATATATATTTACATTTCATGCTTTTAACAAAAAAAATTGTAACTCCCTCAAATATTTAATACTTCATTTTTTTCTTGTTACAATTTGTACGTTATCTTTTGATCAATGTGATCTATAATTGCTCTTTTCACTCTATACTATTTTGCCTATTAAGCCGTAAGAGCCCTTTAAGATTTATTATTGTACACTTTAACCCCCTTATAGGTACTCAAGTCTCAAACTTTGCTCCGTTACTATAGTGTCATAATTAACAACCGGTGATTTTGATTAGCACCGAGTCCCGATATCATCAAGATATCTTCACGAAGAATCATGCACCCTAGTCTCACACGAGGGCATCAACATAATGATGACGGACCACACTGCCATGAGTGTATATATATATATATATATATATATATATATATATATATATATATATATATATATATATATATATATATATATATAGGGTGCGTTTCTTTTGCAACCCAAACAATTTGTACAAACTATGCAAACCAATGTTAGTCGTTCATCAAATCTAATGAATATATGATTTTATTATGTTTCATAATTTAAAATCATGATTATAATGAATAAACTTAACATTTCCTAATTTAAAATCATGATTATAATGAATAAACATAACATTTTCCATATATATCACAATCATTATTAATGAGTCATAATCATTATCCATAAATATATCTATTGTTTTCTCATATAGTGGTTTGCATAGTTTGTACAAATTGCTTGGGTTGCAAATATCTATATATATGACATATATAGATATATAGAGCCGGATTTAAACGTAAATGGCACATATTTAAGAGAATACGAAAATGGGTAAATCACATATGATTTTATACTAACATCACGTACAAAATCACATGTGATTCACGTGACTTTCTCTCACGACTTGAAGACGCGGCCAAAGTCGCCTGTGTGCATATCTTTTTTTTACCCGTTAATGTAAAATCACATGTGATTTTGCATGTGATTTGACGGTTTTCGTATTGTTTTAATTAGTTAGCATTCTCGTTTGATGCTCTCTCTAGATATCTATATATGTATATTACATGGCTGTTTACACGCACTTATGATCCAAGCATAATAACATATGGTCATGTGATTTTGCATGTGATTTGGCGGTTTTCGTATTGTTTTAATTAGTTAGCATTCTCGTTTGATGCTCTCTCTAGATATCTATATATGTATATTACATGGCTGTTTACACGCACTTATGATCCAAGCATAATAACATATGGTTTACTCTATAAAATGCATGCCCATGTAATTTTAATATTAATTGGATTGATTAATTAACCATCAATTGAAGTAAGTAATGTAAAATGGAGTAAAATTTAATTTAATATAGATATAAGAGGTACTGAATATACATGATATGATGATAATACTATATATATGATATGATGCATGAATGATGAGCTATGGCGGTTGAATCAATGGGACGGCGAGCAGTCATTACTTATTAATTACTTTCACATTATTATCAACAAATTAGCATTAAACATATATAAACACGAATAAACCCAGCATTAAGTAACCATAATTACACTTTCTACCTACAATAGTCTTCTGCAATTCCTATATATTCGTTTTCCCAAATCTCTCTTTCCCCTTCCTCCAACGTCTAATCTTCCATGCTGATTGAAAGAAAAAAACCCACAGTGAGCAAGCATGGAGAGTCGAAGTTCTATGACAAATTGGTCAATCCATGACGTAAATTCTGCTAAAGAAGAAGATGTGTTTTCTTTTCCACACCAAATGCCTCCTCTTGAGTTTGGGTAGTAATTAATTGATAAATTTCTGAAGAATGAAACAATCTTTTTGCGCGCTGTCTTCAATTTGTTACTTACTTTTTTGTTGATTATTTGTGTATGTACGTGGAGTAGGTTTCCAGAGGTAGGATGCAACGGATATGACTTGCTGCCAATGCCACTAGACCAACATCAAAATGGATTTGAAGGTTTTTCTTTGATGGACATCATCTCTAAGGATCCACTCTATTCATCCTTAGACATTGTACCAAGCCAACAATATTTTCTCCCAGGTTGTATCATTAATTCTTCCATAGAGCTCGCATATTTTCTTCTTGTATGATTCTCTTATTTATGTTATTTGTAGATCCTGTGACGTATTCTCCTGGAGATGATTTGGAGAATGTGTATGTAATCAACAATGAGCTGATCAGTTACCAGAATCAAGAAACGCCCATGGCGAACTCATGCGGTTTTTCTGATCAAAACCAAACCCTTATGACAACTTCTACGGAGGAGGAGAATATTAAGCATACGATGATGAATGATGGTGAAGTTATGAAGGTGGAGGAGATGCTGGAGTTAGATAGGGAGGTGGTGGTTTTAAAGAATCCAAAAATGTTGGAGAAAGAAAGAGCTGATCATAGTGGTAATAGTTATACCTCCAAGATGATGTTAAGTAGGGAAACAATATCACAATATTTCTACATGCCAATAACACAAGCTGCTAAGGAGCTTAATGTTGGATTGACACTTTTGAAGAAACGGTGTAGGGAATTAGGCATTCGTCGTTGGCCTCATCGCAAACTTATGAGTCTTCAAACTCTCATCAACAATGTCCAGGTCACATTTCATTCTTTTTCTCTCTATATTGTTTAATTTGAAGTGTTTAATTAATGTAAGTGGCACATTGATTTTTTTATATTGTTTAATATCATATTTTAGTTTGAAGTGTTAAATTTGCATGAAACATGAAATGAAATGGATGCAGCAGGAATTGGGTAAAGATACAGGAGAGAGGGCAGAAGAGAAGTTGAGGGAAGCAGTAATGATACTGGAGAAAGAGAGAAAGAAGATGGAGGAGATCCCTGATTTGCAGCTTGAACATAATACCAAGAGACTGAGACAAGCTTGCTTCAAGGCAAACTACAAGAGGAGAAGAACCAATGGGCCGGTGATGGCATCGTCGACTATGATATCGATAACTGCTCAACGGCAATCGCTGTCTTCAGGTTGCAGTACTAATTCCAGCGTTAATCCTGCTGGTTATGGGATTATAGATGATGATTGTGGTGATTATGAAGAACAAGAGGAGATGAAGTCAATATTGTTTTCAGGCTGCTTTGCTTCTTCGAGCAACAATATCTTTTAAGAACGTATTCTCTGAAAATTGTGAACTTTAACTCAACGGGAAAGAATGACTATCAAAATTTGGATACTTTTGTGTTGCAATCTGGACTTCATGCAGAAATAGAAGCATTTGTCCGGAATTAATTCGTGTATCCAATTAGGCTTAGGCAAGGAAATTAAAAAAAGAAGAGACGAATGCTACTCTATAGTGTTTTGCATGATCATGAAGTGAAGCAACTTGAGAAATATTAAAGTAAAAGATCCGGGGGCCTCCAGCCAAGTGAGGAGGCTAATCTATATCTATTTGAGATAATGATGGTTATGATCCCCTTTCCCGATTTTGCATACTCTTAGAAGATCTCAACAGCTCCTAAAATTGAAAAAAAATGAATCTATTTTCCGCTGTATTTGGTACATGCAACGGGATAGGATGAAACAAAACTCATTTTTCCACGTTTTACGTAATATAAGTGAGAACAACAACTTGTTGTCTCACCACATTTGGTGCGACATGAGATTGGGACAAGAACCGGGACTAGGTGGGACAAAATGACACAAAAATGCTTTTTCTTCTTCCATCAAAATTGATGGAGAACTAAAAAATCACTAATTTACATTCGTTTGATATACAACCCAAATATGATATTTGTTTTAACGATCATTACCACCCATCGTTGCCGCCACCACCATCAACGACATTGGTAGCCACTGCCAACCACCGTCCGCTACCTACCTCTTCCTCCACTACAATAAACCTTCTCCATCACCTCCACAACCATCGCCTATTGCCGCCACCACTACCGTTGTCGATCACCTCCATCAATTACCATCGCCTATCGCCACCACCACTACCATCGTCGATCACCTCCATCAATTACAGCCACCCATCGCTGCCACCACCACCGGCAGCCATAGTAGGGGTGTCAAAAATAACCGAAATCGAATAACCCACCCGAACCGAATGTCATTTGGGTTAAACGGTTTCAGGTTATTCGGTTTTCGGGTTAAACATTTCAGTTAACCGAATAAGGATCCTTATTCGGTTCGGTTTTCGGTTATTTTTTTCTAATTCGGTTAAATCGAAATAACCTGAATAACACATTCTATTAATATTTTATATATTTTATGTTTATAAAATATAAACCAAATACATGTTATACTATTATTATTTTACTTATTTTATTACTATATAATGTTTTTTTATAATAAAAAATAATGTTTTTAGAGTGAATTGTGGATTTGGTCCCTGTGGTTTTGTGATTTCTTTGACCATAGTCCTCATTTTATGTTTATTGTGGATATAGTCCCTGTGGTATGCAATATATTGTGGCTAGGGTCCCTAAACACTAACACCGTTAATTTTTAAGGGTTAAAGGCATCATGTGCCTTGCACACTATAGGTATAAAAGGCATTATACCTTTCTTTTTTAATTTATTCTATACACCTTTAAAACAAAGAATACTAAATTGTGGATTTGGTCTATTTGGTTTTTTGATAGGTTGATTTTTTTATGATAACAATTGTTATTTTTAAATGCAAGTAATGTCTTTTTGCACTTTAACAAATGAATTTTTCTTGTACTTTGACGATAAAGATTGGATGGAAAAAAAAATTAAGAGAGATAATAAATGTGTTTTAAAGATGATGAGTGATGCATAGAGACCAAATCCACAATTTAGTATTCTTTGTTTAATGGTGTATAGAATAAATTAAAAGTGAAAAGTAAATGACTATTATACCCATAGTGTGCAAGACACATAATGTCTTTAATTAACCCTAAGTTAACGGTGTTAGTGTTTAGGGACCCTAACCACAATATATTGCATACCACATGGACTATACCAACAATAAACATAGAATGAGAACCATGGTCAAAGAAATCACTAAACCACAGGACCAAATCCACAATTCACTCTTTTTTTTTATTATATTGCGTGTTTTGCTTGATTTACGTCACATGAAGAAAAATAATGTCATTTGGTAGATATTGGTTTTTGATAAATGGTGATTTTACTTAATATAAGTTAATTGTTGAGATGAATGTATAATGCAAATTATATATTAGAAGCAACAGACACTTAATTTGGGAAAATTATTTGAGTAAGTGTCCAACGGAAAAAATATAAATCCTTATTCGGTTTAACCGGTTATCGAATCGAATAACCCGAAAACCAAATAACCAAAACCGATTAAACAGAACCTTATTTGGTTTGGTTATCGGTTAGGCTTAAAAAATCTTGAAAACCGATTAACCCGAACTGAATTAACCGAAAACCGATTTAACCGACCGAATAACACCCCTAAGCCATAGATAGCCACCATCAACCATTGGCCGCGACGCCCACTTCTTCCTTCACTATAACAACCTTCTCCACCACCTCCACAACTAATGCCCATCCCCCATCCCCACAACCATAACCATCGTCGACCACCTTCGCCACCACCTATCGTCGCCACCACTACCGATGGTCACCAATAGCCATCACTACTCACTGTCAGCCACCTCAACCTCTTCCTCCATTGCTACAACCTCCATCACCACCATCCATCGCTACCACCACTACCATCATCGACCACCTCCACATCCATCTCCACCGATCACTACCATCCATCGTCGCCCACCACGACCTATACCTCTGCCACATCGGCCACAACTACCTCCTCCACCACCATTATCCACCATCTTCACATTCTCCACAGTCAACTTTGTTCACCAACCACCCATCTCTTTTACCCTTACCTGTCACTGCAACTATGCCTCTGCCAATTCATAAAGTTCTTCCAAATTGAATTAAACATAGTATTTCGTTTGTATGAATCTGGTTTTTTCGAACTACAATCAATTATTTCAGATTGTTCATTCAAATTAATACTATTTATGTATATGAAAATTATGTACAAAAACTAAAATGATTATAAGTTAAATGATTTAAATATATATTTTATTTATGTAATTTATAACTATTATATAATATATAAAACCATTAAACAACTTTTTGGGGCAACTTGTCTAGTCTTGTCCTATCCAGTCCTAGTCGTACCAAACATCAAATAAACTATTGTCATGTCATGTTCGGTCATGTCAAGTGATGTCCTGTCCTGCCCTCTTGTCCTGTTCAATCCTCTCTTGTTCAGTTCTGTCCGATCATGTATGTGTACCAAACGTTAGCTAAACTTCTCCAACAACTTTACTATCTTGTTCTCTATAATTATAAAAAACTTAAATCTTTTAAGTTTAAAGAATTCTTTAAAACTTGATGGTGGGAGAGATAAATTATTATTTTATTTAATCCCACTAATGAGATTGAATTTTGGTCATTTTATATAAAGTTTTTTTTAACATGTATTGGGATGATAAATTAGAGAATATTATAATAATATAATTTGTGTTAAAATATTTAAAATAGAGAATCCATTGGAATTGGATGTAAGTTTTTTTAGAGATTTTAACTTTTGGTTCTCTATTTTAGAGAAAATTATAGAAAACTTGTTATAGATGTTCGTAGTTACTTTCGCGATACATTACAATCATTGTAAATCTCATATCTGTAGAGCATTTTCATCGTATTCTTCAAAATTTCTTTAAAATGGGAAATGAAACTTCAAAATCTCTAAAACAAAAATACAATCAACTCCAACAGATTCCTCATTTCAAAGATTATAACAAAATTATATATTTATATTATTAAAATATTTCATTCATTTTTTTTAACAGCAAGTAGATTTTATTAAAAAAACTAGCAAGATGCTAGAACTACAAACAATTACATACAATAAATAGCGATGAGAGGGTTATGAAGCCAACCCACCCAAATAAGAGTACCGGTGTAAGAGTTGTGATAGTGGTGCGGGCTATTGGGTTAAGATAAATCTTTCTGCGGGTAAGGTCTTCTGGGAATGTAGATTTCGAGGACGAAATCATTCCAAGGTTGGGAGGATTGTAACACCCATAATTTCCCTAAAGATCGGTTTATGACCAGCTAAGGAAATCAGTCAGCGATCGACCGAGTGAAGAGGTCGGTGAGTGGTTTAGCACGAGAAGTGGGAAGGGACTCTAGTGACACGCGCGGCTTAGCCCGCGACCTCAAAGCCACGGATAAACCCGCGTAACCCACTGTGGTGCGCAGCTTTGTAGCACGTGCGGCTTGGCCCGCGACTACAAGGTCACGGCCAAGGCCGCGGGAGTCATCTGGTCGATTGTAAACCCAGGTTCTAGGGTTTTCTCTCATTAGCCACCATCTCTATTTCTCTCCTCTCCACTTGGCGATTTTGAGAGCTTTAATCTCAGTTTCGGAAGCATCCATGGTGGATTCTTTATAAAGGAGTATGCAAGTTCGATGTTTGGGGAGCTCGGGTTGAAGAGTTGGATTGGGTGTTCTCGGAAGGTCTCGTCATCTCTAGTGGTAAGCTTCTTTGATTTAAGGTTATAAATGCTCCATTGATGGTTTCTTAGTGTTTGGTTTCTCAAATCTCGGATTTGGTAAGTTTTGGAGAAAACTAGGGTTTGGATCTCGTTTGGGGTTTTTGGTATATTGTTTGGGGGAAATGCTTCTAAATGGTTGAGTATGAGTATTTATGGTTTGTAATGTTTGGATCTAGGTTTTGGAAGTTTCCGGCTTGAGGATTCAAATGGCCGTCAAAAGAGCTCGTTGGGTGAAACCTAGATTTAGCCTAAATCTAGCAAGGTGAGTTCAAGTTGATTTGTGAAAACGATGTATATGCCAAAATGTTTATTTTAAAGTGTTTTATATAAAATGGTTAACTGTTGATGAGTTTTGTGTATTTTGAAGTAAAAATATGTTTTACTTGGTTTTATGTCAAAGAGTGAGTATTTTGGTAAGTTTTCATATTTAGTAAACTTGGGTTGTGTTAACCTCTTAAAATGTTTATATTGGGTCTTGAACATTTCGACAACTAAATAGCATGATTCACGTAGTCTTGGTGATTTTGTACAAGTAAGATTTATCTTATGATTTATACACCTTCGAGGATTTTGTACAAATGGAGTCTATTTCATGTTATATGCATTTTGGTGTATTTGCATTCATAAACCCTTTGGAAAACCTTTGGTCCCATTACGCGTTGAGTTTCGGGTTAATCTCGTCTTGGAGGTATGTGTCTTCGTAAACGTTGTTTAAAGACATTTCATTATTTGGGGGACCATTGAATATTGGTCAAATGGATTTTGAGCACTTTAGCTCGGTGTTGGCTTAAAGAGTCTTATGGACAATTGTCCGGGTTTAATGGCTCGATGTAGAGTCCCATTTCATGGTTTACGTATTAATGCATTTTATTGCATATTTATAATTATAGGCTCGAGTGCTGTTGTCATTCAGGTATAGTCGGGTAATTTTAGATTGTGTTGCATTGGATCCATAGGCACATGAGTCAGTCTTGTTTGATGGTCATTTGGGTGGTACGGGGTTTGACTCCGGGACACATGTTTTATGACCTTGTCCGTTTAAGGAGTACACTAAGAGGACTGAGTCCGGGTGGTGCTATCATGGCGTGGAGTAGCCATTGGATGGGCGTTTTGGACCTCCGCCAGGTGGGGCAATGCCTTGGTTGGATTCCCCTTGGGCCGGGCCTTGGAGCGGTATTTTCGTTAATATATCGCTAAGGTCAGTTGACTCTTTGGTGTAGCTTGAAGGGAGTCGTAGGGACATTTGGGCTTGTGTGTCGTGAAGTGTCATACGATTAACGTTGTATGAGTGGCATACTTTTGTGTTCCTCCACTCTCAACGGATACGGGAAGCCCCCGTCGTCGGCCCGTCGTATTTTGGATATTTAATTGTCCGCGTTTTAATATTTCGAGTTCATTCTATTTTATGGTCGTGTGGGTATTATTGCGAGTTACGGGTTTTCCATGACGTACTATTTACATTTTTGCACATTTGAGTATCGAACTATGACCCCGTTTTGGGTGAGTTTTGGGTTGCATCGTTTTAGAAGAAATTTGTGTTTGGGAGCATTGTCTTTAAAAGTGCAAATTATGGAAAATGTGTCGTTTCCATTTTAAAGTATATTATTTCGAATGATCTCGCTTTAAACTGGTTTCCCTACTTTTAAAGATATAGTTGTTCATGCTAAAACTCTTGAGCTCACTAGGCGTTAAGCCTAACCTTTTTATTTGTCGGCATGTGCATCAGGTTCCTAGCGGGGGTTCAGTTCTAGCGGTGCTATGAAGAGTTGAGCCTTAGCCTTCAAGAATGAGTAGTCGGCGAAGCCTTCCGCAGGACGGAGTTAGTATATGGTATTGGGTTTAGTAACACCCGTCCTTTTCATAGAATGTATGTATAGGATGAATGGGAGCATTGAGGTTGCTGCTCAATTTATGTTTGTAGTTCGAGTTATTTATTGATGTATTTAGAAAATTTTTATAAGTTGCTATTTCCTGATTTGAGGGTGTTACACACTTCCGAACCAAGTATTATGCAAAAAGGAAGTATCTGATCTATCTCCTACTTTTTTCTTACTAAAACACAAAATATCAACATTTTTACCCCGTAGATGGATAAAAGCCTTCAAAATCACCAACCACGTTGAGTTCGAATCCACAAAAGATAACACCGATCCAATCCATTCATTTACACCATGTATCAATTGAATCACTTTAACCCACATTGCCTCTTGATCAACTCGAAATCTCCACACCCATTTAAAAAGTAAGGCCTTATTAAATGCAAATAAGATTCCTATATCAAGACCCCCATGTTATTTTGCTAGCCTTACTTTTATCCCATTTAACCCAAGATATCTTTTTATCATCTATCTCACCTCCCACAAAGAATCGATTGCGAATGTATTCCAACAGTTTCACAATCGAATATGGCATCTTGAACAAGGACATATAATATGTCGGGAGACTACCAAACACCAATTTGATTAGGGTAAGATGCCCACCCACAGACAATGTTTTAACCTTCCAATTCGACAGTTTTATAAGGAACTTGTCAACCACCACCTTCCATCCTTGGGGCTTGGACATATTTTCTCCAACAGGTAATCCTAGATTGCAAAGAGACAATTTCGAATGACCATATCCTACTAAAGACGTAACTTTCATTACCTCATTGAAGTCGACACCAACTCTAGAAAGCTTACTTTTGATGTCAGGATCGAATTCTCAACAAGAATTATGAATACTCAGAAACAATATCAAAGAATTTGCGGAATAACACTTTGATATTCAATAAAACAGTAAACAAACAGTATATGATTAACAACTTGCAAACTTGTATTAAAATCACAAGATTACACACTCAACCTCAATCTTGAAGAACAAGCTCTTTCAAGACGAATTCTACTTCTCTAGAATTAGGAACTATGCCTTGAGGTTAATTCTCTCTAGAACTAAAAACTTTTGAATTAAATCTGTAAAACTCTATCTAAACAATTCTGACAAATCTATACATATACTGAACAAAAAGATAATTACAAATAAATAAAATATCTTCAGTATATCTTCCATGAATATCTTCAGAATATCCTTGTTTATCACGATCTCTTCATCATTATCTTCACATTACCATATAAGCAGCATTAAGTCTTGGCAGCATTAACTTCTAAGCAGCACTAACCACTAGCAGTACTAACTAGCTAAGCAGTACTAACTTTGTTCAAGCAGCGCTAACTTTGACTAGCAGTATTAATTCTACTAGCAGTAGTAATACTCAGCAGTATTAACTTTGGAGTCTTCTAGCAGTAGTAATTCTGAACTAGCAGCATTAAAGACTTGAGTTATTTCTCAGTTCCCAACAATCTCCCCCTAACTTGACTTTTAGGAAGAGAAGTCAAGTTCTTCAGATTTTCTTCAAGATGCTCCCAAAACTCTATCATGACCTAAATTCCAGTGTTTGCATCCAACCCCAAACTCTGATTAATTGTTCTTTGGATCAAATATTTAGCCATTTCTGAATCTGGAACACATCCTAGCTTCTTCTTCAGCATGGCATGAAGTTTTAATCTGCTATGGTTATATACTCTATCCACTAGAAAGTATTCATTGTGATTTAAATCCAAAGTCACTGCATATACTCCACTAGTTTCATATAGAGTCCACTTGTTGACTGATTTGAACACATTCTTGATCACATGCTTTACGTCATCAGGCTTGAACATCATATACAGATACTCCATCACCAGTTTTGTAATTGAAATCCCTGAAGCCTTCAGTATATCTGTATACAACTTCATTCCTATCTCAAACATTTCTTCAAGATCTGACCTAGAGCATGTTCTGACAATCTTGACCCAAGTGTTGAATACCTCATACTTATCATCCTTCCTCTTGAGTCTAATGTACTCCTTTCCATCCAATGTCAATGTATCCCAGTGAATAACTTCAGGAGGCTTTATACCAACAGGTTCTGCTGAAATTGGTTCAGGAACTTTGTCCATCACTACCATGTACATCTTTAAATCATCAGTACTTGAAGATTCTTTCTTTTCAGATGACTCAGGCGCCCCTTCTTCTTCAGCAACCTTATCATCCTCTCCTTCAGCTATTCTAGGCTTCTTTATTGACTTTCTCCTTGCCATCATCTTGGTTCTCTTTAAAGTCCTTAGACTTTCACCCAGAGTGGCTTCTTTCTTTGATGGTGTTTCCTCTTCATCTGGAAAGGGCTTTTGTATCAGAAAGTCATTGCTTTCTTTCATCCTCTTCTCTATCTCCACCCTTGCAGTTTCATTCCCCTGAAGCTTTAACATCTCTGAATCATATAGCTCTTTAATCTTCTCAAAAGACATCTTGGAGAACATCTCCTTTCTAACTCCTGCAGCACCTTTGAGAAATATAATCATCTTGTTTCTCTCTTGGGTACCTAGGAATGTCTTTGAGGGTTTTCTCTTCTTTGCAGCTGTTTTTACTACCACTGATTTCTTCAGAATTTCAGCTTTCTTCTGTGCAATTTCAGTTGCCAGGCTTTGTTGATAGGCTTCATTTAGTTCAGCAGCTAGAGCCTTTGCCATCTCCCTGTACTTTTCAACCTGAACTCTTTCTTCCTTTTCAATGTCATCCTGCATCTTCCTGGCTAAGGCTTCATCTGATTCAACCAACCTTTGCTTTTTGACTGGTTGATCAGATTCCACCATCTTTGCTTTTCCTTTGTCTTTGTTCATTGCCTTCTTACTGTTATCTTTCTTGATCACTTCACCTTGTTCTTTGATGATTACTCCTTTGGTCTTTGAAGTGACCTTGGGAGTATCATTCTTGGCTTTAAGTAAGGTTTCTGCAATCTCAAGATCTGTTAATACTTCTTTCACTGTTTCTGCTGCTTTACTTGAACTAGCAGTATTAATGGTTTCTACTGATTGCTCTGTTGTTACTGCTGCTTCTTGTGTTTCTATTTGCACTGATTCTATTTCTGTTTCTGCTTCCTGCTCCCCCTCATCATCAAATTTCTCCCCCTCACTACCGTATTTCATGTTGATCTCCCCCTTTTTGGGAGCATCATTTTCAGACTTCCTTCTCCTTAGCACAAATTGTCTCTTCTTCTTTTTCTGTACTAGCTTCATCACCAATTTCTTGAGTTTGGTAATCTGCACTTGTTGGGACAAGATTACCAATTTCATTTCTTCAATTTCTTTCCCTTGTTTGAGAACATCTAGATTGATGTTGCCCATTGTTTCCATCAATTCATAGTAAGAATATATGTCCTCACCCTCTCCAGAATTGTTACCTTCTTTTGAAGGATCATTGGATCTTTTTGTAGTGGAAGTCTTCTGCCTGGCAGAAGCACTGTCCACCCCCTTGGTTTCTTGGCACCAGGGACCTTTGAATGATTGCTCATTCAAAGTTGCCATGGGGGAGGTCTTATTTATGTTACCATTGTCCTTCTCTGTGCTAGCAGAAGTAGTGGCAGCCTCAGTACCCATATGCTCAACCTCCTCCTCAGAGAGCACCTCCTTGGGGTTGGGAGACACCCCTGTGGTTTCCCTATGGATATTCTCTAAGGGAGAATTCTCCCTTAGAGGGCTAGTAGGCTTAGTGGTTGTTGGTACAAGAAGGGAAGGAGCCTTCTTTACCTGTTTCCTTTTGTAAGTATGGGTGATTGGTGAAGTTGGTTTTTCAAGAAGAGACTGGGGAATTGATTTAGAGTGGGAAGGTTGGGATTGGCTAGTAGTGGGTTGGTCTAATGGGGGCCTTGACCCTGCTGCCATACCTTCATCAGTTTGGGACACCACCATCATTGTAGAGAACAATGGGGTGTCAACTCCTTCCGAGTCCAGAGGGGATCTTTTCATGTTTGAAAAGACCTTACCTTTGGGAATTTTGGGTACATATACCCCATCAAAATGAGGTATATCCGTCAATTCATGGTTAATAACTTCTTGGACAAACCTGGGGTACATATAAAAGCTCTTTTTGCTTCCCAGGTTTGAGACAAGATCAGTAAAAATCATTTGTGAAAAATTATACTTTCTGGCAGTGGCTAAGCATACCAAAGCATAAGCAATGGTGCTACTGAACTCACTCCATCCAGTAGTCTTTTTGGATATACAGTGCATGAGGATATGGACAAAGAAACGCCATTGGGGTGAAAATTTGGCTTTTGAGAACTTGAACACCCCCAATGGGCCTCCATACCCCATTCTTGTAAGAGTAGAAAACAGTTCATCATTAGAGATAGAAGTTATACCGGAGGCATCGTCTAGACGTAGACTAATGCGAAGTACCTCTTCAGTAACTGTCAAGGGTTTGTCACACACCCTTGTTTTGATCATTTGCGCACCATTCTCAGTAACAATGGTGGCATTTGCCCAGAATTGCCTCTGATGCTCTATGAAGATAGTAGGAGATAGAGTGAGAGCATGGGCAATATGGCTTGACTTCAGAAAGTCGACTATCTGGTGAAAACCTTCAGCTTGTTTTGGCTTTTGGAGCATCGCTATTTCATTGTGTTCGTCTATGAACGCCATGGATGCCATTGACCTTGAAGATTCTTGCCTGAAAACTTTGAACTTGAGAGAGAAAGGGTTTAGAGTGCAAGTGAACAGTATGCAAAGAGTCGTTATGAGCTTTTAGGCGGGCAAAGAGTATTTATAGTATTCGGGACATAAGCAGTATTAACCTAGAGCAGTATTAACTACTAGCAGTATTAACTGAAAGCAGTATTAACTACTAGCAGTATTAACTGAAAGCAGTATTAACTGAAAGCAGTATTAACTGAAAGCAGTATTAACTGAAAGCAGTATTAACTACTAGCAGTATTAACTGAAAGCAGTATTAACTGAAAGCAGTATTAACTACTAGCAGTATTAACTAAACACTGGCAGTATTAATAATACACTGACAGTATTAATAATGCACTGGCAGTATTAATAATGCACTGGCAGTATTAATAATACTTACTCTTTTCAACTTATGATGAACTGAGGACTGCTATGAAGTCCCTGAAAAGAAACATTAGGACCACCAAGAATACCTAATATACAGGTATTGAACCACTGTTTGAGAAGGAGTTTATTCAGAGTTGATCATTCCCACACTAGTTACCAAGAAAGTGAATCTACCCACATCAAAGGCTTTGGTGAATAGATCAGCAAACTGGTTGTCAGTATGAACCTTTACAACTTGAATAAGTTTCTTTTCATTACAGTCTCTTATGAAGTGATACCTGATTTCAATGTGCTTTGTTTTTTAGTGCTTGACAGGATTATTCACAATGCTAATAGCGCTGCTATTATCAATGAAAATTGGAGTGTGTAGAAAGGTTACCCCATAGTCCAACATTTGATTTTGAATCCATAAGACTTGAGAACAGCAACTTGCAGCTGCTATATACTCTGCCTCTGTTGTAGATGTGGACACTGTGGTTTGTTTCTTGCACTGCCAAGACACTAGTCTTGCACCCAAAAACTGACATCCTCCAGAAGTAGATTTTCTGTCCAAGTTTGCTCCACCTAGATCACTATCTGAGTATGCAAGTAGATCAAAGGATGAGTCATGAGGATACCAAAGTCCCAATCTGGGTTGCCCTTTGAGATATCTGAATATCCTCTTTACAGCTTGATAGTGAGATTGCTTTGGCCTAACTTGGAATCTTGCACATACACAGACTGGAAACATTATATCTGGCCGAGAGGCTGTAAGATACATGAGAGAGCCAATCATGGATCTATAATGATGAACATCCATATCCTCCCCCTCAAGATCTGCTGTTATCTGCTTGTGTGTCTCCATAGGTGTGCTGGCAGGTTTTGAATCTGAGAAACCAAACTTGGTTAGAATGTTCTGCACATACTTGGACTGACAGATAAAGATTCCATCTGACTTCTGTTGAACTTGGAGTCCAAGGAAAAAGGTAAGTTCCCCCATGGAACTCATTTTGAACCTTTGATGCATTAGTTCCTCAAACTCCTTGCACATGTTGTCTCTTGTGGATCCAAAAATGATATCATCAACATAGATTTGGACCAGCAAGATATCCTTCTTCTTTCTTTTGATAAATAGAGTCTTATCAATGACTCCTCTTTCAAAACCATTTTCCAAGAGATAGGATGACAGAGTGTCATACCATGCTCTTGGAGCTTGATGCAATCCATAAAGTGCTTTCTTCAATTTGTATACTCTGTCTGGATAGCTTGGGTTTTCAAACCCTGGTGGTTGTCAGACATATACTTCTTCTTCAATTGAGCCATAAAGAAATGCACTTTTCACATCCATTTGATAAACTTTGAATTTCATATAAGAAGCATAAGCCAGGAATAATCTAATTGCTTCTATCTTGGCCACAGGTGCAAATACTTCATCATAGTCTATTCCCTCTTCTTGTGTATACCCTTGAGCCACCAACCTTGCTTTATTCCGTATTACAATACCTCTTTCATCTCTCTTATTCTTGAAGACCCATTTTGTTCCTATTGCTCTTTGGCCTTTAGGAAGGTCTACCAGATCCCAAGCATCTTGCAGCTTGAATTGCAGTAGCTCTTCTTGCATTGCTTCTATCCAACTGGATTCTTTCATAGCATCATGTGCCTTCTTAGGCTCAAGATGGGATAAAAAGCAAGAAAGCACTGTATGCTGTTGATCTTGCAATTCTTGTAGCCTGCTTTGATTTCTAGTCATCATAGGAGAGGATATATCTCCTATTACCAGTTGTGGAGGATGATTCTTTTGAATTTTGGTGTGATGATTAGGTTCTTCATTAAGTCCCACCTCTAGATTTGAGTCATTCAACTCAACTGAGGTGTTTTCAGCAGCTACTTCTGATTCTTTATTGACTTGAGTCTCCTCATCTCTACTTTCTTCTTCACTCTGACTGGATTCAGTAGATGGTTCCTTTTCACAGTCTTCAACAGGATCCACTGTGGGTATGGGAAAGATCACAGATTGAGATAAGCTGTCTTGAACTTGTGTAGTTCCTGATCCTCCACTCCCTGAACCTGCATAATCATCACTACTGACACCAAAAGAGTTAGTTAGTGAATCAATGTCAAATAGCCACTGAGGACCAGACCCAATTGGATTTGGTGTGTTCTCATTGCATTTGACATTGTCACTTTCTTCAATTATTCTAGAAGAAGAGTTAAAGACTCTGTAAGCCTTACTCTGAGATGAGTAACCAACAAGAAATCCATCATCTGCTTTGCTATCAAACTTACCTAAGTGAGATTTGGTATTGAGAATAGTACAAGGACACCCAAAAGGTTTGAAAAATCCAATAAATGGTTTTATTTTATTTAAAAGCTCATATGGAGTCTTGTTCTTTGGCTTGACTACTAGAGCTCTGTTTTGGACATAACAAGCAGTATTAACTGCTTCAGCCCAGAAGGTAATTGGCAATTTTGAGTCAGCCAACAGAGATCTAGCAGCCTCTATTAGTGTCCTATTTCTCCTCTCAGCAACTCCATTCTGTTGAGGAGTCCTAGGGGCACTATATTGTCTCTCAATGCCTTTCTCTTCACAAAAGGTGTTTAGATCAAGATTTTTAAATTCAGTCTCATTATCTGATCTAATGACTTTTACTTTTTGATTAGTTTGGTTTTCAATTCTTAGGATAAAGGATTTGATCAGTCCACTTGTCTCATCCTTAGTCCTTAGAAAATATACCCAAGTAAATCTGGAGTAATCATCAACAATAACCAAGCAGTAAGATTTCTTGCCTATACTCATAACATTTGTAGGACCAAACAGATCCATATGCAGTAATTGGAGACAAGAAGAAATAGAATTTAACTCTTTGGTCTTATGAGAAGTTTTATGCTGTTTGCCTTTAAGACAAGCAACACAATGATCATCACATGAAAAGACTTTTGAAGGTAAACCTCTTACAAGGTTGTTTTTAACAAGTTTGTTCAAGGTCTTGAAATTCATGTGACACATCCTTCTGTGCCATAGAGAGGATTCATCCACAGAAGCTTTTGAAACAAGACAGTTCAGGGATGAATCACTATCAATATTGTCCATATCTAGACAATAAACATTGTCCTTTCTTGGAGTTCTAAGTAGTATCATGCTTTCATCAACTACTTTGAACCCTGGAGCAAGGATCATACACTCTGTGTTTGTAAATAATATGCTATGTTGTTTGTCACAAACCTGTGATACACTTAACAGGTTGTACTTCAATTGATCAACATAGTAGACATACTCAAATGTCATCCTACCTTTTGTGACATTACCTTTGCCACTTATTTTACCACCAGTAAGATCATTTCCAAAAGCAACATGTCCTCCATTGATATGCTTGAAATCCTGAAGGCATGACATGTTGCCTGTCATGTGCCTAGAGCAACCACTATCAACATGCCAAATGCTCTTTCCCTTGAGCTGTTGGTTGCCCTGCACATTAGATAAATCAGTTAGTTTGAATTAGGAACCCAAGCCAAAGTGGTCTTGGGTACCCCTTTCTCATCAAAATATTTGCATTCTTTCTTGACAAGATTTTTAAACTTTGATTCCTCACTTCTGGAGTACTTTGTCACAATGATAGGCTTGGAAACACATTTTCTAGAAGTAGTACTGGTTTTAGAAGTACTAACTGCATTAGCAGCATTTGCATGCTTAGCAGTACTAACCTTATTAGAAGTAGTAACTGTTTTAGCAGCAGTAACTGTGTTAACAGTATTCATCTTTGAGAAAGTACTAACAGTATTAGCAGCATTAAAATTTTCAGCAGTACTAACACTGGTAGCAGCAGTAATGCTTCTAGCAGCACTATCTCTGTCAGCAGCACTAACATTTTTAGTGCTTTTAGGCACCCACATTTTAATACTTTCAATCAAAACATTTTTCTTCATTGGGCCTTTGTTTTCAACAGGTTTCTTCACCACATGTTTCTTTCCAGCCTTTCTATAACCAACAGGTTTTTGCACAAATCTTTGAAAGTTCATCTGTTGGTTAATAGGGTTAAAGTAACAGTACTTAGCCAAATGGTTTAACTTTCCACATATGAAACAAGGCTTTGGTCTATTGATTTTACTTAGATCAATGCCTTGTTTTTGTGCCCATTGGTTGTTCTAGTTTCTTTGATTTCCCCTTGGTTTATCATGCTTTTGGGGCTTAGAAGTATTACATGCACACTGCTTGCAAGGGATAGGGTTCACAACAGTGGTCTGCTTATAATAAACCTTCTTATTCTTTCCCTCAGTCTTCTCTATCTCATTGGACTTGATCCATTGCTTTCCACATCCCTCATTTGTGATTATGTGATTTTCTATAGGAATCTCACCACTCACAGTGTTGTCTTTATCCTTGACACCTTCTTTCTCAGTTTTATCCTTAACAACTACTTCATCTAAGGGATCTATCTCAGTGGCTCCCTTAGGTAGGTCCTTCCTATCCTTTGTTTCTAACAAATCTGAACTAGGAGGGATGTAGTTGTTGTTATAGGGTGGTGGTGTGGTATTGTACCCTATTCCTCTTCTAAGTTTGTCATGGATTTGAGTTTGGAGCAAAGAGTCCATTGCTTTAGAAGCATTGGAAAATTTCTCAATATCCAGCTTGGCTTTCTCAAACTCTCTCTTTATCTTCTCATTCTCTTCTTTGGATCTGGTCAATTGAAGTTCTAAGTCATTCTTCTCCCATTTCAAGTAGTTTGTGTCATAAGAGTGTTGAAGCTCATTGGCTTGAAAACCCTTAATATGCTCTTCAAATCTCTCAACTATCCTGACATAATCTTTTATGTCCTTTTCCAATCTCTTAAGATTATCACTCATGTTCTGATTGTGATCCCTATACCTCTTAACAGTGTTAATGCAATTTTGAGAACAAAGATTGGATGTTACCTCTGTTGGGAGATCAGACACCTCTGCCATTAGGGCTTGGTTCTGGATGGCCTCTTCAGCTTGATCACTCCAATCAAACCCCATGCCTTGTTGAGAGACAAGGGCTTGAGCAGAGTTTCTGTTACTATTGAAGCTTCCAGATTGAGCTTGTTGGTGGTTATTTTTTTGAGGCATTCCACTTCTGCATTCTCTAGCAAAGTGTCTCTTCTGATGACATTTATAGCATTCCACCTTTGACTTGTCAAAACCTGCTCCATCTTCTCTTCTTTGTGAGAAGTTGTTCCTTCCAGTTCTTTTGATGAACTTCTTAACTCTCATAGAGAGCATGGCCATCTGCCATTTAATGTCCATCTCTTCAAGATCATCTGGATGGAGTTGTTCCAAGTCATCATTAATGAGAGAAGAGTTTCCATGACTTGCTAGAAAGGCTTCAAATACAGTTTCATTGCCTTTCTCTAGATTTGCTCCATTAGCAGCACTAACTGATTCAGAGTTGGAAGTAGAATCAGTTGATGTTGAAAGGAGTGCAGCATTGTGAACAAACCCAGAAGGCCTCTTCTTAGCCTCTACCTCAGATTCAAAAACTCTTAGATCATTATATAGATCATCAAGTTCCTTTTCTTCCAGTTGATCATTCTGTCTGAAAGCCACAGTATACATGGTCCATTCATCACTCAGGGACCTTAGAAACTTTCTGTTCAGATCATCTTGATCAATTTGTACTCCCACTGTAGCAAGTTTACCAATAAGCTTGTTAAACCTGTCAAAAGTTTGAGTCATGGACTCATTCTTGGTTGACATAAAGTTCTCATATTGTTGCTTCAGAATGGCTTTCTGATTTCTCTTGGTACTTTTGGTACCTGAGAATCTCTTCTCTAGAGCATTCCAGAGCATCTCTGCATCAGTGCAGTTGCAGAACTGATGTTGATATTCATTGGGGATGGCCAAGAGCAAAGTGCTCAAGGCTTTCATCTCTGTCTGTCTAGCCTTTCTTTCTGCATCAGTTTTTGGTGGAGTTCTCTTTCCATTTGCACCAATCTTACCTGCTTCAGAAGGACCATTCTCTATGATATCCCACATAGAATAGTCAGTGAGGAGTATGTACTGCTTGATTCTGATCTTCCACATATCAAATTCATTGGGTCTGAGCATTGGTACCTTTGAAACCAGAGTACTGTTTGATTCTGCAAAGTTTTCCATGATGAAAGAATAGATGTTTCTGAGAAAACAGGCTCTGATACCACTTGTCAGGATCGAATTCTCAACAAGAATTATGAATACTCAGAAACAATATCAAAGAAGTTGTGGAATAACACTTTGATATTCAATAAAACAGTAAACAAACAGTATATGATTAACAACTTGCAAACTTGTATTAAAATCACAAGATTACACACTCAACCTCAATCTTGAAGAACAAGCTCTTTCAAGACGAATTCTACTTCTCTAGAATTAGGAACTATTCCTTGAGGTTAATTCTCTCTAGAACTAAAAACTTTTGAATTAAATCTGTAAAACTCTATCTAAACAATTCTGACAAATCTATACATATACTGAACAAAAAGATAATTACAAATAAATAAAATATCTTCAGTATATCTTCCATGAATATCTTCAGAATATCCTTGTTTATCACGATCTCTTCATCATTATCTTCACATTACCATATAAGCAGCATTAAGTCTTGGCAGCATTAACTTCTAAGCAGCACTAACCACTAGCAGTACTAACTAGCTAAGCAGTACAAACTTTGTTCAAGCAGCACTAACTTTGACTAGCAGTATTAATTCTACTAGCAGTAGTAATACTCAGCAGTATTAACTTTGGAGTCTTCTAGCAGTAGTAATTCTGAACTAGCAGCATTAAAGACTTGAGTTATTTCTCAGTTCCCAACATTTGAGGAGATTAATTTTAAGTCCTGAGACTAGGAAAAAACATCTAAGAAAACGTATGTATTCCTAGAATTTTGAAGTGACCACTCCCCTACAAAGATCGTGTCAGCCACATAAAAAAGGTGAGAAAAATGGTATTGGCCATTACCAACCCGCACTCCCCGAAATAAGTTTTTGTCAATCGCTTCATTTATGGTCGCATTAAACCCTTCCATCGCCAAAATGAAAAGAAATGGAGACAATGGGTCACCTTGTCTCAACCCCCTTTGGATATCAAATTCTTTTGTTGGCGAACCATTTACTAAAACCGAACTCGTTGAATTCAATAAACATCCAACAATCCACCCTCGCCATTTAATGCCAAATCCCATATTTTCAAGCACACAATAAAGATAATCCTAATGCAAAGAATCATATGCCTTTTCAAAATCAACATCGAAACCATAAGAGTCTTCTTAGGCTTTTTGTACCACCACTACAGAAAAATGGGCAAATCCCACGAAATATTAACGACGAATCCGAATAGTACCGACGGATCCGTTGGTAATCCGTCGGTGATACCGTCGCCGACGACGTTTAATCCGATAGAGGTTACCGACGAAAAAACATTTTTTTTGTAGTGCACGCAACCACATCATTTAAAATAAGAGGACCATCCAGAATTTGACAACCCTTAATAAAGGCCGATTGTTCCTTGCTAACCACCTCGTCAATAATACAACATAACAAGTTAGCCAAAAGTTTGCCAATAATTTTGTACTGACACCCTATTACGCTAATAAGTCTAAAGTCTTTGAAAAATTTAGAATATTGCACTCTAGGGATTAAAGCAATAAAGGAGGGATTACAACCTTTAGGAATGAAGCTTGTACCCTAAAAGTCAGAAACAAGCCTCACCACATCTTCTTCCACCACATACCAAAATTTATTGAAGAATTTAAATGTAAATCCATCCGGTCTCGGGGCCTTTTCAACTCCACAATCCCACATTGCCTTCTAAATTTCCTCTCTAGAAATATCGACTTCAAGAAAAGAAGATTGTTCCCTCGAAATTCTTTTTGGAAACAGAAATTGAAAAGAGGGGCGAACCCCCTTCATGACCTAGAACCTGCGCTAACAAGGAATTCATTTTTCATCTTAGACGAATATGTAGCCATTCACCATCTACCAAAATCCCTCTAATTGCATATTGCCTTCGCTTTTTTTTAAGAATCTGATGAAAGAATTTCGAGTTTTCGTCTCCTTCAACATCCCACCGAATTTTGGATTTTTGCACCAAGTCAAGAACCTCAACATGTTCCATGTCATCTAACTTTTCAAGAATTGATCCCTCATCTCAACCTCCGAACGAAAAGCCACACCTTGATCCATACGGTTGTCAATCTGCCAGGATCGAAATTCAAACAAGAATTTAATTCACACACACTCAGAATCAATGCTAAAGAAGTTGCGGAAAAACACTTTAACACTAACAATCAATGAAACAGTATATGCACTTAAATCACAACTTTATATTGATTCAACTTGATGATTACACACACAACCTCAATCTGTTGAACAGGCTCAACAGACGTTCTATACTTCTCTATAGAAAGGATCTAAACTAGTCTTGAGGTTAATTCTCTCTAAAACAAAACTTATGAATGAATTTTTTTTTCTATCAAATACTTCTATACTATATAAACAAGACTGATTACAAGATAATTATCAAAATAAAATTGATCTTCATTCCATAATTATCTCCTTTACTTTAGCTTCAATCTATGCAGCTGTCTTCATTCTCATACAGAGTCTTCATCTCATAAGCAGCATTATCTTCATGAGCAGTATTAATTCTGAACTAGCAGTATTAATCTCAGCAAGCAGTATTAATTTTGTCTCAGCAGAATTAACTCCTTCAAGCAGTAGTAATTGTGATCTGGCAGTACTAACTTCCTCATGCAGTAGTAATAGTCATGTCTAGCACTATTAACCATCCTTGGCACATTTCAGACCCAACAATCTCACCCTAACTTAACTTTTCAAAATGAGAAGTTAAGTTCTTCAAAACTGGTCTTCATGATGCTTTCAAAACCTAATTTTACACCCCTAGATTAGGATCCAAACCCAAGCTTTGATTGATGATCCTGCTAACCACAATCCTTGTCATTTTTGAGCCTTGAGGGCAGATTAGTTTAGCTTTCAGCATCCCCTGTAGCTTGGCTAGGCTATGGTCATATATCTTATCCACCAGGTAATATTCACGAAAGCTTTTGTCAATGGTTAAGATATACACCCCACACCTTTCTATAAGCATCCAGTTGTCCACAGACATGAAGACATCTTTGATGACATACTTGACAAGATCTGGACTGAACATCATGCATAAATACTCCATTGCTAGTTTCTTGATGTTCATCCCTGGAGTCTTCAGCACATCCCCATTCAGATTCATTCCTACTTTAAACATTTCTTCCAAGTCTGACCTGGAACAACATCTGACTATCTTCCCCCAAGTAGAGTAGACTTCAAAGTGATCACCCATTCTTTTGATTCTGAAATATTCTTTGCCTTGATCTACAAGAATATCCTAGTGGATGATTTCAAGAGCTTGGACTAAAATGGGATCTGCCTTCACTGGATCATTATCTGTTACAGTTATGAAAAGTTCAAAATGCACATCAGATTGACTTGGTTGCTGAGCACTTTGACTTGATTTCTCAGCTTGACCTGTAACAGATGGTTCTGTTTCTTTCTCAGCTTCTGCAACCCTTGGCTTCTTAGATAGTTTCTTAGAAGCTATTGTTTTCACTCTCTTGGCAAATATGACTTCCACAAAAACATGTTCTTCCTTCTTTTCTTCAGCCTTTTCTTTTGAAGGGGTGGTTTCCTCACTCTCAGGGAAGGGTTGTTGAATATTGAGATCATGTCTCTCTTTCATTTGTCTTTCAAGTTTTATCCTTTGAGTGAAGTCTCCTTGAGGCTTTGCCATTTCCTTCTTGTATAGATCTTCAACTCTTGAGTAGGACATATCAGCAAACATTTCTTCCTTAACCCCCACGGAGCCTTTCAGAAAGTTAATCATCTTTCTCCTTTCTTGATTGGCCAGGTAAGTTTTAGAAGGTTGTATTTTCTGCTTCTTTGCTGGTAGTCTGTGCTTGGATGCTTTCACTGTACTTTTCTTGGCCTCAGCTGCAGCTTTCAAGCTCTTTTGATATACCTCATTCAGCTTAATGGACAGATCTAGAGCAATATGCCTATCTTTGGCCTTCTGAGGTTCTTCTTCTTGTTGTAGCTCAACCTGCAGCTTCTTAGCCAGTTCTTCATCTAGTTCAATCTGTTTTAGCTTCTTTGTTGGCTTTGCAGATTCATCCACCTTTGCCTTTCCTTTCCTCTTCAGTTCATCCTTACTGATTTCTTTCCTTTTTAGCTCAGGGCCTCCCTCTTTGATTTCCACTCCCTTGGCCTTTTGAGTGGCTTTGGGAGTGTCTGTTTTGGCCTTTAGAAGGGTTTCTGCTATCTCTATTTCTTCAACAGAAAGCCCTGTTACTGCTGCTGTACTGATTTCTGCTTCTTTGCCCTTCTCCCCCTCAAAAGTAGAGTCCATTCCAATAGGACTTTGCTTCTCAGATTCAGCTCTATTATCCCCCTCTTTGGAAGCATCATGAGGAATGCTCCTCTTCTTCAGTATGAATTTGGTCCTCTTCTTCTTTTGCACATGCTTGAGGACCATTTTCTTGAGGTTGAAAATCTGGACTTGTTGGGATAAGATCACTTGTTGCAGCTCCTCAATAAGTTTGCCCTGAGATAGGACATCATTATTGATATTGGCAATTGTTTCCATCAATTCATCATATGTATATCTATCCTCACCACCTTTAGGTGTATTTACCCCCCCTTTCATTTGTAAGAATATGATTTTCTACAGGAATCTCTTCTGCATTCTTACTCTCAGAATTTTCTTCCTCATTCTCTTCTTCAACCACCACACTATCTATAGGATCTACTTCTGTTGCTCCTATAGGTAAGTCCTCCTTATTTTGGTTCTCTAAGAGATCTGAAGAGGGAGAGATGTAATTATTGTTATAAGGTGGTGGTGTTGCATTGTATCCTATACCACTCTTGATCTTATCATGAACTTGAGCTTTAAGCAAAGAGTCCATTGCTTTGGAAGCATAAGAGAACTTCTCAATGTCAAGCTTAGCTTTCTCATACTCACTCTTTATCTTCTCCCCCTCTTTGGAAGCATCATGAGGAATGCTCCTCTTCTTCAGTATGAATTTGGTCCTCTTCTTCTTTTGCACATGCTTGAGGACCATTTTGTTGAGGTTGAAATCTGGACTTGTTGGGATAAGATCACTTGTTGCAGCTCCTCAATAAGTTTGCCCTGAGATAGGACATCATTATTGATATTGGCAATTGTTTCCATCAATTCATCGTATGTATATCTATCCTCACCACCTTTAAGTGTATTTACCCCCCTTTCATTTGTAAGAATATGATTTTCTACAGGAATCTCTTCTGCATTCTTACTCTCAGAATTTTCTTCCTCATTCTCTTCTTCAACCACCACACTATCTATAGGATCTACTTCTGTTGCTCCTATAGGTTAGTCCTCCTTATTTTGGTTCTCTAAGAGATCTGAAGAGGGAGGGATGTAATTATTTTTATAAGGTGGTGGTGTTGCATTGTATCCTATACCACTCTTGATCTTATCATGAACTTGAGCTTTAAGCAAAGAGTCCATTGCTTTGGAAGCATAAGAGAACTTCTCAATGTCAATCTTAGCTTTCTCATACTCACTCTTTATCTTCTCCCCCTCTTTGGAAGCATCATGAGGAATGCTCCTCTTCTTCAGTATGAATTTGGTCCTTTTCTTCTTTTGCACATGCTTGAGGACCATTTTCTTGAGGTTGAAAATCTGGACTTGTTGGGATAAGATCACTTGTTGCAGCTCCTCAATAAGTTTGCCCTGAGATAGGACATCATTATTGATATTGGCAATTGTTTCCATCAATTCATCGTATGTATATCTATCCTCACCACCTTTAGGTGTATTTACCCCCCCTTTCATTTATAAGAATATGATTTTCTACAGGAATCTCTTCTGCATTCTTACTCTCAGAATTTTCTTCCTCATTCTCTTCTTCAACCACCACACTATCTATAGGATCTACTTCTGTTGCTCCTATAGGTAAGTCCTCCTTATTTTGGTTCTCTAAGAGATCTGAAGAGGGAGGGATGTAATTATTGTTATAAGGTGGTGGTGTTGCATTGTATCCTATACCACTCTTGATCTTATCATGAACTTGAGCTTTAAGCAAAGAGTCCATTGCTTTGGAAGCATAAGAGAACTTCTCAATGTCAAGCTTAGCTTTCTCATACTCACTCTTTATCTTCTCACACTCCTCTTTAGATTTTTCTATTTGAATCTCTAATTGATCTTTCTCCCACTTCCAGTAATTTGTGTCATAGTAATGCTGAAGTTCATTGGCCTTGTAAGCCTTGATTTGATCTTCAAACTTCTCAACAATCACTTTATACTCTCTTATATCTCTTTCTAACCTTTTAAGGTCGTCACACATGCTTTGGTTATGATCCCTGTACTTTTTAACAGTCTGAAGACACTCTTCAGTGCACAGTTTAGTTTTTACCTCTGTTGGAATATCTGTGCTTGAAGATTCTGAGACTTCTGCCATCAAGGCTTGATTCTGAACAGCTTCTTCTGCTTGATCACTCCAATCAAATCCCATTCCTTCTTGAGAAACAAGAGCTTGAGTGGAGTTTCTGTTGTTTTGGAAGCTTGAGGAATGTGCTTGCTGGTGGTTGCTGCTATATTGTTGAGGAGTTCCTCCTCTGCATTCTTTTGCAAAGTGTCCCATCTTGTGACACTTGTAGCACTCCACCTTTGACTTGTCAAACCCAGCACCATTTTCTCTCCTCTGAGAAAAGTTGTTCCTTCCAGTCCTCTTTATGAATCTCTTGACCCTCATAGTTAGCATGGCCATCTGCCACTTTATATCCATCTCTTCAAGGTCATCTGCATTAATTTGTTCAAGATCATCATTAATTAAACCAGAATTAGCATGACTAGCAAGAAAAGCTTCTAATACAGAGCCATTAGATACATCCTGCTTAGATACATAAGCAATACTAACTGATTCTGTATTAGCAGCAGTATCAGTAGTAGAAGAAGATGATAAAAGAGCAGCATTATGAGTGTATCCAGATGGTCTTTTCTTGGCATCAACTTCAGCCTCAAACACCCTTAAGTCATTATAAAGATCGTCTAGTTCTTTGTCCTCCAATTTGTCATTCTTTCTGAAGGAGACAGTATACATGGTCCATTCATCTCCAAGAGACCTCAAGAACTTTCTGTTTACATCATCTTGATCAATCTGCACTCCAACAGTAGCTAGTTTACCAGTCAACTTGTTAAACCTGTCAAAAGTTTGAGTCATGGACTCATTCTTAGTTGACATGAAGTTTTCATACAGTTGCTTCAATATTGCCTTCTGATTTCTCTTGGTACTTTTGGTACCAGAGAATCTCTTCTCTAGAGCATTCCAAAGCATCTGGGCATCAGTGCAGTTGCAGAATTGGTGTTGATACTCATTAAGAATAGCCAAGAGTAGTGTGCTCAAGGCTTTCATCTCTGTCTGCCTTATCTTCCTCTCTCCATCCGTCTTTGGTGGGACTCTTTTTCCATCTGCTCCAATCTTTCCTTCATTAGATGGGCCATTCTCAATGATGTCCCACATAGAGTAATCTGTGAGAAGGATGTATTGCCTGATCCTAATCTTCCACATGTTAAACTCATTAGATCTGAGCATTGGAACCTTTGAGACCAGAACGCTATCACTTGAACCGTCCATGATGATTGTTGTTTTTCTGAGTTTAACAAAGCTCTGATACCACTTGCCAGGATCGAAATTCAAACAAGAATTTAATTCACACACACTCAGAATCAATGCTAAAGAAGTTGCGGAAAAACACTTTAACACTAACAATCAATGAAACAGTATATGCACTTAAATCACAAGTTTATATTGATTCAACTTGATGATTACACACACAACCTCAATCTGTTGAACAGGATCAACAGACGTTCTATACTTCTCTATAGAAATGATCTAAACTAGTCTTGAGGTTAATTCTCTCTAAAACAAAACTTATGAATGAATTTTTTTTTCTATCAAATACTTCTATACTATATAAACAAGACTGATTACAAGATAATTATCAAAATAAAATTGATCTTCATTCCATAATTATCTCATTTAATTTAGCTTCAATCTATGCAACTGTCTTCATTCTCATACAGAGTCTTCATCTCATAAGCAGCACTATCTTCATGAGCAGTATTAATTCTGAACTAGCAGTATTAATCTCAGCAAGCGGTATTAATTTTGTCTCAGAAGCATTAACTCCTTCAAGCAGTAGTAATTGTGATCTGACAGTACTAACTTCCTCATGCAGTAGTAATAGTTATGTCTAGCAGTATTAACCATCCTTGGCACATTTCAGACCCAACACAATCTCATTAATAGTCATTTGAAGAATATTTTTACTTTCTTTGTTCAACTCCCTTTTATCACCAATCCATTTTTTAAGATTAGTTTTCAAAAACTAGAGTTTCTTTTTGGAACGATCATCCCATGTATATCACCTAGTCCTTCCAACTTCCAAGAATCTTCTACAATTGGGACAAAATCGTCCATATCAAACCAAGAATGAAACATACGAAAAGGAGTTAGCCCAAAGTTAACAACTGATTCCTGTATGAGAATCAAATGGTGGTCCAACAATTTACGATCCAATATTAGACCACTAATATTAGGCATGGTCTCCATAATCCCATTTGACAACAAGAACCTATTCAACTTGCTCATTTTAGACAACTCCGTTTCCCATATAAAGGAATTAAATAGCTCCGCCGAGTGAGAATTAAACACAGAACCATGCCTCTCACCCTCTACCTGAACTTCATTAAAATCTCCCATAACTAATACTTCCCCATTCCATCTAGAAGCAAAACCTAAGAAGGGTTGCCAAAGAATTCTTTTAGCCACCACATCTTGGGGAGCATACACAAAAAATATCATTACCGATTTTGCATTTGCAACCCAAAGTCCCTCAACCACCACAAAAGATTCCGAAGCAAAAGACCGGTATTTAGCAAATTAACACGAGTCAATTTTGTTTCTCGAAGAGACATAAAATTTACCTTATGAAAACAACAAAGTTCCTTTACCCGTTTATTTTTATCTACATCTCAAATACCTTGAACATTCAAAGACAAGTAAGAAAAAAGTTCGAGGAGTTTATTATGGTGTTGCTATTGAGAAATAGATTGCCATGAACTGAGGAACAGGGGTTACCCGTCTAGAAGTGTTGTTTGATCCGATAACCGGGAAAGCAATTGATAAGTACGGGAAATGGTTTAACAACTTTACAACTCATTTGGTGCGAGAAAACGTGTCTCCGGAATATACTTTTTCTGGAAGGATGTTGTTAGGACTGAAAGTCCTGGGTGTTGAAAGTGGAATAAAGTATTTATAAGGGTTTGATTTGTAATTATTTGAAAGTTATTTTATTAAGATGGGCCCAAGCCCATAAGCCCAATTGCTTGTAAAGCCTAAGTATATAAAGGCTTATTTGTTTCATAATTAGGGGGAACAGATTAGAAAGGTGAGAAATTCATTATTCAGTTTACTAGTCATTAGGTTTACATATCCTAATCAGAAATTCTCTCTGTAAACCTTAACCCTTTGAAGTTATATCAATCATATGACTAGTTGCTGTGGCCTATAATCTGTTAATCATTGTTCATATTTACTTGTGATTGCACTGCACTGGGATCTACAATTGGTATCAGAGCAGATAGGCAAAAAGGTTTGATCCAGTAAAAAAGGTTTGTCTGAAACCCTAAGATCAATTACTTGTGTTAATTGCTTTACTTGCATTAATTGATTGTTAGTGGTTACATTCTGTGTTATATGTTTGATCGATATCTGTTTGCTCCTGGTTTTATTTGATTGATTTTTTTTGGAAAAACAGTAAGATTGTTTTCGGTTGACTAATGCTCTGGAATTTTTTTTTTTGTTTGTTCGGTCGAGTGAAACTTTTGTTCGGTCGATTAAGTTTCTGGAAATTCTTGATTGTTACTGTTGATTGTTGATCGGTTGAATCATTTGTTGTTTGATTTTTTTATTGTTTTCGATCGAAGGAGAAGGATCTGGGTTTTGGTTTCGGTCTAATCCCAGATATTCTTCGGGTTCTTCGGTCGAACTCTTCGTGTTGTTCGGCCTTTAATGCTTATTCGATATATTTGTGTTTATCGTAATTATCTCTTTCGACCTGAGCATTCGACCGGACACCTGTACTCCGGTCTTGCACCTTCGACCGAATAAGAGTATTCCCCGGTCTTACAACCCTTCGACCGAATACGTATATCCCCGGTCCTATCATTCGACTGGATAAGTGTATCCCCGGTTCTGTCATTCGACCGGATACCTGCTTACTCCGGTCTTAGCTTCGACCGGTATCTTGCATATTCTGGTCCTTTGCTTCGACCGGACCCCTGTTTGACCGGGTATTATTATTATTAAAAAAAAAAAAAGTATAAAAGGTCAAATTTTTTTGTCTCACGATCTTTTTGCAGTGTATTTATTTTAGCCCCCGTACTTCAAGGATTCAGCGTGTCGTTTGTGACCCTAAACTTTCAAGTTTCACATTTTGTCACTTTTGGTCCCTGCACTTTCAAGTTTCATCTCTCTTCAAAGCCGGAGCGAATACATTATATTCGAAACGATCAAAATGGTGTACCCACCAAGGCTGCGGTCCAAAGGAGAATATGAAAGTGGAAAACTGATTTTCTGGATTTTGTTGACGAACATGAGGTGGGTCCCTACATCAGATTATCTTTGACTGAAGGAGAAAAGCAATCCCAAATTCCGGCAGAAGCTTCTCCTGTGGAAAAGGAGCAAAGAGAGAGTGGCAATAATTATGCTAGAAATTATATGACAAGTAGTATTTCTTGTGACATTTTTCGTGACACTTTTAATGAAATTTCTGGTCAAATATTTTATAACAAAATGACAGGAAAAGAGTTGTGGGATTGTACTGAATGGTTGGTGTTAGGGCCAAATCTGATTTTAAAAGGGAGAGAATTGGAAGCTGAGAACTCTGAGCTAAAAGGAAAGATTTCTATTTTGGAAGCTAAACCTCAGCAACCAGTCTCTACTGAAAGTTATGAGGAAAAGATCTCTGTTCTGAAAGATGCAAATGCAGAACTTCAAAAGCGTTTATCTGATTTGGAGCAACTGCTTGCTAAACACAAATCTGATTTTGAGACTAAAGAGAAATCTTTCGCAAATAAGTTCTCAGAATTCTCGAGAAAATGTGCTGATGAGAAGAAGGAAGTGGAGCTGAAATGCATAAAACTCTCTCAGCAAGTTTCTGCTTTCGAGAAAGTAATCATTCTTGAAAGAGAAAAGTTTGCAAACGAAAAGAAGACCATTGAACAGAAGAATGTTGGATTCTTCAAGGAAATATTCGGCCAAAGAAATGATGCTGAGCAGGGATTTGAAGAAGAACGAAGCATCTTTGAGACTGAGATTAAAAAGTTGACTGCCAAGCTATCTGAACTATCTGAGAAGGCACTAAAAGAGCAGAAGACGAAGTCTGAGTTCACGAAGAAGATTGATCTGCTTGTTAAAGAAAGAGACAACTTTGCATCAACGATTAAAGTGCTTGAAAAGAATGTATCAAGCTCAAATCAGAAATATGTCTCTTCACACAGGTCAGTTAAATCTTTTGATCAGATTCGTAAAACTAACCTTTTCTATGATAGCAATATAGATGGTTCAGGTACATTCCAAAGAAGAAGGAGACACAAAGAAGAGGAACTGGTCTGGAAGAAGAAACTAGTTGAAGATGAGCTGAAAGAAAAAGAATCATGTGTACATGCGTCCAATGTCAAAAAGAACAAAGTGCATAAAGGTAAACCTGATCATATCTACTCGAGAGATCAATTACTCAGGTTGTCAGGTAAGAAATACCATTGTTCTTATTGTCATACACATGATCACATTCACAAAACCAGTGATCATTTCTGGTATGGTGCTTATTCTATTTCCCGCACAAGAACTGCAACTAACATTCGAGGACCCAAATACCAGTGGGTACCAAAGCCGAAAACTGATTCTTTGTTACAGGCACCTACTGTTAAGGGGGAGTAGAAGAACAATGGCTTCTAAGTAAATCAGCTTAGAACCCGGACTTCAACGAAGTTTGGCTTCTGATCACATGACAGATCAGGACCCGTTCTTCAATGTTCAGACTTGGATATTTTGCAAATATCCAAGGGGAGCTTAAAAGACCTAAATCCTTGTATCATGATTTGAGGGGGAGCTTAAAAGGTAAATATCTTCTAATCCTAGATCTCTGATTGTTTGAAAGAAGAACAACTTTCAAGCATGAAAAACGGTTTCTGAAATGTTTAAACCACTTCTGGTTCTCAAAAGCTCTTATGAATTAAGAAGTGTGATTTTAAATGTTTTTCAATTTTGAGCTTTAATGTTTAACTGACTGTGTGTTTCAAAAGATCAATACTTGCGTATTATCTTGTCTTTATACTGTAACGTATTCACACACACAGGTTCAGTACTTTATCAATTTGTTATTACCATGTCTCATAATGAACCAATTTTTCGATGGTAATACCCCCGTTTGAAATTCAACGTTCTGGAGCATCAATCATAATTTCTAATCTTGTGCTTTCATTGCTAAATTGTTTATATTTGTTCATATAAACAAAATATCCAATTCTTTGATACCCTAACCAGTTTAGTTGATCTGATTGGTACATTGTCAGTTTTTCAAAGACCAATTGCTCAAATCTCCTGAGCATATTTTTTTGACAGTGTTATCTTATTTGAGCGTAAATGTTCAAGTTAAACTGTTGAGCAACCATTCTTTTTAGGACTTACATGGGATTCATGAGTGAGCTTAAACAGAACTTCCATGGATTCACGTTAACCAGTGTTTCCTACCCCGGAAGTTATCCTTGAGTGATTGAGGGGTGAGGGGTCATAAATCAAAGAGTGGGGGAGATAACTCATCGGATTGAGTTTTTCTCATTGTGTGGAGCGGAAAAATGGAAAAGAGAGTTTGGTTAGAAGTGAGCATAATGACAAAAAGAAAGAGGGTGTGAGAACAGAGTTAAAAGAATATGAAAACTCTGCACCAAACACTTTCTGAGCCGGGCAGCCACATATTCTGATTGGTTCACATTCTTTGGTGACCATCATTGAAACATGCAGTGAGCCTATGCCAACTCTTGCTATAACCCCACCAGCCACTCGTTTCTTTCTTAACAAAGAAATGTTTCATTTTCTTTGGGGACGCAACATATCTGCTATCTAGTCTTCAATCGGAAGTTTTAGATATTGAAAAAGAAGGAAAGTTGCCCCACCTTCACACCTATTTCATGCACATTGAGTCCGTGTAATATTTGTTGTTGTCTCAACAGTGTACACAATTTGAGCCTGATCAAGCTAAGTAGCTTCAATCATTCATACACTTGCACGAGCACACAAGGAATGAGTTTTCTTGTCATAACATTCATAGAAAATTCCTTTGTGGTTTTTCAATGATTGAATGGAAGCCCTGGGGGAGTGAACATCACAAAAGCTCCTTTACAACGTACATCTGTTGTACAAAGTGGCTCCGTGCTACTTACAGGCATACTAACTGTTTCATTTGTTGATTCAGGTTTTCAATTTCTATTATATCTGAATTTGAAAAGATTCGGATATATACATTTCATGAATTGACGGATACTCAGATCACAGGTGGGAGAAAGTCAAATTATCATAAAAGGGGAGATCAAAGAAAGTGCTGAAATTGAAGAAGTTTTGATGATCAGGATGCTCACAATCATCAAAAAGGGGGAGAAATCTTACAAAGTTCAATTTCAAAGTTTTAAAGAAAGAAAGTTATTTCTGAAGACAGTCTAGAGATCAAAGAGATGAAGATGATGTTTCAATTTTTCAAAGAGATTTCAAAGATTGTATTGATTCTTCCCGTATCATATGGTGTTTGCTACAAGTTTGTTTACGAGCTGATTGAAACAAGTTCTTAAGCTGAAAGTCTATTCAACTCGTGGTTCAAAGACAGATTCTTTGTTTTAAACTGAAGAAGCACCGTGGAATGTCAAGTAACTCTCACATTATCTTTCTTTTGTGCTAATTCGATGTGATTGAGTTTTTATAGCTGAAAGCTGCTTGATAGTGCGTTCAGTCGAGGCTACTGTACATTGAATCTGGTTACAAAGTTGATACTATGAAGATCAAGAGCTTTATTCAAGGGGGAGTGTGGAAAGTCATGAAGTCAAGCAACACCAAAGTTCTTCAAAGATTCAAGAGGGAAAGAAGATCAAGGTCTAAAGTTTTCAAGTTGTTAAATGCTTTATTCAACTTTAGGGGGAGATTGTTAGGACTGAAAGTCCTGGGTGTTGAAAGTGGAATAAAGTATTTATAAGGGTTTGATTTGTAATTATTTGAAAGTTATTTTATTAAGATGGGACCAAGCCCATAAGCCTAATTGCTTGTAAAGCCTAAGTATATAAAGGATTATTTGTTTCATAATTAGGGGGAACAGATTAGAAAGGTGAGAAATTCATTATTCAGTTTACTAGTCATTAGGTTTACATATCCTAATCAGAAATTCTCTCTGTAAACCTTAACCCTTTGAAGTTATATCAATCATATGACTAGTTGTTGTGGCCTATAATCTGTTAATCATTGTTCATATTTACTTGTGATTGCACTGCACTGGGATCTACAGATGTGCCACAAACAAACATCCAAGTTATTTACCAAAAATTATCAGTAACTTGCTTACTAACTTATATATATATTTCTTTTCATTATAGGAGAAATTCCATTTTCCACTTAATGTTGCCATCATCAAGGATTCGATGGATCGGAATATGCAGAGGTATTACTCTGAATGGTTGTATGTAATGAATCAACATTGGCGCAATGTTGGTGGAGAGACAAACACTGAGGCGGCGAAAACAAGCCCATACAATAATGTGTCTCTAGCTAAATGGGTAATGTTATGTGATCATTGGTCTTTGGAGTCACAACAGGTAAAAGAACAATTATTTATACTAATTTTAAACATGCAATTATTTATAACATTATCATGTGTTCTTGTTAAATGGGCTATATCTCGGAGAAACAAAGCGAATAGGGCCAAAATGTCTATATTGGGAAGGTATGGCTCTAAGTCTATTGTGGCACATTTTCGTGAAATCGTAAGTTATATGAATTACATCTATGTCTTGTCTTATTTTAATTATGTGTTATGATTATATATAAATTTCTTTTTCAATCTAGACTGCAAAATCAAGTCAACCTCCAAACACGATCGACACATTTGAACAACTCTACCGAAAGCAAGATGGTTGACGAAGTGAGGAAGCGGAGAAGGCACATGTAAGTTAACTCTTTTATCCAATCTTTTTTATTGCTTTATATGATTTTTCGGATCATTTAATTTAAATCATTTAAGTTGTTTTGAAAAGGCATGCAATAGTGGGTATATTTATAATAAATTGGTTCTTATATTTCTTCTTATTTTATTTAGCAAGAGATGATTCAACGACGAGCATCACAAAGTACACATGTTGTCTCGTTTGATCAAGGTGATACCGACCAGTATCCTGCGGACCTGGATATCGTTTCTGATGTTCTAGGTTCCCAGTCCCGACATAAGAAAGGATTTGAATCATTGTCTAGGCTCAAAGCATTTGGGGGAAAGCGAGCACGTACTTCAACCTCCACCTTTAGTACGCACCAACAAGAACACATTGACAGAATCATAAAGGAACACTAGCAACTTAGATATTATGTGGTTGCCCAACATGATTTTTAGATGCAACAAATGGAAGATATGAATGAGATGAAAAAATTGTTCCAACAGATTCAAGACCTTGTACTCGGATTAAATGTGCCGCAACATTTGTTATCGACTGTACGAGCTCCGCCTCCACCGCCGATTATCTTTGATGATGCAACTATTAGTCAACCATTTGAGTCAGCCGATGAGGAAGACAATGTTGCAGAAAATTTTGCAAAATACATTTTATCTACCTTTATTTCTTAGAGCATCTCCAACAGCATTGCTAAAATTTCTCTAAAATAGAGAATAAAAAGTCAAAATCTCTAAAAACGTTTTTTTCCAACTCCAACAACTTTTCTATTTTAGATAATTAATCATTACTTATATTATTAAAATATTCAATATATTTAATATTCCAACAAACTTTTTTAGTGGGAAATCATTAAAATAATATTTTGTCTCTCCTAATTAGAGGGCCCTTCTCCTTAATTTTGATGAGAAATCATTAAAATAATATTTTTTCTCTCCTATTTAGAGATTAGAGCATCTCTAACAACTTTGCTAAAATAGAAAAATAATGGGTTTTTGTTATCTAAACCTCTCTAACAGCTTTGCTATCTTGTTTGCTATAATAGAAAAAACTTGAAGATTTTCCAAGTTTAGAGAATTTTCATAAACTTGATGATAGGAGAGAAAAATTATTATTTTATTCAATCCCACCAATGGGATTTAATTTTATATTAAGTTTTTTTCAATGCATTGGGATGATAAATTATTGAATATTATAATAATATAAGTTGTTTTAAAATATCTAAAATAGCAAATCTGTTGGAGTTGAATGTAATACTTTTTAGAGATTTTGACTTTTGATTCTCTATTTCAGAGAAATTATAGGAAAGCTGTTGGAGATGCTCTTATAAAGAATTCTCTATATTTAGAGATTTTTTGATAATTCTCTACTTTAGCAAACCATATATCAAAGCTGTTAGAGAAGAATAACAAAGCAAAAGCCAATTTTTTCTATTTTAGCAATGTTGTTGGAGATGCTCTTATATATATATTGAAAAGATATTTTGATTTGGTTGGGATTATTTTAAAACATATTTTTGTAATGTTTTTTTTTATTATTATTAGTTGATTAACGTTTTAAGTGGCTTTTATATTTGTTTATCAGTTATTTTTATTGACAAAAAATCGTCCAAACGTGTCGATAAATGTACCATTATGTGGTCAACAACTTTTGCCGTCCGGTTTTTGTGCCGGTAAAAAGGATGACCAAAAAATGCAATTAACTTTTACCGACGGGTTTCTGTGTCTGTAAAAAATTGACCAAAAAAGTCAAACTTAACTTTTGCCAATCAACTTTTGCGTCGGTAAAAAGTTTTGCTAAATAATTAAAAAAAACTTTTGCCGACGGATTTTTGGGCCGGTAAATGTTTGAACAAAAAGTTAAAGAAAACTTTTCCCGACGGAAAAAATTACGCCGGCAAAAGCATTTAGTCTTCGGCAAAAAGATTTTATACGATTACTTGAGAGACGTTTTTGCCGACGACTTTAGTTTTTGCCGACGACTATCTTTCGCTGGCAAAAGAATCTTTATCAGTGACCCATGTTGTTAGCCGGTAAAAACCCTTATAGCGGCCAACTTTTCACGAAAACTTTTGCCGACGGAAAAGTCAGACGGCAAAAGGTTTTGAACTTTTGCCGGCGGCTTGCGAGCATTTTGCACATTTTCCTTCTGGCAAAAGTAGTTTTTTTTGTAGTGACAAGGAAAGTAGCATTTTGTACCTCAATTCTAGGGCTTCACTACTAGAAAACTCTGAAATACCGACGACAATAACAGTCGGTTTTTACCGATGGCAAACCGACGGCATCTTTTTAATTTTATTTTTTATTTATTTTTAATAAGTCGTCGGAAAACCGTCGGAAAAATTAGTGATATACCGACGGCTTACCGACGGTTGGTTTTTTCATTTCATTTTATATTTATTTTTTATAAGTAAATACCGTCGGTAACTGGAACCGTCGGTAAGTTGTCGATAGTTGTCGTCGAAAAACCGTCGCTAAATATTACCGACCAGCTTTTTACCAACGATCATTCCCGTCGAAAAACCGTTACTAAAGCATTTTTCCGACGATTTACCAACTGTTTCAGCCGTCCGTAATATGATTAATTTTAGTAGTGCTTTTTCTGCAAGTTCTTTGCTCAACATGGCATATTTTCTACATTCTATCTATGAAATGAACATTCATAAAGTTGTAGAAATTTTACAACCATAATGTGAAATAAGAACAAAAATAGCAACATTGCATGTGCTCTCCTCCAAGTTTATTTCTAGCTTAAATGCAATTCTTATATTAATTTTACATATATATGTGCTCTCGACGCTGCAATATAAACAGAAAACAACAATGCATATATATCTCTCTTCCATATTTCAAATTTTGGTGAACTTGTGCATGTGTGTATGTTCGTGTTTTACCTTTAGAGTTTAGGGTGTGTAGAAAGTCACCCGACCCAGCTACAACCGACTAACCAAAAATTGGATATCAAGTCTTAGTTTTGGATCGGATCAAATCCAAAACTTTAATATCTAAAGTTAAGATCGGATGATTGTTGGGATGACAGTTCAAAATCCAATAAAAATTGTACCGATCAAATTCAATTACCATCCGAATACAAGGATAAAGGATTTATTCTATATAATATTTGTATTTGGTATTTTAGTGTATGAAACTTGTTGTTTCCTTATAATTTGTGCTTATAAATTAGGTAGTCTTCAATTTATATAAATATCTATTTATGTGTTGTGTTTTAAGTGAAATGTATGGATAATTGGTTAAATATAGTTTTAAATTATTGGATGAATTCATTCTGATCAAATACAAATAATTAAGGGTGTTCAAAATACTGCACAACCCACATAATCCTCACCATATACGCACCAAAAGATGTAATTATAAATTATTTAGAATTATTATTAATATTATCAATTATTTTTATGTTAAAAGTTATTTTGGTAAATTACATAAAAGTTAAAGTTAAATTTCTTTTGTTTCATAAATAATGAATTTTATTTAATTATATTTTTAAGAAATTATTAATTAATTAAGATATATAAGATTATACACATTTGTTTTTATTCATACTAGTATTGGGCATCGTGCGTTGTGCGATAACGATAATTTTTTTTTTCTAGAAAAATTGTTCTTTTAATAAACCTAGTAACCTACCATCATTTTCAATCTTTCATCCCTACTTAAATATGCACAACACCATTTGTCAATCTATCATTTCTTCACCAAAGTTGAATAACCAATCCCAACATTATAATTTAAGACTTTTTGGAGTACTAAAAAATTATGATATCACCTCACCTGCTTGATTTATCAATAAAAGACAACTCTCTACCTTGCACAAATCATTTCAATTCTATAAGACATCCTTACTTTTTTGACATATTCATCTCCCTCTCTTAAGTTAAACTTTCTCTACAACATAACCAAACCAACACCACAATTCAAAAAATTTAGAATACGAAACATTTATGGTGTCACCTCATTATTGTAACAACCCAAAACTTCCAATAAAATAAGCGCATAAACCGATTAATATAAATCCACGCCAAAATGGCCCGAAGTCAACAATTAAAAAAAATCAAGGTTTGCAGTAGGACAACCTATTACACAACTGAGATTTAAGAAAGAAAGAAACAACTATAAGAAAGTCTTCTATAACCGGACTCAACTCACATCTTCTCCTTCCCTTTACCCGAGCCTCCCATTTCCCATCTGCCTGAAAAGGGTTTTTATTTTGAAAGAGTGAGGGTTAGACCGGAGGTCTAGTGAGTCCCCTTTAACAATACTTTAAACATTATAGAAAGGATTTTCAACCGTCAACCAATTCAGTAAAATTTAAACATTATAAAATCAATCACGCTTTGGTATACACTACCGTCACGGGAAAGTAACAACGTGTCTGTCTCATACTGCCTTAGCTTGGGACACAACCCCCCAATGGCATAAACGGGACACCCCCCGGTATGAGTACAGACGGGACACACCCGCCGACTTATACCATAACTTGTTAACTACTAAGCATATATATGAGCAATCATCAACATCCATATAACTCGCAATTTAATAAATCCCGCGTATAATTTTAGCATACATAACGAATGAAATGCTGTAAATCAAACCTTCACATACTTTATTCCATTAAAACATGTAGATGTGCTTAGTTGAAATAACTCACCTGGTCGGTTGATTAACTCCTCACACTTATGTTATCGATCGAGAACGTCTCTTCCCTATGGTACAAACATGATGAGAAAATGGTTCAATTTCTTACTCTCAAACAAAATCAAATCCACAACCCCGAGAACTCCCTTCTCTTTTGTCAAACTATCCGGACAGGAACGAGTCAACCAACACAAAAATACTATATTGCGGACACCTCCCGAGCTGGACCGGTCGAGTGGCTCCCGGGGTCACCCGGTTCCCCACTCCCGGTACCTCTTGGTCTTAGACATCCCGGGGTCGCCCGACCTACAAGTAACCAGGATCGCCCGACTCCCCTTTCCCTGGTAGCGACCGGTGTGAGCAGCTTCCGGTGCGAGCACTCCCGATGGAGCATCTCCCGGTGGAGAACTCCCGTACCGGAGCCCCTTTCGACGTAACGGCTTAGTCGCAGGTTGTATGGCGGCGGCGATTTCGGCCACACACCCACCACAAACCACAAAGGAAAACACCTAAGGCGATGGAAGATTTATACTCGAAAACAAAAATCAATCTTAATAACCTAAAGTTCTAAATTGATTTAGGGGTTAAACATAAATTCTCAAAATCCCAAATCCTTCCAAAACGAACATCAGACTTCACCCATTTCCATGAGGAATCTTACTCAATCTACAAACTTCTAATGATAGGAAATACTAATCTTAGAAATCTTACCTTGATGGAAATCGATAAGAGCTTGAATCCAAAAAAAATGTTTCCTTCTTCTTCTTGGTTCTCCCCAAAATCGCCTAGGTCTGATACTCTTTGCCGCCACACACACAAAAGAGATAGGGTAAGAGACCTAGCCTTTTTCTTCCAAATTTTACACTAACCCCCTTCCACTTCAGGCTTTCCACATTATTTTTACCATACTTCCAGCATTTAGCAAGTTGCTGGTATTACAATACTTCCCCCTCAAAAGAATTTTGTCCCTGGAATTCCATTGCTGAACAAACTGGGGTATTGGGACCGCATGTCCGACTATAATTCCCAATTCTCTTCTTGTCACTTGTGAAATTGCCACTGCACTTTCACAAGTCGAATTTCCTTATTCCTCAACTTCTTCACTTTATTGTCCAAGATGGCCACTGGTTCCTCGATGAAGCTTAACTTTCATCCATACGCACTTCGTCCAACGGTATCGCTACATCGGTTTTGGCCAAACACTTTTTCAAATTCGAAACGTGAAACGTAGGATGAATTCCTCGCAGATCCACAGGTAAATCCAGTTTATATGCTACTTCCCCAACGCGCTCAATGATAGCGAAAGGTCCAACGAACCTTGGTCTTAACTTCCCTTTCTTTCCAAAAGGGACTACTCCCTTCCACGGCGAGACCTTGAGCATTACCTTGTCACCCACTTGAAACTAAATTGGTTTCCTTTACTTATTCGCATACATCTTCTGATTGTGTCGTCCTAAATCTCCCTCGAATTTGATTCACCTTATTAGCAGTCACTTGAACTATTTCCGGACCTGCCAATTGTCGTTATCCCACTTCGTTCCAACACAAAGGGGTTCTACACCTGCGTCCGTATAACGCATCGAATGCTGCTGCTTGAATACTTGCGTGATAACTGTTGTTGTAAGAGAACTCTATTAATGGTAGATGAACCTCCCACGAGCCTTTGAAGTCAATAGCACAAGCTCGGAGCATATCTTCCAATGTTTGGATGGTTCTCTCACTTTGACCGTCCGTTTAAGGATTATAAGTTGTACTTAACTTGAGTTGCGAACCCAACTCTCTTTGCAGACTTCTCCAAAAAGATGACGTGAAACGTCCATCCCGGTCCGACACTATAGACGATGACATTCCATGCATGGATACAATTTCGTCTATATACAACTTAGCCAACTTCTCCGACGGGTACGTCTCCTTAATTGGTAAGAAGTGAGCTGACTTTGTAAATCGATCCACTATCACCCAAATGGCGTCGTGCATTTAGGTGATCACGGAAGTCCCATGACAAAGTCCATTGCTATCTTATCCCATTTCCATATCGGTATTTCAAACGGTTCTAGCTCCCCAAAAGGTCTTTGATGCTCCGCTTTCACCTTTAAACACGTCAGGCATCGCTAGACGAAGTAAGCGATGTCTTTCTTCAAACCCGACCACCAATAAATCTGCTTCAGGTCTCGATACATTTTATTAGTTCCTGGATGAATGGAATAACGAGACTTATGTGCTTCTTCCAACACCTTCTTCCGAAGGTCGCCTAATTTCGGAATCCACACTCGATCACCAAAACATCTCATTCCGCGACCGTCCACGGTTAATGCGGTTACAGTTCCGACAATCCTCTCACTCATCAAATTTTTACCCTTGAGTGATTCCCCTTGGAACTTCTTGAATTCCTCAAAGAAATCGGATGTTACTTCAACTCGAAAGGCTACCACCTTCGTTGAATCTACTCTCTCCTTCCGACTTAAGGCGTCGGCCACCACATTGGCTTTACCCAGATAGTAAAGAATCTCACAGTCATAGTCACTTAACAACTCCATCCATCTTCGCTGCCTCATATTCAGCTCTTTCTGGTTGAATAGATGCTGAAGACTCTTGTGGTCTGTATAGATCTGACACTTAACCCCATACAGATAATTCCTCCAAATCTTCAAAGCGAAAACCACTGCTGCCAATTCCAGGTCATGCGTCGGATAATTCTTCTAATGCTCTTTCAGCTGGCGTGATGCATAAGCAATCACTTTACCCTTTTGCATTAACATGCACCCTAAACCCAACTTTGAAACATCACTATAGATCACGAACCCTTCCGTTCCGTTGGGTAGGGATAAGATGGGTGCACTACTCAGGCTTTCCTTCAACTCACCGAACGCATTCTCCTGAGCTTCAACCCATACAAACTTAACATTTTTCCTTGTTAGGGTAGTCAACGACGTGGCTATTATTGAGAAGTCCTGAATGAACTTCCGATAATAGCCCGCCAACCAAAGGAAACTTCTTACTCCCGACGGTGATTTCGGTGCTTCCCAATCTTGATAGCTTCAACCTTCGCTGGATCAACCTTGATTCCGTCTTCCGACACCATGTACCCTAAGAATTGAACCTCCCTTAACCAAAATTTACATTTCGAAAATTTGGCGTACAAGTTCTCGCGTTTAAGCAATTCCAACACCGATCGCAGGTGCGAATCATGCTCACTCATGGACCGTGAATAAATTAGTATGCCATCAATGAAGATAATGACACACTTGTTCAAGAGTGGACTACACACTCTATTCATCTGGTCCATGAATACAGCCGGATCGTTAGTCAAACCGAAGGGCATGACTAAGAACTCATAGTGCCCGTATCTCGTACGAAAAGCAGTCTTAGGCATATCCTCCTCTCTCACCTTTAGCTGATGATAACTTGACCGCAAGCTAATCTTCAAGAAGTAACTTGCTCCTTGCAACTGATCGAAAAGATCATCAATTTTAGGAAACATGTACTTATTCTTGACTGTTACCTTGTTAAGCTCCCGATAGTCTATTCACATCCGCATAGACTCGTCCTTCTTCTTAACGAACAACACAGGCGCTCCCCATGGCGAAGTGCTGGGAAGAATAAACCCCTTGTCGAGAAGTTCTTGAAGTTGGGTCATCATCTCCTTCATTTCGGCCCGAGCCAAACGGTAAGGTGATCTTGTGATAGGTGTCGCTGTAGGCATCAAGTCTATTCGGAATTCCACTTGCCGATCTGGAGGCAAGGTGGTTAAGTCATCCGCAAACACTTCTGGGTATTCACTTACTACCAGAACCGACTCCAACCCCTTCTTCTCCTTCTTAGCGTCTAAAACGTACACTAAAAATCCCACACACCCCTTCACTAAACACCGCCTAGCTTTGATCATCGAGATCAAACATGACTTCGTATCCCGACGATCACCATATACCACTACCTCTTCCTTATCAGGAAAAGCTATACGGATCAACTTCTTATTGCACACTATCTTGGCATCATTAGACGCCAACCATTCCATCCCCACGATGACGTCAAATTCCTCCATACCCATCGGGTATAACCATAACGGGAATAAATGACCGTCAATGTGAATTCTACACCCTTCATACACCTCCCCGACTAAGACTCGACTATCATCGACTACTTCTACTTCAAACCTATGATTAAGCTTCTTGGGTTTCACATGCAATATATGAACAAAGTTCGACGACACAAACGAACGGTTTGCGCCCGAATCAAACAACACCTTAGCAAAAATTGAGTCCATAGGAAAAGTACCTGTCACCACATCCGGTGTTTCCACCGCCTCCTCCGCTGTCATAGTAAATGCCCTCTCTCTAGATAGCTCCACTTTCCTCTCTCCTCCTCTTCCTCTAAATCCCCCGACTGCTCCCTTCTTCAGTTGTGGACAATCGGTCTTGATGTGATTTGGAGACCCACATTGATAGCAATACCTCGACCCATGACAGTCTCGAGCCATATGTCCCGACTTCCCACATTTAAAGCAACCATCTCGATCCATCAAACACTCCCCTTTATGCATCCGGTTACACTTATTGCACGACTTGCTCTCAAATCTTGGCGTTGCCTGCTACTCAGGTCTTGCAGACTTAACTTTCTTAGCATCACGCGCGGGTCCCTCCTACTTTCTCTTTTCAGCACTCCTTTCAGATATTTGACGATTCTTATCCTTTTCCGTCATCTCCGCCACCTAAAAAGTAGAAGGTTCTCATGCAGCCGCCAATTCCCTGATGTTGCTTCTTAACCCAAACAGGTACCTGTTCACCCGTCGTTCCTCATTTGGCACATAATTTTAGACGAAACGAGCCTTTTCGAGGAACTTGGTTGTGTACTCTCAAACTGTCATCTCCCCTTGTTCCAAATTTAGAAACTCATCCTCTAATTTCTTAACTACTGCTAAAGGGCAAAAATGTCGTTTGAACTTGGCAACAAAATTCTCCCAATCCATTCCCTTTGCTGCTTCGAACCTCTGCCTCCAGTTTCCGCCTCCCACCAAAACACGACATTGTCTCTCAGCATGGACAATGCAAATACGACCTTGTCCTCTTCAACGCACGTACTAGTGTCGAAGGCCAGCTCCATATCTCCGATCCACTTGATAACCACAATTGGATCGCATCCCCCCTTGAAGACAGGGGGCTTGCATGCCGCAAAGGATTTGTAACTACATCCCTTTTCTGTCGATGCTGTAGGAGCTAAAATCGGGGTCGATTGTGAGTGACTGCCAACCACTGTCACCGGCGGTTCAGACATCTCAGACGTGTCTTTCTCTTCACTCCTTTGCTTACTGGACGATGCTTCTCAAGTCTGATGAGCCAATAAGGCTTGCAGAGTTTTCTGGAGTTTTCCCATCTCATTAGCAAAAGTTTCCTGAGTCACAAAGGCTTTGGTTCTTCCCCCGCCGCGACTTCTTGAGTGTCCTCTTCCTCTGATAGTAGCCGAACTCTCTTGCAAATAGGGTTCCTGTTCTGCCATCACCTCCACGCTTCTCGCTCGACGACCCCCTTGCACCGTCTTTCTCCCTTGAGCTCCTGTCTCAGGTTCGTCCAGTTGAGTGGTAGCCTTCCGGGACCCCTTCCCTTGACCCTTTCCACGACCACGTCCCCTTCCCCGAGTGTCTACCTTTCTCGGAGGGGCTTTTGGTCCTTCCACAATTACTTCTTCCACTGGCACTGCCTCCGCAACCGGCACAGTTCTCCTCCTGGTTACTTGCTCAGACATACCTACTGAAAAGATGCAAGCACACACACATTCAGTACAACAGGTCCGAAGTAATAAGGTAAATTAAACACACACATGTACCTGTAAATTCGTAATTACATTGGCCAGATGTAATTCCAAATTTACCTTATATGTTAGTCTCCATCACCCTATTACCGGTCTCCCTAAGGACTTCCTATTTTCTCAGTTGTATTTCTACTTCACCAGTTTAAGTGAAGGCCCGTCCGGTCACCTACATTCCTTAAACTATGGCTCTGATACCAATTGTAACAACCTAAAACTTCCAATAAAATAGGCATAAACCGATTAATATAAATCCATGCCAAAATGGCCCCAAGTCAACAATTAAAAAAATCAAGGTTTGCGGTAAGGCAACCTGTCACACAACTGATATTTAAGAAAGAAAGAAACAACTATAAGGATGTCTTCTATAACCGGACTCAGCTCACATCTTCTCCTTCCCTTTACCCGAGCCTCCCATTTCGCACCTGCCTGAAAAGGTTTTTCATTTTGAAAGAGCAAGGGTTAGACCGGAGGTCTAGTGAGTCCCTTCTAACAATACTTTAAACATTATAGAAAGGATTTTCAACCGTCAACTAATTCAGTAAAATTTACATTATAAAATCAATCACGCTTTGGTATACACTACTGTCACGCGAAAGTAACGACCCGTCTGTCTCATACTGTCTTAGCTTGGGACACACCCCCTAATGGCATAAACGGGACACACCCCCCGGTATGAGTACAGGCAAGACACACCCCCGACTTATACCATCACTTGTTAACTACTAAGCATATATATCATCAATCATCAACATCCATGTAACTCGCAATTTAATAAATCTTGCGTATAATTTTAGCATGCATAACGAATGAAATGCTGTAAATCAAACCTTCACATACTTTATTCCATTAAAACATGAAGAAGTGCTTAGTTGAATAACTCACCTGTCCGGTGTAACGCCCGGATTTTTCGATATGTCTTTTCGTTCGTGCCTTCTTCCAAAGTTCTCTATCTTTGGGTTTAAATCCTTAATAAGTTTACCTTCGTTTATTAGTTCAATTCTGTATGTGTCGCGACTTAAAAATCGAATTCTGGAGGTCGAGGAGGAGATCGGTAACAGTGCCTGGCGATAGTGACATGGTCACAATCGCGGTGGCATAATCGCGGGGGCTCAATGACCCTCGGTACAGTTGGGGTGATAATGCCCGGAGATAGTGACAAGTGTCACTATCGCGTGTCACTCTCGCACTAAAGGTGTACCCCGCAGTACATTTCGTGCGATTGTGCCCGCGAGAGTGCCATTGGCACAATCGCGTGGCACTCTCGCCGACGCTATCTAGACGTTTAAAAAGAGGTCAGCGATGTCATGAATCATTTTATCAGATTTGTGGCAGCTTACATCTCGTTTTCTCTCCTCTCATCTCCAAACTTCTTTCTTCATTAACTCCTCCCATCTACCACTCTCATAATCATTTATTGCTCTTGGTAAGGTTGTTAAAGTCTTAAGTGAGAAGATCTCAAGTACTCCTCAAGTTCAAGATCTCCATCCTCTCATCTAGGGTTCTAGGGTTTTCAATAAAACCCCCATTATGTGTACATCCTACACTTTTAAAACTTTATACACATCAAAATGGTGATTTTAAACTCCTAATCATCTCCTTGTTCATTTTCTCTTGTTTAAAATAGTTTTGACCTAACTTGTTATTTTTGGAGAGTTTTAGGGTTTCTAATAAATTGCAAATATGATAAAGAGCTTTTATGCTTGAGTTATGAAATGTTTATGGTTCACATATTTGAGGTTGAATACTTGGATGAACTCATGCTAGTCACCTCCATAATTCCCCTATGTGGTGAGATTCACTTGGAAAATATGATTACTTTAGAATATGAAACATGTGGGTATCACTATGGTGCTGAAAATGATCTTTCTTACATTCATGTGATTTTTTACACAAATGAAACTGTGACAAACCTTAGACTATACTAGTGGATCTATAGGTATTGAGTCGGCTTATGTTTGGGACATTTTCCACTTTATAGCTAGTTGATATATTGGGTCCTCGGAGGCAATTTGGTACGGTTATGTGGGACCGGTTACTAGCCATGGACCGTAAATGTAATCCTAGTGAATGAGTATGACTTGGTTCCTCGGGTGCCCTCCCCCACATATGACTACGAACCGGCATTTTTCGTGGCTATGGTTCCATGTATTGAGCTCATAACTCAGATAGTGGCTTACTTTTGTGTTCCGCCACAATCCTTGGAAATCGGGTCTCCCCCATCATCGCAAGATGAAATTTTGGACTGAAAGGTCACTATGTGGTTGTTATTTCATTTATAAACTCAACTCTTTAGAAAATATTTCTTATTGTTGCAATTAAATCATTTTCCAAGTATTATATAAACTGTATGTTCTCAATAGGCTTTAAGCCTAACACTTTTTCTCAAATGATGTGTATAACAGGTTCCATTAGCGGTGGGTTGCCAAAGGTTTGAGTGATGAGCGTGGACGCTTGAGGCATTTTTGAGATGATAGAAATTTTGGAGGATTGGCGTTTTAAACAACTTTATTATTTTGGAATTTGGGTTGACAACCAATGTAATCTAGATAGAATTTATTTAGATTAGTTCATTGTTAGTTTCCATATTTATTCACAGGTTTTGTAAACGCTTTCATACATTTACCCTTTTGGGTGGTTTACTCTAAATACAAACGTCATATTGCCGATTTTTCAATTTTTAAATTTATTCTAATTTTTAGGGTGTTTCAAGTTGTTATCAGAGCTCTAGTTTAAGTGAAGCAGGCATGAATGTAAGATGTCTAGACTTAGACTGAGTATGTTAAGTGTGATGATTGGTGAGTTTGGGTAGAATTTCTAAGATAGGACGGTCTTAGAGGTCGACGGAAGTGCACTAATTGAAAATTATGACGACGGTAACGAGACTTCTTGTGTAAAATATGTTCATAATTTCACTTAGCTAATGTTATTATGAATATATTGTTACGTGAGCATGCTTGATGTACTATCATTACGATGATTGATGAATGTATTAGTGCATTTCCTTGTGTTTAATTCGTATAACCTACTCTTACCTCCCTTCTCGTGCGTGTGTGGCAGATTAAGGATGGTGAGTACGCACAGTAGGCCGCGTACACATGTGGATGGTGGGGAGGCGACCGCTTCAACGACTGATCAACCGGAGAGGGTTGAGGCCGTTATACGCCCATCTACCCAACCATTGCTAGGCGGAGGGCCTGAGATCTGGCTTCGTCCAACCCAGTTATTTGGGATGTAACTCCCCAATCCGAGATGATGGACAACATGATGTTGATGATGAATGAAACCATGGCCAAAAAACAAGAGTTTCTTCTGAAGGTGATCGAGGATCGGGATGTGAGCAACCGGAGAAATGAGACGGTTGCGTAGAATATTGAAGTGATTGGATACGGTGGTACGGGTCATGTGAACCGAACTGAGGAACCAATAACTATTGATGCGAGACAAGGAAAGAGAGCTTGCTCGTACAAGTCCTTTCTATGCTATAAGCCGCCGGAGTTCTCCGGTTCTGAAGACCCAATTGCCTGGATGAAGTGGATTGAATAGGCATTCGACTCGTCCGAGTGCGGGGAAGATCAAAGGGTGAAGTTTGGTTCCCAAATGCTCAGAGACACGACACTCACCTGGTGGAATGTCACCAACTTCACCCTCTCCCCTACTGTTCTGGATCAACTGACTTGGGTCAGGTTCAAGAAGAAGATCTTGGACGAATACTGCAATGATAAGGCCTTGGATTGCATTGAAGAAGAGTTTCAGTCTCTCAAAAAGGGGAACATGACGGTAAGGGAGTACACCCGTTGTTTCATGGAGAAGTTGGAGCTTGTGGGGCATGTGTCCCCAACGGAGAAAGAAAAGATTAAGGCCTACCTTAAGGGCTTACCAACGGATATGATGTCAATAGTCCGCAATTCTAAGGCCTCAAATCTCCGTGAGACCATAGAGGAGGCACAGATCATGGAGGATGTCTACACTAGAGATAAGGTGGAAAAGACTGTGGTGGTGATAGGAGAGAAACGAAAATGGGAAAGCAATTCTGGACCTCCCAAGAGGACTTGACCTTTTTGCCGGATATCGAAATTTCGACAATCGCCAAGAAGCTAGATGGTGCCAGAAGTGCCGAAGCAAGCACCATGGAAGTTTTAACACAACTCCCCACTCTTGTGTCAAGTGTGGGAAACTTGATCACACCACCAGAGGCTGCTTGATAAGAGGAATTATCTTCTTCGAGTGCAAGGCACCGGGGCATGTGAAGAGAGATTGCCCGAAGCTCAAGTCGGGTAGTGCGCCAGAGAAGAGGGAGAACCCATCTAGGATTTCGGGTCGAGCTTTTCAGATGACGGCCGATGAGGCCAAGGCATCCACCGACGTGGTATCGGGTACGTTTCTCCTAAACTCCATACCTACTCGTGTACTTTTTGATTCGGGTGCTAGTTTCTCTTTCATATCTGAATCATTCCCTCAAAAGCTTGCTATGACCACTAATAGTCTAGAGAATGCGTTAGTGGTAGAGATAGCGAATGGTAGCCAAGTATTAATCTGCGATGTCTTGAGGGAGTGTACTCTTGGAATCGAAGGGAAGAAATTTCCAATTGACTTGATGTCGATGGTCGTTGGTGGCTTTGATGTGGTTGTCGGCATGGATTGGCTGGCAAACAATCATGACGAAATCCTATGCTCCAAGAAACTGATTCGACTCCCTATATCAGATGGTGAAATGGTGATAGTTTATGGCGAAAGGAGAAAAGGCGATGTGGCGGTTATCACCATGGCTAAGGCACGAAAATGCTTGGTGAAAGGATGTTCGTCCTTTTTGGCATACGTGATTGATGCTAAGCTCGAGAAAAAGAAGCTTGAAGTCGTGAAGGTGGTGCGCGAGTTTCCTGATGTCTTTTCGGATGACTTGCCCGGTTTACCGCCCGATCGCCAAGTGGAGTTTCGGATTGACCTTATACAGGGAGCGGCTCCGATCGCTCGGGCCCCTTACCGGTTGGCGCCATCGGAGATGCAAGAAATGATGGATCAACTCCAAGAGCTTCTAGAGAAGGTTTTTATAAGACCGAGCTCGTCGCCTTGGGGAGCTCCAGTCCTGTTCGTCAAGAAGAAGGATGGCACGATGAGGATGTGCATCGACTACCGTGAACTGAATAAGGCTACGGTGAAGAACAAGTACCTGCTTCTGAGAATCGACAACTTGTTCGATCAACTCCAAGGAGCGGGTTGTTTCTCGAAGATTGATTAATATTCGGGATACCACCAAGTGAAGGTGAGAGGAGAAGACATCCCAAAAACGGCCTATAGAACACGTTATGGCCATTACGAATTTTTCGCGATACCGTTTGGCCTAACGAACACATCGGCGGTGTTTATGGATTTGATTAATAGAGTGTGCTGACCATTCCTCGACAAGTCGGTCATCGTATTCATCGATGACATACTTGTGTATTCCAGGAGTGAGTCAAAACACGAGCAACACCTTCCACTTCAGGCTTTCTATATTATTTTCACCATACTTCTGGTATTTAGCAAGTTGCGGGTGTTACAATTATTCTCGGTTTGTTTCTTTTACATATATAAAGATATAAAGATAAAGATTAATTTCTAAACGGATATTGTTTTTGCTAAAAGTAAGACGGCCAAAAAAAAAGTTAACTATTTATGTTGACACAAATCATTTCAATTTTGTAAGACATCTCTACTCCTTCATATACTTACCCTCCCTTTATAGAGTTATCATTTCCACACTTATGTGGGATAACCAAACCAATACCATGATTAAATATTTTAGAATACTAAAAAAATTATGGAGTCATCTCATTCTCGGTTTTTTCCTTTTAAATATATAAAGATGTTTAACAAAATATTATATCATTAATCATGAAGAAATTTTATATAAACTAAAATTAACTATTTAACCAAAATGGATTAAAGTGAATTAAAAATCATGTAAAAAGTTGGCATTCCTCTACTTGTATAATCATCTTCATGTTCCAGTACATAAAATCTTTATATCAATGTGGGACAACGAAAGATAAGTACAATTCAATATTTTAGAATTCTTAATCCACAGTTTGACATGTCATTCTCTTGGGTCTTCCTTTTATGCAAGGTTGGTCCTGACATTTTGGAGGCCCTGTACAAAAAAATAAATTTGGCCCTATAATTTTTTTAGTTGTATTGATTATTAAAATTTTTATTACTCAATTCCAAAAATATATCCTTAGAGCGTGGAAGCATAAAACGTTTATAAACAAGATTAAAAAAAAAACCCTGACATTTACATCTCAAAATTAATGATCGACAATCTCCAATGGTTAATCTGTTTATAAAAATAAAAAGTTGATTAATAACAAAATTAAAAGTTTTCACATAATAAGTACAAGTATAATATATAACACAAATAGATTAATACCTTGATAGTGAACATAATGGTCCTTCGTTCTCCAATAATAAAATTTTATTATTGGTATTACTACGTACATTATTCAAATGAAGACAAACAACTAGATGTTGCTATTTTCTGAACTTGGATCTTCTATCATTTTTGCAAACAAAATCATCTATGATACTTTCATTATCAAGATTTGCGAGAAACTTATTTTCAATTGAAATCAAAGCCAAAGCATTTAATCTCTCTTAATTCATAGTCGATCACAAATAAGATTTCAAAAGTTTTAGTTTTGAAAAGCTTCTTTCAGCTAATGAAACTGTAATGGGGATAGTCAGCAAAATTATATATGCAAGACATCAAATTGGATAAGTGTTTACCCTTTTTAAAAAATTTAGTATTGCACTTGCTGTATTGTGTTCAGTTGGTAAATGTTTTTGTAATAGTTCCAATTCATTAAATAAATCCTCACCCTCAATGTCTGAGATGTGGCCATTTTGTAACCTCTTTTCAAGATTGTTCCAGCTTGCCTTTAATTCTTCAGTATTAATGGACTTCAACTTTTCTGCTATAAATAAAAAGCCAAAGATTTCTTCATATTGTCTATATTGCTCAAACCTTCGCTCCGGTGAACCGATAGCTTGATCAACTATGTACACAAAATACTGAGTTCTAAATGATTCTTGAGGTGAAAGCTCATGTACCGGTTCTGATGACTTAATGTCACTCTCATCAAAATATCTTTTCTTACGGAATTTTCTTTTATTCTTTTTCTCAACAAACACCAGATTAACTCAAAGCCTTCTCAAACCCATATTCTCGATAGTCTTTAAAAAATTCAATAAGCACCCCCACACTACTCATTGCCTCATCAATACGCATACTTTCAGATTGTAGTTGTATGCTCAAATTATTAACTTTAGCCAAAATATGATACCAAATAACCATACCCGTTATGAACTCAAATCTTCCAAGTTCTTACTCTGTTAGGCAAGTAGCTTCACTTTTTATCTTTACATTTGTTTCTTCATGAGCAAGTTGTTGTAGAGCTTCTACTATTTTAGGAGCTTGAGTGACAATTGCTTTCACACTTTCAACCCTACTTTCCCACCTTGTAGTCGACAATGATTTAAGAGTGAAACTCTTTTTGGGTAATTTGTCTTTCAGAATTTGCCATCTTTTCCTCGAATCTACAAACAATGTATATATCCGTTGCACAACTCCAAACAAACTTTACATCTTTTTCACATGAGTTTGCCATATCCGAGAGTGTCAAATTAAGGGAATGAGATGCACATGGGGTGTAAAATGCTCTAGGATTAATATCCAAAATATTTTTTTTACACCTTTGTGTTTCCCTTTCATGTTTGATCCATTATCATAACTCTGCCCTCTTACATTATCAATGTCAAGATCAAAATCTTTTAGCAAACTTTGTAATGAAACAAATAATCCCTGGCCTGTTGTGTCACTAACAACTAAAAATTGAAGGAAATATTCCTCCACCTTAACAGGAGAAGTAGAGATGTCAACGCACCTCAATATCAATGTCATTTGTTCTTTCTTACTAACATCTGGAGTACAATATAATATTACAGAAAAGTAGTTGGCTTCTTTCATATTTTTTCTAGAATAGCAGCTTTAATTTCAGAAGCTAGCGAGATAATCAACTCATTTTTTATTTTATGACTCAAATAATGGTAATGAATCTCATGATTTTGTTTCCTCCTTATATGCTCTGCCAAAGTCGAATCCCACTCTGCAATCATTTCAACTAAAGCCATAAAGTTACCATTATTTTCATCATAGTTCTTCTTATTACTTCCACGAAAAGCCAAACTTTGTTTGGCTAAATATTTCACTAGTGCAAACAACCTTTTTAATACTTTCCTCCAATGTTTGGTCTCTTTGTTGATTTCATCCTAAATTTTTTTATCAATAACTTGGTTTGTTTCCATCCTTGCACGTAGGTCAACCCAAATAGACATATGATGGATATGCTCTGCACAACTTTCATGCATCTTTAGACTATGAGCAAGATGTTCCCAATCACTTATCCCCTTGTGTGCTAGATTACTTGGATGTGGTTTCTTCTTAAACAACTTGCAACAAAAACAAAATACTTTGTCAAGATCCTTTGAATATACAAGTCAATCTCTATGATGTTTCTCGCCATTTAGTAAGTACTTGTTATAAATTTCAGAACTAAAACATTTGTTCCTTCCATCTTTATGACCTTTCCTGGTTAACAGATCTCTTATAGGGCCATTTTTCACTAATAAATCCCTCCATTTAATATCAAGGTTATCCTAATTTACATGATCATAGATGTTCAAAGGAATATCATCTTTTTCACCACCATTACCATTCAAGTTGGCTATATGTATTCCGACACAGGCACATCAACTTCTTCTACCCTTGGTTCTTCTTCTTCCACAACTTCATCAGCTTCATTCACACCCACACCTACTCTTTCTCTATCCATCCCCTCATTATTTTCAACATTATTAAGAGCACTATTTTCAAATATAGTTGTCTCTACTTGCATTGATTCTCCATTCCTTGGACTTTCCAATGTCTGTTTGATGATAAATCGATCGATTGCTTCTCTTTGACTTTGAACAAATTGTTCACCTTTTCTCTTTTTTTGACGTTTAGAATAGCCCGGTTCAAATTTTCTAGTTGGATGCATCCTATTTTATGTAAAATCAATCAATCATTATTGGATATACAAAAACCATATTAACAAATTTTTTATTTGTTTATTGTTATTAAAAGAGCACTAACATTAAAATTTAAAAAACCTTCACAGAACATATATAAATAAATAATAAAGTTATAAAAAGATAAAAAATAAAAATAAAAACATTAAATATAAGTCATGAAGTTTGATATAATACTTGATTAGAAGTTTAATTAAAGAATTGAAGAAAAAAAATGTGGAAGAATTGAGAGAATTGATGATGAAGGGTGCAATAGAAGATGACCATATAATAAAAGATAAAACTAGGAAAACTAAATTTTCAAAACCCTAATGAAAGACAAGACGGCCCAAAAAAATAGAATTGAAAAAAAAAAACTTAGCAAAACCCTAATGAAATACGGGAAAAAGAATAGAATTGAAAAAAGAATAGGCCACGTGCGGTGGCACCACCGACACACCCCAGCCCATAGTCGCCCCTGCTTTTATGTATATAAAGATGAAAATATATAAAAATATAAATATTAAATGAAATAAATGCATCTTATTAATTGTAATACAAAATATAATATCTATTCAACATGAAGAAAATTTGTAACTAAAATTAATTCTTTAATCCAAAATGGATTAAAGTAAATCATAAATCATGTAAAAAAATTGACATCTTTCTCCTTTTATAATCACCTTCATGTTCCAACATATCATCTTGGGTCTTACTTTTATGTATATAAAGATGAAAATATATAAAAATAAAAAATATTAAATGAAATAAATGTATCTTATTAATTGTAATACAAAATATAATATCTATTTAACATGAAGAAATTTGTAACTAAAATTAACTCTTTAATGCAAAATAGATTAAAGTAAATCATAAATCATGTAAAAAAAGTTGACACCCTTCTCCTTTTATAATCACTTTCATGTTCCAACATATAATCTTTTATTAACGTGGGATAACCAAAGTTAACCACAATTCAATATTTTTAAATTCTCAATCCATATTGTGCCATGTCATTTTGGGATTTTCTTTTGTATATTGAAATTCTTAATCCATATTGTGTCATGTCATTTCTCTTGGTTAATTTCACTTTTATATATTAATATTCTTAATCCACATTGCATGTCATTTCTCTTGGGTCTCATTTTATGTATATAAAGATGAAAAGATATAAAAATAAATAACATTAAATGAAATAAGTGTATATAAAAATAAATAACATTAATTGTAATACAATATGTATTCCCTTCGTCACAAAATAAATATCTACAATAAAAAAGACACACAGTTTTAGGAATGTATAATTATTACACCTTTTAATTAACAACATGACAATTTTACCCTTAATTATGAAGAGATAAATTTTATCCACCTCATAACTAAGGGTAGAATGGGAAAATAAACATTTACTTTTGAAAATATACACTTATTTTGGGACAAACTAAAATAATAATGTAGACTTTTATTTTGGGACGGAAGAGAGTAATGTAGTAACCGGGTTTAAATGTAAAGAATGGGGCATGGGTGGAGTTGTTGAAAGCCCAAAGTTCAAGGACTAGGGTGCAAATTTTATTAATAGGGACTTAACCCTAACAACCTTACCCTAAAATCATTCCTCAACCTTGGTGGCTAAGAGAAATCATGGAGAAGCTTAGCATTTATCAAGAATTGGAAGCAAATCAAAGAAGAACAAGTAGGAAGGAAGACTCAAATCTCAAATTCCAAGAAGGTAATCTTAGCTCAATTTATTTGTAACACCCTCAAATTTAAAAAAAAAGGACTAATTTAAAATTTTCAACAATACCTCAAAGTATAAAAAAATCTCTTACGACAAATCCATACTTGAAATACAGTTCTAGGTTGAACCATCAACAAAATAAATAAAGTCTTACATAAAAGACTAATTAAAGTCGGGTGTTACTAAAACCCAATAACAGTCGCTATATCCAAAGTAAATGTGGAAGATTTCGCCAAGCTATTCACTTTTTCGAGCACACAACTAGCACTCATCTCTTCACAGTGTCACTAGAACAAATCCCGAAACGGAACATGATGCACATGCCAACAAATAAAAATGTTAGGCTAACGCCTAGTGAGTTCAAGAGTTTTTATCGTGATTATAAAAATCATTAAACGAAAATAAGGCAACTTAAATCATAATCCTTCAAAATGAATTACTTTAAATATGAAAACGACCCGTTTTCCAATAACACATATTTTATAAATGAATGCCTCAATACCAAAACATTCTTTCATGAAGTGGTGCAACCCCAAAGTCAGTTAAAACGTGAATAATGGTAAATGATCAAATATTGAAATTCGAATATAACTTTATAAACCAAACAACCAAAAATATGAGTAAAACTCAAGGCTCCAAAATTATAACATATGGAGAATACCCCAAACTCAAAACGTCACCGAAAAACAAGGATAAAACTAAATACCCAAAACAACACCTTTCGGTAACGGGGGAGACCCGAATTCCATGGCTAGTAGCGGAACACAAAAGTAGGCCACATTCCAAATTATTGAGCTCACCATACTAGGATCAAGGCCACGAACTCGCCGACTCGTACTCAGATGTGGAGGAGGGCACCCAATGATTTCTAGTCATGCTCATTCACTAGGATTACATTTATGACCCAGGGCTAGTATCTGGTCCCACATAACTGTACCAAGTTGCCATCTTAAGGTCCAATGTCTCAACTAGCTACAAATGGGAAATGACTATCCCATAAAAACAGACTCAAAAATTACATCAAGGGTTCAATAGCACAATGAGGCCCTCGATGACCCTATAACTAATCCTGGTCCCAACATGAAATAATAGCCCCTTTTTAAAAATATTAAAGACCGACTCATATGCCTATGGATCCATTATATTATAGTTTATAACAATACATGACTCCAATTGAATGACCAACGCACTCAAAACATGTAATTCTCAAATGATGCGCAATAACCGCCATCATACTCAAAACTCCACAACGGACTATTAAAACCGAACGAATGTTCGCAAGCCTCATTTTAGTCAAAACCGAGCCAAAAGCTCAACAATTTACTTTATCGTGCCATAAAAGTCAGTGCGATAAAACGTATTTAAATAATGGTTATGCAAACACAATGACCAAAAGTATGATTAATCCAAAACCCATCATTGGTTGAGACAAACCATTTTCCAAATGAACTCATACCCTTATATTTCCAAATGTCTCATAATATAATAATATGCATTTTCCAAACGGTTTATAAGATTAAATACGCTAAGAAGACATTTACATCAAATGACCTCCATTTATATATTAAATCATCAAGAAAACATATCAACATGATTTATTTATCGAAATGTCCAAAAATCCCAAATGTGGGTATTTCACAAGATTTATAAAACCAAATAACCCAAATAGGTAAAACTCTTCAAATGTTCCAACTTTTAATAAAAATCATGTAAACATATAATTACCTTAAAATGGACATTTTTGACATGTACAACTGTAAGACTCACTTTTTTTTCTTATTTAAAAAAAACGTATAATTATTCATACCCGAATTGAACCGTAATTAAAAATGGTAACCAAAGATAGTTGATGGGTTAAAACCGCCAATTAACCAAAAATATTTATTAATTATAATTATATATATACTAAAGAAAAGAAATTTTGGTAAACATATATATCTAATCAAAAGTTGACAATAAGAGTAAATTAGATCCCACCGTCTCTTTTATTTTTTTCATTCACCTAAACCGACTTCAACTTCATAATTCTCTCTCTCTAAAAATTCAAGTTCTCTCTAATATATCTTTCAATCCGTTGAAGTAATCAAATATTCAACCGTATATTCGGAATTTACTCTTCTAGTCCTTCCCAGAGGTATAAATTTATTCTTAAGTTATTTAAGTTGGTAAGTTAGAGTAGTTGAAGTTGGTTGGTAGATTATGAGTTAATATTGCAAAGTTATGTTAAAATACAGGTTTAGAAATGTTTGGGTTTGTCAAAATTACAAACGGGTAAAGTTTAGAATCAAAACGCTAATATTTGTATCTAGATGTTTAACCGCACACCAAGTGTTCGGTTTAATGTCTAAGAGAATATAATTTCATGATTAAGCTTAGGATAATAACCATTAAGTTTTATGTTATGCGAGTAATAGTAATTTATGGTTTAAATAGGCAATCAAACGAGTTAAAGTTCCTCGTGAGTCTCGGTTAATCGTGTATTACGTCTCAATTTGGTTACGGTATGGATTTCATTTCTTTTGAATCGTGGGAAACTATTTGTTGTAGTTCACCCTTCCTAAAGGTGGTTCACCGCCTTGTGATTGATCAACCGAACGTGATCAACAAATGCGAAATTATACACACACATACACATTGATTTTGGTTTATTGAATCAATTGTTTGAACATTTTGATGTGTTATTAAAATGTGTTTCGTATGAGATTTTTTATGAAAAATGTGAAGTATATTAACTATAATTTCTATGATCTTCATTTGGGTAAGTGGCATATGTTTAGTTTTCGTTGATTTTAGAATAACCCAATAAATAGGCACATTATTTGGGATGCCTTCTATGACAGCTTTGTTGTCATGGCGTCCTGCAGATGACGGTCGACCAGAGTTAAGCCTATGTGGCTTACGTGAACCCACTCTAGGGGACTTGGCTGACTTTGTTGGCTCCAGGGAGGATGGATCGATCCTAGGACTTTTGCCCATAGAATATGTGACCGTGGTTAAATTCACGGGGGATTCGTGTGTGTGTGCCCGCACGCCGACCCAGTTCGTATGGTTGATCACCCCACGAACATGACAGGAATTGACAGACTTTATTTATATTATGTTTTGAAATTAAAGTGTGAACCGTTCTTGAAATTATTGTCTTTGAAAATTACGGAACATTTCTTTTGCTATGAACTTGAATTTCAAGAACATTTTTCGAAATGAATTTTTAAGTCTTCCGCTTCGTTATCTACGTTTCATTATTATTTACGAATTTATATTATAATCCATTCTCTGAGCCCTGTGCTCAACCGTGTTTTTGTTTTCTGACACGACAGGTTCGAAGTGACGTTTACGGGGACGGGACTTGAGATCGAGCATGATATTTTGGAGTTCGTAGACTCACCTTATTTTATAAATTTCTAAGTTTATAATGACTTTTTGAGGTATGATAGTTTGGATTGTAATATATGTTTACATTTTATTAATAGATCTGAAATTAGTTGTTTATTATGTTAAGTCTCGTTCGTGACATCACCCGTTCTGAACCACGGGGACGATGGATGTTACCAATGTGGTATCAGAGCATAGGTATCGACTTGTAGATTTACTAGGCTTGACCTGTGAGGATTGGGTAGACATTAGAATGGGTAGATTAGAATTTGATTCTATTTACCGATTTTCAATCCGTAATTGTTTTGAATTCCGATCTTGATATTGTTTTGTGTTAGAATGTCGAGACGTGGTCACCCACGTAAATCCATATCTTAACCTGAGGGTAACCCAAATCCCAACCCAGTGAGGGGTTCAAGTGAGCCTAATATTGCTGATGTGGTTCATCTGACCATGTCAAGTATAATGCCTACTTACTTTGAGAAGGCAATGTTAACTTAATTGATTTATTTGTTTATGCCTTGTTTGATACCGGGGCAACACACTTTGTTGTTTCTGAACAATTAGAATCCTAGTTAAAACCTTATGAGCAAACCACCGAATTTCCAGTTGTGATATCTACCCCTATGGGTGGTTCAATATGTGTGATAACTTGATTTTCAAATTTCCCGTTTCATTATTGGAGACTGGTGATCGCAGGCAGTTGTGCCTTAATCTGCCGCAGCTCATCATTGTTTTGGACCTGGGCTACCCTCCGAACATCTGACCTTGGTGTGGCATAACTATGTTCAGCTAGATTTTTAATTAATTCCCATGCCTCTTCATAGGTCTTATTCATTAGGGCGCCCCAGAAGCAGCGGTGATGTCGTTTTTAAATTGGGGGTGTAGTCCACTAAAGAATGTCTGGATAACTACCCACTCGTGTAAGCTATGATGAGGACATCTTTTTAACATGCCTTTATACCTTTCCCACGTCTCATATAGAGATTCTTGATCCCATTGTGCAAAGTGAGTAATCTCGACTAGTAACTGGGCGATACGATCGGGTGGAAAGAACTTGTTCAGGAACGCGGCAACCATTTCGGTCCACGTATTAATCGAGTTCGGCGACAAGTTTTCCTCCCAAGTTGTTGCTCTATCCCGAAGAGAAAATCGAAATAACTTGAGCTTGATGGCATCATCAGATACCCCATTCCATTTGAAGGTATTGCAAACCTTTTCAAATGAAGGGAGGTGTCCATGAGGATCCTCGGTCGGTCCTCCTCCAAATTGGTGAGATTGGACTAATTGGATCGTCCCGTGCTTGATCTCAAAAGAATTTGCATCTACATTCGGAGCTTGAACTCCTCTTTGAGCAGCCGCTATCGTTGGAGTGGCCAGATTTCTCATGGGAACTCGAGGCGGCTGATTTGGTGGCGGTGGTGGTGGAGGATTATTGATAGTTATATTTCTGGCTTCACGGCGTAACTGCCTCGCGGTTCTCTCAATTTCAGGGTCAAGGGGCTCGAGATTTCTGAAGAGTCTTCTTCTTGGCATAAACCAAAAAGAAACCTGAAATCAAAACACAAGTCTTAGGTCCCAAAATTGAATGAATAATAACAACTGAAAAACTAAATTGTCTAATCTAATAATCTCTATAGAATATAGTGATATTAACACAAAACAAGTTCCCCGGCAACGACATCAAAAACTTGATAGGTCGGGTTTACACCCTTCCCACACGGACCGCAAGTGTACGGTGTCGTATCAAGTAATACGTACGGAAGTACGAGTATCGAACCGTAGGAACTTAGTGTTAATTACCACAAAACTATATCAACTATTAACTAGACTAAATCAAATGGTTGGTTTGTATCAGCTAACTGCTGATAAGAATTATCTAGAGAAAAAGAAGCAGGCACGGAAATACTAATCAGGCAATAATTCACACCACAAGAGATTACTGATATGATAGAGTGTTGGGTCTGAATATGCTAAGGATGGATACTACTGCTAGTTGAAAGGTATTACTGCTGCTTGTAATTTTAATACTGCTAGTAGAATTAATACTACTTGGAGAGTTAGTACTGCTAGTAGTTAGTACTGTTGAAGATAACTACTGCAAGCATGGTTAATACTGCTCAAGGATTAATACTGCTGAGGATGTTAATGCTGCAAGATGATTAATACTGCTAAAAGAAGGTTAGTGTTGCTTCTAAAGATAAAGAAGACTTGAAGATAAAGATGAGCTGGAGATAAGGTTGAAGATAATTATGGTATTGATACTGAAGATCAATTTTATTTTGATAATTATCTTGTAATCAACTTTGTATATATAGTATAGAAGTCTTTGTTAGAATTAATTTTTATTCATACGTTTTGTTTAGAGAGAATTAACCTCAAGAATAGTTTAGATCCTTTCTATAGAGAAGTATAGAACGTTTGTTGAGCCTGTTCAACAGATTGAGGTTTTGTGTGTAATCATTAAGTTTTATGCAATATAAACTTATGATTTGAGTTTTTGTTATATATTGTTCCATTGATTTTCTGTTAAAGTGTTTTTCCGCAACTTCTTTAACATAAGTTTCTGAGTGTGTTATTTAAATTCTTGTTTGAGTTTCGATCCTGACAAGTGTTATCAGAGCCTGAAAATTCAGAAACCTTTAATCATGGACAGTTCAAGCGACAGTGTTTTGGTATCAAAGGTTCCCATGCTCAAACCCAATGAGTTTGACATGTGGAAGATCAGAATCAAGCAGTACATTCTTCTCACATACTTCTCAATGTGGGACATCATTGAGAATGGTCCTTCTGATGGAGGAAAGATGGATGCAGAAGGAAAGAGACCTCCACCAAAAACAGATGGAGAGAGAAAGTTGAGGCAGACAGAGATGAAAGCTTTGAGCACTCTGCTTTTGGCTATACCTAATGAGTACCAACATCAATTCTGCAACTGTTCTGATGCACAAATTCTTTGGAATTCTCTGGAGAAAAGATTTTCTGGTACCAAAAGTACCAAGAGAAATCAGAAGGCCATCCTAAAGCAGCAGTATGAAAACTTCATGTCTACAAAGAATGAGTCCATGACTCAAACTTTTGATAGATTTAATAAGCTAATTGGTGAATTGGCTACTGTTGGTGTCCAGATAGATCAAGATGATGTTAACAGAAAATTTCTAAGATCTCTTGGTGATGAATGGACTATGTACACTATCTCATTCAGACAGAATGACCAATTGGAGGACAAGGAATTGGATGACCTCCATAATGACCTTAGGGTGTTTGAAGCAGAGGTAGAAGCAAAAAAGAGGCCCTCTGGATACTCATACAATGCTACTCTTTTATCATCCTCTACTGATTCTGCTGCTAATACAGAATCAGTTAGTGTTGCCCATGGATCAAAACAAGATGGATCCAATGACTCAGTTTTAGAAGCTTTTCTAGCTAGTCATGCTAATTCCACTCTAATTAATGATGACTTAGAACAGATAAATACTGATGATCTGGAAGAGATGGATATCAAGTGGCAGATGGCCATGCTGACTATGAGGGTAAAGAGATTCATCAAAAGGACTGGAAGGAACAACTTTGCTCAGAAAAGAGAAGATGGGGTTGGATTTGATAAATCCAAGGTTGAATGTTACAAGTGTCACAAGCTGGGGAACTTTGCAAGAGAATGCAGAAGTGGAATGCCTCAACAACATACTAGCAACCATCAACCATCACAGTCCACTAGCTTCAACAGTAGGAACTCTTCTCAAGCTCTTGTTTCCCAAGAAGGAATGGGATTTGATTGGAGTGATCAAGCAGAAGAAGCAGTTCAGAATCAAGCTTTAATGGCTAAAGTCTCAGAGTCAGCAAGCACTGATATTCCCACAGAGGTATCATCTAATCTTTGCTCTAAAACCTGTATTGAAATTGTTAAAAAGTACAGGGATCACAATCAAAGTATGTGTGATGACCTTAAAAGGTTAGAGAAAGACAGAAGAGAGTATGTTCTGATTGTTGAGAGGTTTGAAGAACAAATTAAGTCTTACCAGGCTAATGAACTTCAACATTCCTATGATACAAACTACTGGAAGTGGGAGAAAAATCAGTTAGAGGTTAAGCTTAAAAATTCTGAAGAGGAATGTGAGAAGATAAGGAGTGATTTTGAGAAAGCAAAGCTGGACATTGAGAAATATTCCAATGCTTCTAAAGCAATGGACTCACTTTTAAAAACTCAAGTCCATGACAAACTTAGAAGAGGAATAGGCTATAACACCACACCTCTACCATACAACAATAACTATATTCCACCCACCTCTGATCTCTTAGAAAGACAGGACAAGAAGGAATTACCTGAAGGAGCCACTGAAGTAGATCCTTTAGACAAAGTAGTGGTTGAGGCAGATTCTAAAGAAGAAGACTCTGAGAGTAAGAAGGAGAAAGACCAAAAAGATATTCCCCTAGAAAACCACATACTGACAAATGAAAGAGGGGGTAAATCTTTTGTCAAGAGAGAGAAAGTGAAGTCTGGGGAAGAGACTGTTAAGAATGAAAAAGCTGAGACCTCTAAGAGAGGGAAGGGAAAGGCACAGGGAGTTCATTACATGTAAACCACTGTTGTTAATCCCTGTACTTGTAAACAGAATCAACCCCAAAAACATGATAAAACAAGGGGAAATCAAAGAAATAGAAATAATCAGTGGGCATTAAAATAAGGAATTGATCTGAGAAAAATTAACAGACCAAAGCCTTGTTTTATTTGTGGCAAGTTAAATCATCTAGCCAAACACTGTTATTTCAATCCTATCAACCAAAGGATCACTTTTCAAAGAAATATACAAAATCCTGTTGGTTATAGGAAGTAGATAAAGAATCATATGGCTGAGAATAGTGCACCTGTAAAATCTCATGCTCAGAATAATTTTGCTAATTCAAAGAAAAATACTCCAAATAAGCCCAGGAGTAACCTAAAGAAAAAGAAAGCAAACAACTTTGTCCAGGTTTGGGTTCCAAAAGTAAAGAAATCTGTTAGTACTGCTACTTCAAATAGTACTGCTGACAGAAATAATGCTGCTGCAAGCAATACTACTGCTAACCCAGTTAGTACTGCTAAACCTCTTAGTACTGCTAATGATGTTAGTACTGCTAACAAAGTTAGTACTGCCAATCAAGTTAGTACTGCTTCCAGTGACAGACCCATTATTGTGACAAAGTATTCAAGCAATAAGATTTCTCAGTATGATAATCTTATCCAGTCTGAATATGAATATGTTGATGAGAATGGAAAACTCAAGACCACTTTGGCTTGGGTTCCTATTAAAAACTAACTGCTTTATTAAATGTTCAGGGCAACCAACAACTCAAGGGAAGGAGCATTTGCCATGTTGATAGTGGTTGTTCCAGGCACATGAAAGGTAACATGACCTGCCTTCAAAACTTCAAAAGAATTTATGGAGGGCATGCTTCTTTTGGTGATAATCCAGCAGGTGGTAAGATAAGTGGAAAAGGTAATGTGTCAAAAGGTAAGATGATCTTTGAGGATGTATACTATGTTGAGCAATTGAGATACAACCTGTTAAGTGTATCACAGGTCTGTGACAAGAAACATAGCATATTATTCAATGATACTGAATGTATTATCCTTGCTCCAGGGTTCAAGGTAGTTGATGAAAGTATTATACTACTTAGAACTCCCATAAAGGACAACGTTTATTGCTTAGACTTGGAGAGTGTAGCTTCTGATTCATCTTTAAACTGTTTATTTTCAAAAGCCTCTTTGGATGAATCATCTCTTTGGCACAGAAGGATGTGTCACATGAACTTTAAAACAATGAACAAACTTGTGAAAAACAACCTTGTAAGAGGTTTGCCACAAAAGGTATTTTCATGTGATGATCATTGTGTTGCATGTGTTAAAGGCAAACAACACAAAACTTCTCATAAGTCCAAAGAGATAAATACAATCTCTTCACCTCTTAATTTACTGCATATGGATCTGTTTGGCCCTACTAATGTGACGAGTATTGGTAAGAAATCCTACTGCTTAGTTATTGTTGATGATTTCTCTAGATTCACTTAGGTCTATTTTCTGAGGACAAAGGATGAGACAAGTGGACTGATCAAATCCTTTGTTCTTAGAGTTGAAAACCAAACAAATCTAAGAGTCAAAGTCATTAGGTCTGATAATGAAACTGAATTTAAAAACAATGACCTAAACAACTTTTGTAAGGAAAAGGGAATTGAGAGACAATACAGTGCTCCTAGGACTCCTCAACAGAATGGGGTTGCTGAAAGGAGAAATAGGACTCTGATAGAAGCTGCTAGATATTTGTTGGCAGATTCAAAACTTCCAATCACTTTTTGGGCAGAAGCAGTTAATACTGCCTGCTATGTTCAAAACATAGTTCTAGTAGTAAAATCCCAAGACAAGACACCTTATGAGCTTTTTAAAAAGAAGAAACCTTTTATTGGATTTTTCAAACCATTTGGGTGTCCTTGCACAATTCTCAATACCAAAACTCACCTAGGCAAGTTTGATAGCAAAGCTAAGGATGGGTTTCTTGTTGGTTATTCATCTCAAAGTAAGGCCTACAGAGTTTTTAACACCTCTTCTAGGATTATTGAGGAAAGTGACAATGTCAAATGCAATGAGAACACACCAAATCAACTTGGTTCAGGTCCTAATTGGCTATTTGACATTGATTCACTGACTAATTCTTTGGGTTTCAGTAATGAGCATAATGCAGGAACAGGGACAGAACAGGTACAAGTACAAAGACAAGAGTTTGTGCTGTTCCCCACACCTACTGCTGATCCTGTTGAATTATGTGACCAAGATAAGAAAGAGTCTTCAGATTCAAAGGACACTGAACCAGATCAGAATGAAGAGGACAGAGATGAAAAGGAAGATCAACCTTCAGATTCAGGAATCAAAGGTCCTGAGATGCCATTTTTGGAATAGAATGACATAGATGATGATTCTTCAGTATATGGGGGAAGCACTCCAGAAAAAAGAATGACACCAATCTTGAAGTCAATCTTAATGAAAAGGTTGTCAATGCTACAAGAACTCAGAAGAATCATCCTCCTCAATTAGTGATTGGTGACATCAATTCTCCAATGATCACAAGGCAACAAAGCAAGATAGGGGGATTGAAAGATCTATAATCAGGTTTATTATCTTGCTTTCTATCACAGGTTGAACCCAAAAAGGCATTTGATGCAATGAAGGATCCAAGCTGGATAGAAGCAATGCAAGAGGAGCTACTGCAGTTTGTACTGCAAGATGTATGGGATCTGGTGGATCTTCCAAAAGCACACAGAGCAATTGGCACAAGATGGATCTTCAGGAACAAGAGAGATGAGAGAGGAATAGTAATAAAGAACAAAGACAGACTAGTGGCACAAGGGTATACTCAAGAAGAGGGTATTGATTATGAAGAAGTATTTGCACCAGTGGCCAGGATAGAGGCAATCAGGCTATTTTTAGCCTATGCTTCTTTCATGAAGTAAAGTCTACCAGATGGATGTAAAAAGTGCTTTTCTGTATGGAAGAATTGAAGAAGAAGTGTATGTCTGTCAGCCTCCAGGATTTGAGAATCCAAATTATCCTGACAGAGTATACAAATTGAAGAAGGCACTCTATGGGCTACATCAAGCACCAAGGGCATGGTATGACACTCTGTCTACCTATCTCTTGGAAAATGGTTTTCAAAGAGGAATCATAGACAAGACTCTGTTCATTCAGAGGAAGAAGAAGGACATCCTAATAGTGCAAATCTATGTGGATGATATTATCTTAGGATCCACAAAAGATCAAATGTGCAAAGATTTTGAAGATTTGATGCACAAGAGATTCAAGATGAGTTATATGGGTGAACTTACCTTCTTCCTTGGCCTACAAGTTAAACAGAAGAAAGATGGGATATTTATAAGCCAATACAAGTATGTGCAGGACATTCTTAATAAGTTTGGATTCTCAGACTCAAAGCTTGCAAGCACACCCATGGGGACACACAAACAGATAATTGCAGATCTTGAGGGGGAGGATGTGGATGTTCATCTCTACAGATCCATGATTGGCTCCCTCATGTATCTCACTGCTTCAAGACCAGATATCATGTTTCCTGTTTGTGTGTGTGCAAGATTTCAAGTAAGGCCTAAGCAGTCACGCTTTCAAGCAGTCAAGAGGATATTCAGATATCTCAAAGGCCAACCTAGATTAGGTCTTTGGTATCCTCATGACTCACCATTTGACCTACTTGCCTATTCAGACAGTGACTTGGGTGGTGCAAATTTGGATAGAAAGTCAACTTCAGGGGGATGTCAGTTTTTGGGTGTAAGACTAGTATCATGGCCGTGCAAGAAACAAACCACAGTTTTCACATCTACAACAGAAGCAGAGTACATAGCTGCTGCAAGCTGCTGTTCTCAAGTACTCTGGATTCAGAATCAAATGTTGGACTATGGTATGACCTTTCTTCACACTCCAATCTTCATAGATAACAACAGTGCTATTAGCATTGTTAATAATCCAGTCAAGCACTCCAAAACAAAGCATATAGAAATCATGTATCATTTTATCAGAGACTGTAATGAAAAGAAGCTAATTCAGGTTGTGAAAGCTCATACAAGTAACCAATTTGCTGATCTATTCACTAAAGCTTTTGATGTGGGTAGATTCACATTTTTTGCCACAAGTGTGGACATGATAAACTCTGAATAAGCCTATTATCTTTTGTCTCATGTACCTGTATAGATTTCTTCCTGTCTACTTTCTCATATTGTATTGTGCATGGTGCTACTAACCTTGTGTGTTTCAGTGTTTCAGATTGCTTCAAATGGATACTTGGTACTTCTAAATCAGTTAATACTGCTCACTATATTACTCATGATAACTTTTCAAAAATGGTTAAGTACGGTTACTACTGCTAGGTGGTTTATACTGCCAGTACAAAGTTTCTACTGCTTGCCTTATTTATACTGCTAATCAGTGTTACTACTGCTGGTATGTGTTAATACTGCTAGTTTGTGTTAATACTACTAGTCTGTGTTAATACTACTAGTCAGTGTTAGTACTTCCAGTATGTGTTACTACTGCTAATATGAGTTAATACTGTGAGTTAGTTAATATTGCTAGGGTACTTAGTACTGCTTCTAACTGAAACCTTCCACCTATAAATACCCTGTGTGACCACCAAAATACAAACGACTCTTTGAACTTCCATTGCGTCTCTTTCTCTCTCTCTCGATTTCTTGCTTACTAGTGTCAACCCTAGTCACGATTCGAACGATAGAATCAATCAGAAAGATGGCAGGACGAGCATTCTTTGATGAACACAACGAGCTCGCCATGTTACAGAAACCAAAGCAAGCTGAAGGTTTCCATGCCATAGTGGATTTTCTAAAATCCTCACACATCGCCCATGCTCTAACTGTCAATCCCACAATCTATGTGGAACATCAAAGACAGTTCTGGGCCAATGCTGCTATTCAATCTGAAGAGGGCAATCAGGTCATTCAAACAAGGGTGTGTGATAAACCCCTGACCATCTCAGAGGAGTGTATTCGCATCCATCTACGCTTAGATGATGCCTCAGGTATAACCTCTTTACCTAAGGAAGATCTTTTCCAAACTCTTAGTAATATGGGGTATGAAGGTCCCACTGATGTATTCAAGTTTTTCAAGAACAGATTTTCACCACAGTGGAGATTTTTTGTTCATACCCTACAACATTGCATTTCACGAAAAACAACTGGATGGAGTGAGTTTAGTAGTACCTTAGCTTATGCTTTGTTCTGCTTAGCTACCTCTAGAAAGTTTAATTTCTCACAAATGATTTTCAATGATTTTATGTCAAACCTGGATACCAAATCCAAAAGCTTTTATATGTATCCTAGGTTTGTACAAGAGATTATACTAAAGGAATTGACGGATCTACCCTCTTCTCAAGAGGTGTATGTACCAAAACCTCCCAAAGGGAAGGTATTCTCAAAGACACCCCATTGTTCTCTACAATGATGGGTGTGTCACATTCCCATGGTGAGGCATCAATGTCAAAGCCCTCATCAGACAACCAAACTGATGACCTACCCACACCACTCATTTCTAGTAATCCTCCTCATATTCCTATTGAAAAGCCCACATCCCCCATCACCAAAATCTATATAAGGAAAAAGGTAAAGAAGGTTCCTTCCCTTCTTGTACGTTCACCCCCACAGCCTTCAAGCCCTCTAATGGAGCATTCTCCATTAGAGAATATCGATAGGGAAACCACAGGGGTGTCTCCCAACCCCAAGAAGGTGCTCACTAAGGAGCAGGTTGAACATGTGGGCAGTGAGGCTCAAGCTAATGACTTTGCACAAAGTGCAGGGCAGGACAGTGTGAACATCCCTAAGACCTTCCCCACGACAACTTTGGGTGAGCAATCATCCAAAGGTCCCAGGTGCCAAGAAACCAAGGGGGTAGAGGGTGCTTCTGCTAGGCAGAAGACCTCTACTAAAAGATCCAAGGATCCTTCAAGGGTGGTCAACACACCCAAAGAAGGTGAGGACAAATATAACTATGAGGAATTGATGGAAACTATGGGCAATATCAATCTTGATGTCATCAAACAGGGTGCTGATATAGAGGAGATGAAACTAGTGATTATGTCTCAACAAGTGCAGATTACCAAACTAAAGAAAATGGTTCTGAGGTTGGTGCAGAAAAAGAAAAGAAAGCAGTATGTATTGAAGAAAAGGGGAGATGCTTTCAACAAGGGGGAGAGACAAACTGAAGGGGAGAAACAAAGTCTTGTTGACATGGAATCTAAATTTGAGGGGGAGTTGGGTACAAAATCAGAAAGTAACAAAGCAGCAGAAACAGTTAAACTAGCAGCAGAAATAGCAAAAGAAGTAGAAACCACACCAGCAACAATAACTACTACACCAGAAGTAGTAACAACTGAAGTAGAAACAAAGAAAGTTGCAGCAGAAACAGGGCTGACTATAGAAGAAATAGCAATTGCAGAGACTTTATTAAAGGCAAAGCCTGACACTCCCAAGGCCACTCAAAAGGCTAAGGGAGTGGTCATTAAAGAAGGAGGAGCAGATCAGAGAAAGAAAAAGATCAGTGTGGAGGATGCAAAGAAGAAGGGAAAGGAAATGATGGTTGAATCTGAGCAACCATTGAAGAAACAGAAACAGATTGAGTTGGATGAAGAAGTGGCCAAAAAGCTTCAAGAAGAGATGGAAAAGGAGGAAGAAATGCAATTTGCCAAAGACAGAGAGCTTGCATTGGATATGGCCAAAAAGTTGAATGAAGAATATCAAAGAAGTTTAAAGCCTGCTGTTGTTAAGAAAGTAATAAAGAGAGCTACTGTGCAAAGGCAAAGAAAGTCTTCAAAGAGAGGAGGAAAATGATAAACTTCCTAAAAGGAGCTCTTGGAATTCCTGAAGGAATGTTTACCAACATGTCCTATGGTAGGATAGAGGAGCTGTATACAAAGAAGATGGCCAATCTGAAAGGGGACTCCACTCAAAGGGAAGAAGCTGAAAGGAAGATGAAAGAGAGGCATGATCTCAACATACAACAACCCTTCCCTGAAAGTGAAGAAGGAACTCCTATCAAGGAAAAGAAAGAAGAAAAGAAAGAAGAGACATTGGCTCATCAAATTGGAGTAATCAAAAGAAAGAAAACCATTGCCACCAAACCAAAGTCAAAAAGGACAAGAATTGAAGAAGAAAGAGCAGAAGAAGAAGCAGAACCAGAGCAGAATCCAGAGCAGTCCAATCAACAATCAAATGAGCAGTTTGACTTGTACATGACAGTGACAGATAAAGATCCAGTACAAGCTGATCCTATTTCTATGAAAGAACCAGAAATTATCTTTTGGGATATTCTGAAGGACAACAAGAAAGAATACTTTAGAGTCAAAAGAATGGGTGATCAGTTTGAAGTGTATGCAACTTGAGGAAAAATCATCAGAAGTCGTTCCAGATCAGATTTAGAAGAAATGTTCAAGATTGGAATGAGCTTGTATGAAAAGGTTTTGACAGGTGAAAAAAGAAGCTTAATAAGATTAGCCATGGAGTACTTATGTATGATGTTTGATCCTAGCAAAGTTCAACATGTGGTCAGAGATCTGCATCTTGAGAATAAATTCCAAAGAATAGAAAATTGGATGCTGATTGAAAGGTGTGGAGTCTATGTCATCACTGTAGACAGAGCTTATCATGAGTACTATCTGGTGGATAAAATCTATGATCACAGCAAAGCCAAGTTGCAAGGTATGTTGAATGCAAAGCTGATATGTTCAAAGGATTCAGAAATGGCCAGGATAGTAGTCAGAAGAATTATCAATCAAAGTCTGGGACTAGATCCAAATCTGGGCAACTGAGAAGAAGTGTTGAAAGCATCATGAAGACCTTATAATGAAGAACTTAACTTATCATTCTGAAAAGTTAAGTTAGGGGGAGATTGTTGGGTCTGAATATGCTAAGGATGGATACTACTGCTAGTTGAAAGGTATTACTACTGCTTGTAATTTTAATACTGCTAGTAGAATTAATACTGCTTGGAGAGTTAGTACTGCTAGTAGTTAGTATTGTTGAAGATTACTACTGCAAGCATGGTTAATACTGCTCAAGGATTAATACTGCTCAAGGATTAATACTGCTGAGGATGTTAATGCTGCAAGATAATTAATACTGCTAAAAGAAGGTTAGTGTTGCTTCTAAAGATAAAGAAGACTTGAAGATAAAGATGAGCTGGAGATAAGGTTGAAGATAATTATGGTATTGATACTGAAGATCAATGGGCTAGGGGTCGGATTTCATTTGGATCTCACCAATAAATACATGATATACAATCAATAAGCTAATACATAAGGTCGAATTTAGTGATTCCAATTATACTCACTACTCTCTTTCGAGCAATAGCAAGAATAAATCATGCAATATCTATTAACATCTCTCGATCGATAAATAGAAGCATTCAATTCATTAAGCATAAGAATCACAACACAAAACTAGGATTTACTTGGTATATCTCTATCCAATATCTCACCCTAGGTTTATCTAACTTTAATCAAATTGTAAATCCAATTTCTCAAGAGGAAAACAACCAATAGATAAATAAGATGGCCAATCTTATAGAAAATAAACACAAGATAGATAAACTTCAACCAATAAGTGTAATAACTCAAAAGATTACATTAATCACATATTCAACGGTGCAAAACCAAAATCCATCCTTCCCCCAACCTCAAAAGGATTAGTTCATGATACTAGTAGCAATTAAAACCATAATAAAGAGAATCAAAACACCCAAAAACATTATTTCTCAACAAAATTCAAATGGAATGATAAAACTCCCTCGATGAATGATACTCGCTACCAATTTTCTGATCCAAACGTTGTTCCACCTTCTCAATCAATCAAATATGTCTTTTCGACTTCAAAATCGTCTCCAACAGTCTCTCTATGCGCCTAGCCTCCGTCAATCTCGAGATAACCCTAGACAATGATTTCCTGCAGCTTTTTATACCGTCAGACCACGCCTGCGACTATGACGCACAACTATGACCATGTCATAGTCGCATGGTCATTGTCGTCGTTGGCCACCCACCTACGGTACATAATGTCACACCCTCAAATCTGGAAATAACAACTAAATTAAAATTTTTAAATACATTGAAAATCAATTCATCTACAATCACAAATTAAGATTTATCCTCAATCCACACATTTCATTCTATACATATGATCAATAATAAGGACGGGTGCTACTAAAAACCCAATAAGTATCGCTACCTCCCACTGCGGAAGACTTCACCAACTACTTACCCTTGAGCAAAGCTAAGCCTCAAATCTTCATAGAACTGCTAGAATCTAAACCTCCAACTGAAACCTGATGCACATGAGGACAAATAAAAAGGTTAGACTTAATGCCTAGTGAGCTCAAGAGTTTTCAACATATATAAATAAATCGTTTAAAAAAAAGAATGCCATTGAAATCATAATCCTTCAAAATGATATGCTTCGCTTATGAAAACGACCCGTTTACCAATAAATATGCAGTTTAAACGAAAGAGACACCTAATTAATCATTTACCAAACCAAACTGTTTTACAGACTAAGATCCCAATATAAAACGTTCTTTAGTAAACATAGATTTAACCCAAAACTTGCTCAAAATGAGAACATAGACTCCCAATTTTATAAAACGCGGGTAAAAATGTTATACCTCGAAATACCCAACACGGGTGGAACATGATACACAACTCATAAACCATAGATGAAAATATATATAAATAAATATTGTCGTGAACAAGAACATTAGACCCAAAACTCACACGACCATAAAATGGACGAAATCAAATACCAAAACGTGGAAATGACGCATTACATTCAAACCTTAATATACGTGGGGAAAACCCAACATTTAGGTCATCATTTATCGTCGACCACACAAACCAAAGTTGGTAAAATACGACATTAACATTTTAAAAAGATACCACGGATCTACGACAGAGAGACCCGTATACATTGAGAATAGAGGAACACGCAAGTAGGCCGCCCATACAGCTTCCTTGCATGTCATCTAAACGTTTCCATCTTGGGTGACGAGAACACATGAATGGGGCCACCCATGATGTTATTGGATTTCACCATATATCCCGGTCCTAGTTCCCATGCCATACCAGACATCACAATCCTCAGACCGTTTGATGCCTCTTGCCATACTCCGTCGAGTTCCACCCCAAGGTCTTACGGACATGGATGCCTATCCAATCTAGACGAGTTTCAACTCAGCGGCTCGAGCCACCTATTGCCTACTCGCTAGCAAACCCAAGCGGTGATTAAATGTAACCAAAATCTCAGGCTGTCAGGATCGAAATTCTAAACAAGAATTTAAACTAAACACTCATAAACTATGTTAAATAAGTCGCGGAATAACACTTTAACAATAAATCAATCAAACAGTGTATGAACTCAAATCACAAGTTATATTGAATTAACTTAATGATTACAAACAAAACCTCAATCTGTTGAACAGACTCAACAGACGTTCTATACTTCTCTAAAGAAAGGATTTCTAAGAATCTTGAGGTTAATTCTCTCTAAAAGTATATTCGTATGAATAAGACTATCAAAACCTATCTCTAACTATCAAAGACTTCTAGACTATATATAAATAACATATGACAAGATAATTACAAAAGAAATATTGATCTTCAGCATCCATTCCATAATTATCTTCATCATTATCTTCAACTCCTAGTCTTTCGTATCAATCCATCTTTATCAACATTATCATCAGAAGCAGCATTAATCTTCTAGCAACATTAATCTTCATATCCATAGCAGTACTAACCATACTTGCAGTAGTAATTCTTCAAGCAGTACTAACTACTAGCAGTATTAACTTTCAAGAAGTATTAATATCTCTAGCAGTAGTAATCCTACAAGTAGCAGTATTAATATAATCAGCAGTATTAATCTTTAAGTCCAGTAGTACTAAATCTTCAACAGTAGTAACCAACAAGACTTAGCAGTAGTATCCATCCTTAGCATATATCAGCCCCAACAATCTCCCCCTAACTTAACTTTTCAAATTGAGAAGTTAAGTTCTTCAAAGCATGGTCTTCATGATGCTTTCAAAACTTCAGCTTAAATGCCCAGATTTGGATCCAGTCCCAGACTTTGATTAATGGTTCTTCTAACCATAATCCTTGCCATTTCAGAACCTGTAGGGCAGACCAACTTTGCGTTCAACATCCCTTGCAGCTTTGCCTTGCTGTGATCACACACCTTGTCCACCAAGAAGTACTCATGATAGCTTTTGTCTATGGTTAGGACATATACTCCACATGTTTCAATGAGCATCCAATGATCAATCTTTTTAAATCCATATTCATGATGCAGATCTTTGATAATATGCTTCACTCTATCTGGATCAAACATCATGCACAGATACTCCATGGCTATCTTGATTAAGTTCATTTCTGTCCCTTTCAACACATTCTCATACAGTTTTATCCCAACTTTGTACATTTCTTCCAAGTCAGTTTTGGAACAACTTCTGATTACTTTGCCCCAAGTTGAATAAACCTCAAACTGATCACCCATTCTCTTGATTCTGAAATATTCTCTTCTATTATCCTTCAGAGTATCCCAATGAATGATCTCTGGTGCTTTCATTGAGATAGGGTCAGCTTGCATAGGTTCTTCATTAGTCACAGTCATGTACAAATTCACCTGCTCATCATATTGTTGATCAGACTGCTCTTGACTCTTCTTTTGAGTTTCAACCTGTTCACCCTGTTTCTGCTGCTCTGATGGTTTTGTTTCCATTTTCTCACTTTCCTAATCTTTCTTTCCTTCTTCAGTTCTAGGCCTTTTTGCCTTTGGCTTGGAAGCTATGGACTTCTTTCTTTGAATAGCTCCAATCTTTTGAGCTAAAGTATCTTCTTGCTTCACTTCTGCCTTTTCTTTGATATGAGTGCCTTCTTCACTGTCAGGGAAGGGCTGTTGTATGTTGAGATAATGTCTTTCTTTCAACTTTCTTTCAACCTCAACCCTTTGAGAGAAATCCCCTTGTAGCTTGTCCATCTCCTTCTTATACAGTTCTTCTATTCTACCATAAGACATGTTGGTAAACATCCCTTCTTTGACTCCAACAGACCCTTTCAGGAAGTTGATCATCTTTCTTCTTTCTTGATTGGCCAGGAAGGTCTTTGAAGGCTATCTTTCTCTTGTCTTTAATGGCAGTCTTTGCCTTGATGCCTTCTTTGTAACTATCTTAGCAGCACCAACAATCTTCAAGCTCCTTTGAAATTCCTCATTAATCTTAGTAGCCAATTCCAAAGCAATCTCTCTGTCTTTTTCAGATTGGATTTCTTCCTCTTTTTCCAATTCCTCTTGCAATTTCTTAGCTATTTCTTCATCCAATTCTATCTGCCTTTGTTTTTTCAAAGCTTTCACAGGCTCTTCCACCTTTTCTTTCCCTTTCCTTTTGTCCTCTTCCACACTAGTTGATTTTATGAGAATTGCTTGATTGTATTGGGATTTTAGGATTAACACTAGTCTCTATTTCTTTTCTTTTTTGTGCTTCCTTCTTTGATTACCACTCCCTTAACCATTGGAGTAGCTTTGGGAGTGTCATTCTTTGCCTTTACTAGAGTTTCAGCAATTTCAATCTCTTCCCTGGATAATTTTGTTTCTGCTGTTGCAGTTATTACTTCTTGTTCAGTTTCTGCTGCAGACTCAGTTACTGCTGCTTTCCCTATTTCTGCTGCTTTTACAAAGGTTTCTACTGCTTGTTCAGATACTGCTGCCTTTACACTTGTTTCTGCTTCTGCACCAACCTCCTTTTCTTTTTCAGCACTAGTCTCCCCCTCAAACTGAAATTCCATGTCCTTCTCACCCTCTGTTGCTTGATCTTCCCCCTTTTTGGAAGCATCATGTGCACTTCCCCTCTTCTTCAGGATGAATTTTTTTCTCTTCTTTTTGTGCACCAGATTGAGCACCATTTTCTTCAATTTGACTATATGTTCTTGTTAAAAGATAATCACCTGCTTCATCTCTTTTATTTCCAGATCTTGATTGTGAACTTCCAGACTAATTGTACCAAGTGTGTCCATCAATTCTTCGTAGTTATATCTGTCCTCACCTCCTTTAGATGTTTTTACCAGCCTTGAAGGATCCTTGGATCTTTTAGTAGAGGCCTTCTGCCTAGCAGAAGCACCTTCTACCCCCGTGGTTTCTTGGCACCTAGGACTTTTAGATGATTGCTCATCTAAAGTTGTCGTGGGGAAGGTCTTAGGTATGTTCACACTATCCTGTCCTACACCTTGCTGCCCACATGCTCTTCCTTCTCCTTAGAGAGCACCTTCTTGGGGTTGGGAGACACCCCTGTGGTTTCCCTTTCGATATTCTCTGATGGAGAATGCTCCATCAGAGGGCTTGTAGGCTTTGGGGGTGAAGATACAAGAAGGGAACGAACCTTCTGTACCTTTTTCCTTATATATATTTGTGTGATGGGGGGTTTTGGCTTGACAATAGGGATCTGAGGAGTATTAATTGAACTGAATAGTGCGGGTAGGTCATCAGTTGGGTGGTCAGATGTGGGTTGTGACCCTGATGCCTCACCATGGGAATGAGACACACCCATCATTGTAGAGAACAATGGAGTGTCTTGTCCAGAAAAGTCCTTGCTAGGCCTTTTCATGTTAGAGAACACCTTCCCTTTGGGAGATTTTGGTACATACACCTCTTCAAAATAGGGTAGATCCGTCAATTCCTTTAGTAGAATCTCTTGTACAAACCTAGGATACATATAAAATTGTTTTGTTTTGGTTTTGGTATCCAGGTTTGACAGTAAATCACTTAAAATCATTTGTGAGAAATTAAACTTGCTGGAAGTTGCTAGGCAGATAAGAGTATAGGCTATTGTGCTACTGAACTGACTTCAGCCAGTTGTTTTTCGTGAAATGCAGTGTTGTAGGGTATGAACAAAGAATCGCCACTGAGGTGAAAATATGTTCTTGTAAAACTTGTATACATCAGTGGGACCTTCATACCCGATTCGACTAAGTACTTGGAAGAGATCTTCCTTAGGTAAAGAAGTAATACCTGAGGCATCATCTAAGCATAGATGAGTGTGTATGCAATCCTCTGTGATGGTGATGGGTTTGTCACAAACCCTTAAGTGAATAACCTGGTTTCCTTCCACAGTCTGTGTTGAGCATTTTCCCAGAACTGTCGCAAGTGTTCCACATAGATTGTGGGATTAACAGTGAGTGCATAGGCAATGTGCGATGATTTAAGGAAATCCACTATAGCATAGAAACCCTCAGCTTGCTTGGGTTTCTGTAACATAGCGATCTCGTTGTGTTCATCAAAGAAGTCGAGTCCTGCCATCTTCTTGATCGAAACTAGGGTTACGCACTGGTAAGTAAGAATTCGAGAGAAAGAGAGAGAAAGAACACTCGTAGGAAATTCAAAGAGCCATTTGGATTTTGGCAGTCAAATAGGGTATTTATAGGTTGAGGGTTTCAGTTAGAAGTAGTACTAAGTACCCTAGCAGCATTAACAAGCCCGCAGTACTAACCCATATAAGCAGTAGTAACACATACCAGCAGCATTAACACAGATTAGCAGTATTAACATTGTCTGGCAGTAGAAATAAGGTAAGCAGTAGTAACTTTGCACTGGCAGTATAAACCACCTAGCAGTAGTAACCATACTTAACCATATTTGAACTGTCAGAAGGAGTAATAGTGAGAGCAGTATTAACTTAACTACAAGTACTAAGTATCCATTTCAACAAAGTAATCTGAAATCATACCTTTGCCACTTATCTTACCTCCTGTTGGATTGTCATTAAAAGCAACATGTCCTCCATCACATCTTTTGAAATTTTGAAGGCAGTACATGTTACCTGTCATGTGCCTATAGCAACTACTATCTACATGCCAAATGTTCTTCTTCTTGAGCTGTTGGTTGCCCTGCACACTAGATAAAGTAGTTAGTTTCTAGAGGGAACCCAAGCCAAAATGGTCTTGGGTTGCCCTATCTCATCAACATATTTATAATCAGTAATCTTAGTCTGGATGAGATGATCGGATTTAGGAATCTCATGGCTGGAATACTTTGTCAAAATTATAGGCTTGGCAGCATTAATACTGGTAGCAGCACTATCGTTGTTAGCAGTACTAACTTGGTTAGCAGTAGTATTGCTATCAGCAACACTATTTCTGTTAGAAGTACTATTCGAGGTAGCAGTACTAACAGGTTTCTTGACTTTTGGAACCCAAATCTTGACAAAGTTGTTTGCTTTCTTGTTCTGTGAGTTACTCCTTGACTTTCTTGGAGTATTTTCTTTGGATTTAGCAAACTTATTCTGAATATGAGATTTTGCAGTCCCAGTTTTCATTGGTACTGTTCTCATATTATCAGCCATGTGATTTCTTGATTGCTTCCTATAACCAACTGAATTTTGTGTTTGTCTTTGAAAAGAAAATCTTTGGTTAATAGGATTGAAATAACAGTGTTTGGCTAGACGATTTAACTTGCCACAAATAAAACAAGGCTTTGGTCTAGTGACTTTGCTTAGATCAATTCCCTTTTTTTGAGCCCACTGATTATTTCTGTTTCTCTGATTTCCCCTTATTTTATCATGTTTATGGGGCTTCTTCTGTTGACAAGTACAGGGATTTACAACAGAGGTTTGCGTGTAGTGAACTCCCTGTACCTTTTCTTTTCCTTTCCTGGAGGTCTCAGCTTTCTCACTCTTAACAGTCTCTTTCTCTGTCTTGGACATCTCCACTTTATCACTCTTGATAAATGGTTTACCCCCTCTCTCATTTGTAAGAATGTGGTTTTCTAAGGGAATATCTTTATGGTCTTCCTTATTCTTACCCTCAGAGTTCTCTTCTTCAGAATCTGCCTCAACCACTACTTTGTCTAATGGATCTACTTATGTGGCTTCTGCAGGTAATTCCTTCTTATCTTGTCTTTCTAAGAGGTCTGAGGTGGGTGGAATATAGTTGTTGTTGTAAGGTGAAGGGGTGGTGTTGTAGCCTATTCCACTTCTCAGTTTGTCATGAACTTGAGTTTTGAGTAAAGAGTCCATTGCTTTAGAAGCATTGGAATATTTCTCAATATCTAATTTGGCTTTCTCAAATTCACTCTTAATTTTCTCACATTCCTCTCTAGACTTTTCTAGCTTAATCTCTAACTCTTTCTTCTCCCACTTCCAATAGTTGAGATCATATGAATGTTGAAGTTAATTGGCTTGATATGCCTTAATTTGTTCTTCAAAATTCTCAACGATCAAAATATACTCTCTTCTATCTTTCTCCCACCTTTTAAGGTCATCACACATGCTCTGATTGTGATCCCTGTATTTTTTAACAGTTTCAAGACATGCTTTAGAGCAAAGGTTAGATTTTACCTCAGTGGGGATTGCAGTACTTGAAGACTCTGTAACCTCAGCCATCAATGCTTGCCTTTGGATTCTGTTTATGATGATTATTGATTTCTGAGTTCCTTACGCTCTGATACCACTTGTCAGGATCGAAATTCTAAACAAGAATTTAAACTAAACACTCAGAAACTATGTTAAAGAAGTCGCGGAATAACACTTTAACAATAAATCAATCAAACAGTGTATAAACACAAATCACAAGTTATATTGAATTAACTTAATGATTACAAAGAAAACCTCAATCTGTTGAACAGACTCAACAGACGTTCTATACTTCTCTAAAGAAAGGATTTCTAAGAATCTTGAGGTTAATTCTCTCTAAAAGTATATTCGTATGAATAAGACTATCAAAACCTATCTCTAACTATCAAAGACTTCTAGACTATATATACAGAACATATGACAAGATAATTACAAAAGAAATATTGATCTTCAATATCCATTCCATAATTATCTTCATCATTATCTTCAGCTCCTAGTCTTTCGTATCAATCCATATTTATCAACATTATCATCAGAAGCAGCATTAATCTTCTAGCAGCATTAATCTTCATATCCATAGCAGTACTAACCATACTTGCAGTAGTAATTCTTCAAGCCGTACTAACTACTAGCAGTATTAACTTTCAAGCAGTAGTAATCCTACAAGTTGCAGTATTAATATAATCAGCAGTATTAATCTTTAAGTCCAGCAGTACTAAATCTTCAACACTAGTAACCAACAATACTTAGCAGTAGTATCCATCCTTAGCATATATCAGCCCCAACACAGGCCTTACAAAACAAACAGGCTTACGTGCCTATGGATCCATTACAACACTGTCTAACGTTACATGACTCCAATTGAAAGACCAAAGCTCCCAAAACATGTAACTCCCTAATGAGACGAAAATGTGCCATCATACTCAAAACCCACAATGGTTATTAAATCTGGACAAACGTCCTCAAGACTCAATTTAGTCAAAACCGAGCCAAAGGCCCAACAATTTACGTAAATACCCAATGAAAGCTAGTAGAGACATCGAAATACGTTTGACCAACAATTATGCAAACACCACGACCAAAAAGGTAATTAACCCAAAATTTCTCATTGGTTGAAACAAAATGTTTTCCAAATGAACTCTTTCTCTTCGTGTTGCCAAAACGACCCATAGTTCAATGATATGCATTTTCCAACGGTTTATAAAATCGTATGCACCAAATGGACAATTACATGAAATGGCCCCCATTTATATATTACATCGTCAAAGAACTATATCAAAATGACTTATTTACCAAAATGCACAAAAATCACAAAGATGCGTGTTACATAAGTTCATAAAGTAAAATATATCCCAATAACCAAAACTTATCAACAATTAACAATTTAATGTAAAACACAAACACTTCAAAATAAATATTTTGGCATGTACACCGTTTTCACAAATCAACTTGAACTCACCTCGCTAGATTTAGGCTAAATCTAGATTTTCCCCCAAATTGTGCTCCTTTTGAAGAAGCTTGTATCCTCAAGCCAATACTTCCAAAAACCTAGATCCACAAGTTCCAACCATAAATAACCATATTCAATCATCTAGAATCTTTCCCCAAAACATTTTACATGAAACCCCAACTTATATCGAAACCCTAATTTCCATAAATGAAGAAAATAGGAGGTTACCTTAACCATAACCTCGATCCACCAACCAAGATATTTTTAGGTCACCAAGGTGAGCCATAAACTCCTAAACTTTAAGTGATGAAAAGGTTTGGATGAAAACCATAGAAAATTGATGAAGGTGATGAAGAAGATGAAGATGGAGATGGTGAATAAATGTTCAACTTGAACCCTTTGATGAAGTACCCAACAACTAGCAATAAATGAGATAAATAAGGGTTAAAGGAACCCTAGGTTCGGTTCTTGGAAGGAGAGGTTGAGAGATAGTGAATTAAAATGGAATGGTTGAGATAGAAATGAGAAATGAGGCTAAAATCTGAAATTTAATCCAACAGACCCTGGCGGCGATCATGCCACGCGATAGTGACATGTGTCACTATCGTGAGGCACTCTCGCGGGGAATGTACCGCGAGTTGGTACACCCTCGACGATTTTGCCACGCGATAGTGACACATGTCACTATAGCAAGTCAATCTCGCGCCAGATGTACCGAGCCCCAAAAAGGTTCAAAACTCAATATTCACGCATGGATCGATTTACGGTTCGAAGGCACAACATTTTTCACCCAAAAAGATAAACGGAAGACGGAGGGATTACCAACGAAGGACGGAAACTTACTTTGCGAAAAAATCGGGTGTTACACATGAGGTGCGACTTTGACCAGCGACAATGACCTGATCATTGTCGCATGGTCATTATCGCCTGGACCTGAATTGTGGTCTTTTTCTTCCCTCGTTCGCTTGGTTTGATATTGTCTTCAACCGGGACATCAAAATGGAACATAAATAAGCATTTTTTTCTTCCACTTGACATCTTGTATGCCTACACAACACTTGCACAAAATATTAGTCCGAAATACCAATTATTACTTCAAGACGAGCCATAAACTTATGATTCGGAGAGTAAAAACTCGTCAGATAACGAAGTTATCAGAGACCGCATACGGGAGGTCACTCTACTTCCTATGCATATGTTCCACTTTCAATTAATATTGAGTATGGATTGGTTGTCACACCACCGTGCAACTATAGACTGTAACGCCAAACAAATATCGTTTGGGGATACTAACAAACCAGAGGCAATCTTCGAAGGAGGTACTCCAAAAGAAGATGTTAGCGCTTTAACCTCTATTACTGTGAAGCAGTATACTTGGCAAAGTAACAAAGGTTTTATGGCCACGTTACAAGATCCCGAACAGGTATTCCCTACTTCTGCACCCATACTTGTTGTTTCCGAATATCCAGATATGTTTCTCGACGATCTACCGGGTGTACCACCAGTCCGGAAAGTCGAATTTACCATTGATCTACTCCCGAGAGTTTCTCCTATTTCCAAGGCTCCCTATCGAATGGCTCCAACTGAAATGAAGTAACTCAAAACTCAACTCGATGATTTATTGAAGAAAGGTATCATTCGACCCAATGTCTCACCCTGAGGAGCTTCGGTTATTTTTGTCAAAAAGAAATACGGTACTATGCGTCTTTGTATTGATTACCAGGAGCTTAATAAACTAACGACTCGTAACAAGTATCCATTGTCGAGAATCAACGATCTGTTCGATCAATTACAAAAGGCACGATACTTTTCCAAAATTGATCTTCAGTCCAGGTACCATCAACTTCGTATCCGAGATTGTGATATTCCGAAAACCGCATTCAGAACTCGCTATGGGCACTACGAATTCTTAGTATTGCCTTTCGGGCTAACTAATGCTCCAACCGTCTTTATGAATCCTATGAATCGGGTTTTCAAGGATTATCTATACGACTTTATTATTGTGTTTATCGATGACATATTGATATACTCTAAGACAAGAGAGCAACATAATCAACATTTTCAAATCGTTTTGGAAACTCTTCGAACGAAAAAATTATATGCAAAACGTTCTAAGTGTGAATTATGGCTTCATCAAGTATCTTTTCTCGGACACGTAATCTCTGCGGAAGGTGTCAAAGTCTATCCAACGAAAATTGAAACCATCACTAAATGGCCTCAACCTACGAACGTATCTGAAGTTCGTGGTTTTCTAGGTCTGGCTGGTTATTATAGACAATTCGTTGAAGGATTTTTCTAAAATATCTCTACCGTTAACCCGATTACTCCGAAAAGGAGTCAAATTTAATTGGGGTTACGAACAAGAATTTAGTTTCGAGGAACTGAAGCATCGATTGGTTACTGCGCCTGTTCTTGTATTACCGTCTGGCACCAGCGGTTTTCAAGTTTACAGTGATGCTTCAAAGAAAGGTCTCGGTTGTGTTCTTATGCAAAACGGAAGAGTGATTGCATATGTATCACATCAATTAAAGCCTTATGAGGTCAATTATTCGACTCATGATCTCGAATTGGTTGCGGTTATCTTCGCACTCAAAATTTGGCATCATTATTTGTACGGTGAGACATGTGAAGTTTTCACCGACCACAAGAGCCTTAAATATGTATTTACTCAAAAAGAGTTAAATATGCGTCAGCGGAGGTGGCTCGAACATCTAAAGGATTACGATGTTCATATACAGTATCGTTCGGGTAAGGCTAATGTAGTCGCCGACGCCTTAAGTCGTAAAGTCATGGAACAGGTTTCTTCTTTACTTGTTCCTACAGAGTTGGCTTTAGTGATCAAATGGTTCGTATTGGAAATCTATCCGAGTTCGCAAACGGAAATTCTATCAAATCTAATGTTAGAACCGACTCTAATTTCTCGGATCAAAGAAGCCCAACAAGACGACAGTGAATTGTGGGAAACTTCCAGTAGGCACAAGAGAATGTTAGTTCAGAATTCAGGATCGATGATGATTACGTGTTGTGGTTTTAGGATCGTCTTTGTGTTCCAAATAACTCGGAGCTTAAAGATTAGATTATGACCGAAGCTCAAAACTCTACGTTATATGTTCACCTGGGTACAACAAAAATGTATCATGAATTACATACCCATTACTGGTGGGTTGGAATGAAGCAAGATATCGCCAATTTTGTAGCTCGTTATCTCACTTGTCAACAAGTTAAAAGTGAGCATCAACGTCCGGGTGGTCTTTTCCAATCGCTGAACATTCCCGTATGGAAATGGGAACACGTAACTATGGATTTTGTAGTTGGACTACCCCCACGACCTTGAAACACGATGCAATTTGGGTAGTGGTTAATCGACTGAAGAAATCGGCTCATTTTCTTCCAAAATGACAAACTTGGTCAATTGATAAATTGACAGAAGTATTCCAATGTGAGATTGTACGTCTCTATGGCACTCCTGTATCGATTACCTCCGATCGAAACCCACATTTTATATCTCGATTTTGGGAAGGTTAACATAAAGCTTGGGGCACACGTTTAAATTTTAGTACATCCTTTTATCCGCAAACTGATGGGCAATCTGAACGTACGATTCAAACATTAGAGGATATTCTCCGAGCATGTGCGTTGGAATGGTATGGAAGTTGGGATAGTTACTTGTACCTAATAGAGTTCTCCTATAATAATAGCTAGCAGTCGAGTATCGGCATGGCCCTATATGAAGCACTTTATGGACGAAAATGTCAAACACCGACTTGTTGGAATGAAGTAGGAGAACGTATTCTCGAAGGCCCATAATTGGTACAAGTTACTACCGCGAAGGTCGAGATTGCGCTTCAAATGATGAAAGAGGCTCAGACTCGTCAAAAGAGCTACGCCGACAAGCGACGACGACCTATCAAGTTCCAACCGGGAGATAAAATTTTCTTAAAAGTTTCCCCAACTCGTGGTATTAGACGTTTCGGTCTCAAAGGAAAGTTGAGCCCGAGATATATTGGTCCCTTTGAAATTCTGGAAAGGGTTGGATTTGTGGCTTACCGGTTAGCATTACGGCCGCAATTATCTCATATACATAACGTGTTCCATGTCTCTTCACTTCGAGGGCACAACTATCATTCCTTACACGTCATTGAATATTCCTTGGAACACATAGAACCTGATTATTCTTATCGCGAGAAATCGGAAGCGATTTTTTATCGTGATGAGAGAGATACACAGAAAAGAGTGATTCCCTTTGTAAAAGTTCTTTAGAAGAATCACTCGGAACGTGAGGTGACGTGGGAAACCGAGGACCATATGCGATTGAAGTACCCCAAGTTGTTTAATCGATGTATGTTTTCTGTCTAAATTCGATTTCGGGGACGAAATCTTTTAAGGGGGGAATAATTGTAAGACTCAGTTTTTTTTTATTATTTAAAAAAAATGTATAATTATTCATACCCGAATTGAACCGTAATTAAAAATGGTAACCAAAGATAGTTGATGGGTTAAAACCGCCAATTAACCAAAATATTTATTAATTATAATTATATATATACTAAATAAAAGAAATTTGGGTAAACATATATATCTAATCAAAAGTTGACAATAAGAGTAAATTAGATTCCATCGTCTCTTTTATTTTTTTCATTCACCTAAACCGACTTCAACTCTCTAAAAATTCAACTTCTCTCTAAGATATCTTTCAATCCGTTGAAGTAATCAAAGATTCAACCGTATATTCGGAATCTACTCTTCGAGTCCTTCCCAGAGGTATAAATTTATTCTTAAGTTATTTAAGTTGGTAAGTAAGGGTAGTTGAAGTTGGTTGGTAGATTATGAGTTAATATTGCAAAGTTATGTTAAAATACAGGTTTAGAAATGTTTGGGGTTGTCAAAATTACAAACGGGTAAAGTTTAGAAACAAAACGGTAATATTTGTACCTAGATGTTTAACCGCACACCAAGTGTTCGGTTTAATGTTTAAGAGAATATAATTTCATGATTAAGCTTAGGATAATAACAATTAAGTTTTATGTTATGCAAGTAATAGTAATTTATGGTTTAAATAGGCAAGCGAACGAGTTAAAGTTCCTCGTGAGTCTCGGTTAATCGTGTATTACGTCTCAATTTGGTTAAGGTATCAATTTCATTTCTTTTGAATCGTGGGCAACTATTTATTGTAGTTCACCCTTCCTAAAGTGGTTCACCGCCTTGTGATTGATCAACCGAACATGATCAACAAATGAGAAGTTATACACACACATACACATTGATTTTGGTTTATTGAATCAATTGTTTGAACATTTTGATGTTTTATTAAAATGTGTCTCGTATGAGATTGTTTTTAACATTTGGGTAAGTGGCATATGTTTAGTTTTTGTTGATTTTAGAATAACCCAATAAATGGGCACATTATTTGGGATGCCTTTTATGGCGGCTTTGTTGTCATGGCATCCTGCAGATGACGGTCCACCAAAGTTAAGCCTATGTGGCTTACGTGAACCCACTCTGGGGGACTTGGCTGACTTTGTTGGCTCCGGGGCGGATGGATCAATCGTAGGACTTTTACCCACAGAATATGTGACCGTGGTTAAATTCACGGGGGATTCGTGTGTGTGTGCCCGCACGCCGACCCAGTTCGTGTGGCTGATCACCCCACGAACACGACAGGAATTGACGGACTTTATTTATATTATGTTTTGAAATTAAAGTGTGAACCACTCTTGAAATTATTGTCTTTGAAAATTACGGAACATTTCTTTTGCTATGAACTTGAATTTCAAGAACATTCATTGAAATGAATTTTTAAGTCTTCCGCTTCGTTATCGATGTTTCATTATTATTTACGAATTTATATTATAATCCATTCACTGAGCCTTGTGCTCAGCCGTGTTTTTGTTTTCTGACACGACAGGTTCGAAGTGACGTTTACGGGGACGGGACTTGAGATCGAGCGTGATATTTTGGTAGACTCGCCTTATTTTATAACTTTCTAAGTTGATAATGACTTTTTGAGGTATGATAGTTTGGATTGTAATATATGTTTAGATTTTATTAATAGCTCTGAAATTAGTTGTTTATTATGTTAAGTCTCGTTTGTGACATCACCCGTTCTGAACCACGGGGACAAAGGATGTTACAACAACGTTTTCACAAATCAACTTGAACTCACCTTGCTAGATTTAGGCTAAATCTAGGTGTTACCCCAATCTTGAGCTTCCTTTGGTGAAGGCTTTAGATCCACAAACATCCATCACTAAAAACTTTATCTGGGTCACAACCAAAGCTTAGGGATGTACCAAAAGTAATCACAAACTCAGATTAATAACAAATCTTAGTCAAATCCTCTAATCATCCAAAATACCCGAAATTGGTCAAAACTTCAAAACAAGGATGATACATCAAAATAAATGCTCTAGGAGGTTAAAATGAAAGGTTATAACAAGAATAATGGTTTAGAAGGTTAAGATGGACTTACAATTTGTTTTTAGGAAAAAAACCCCAAAAACTAGGTCAACAATGGTGAGAGATAGTTGGAGAAGATGAAGAAGATGAACATCTTGAGTTTCCATCCACAAAGCTTGAATCTCTAGCTCCCAATATCTTAAAAATCTTGAAGATTTTGATTTTAGAGGAGTAAATAATGTTTGAACAAAAAAATGAGGGAGGAGAATGGGTAGGTGAAGGAGAAAGGGAGTAAATGAGAAAAAAACGTCTAAAGGGTTTAAGCCCAATTTTTTTTGGTCGGGCGAGTTTGAAGTTAGTTCGGGGTCAAGAAACTTACTTGAAAGTCGCTTGGAAGGTATTTGGGTTTAGTGTCAAAACAATGGGCAATGTGAGTTTGAAGTTAGTTCGAGGTCAAGAAACTCACTTGAAAGTCACCTGGAAGGCATTTGGGTTTAGTGTCAAAACAGTGACCAGCGTGGGTATGAAGTTAGTTTGGCATCATGCAACTCACTCGAAAGTCTCCCTAAAGGAATTTGGGTTTAAAATCAAAACAACACCCACAGCTAGTTTAATGTGAGTTTGAGGTCTACGCAACTCACTTGGAACTCGCCTTAAATTCCTAAAACTTGATTTTGATTTTCTTTTTAACAATTCCATAAATCCCTATTGGAGGCACGTTTATCTATAAAATGACCGCATACCTAAATATTATAAACACGATTAATAGGGATATGCTATACTTACAAAATTCCGAGTGTTACAATCCTCCCAACCTCAAAAGAGATTTCGTCCTTGAAAGCTAGGTTCCCATTTAACATTGCCCCCAAAATTGATTGTCTCTGTTTACGAAGAGTTGTCTCTAATCCACGTGAAAGACAATCACAATAAACTTTATGTTGATACTCACAACAAATGTCCCCTTAGGCACATTACACTTGTATCCGAGTGAACACTTAACTTACTAGAGTAACTTCTAACCAAAAGACTTCGGTTGTCTCCCAACCTTAGGTGATCCATACTTCCCCAACGACAGATCCCGACTTCCAATCAGTCCAGATCTATACGTTTTTAAACTATTTCTCCAACCAACCCAAGGTTTGATCACTATCGAAACCAACAAAATTCCAAATCCAATTGTTCCCGCTACTGAACCACCTTTTAGTCTTAATGAGTACCATTAGACTCCAAAACAGACAGTCGACCTTGACCCAAGGATTATACAACTCCCAGAATAGGCCCAAACACCAACCATTCAATTGACAAATCTCTTACTAGCCAAGGAAAATCATTCAATTATATCCACTGATCACAATCTAAACATCTTAAAATTACTACATATTATACCAATATCCCCCAGGATTTGATGGCCACACTCCAAATATGCCCACGGTGCTTGGCCTCATAATCAAAAAGTCAACACCTAACAATTTCACCAAAATTCGAGATACTGCAAAACTCCACACACAAATTTCATTCATTAAGCCTACCCACAAAACCAAGGTTATCAGCACGGTGTCTAAAGGGTTCTACACATACCTTATGCAATAACTGAATGATTCCATAACAAAGATTGTCGAAATGAACAATTTACCACAAGCATTAACAGAATATACCACGAGCCTCGCTCTTCAGTTACAAAAAGTACATCGAATCTGCAAACGATACCACTCGACTTATGGTAGTACCACGCGCTGGAAAACCCAACCTTCCACTGCCAAGGTTCTACACGTCCTTACTCTTAACCGGGGTTGCCTAACCTTCCCAAGGTACTAATGAGTTCAAGGTTTCAAGTGAAAGACTCAACAAATATGTTTATCGATTTTTTTATAAGATTTTCCAACAGAAAGGTTTGTATAGCAATTTATTGTACGCGTAAAAATCTAATACCTTTTACCCGGTAGCTGTGCAAAATGGGCACATTGACCCACATGTGAAAATCATTTGAAAGTTACTTGATCACTACATGAGTTACTAACGAAACGCAAAATTATGCTCAACAAACTTTTAAAATGAACCGCTATGGTCCTAGCATGGATTTATTTATGTCACGCACACATAAAGTTTTCCCGATATAAAACAACATGCAATAGATGGGTTATACTAAATTTCAAAGGAGGAAATTCATTAAATCAAATTCCGAAATTTTCTCATTTAGCCATATAAAGACATGGAATAAATTTTCCTATAAGACTCTCATACATCAATGTATTTTCTTGGAACTTAAGAAAACGATAAGTGCATGTGACTCGATTGATATATAAAATAATTTAAATCGACTTAAACTTTCAATCCTTACATATGCATAATTGCTCTAAAATAGTGGCTATAATGTCAGACATACCAATACATCAACATAATACACTCGTATGAGATGATAACAAAAGTACCAACAACCGAAAATGCATAAAACAAAGCATTGGAATAAACTATCATGGTACCCTTATACGTTTACTCACGCCATGAGTACAAATCAAGTCATACTCCAAATAATATGCAATGGAACCTACTAGCACAAAACGCGAAAGAGAAAGTCATGCGGTGTCACAATTCCAAAACTACCATTTTTTTGTTGCATTACGACAAACATTTTGTCAATAGAACTCGCATGAAACAAAGATGTTCAATAAAGCCCATAAATCAACACACACAATAATTCAAGTATACGTATTTCAAACTTCATCCATTCGGCGCAAAATGTCGTAAAATAAAACTCCATAAGACTCAACAAATCTTCCATAAAACTCAATGAAGCTCAATGACACCCAAACAATCAAATGGTGCCAAACTTTTCGTTCTCAATAATCAAATAGCATAAGACAAAGTTGTGACTAAAATGTCATAATTCCAAAAATTTCCCTTTTATTGCAATATGATATAAAGTGACACATTTCAACAAAACTCGCATGAAATACAATTCCCAATAAAACTCAAACACCAAAATAGTGGAAGGTAACTATTTGTCCAAAACCATAACATATGTGGAGGAGATCCGATGTTAAAGTCATAAGTCGCAGTTACTTGTCCAAGACACTAAACAACATCAAAATACAGACTTCACAATATCTGAAAATAGTGTTCGACAACAATGAGAATAAAAAAAGTCTTAACAAAGTTTGCAACCACATGCAATAAAATAATTTTATGCATGTTTAAAATCATGGTTTAAAAACTTATGTGTGCTAAACATTTTTTTCCAAGATTTCGTAATATAATCATCATTACGAGAAATAATTAATGCAATTTATTTTAGAAATAAGTTATGTGCATGAATTTGATCGGCACTCAACGTCTCGAAACCACGCTCCTCAATTTCCCAATCACGCTATCATCATCCGGATATTCAAACATCTTAAGGCAATCATCGAAGATTTCATCGGTTCACCTTACAGTTTCTCCTCGAATAATGTTGATTCCCTAAGTCTATGGTTCTAAACCAACCAATAACCCCAAACCAAAATGGTCAACTTAATGTATACATCATACTTAACCATCACTCCAAATGACAATGCCATAAACATCAACTCTTCTATCGGGTACTCGCTTAGAAACTTTTTCACTACCCTAACGGTCATCACACCAAGGCAGTTCAAGCATACACATGTAACATGTAGGTTCACCATAACACTGGCCAGGTGCAATTATGAACGTACCGTACATGATCATCCTTGTTACCCTTGATGAGTTTCCCGTTTCTAGTGACTCTATCAACCTCAAAATATCCTATCTTAAAGTGCCTAATGGTGCAATTTCACTTTCAATCACTTAAAAGTACGCTTGTTTGAATCTAGGTGTCCAAAATCAACACCCAATTCTCTCAAACTTAAACTCTGATACCAACTTATAACACTCTCAAATGTGGAAAGAGCGACAAAATAAAATTTTCAACAATACCTCAAAGTATAATAAAATCTCTTACGACAAGTCCATACTTGAAATACAATTCTAGGTTGAACCATCAACAAAATAAATAAAGTCTTACATAAAGACTAATTAAAGTCGGGCGTTACTAAAACCCAATAACAGTTTCTATATCCAAAGTAAATGCGGAAGACTTCACCAAGCTATTCACTTCTTCGAGCACACAACTAGCACTCATCTCTTCACAGTGTCACTAGAACAAATCCCGAAACGTTAACCTGATGCACATGACGACAAATAAAAAGGTTAGGCTAACGCCTAGTGAGTTCAATAGTTTTTATCGTGATTATAAAAATCGTTAAACGAAAATAATGCAACTTAAATCATGATTCTTCAAAATGAATTACTTTAAATATGAAAACGACCCGTTTTCCAATAACACACATTTTATAAATGAATGCCTCAATACCAAAACATTCTTTCATGAAGTGGTGCAACCCGAAAGTCAGTTAAAACGTGAATAATGGTAAATGCTCAAATATTGAAATTCGAATATAACTTTATAAACCAAACAACCAAAAATATGAGTAAAATTCAAGCCTCCAAAATTATAACATATGGAGAATACCCCAAACTCAAAACGTCACCGAAAAATAAGGATAAAACTAAATACCCAAAACAACACATTTCGGTAACGGGGGAGACCCGAATTCCATGGCTAGTGGCGAAACACAAAAGTAGGCCACATTCCAAATTATTGAGCTCACCATACTAGGATCAAGGCCACGAACTCGCCGACTCGTACTCAGATGTGGGGGAGGGCACCCAATGATTTCTAGTCATGCTCATTCACTAGGATTACATTTATGACCCAGGGCTAGTATCTGGTCCCACATAACCGTACCAAGTTGTCATCCTAAGGTCCAATGTCTCAACTAGCTACAAATGGGAAATGACTATCCCATAAAAACAGACTCAAAAATTACATCAAGGGGTCAATAGCACAATGAGGCCCTCGATGACCCTATAACTAATCCTGGTCCCAACATGAAATAATAGCCCCTTTTTAAAAATATTAAAGACCGACTCATATGCCTATGGATCCGTTACATTACAGTCTATAACAATACATGACTCCAATTGAATGACCAACGCACTCAAAACATGTAATTCTCAAATGATGCGCAATAACCGCCATCATACTCAAAACTCCATAACGGACTATTAAAACCGAACGAATATTCGCAAGACTCATTTTAGTCAAAACCGAGCCAAAAGCTCAACAATTTACTTTATCGTGCCATAAAAGTCAGTGCGATAAAACGTATTTAAATAATGGTTATGCAAACACAATGACCAAAAGTATGATTAATCCAAAACTCATCATTGGTTGAGACAAACCATTTTCCAAATGAACACATACCCTTATATTTCTAAATGTCTCATAATATAATAATATGCATTTTCCAAACGGTTTATAAGATTAAATACGCTAAGAAGACATTTACATCAAATGACCTCCATTTATATATTAAATCATCAAGAAAACATATCAATATGATTTATTTATCGAAATGTCCAAAAATCCCAAATGTGGGTATTTTACAAGATTTATAGAACCAAATAACCCAAATAGGTAAAACTCTTCAAATGTTCCAACTTTTAATAAAAATCATGTAAACATATAATTACCTTAAAATGGACATTTTTGACATGTACAACTGTAAGACTCGGTTTTTTTTCTTATTTAAAAAAACGTATAATTATTCATACCCGAATTGAACCGTAATTAAAAATGGTAACCAAAGATAGTTGATGGGTTAAAACCGCCAATTAACCAAAATATTTATTAATTATAATTATATATATACTAAAGAAAAGAAATTTTGGTAAACATATATATCTAATCAAAAGTTGACAATAAGAGTAAATTAGATCCCACCGTCTCTTTTATTTTTTTCATTCACCTAAACCGACTTCAACTTCATAATTCTCTCTCTCTAAAAATTCAACTTCTCTCTAAGATATCTTTCAATCTGTTGAAGTAATCAAAGATTCAACCGTATATTCGGAATTTACTCTTCTAGTCCTTCCCAGAGGTATAAATTTATTCTTAAGTTATTTAAGTTGGTAAGTTAGAGTAGTTGAAGTTGGTTGGTAGATTATGAGTTAATATTGCAAAGTTATGTTAAAATACAGGTTTAGAAATGTTTGGGTTTGTCAAAATTACAAACGGGAAAAGTTTATAATCAAAACGGTAATATTTGTATCTAGATGTTTAACCGCACACCAAGTGTTCGGTTTAATGTCTAAGAGAATATAATTTCATGATTAAGCTTAGGATAATAACCATTAAGTTTAATGTTATGCGAGTAATAGTAATTTATGGTTTAAATAGGCAATCGAACGAGTTAAAGTTCCTCGTGAGTCTCAGTTAATCGTGTATTACGTCTCAATTTGGTTAAGGTATGGATTTCATTTCTTTTGAATCGTGGGCAACTATTTGTTGTAGTTCACCCTTCCTAAAGGTGGTTCACCGCCTTGTGATTGATCAACCGAACGTGATCAACAAATGCAAAATTATACACACACATACACATTGATTTTGGTTTATTGAATCAATTGTTTGAACATTTTGACGTGTTATTAAAATGTGTCTCGTATGAGATTTTTTATGAAAAATGTGAAGTATATTGACTATAATTTCTATGATCGTCATTTTGGTAAGTGGCATATGTTTAGTTTTCGTTGATTTTAGAATAACCCAATAAATGGGCACATTATTTGGGATGCTTTCTATGGCAACTTTGTTGTCATGGCGTCCTGCAGATGACGGTCCACCATAGTTAAGCCTATGTGGCTTACGTGAACCCATTCTAGGGGACTTGGCTGACTTTGTTGGATCCAGGGTGGATGGATCGATCCTAGGACTTTTGCCCACAGAATATGTGACCGTGGTTAAATTCACGTGGCACAATGAGGCCCTCGATGACCCTATAACTAATCCTGGTCCCAACATGAAATAATAGCCCCTTTTAAAAATATTAAAGACCGACTCATATGCCTATGAATCCATTACGTTAAAGTCTATAACAATACATGACTCCAATTGAATGACCAACGCACTCAAAACATGTAATTCTCAAATGATGTGCAATAACCGCCATCATACTCAAAACTCCACAACGGGCTATTAAAACCGGACGAATGTCCCCAAGACTCATTTTAGTCAAAATCGAGCCAAAAGCTCAACAATTTACTTTATCGTACCATAAAATTTAGTGTAAACGATAAAACGTATTTAAATAATGGTTATGCAAACACAATGACCAAAAGTATGATTATTCCAAAACTCATCGTTGGTTGAGACAAACCATTTTTCAAATGAACTCAAATCCTTATATTTCCAAATGTCTCATAATATAATAATTTGCATTTTCCAAACGATTTATAAGATTAAATACCTTAAAAATACATTTACATCAAATCACCTCCATTTATATATTAAATCATCAAGAAAACATATCAACATTATTTATTTATCAAAATGTCCAAAAATTCCAAATGTGGGTATTTCACAAGATTTATAAAACCAAATAACCCAAATAGGTAAAACTCTTCAAATGTTCCAACTTTTAATAAAAATCATGTAAACATATAATCACCTTAAAATGAACATTTTTGACATGTACAACGTTTTCACAAATCAACTTGAACTCACCTTGCTAGATTTAGGCAAAATCTAGGTTTTACCTAATCTTGAGCTTCCTTTGGTGATGGCTTTAGATCCACAAACATCCATCACTAGAAACTTTTTATGAGTCACAACCAAAGTCTAGAGATGTACCAAAAGTAATCACAAACTCAGATTCATAACAAATCTTAGTCAAATCCTCTAATCATCCAAAATACCCAAAATTGGTCAAAACTTCAAAAAAAGGATGATACATCAAAATAAATGCTCTAGGAGGTTAAAATGAAAGGTTTTAACCAGAATAATGGTTTAGAAGGTTAAAATGGACTTACAATTTGTTTTTAGGAAAAACCCCCAAAAATTAGGTCAACAATGGTGAGAGATAGTTGGAGAAGATGAACATCTTGAGTTTCCATCCATAAAGCTTGAATCTCTAGCTCCCAATCTCTTAAAAATCTTGAAGATTTTGATTTTGGAGAAGTAAATAATGTTAGAACAAAAAAAATAAGAGAGGAGAATGGGTAGGTGAAGGAGAAAGGGAGTGAATGAGAAAAAAACATCTAAAGGGTTTTAAACCCAATTTTTTTGGTTCAGACAAGTTTGAAGTTAGTTCGGGGTCAAGAAACTCACTTGAAAGTCTCTTCGAATGTATTTGAATTTAGTGTCAAAACAATGGCAACATGAGTTTGAAGTTAGTTCGAGGTCAAGAAACTCACTTGAAAGTGACCTGGAAGGCATTTGGGTTTAGTGTCAAAACAGTGATCGGTGTGGGTTTGAAGTTAGTTTGGGATCATGCAACTCACTAGAAAGTCGCCCGAAAGGCATTTGGGTTTAAAATCAAAACAACCCCCAAAGCTAGTTTAATGTGAGTTTGAGGTTGGCGTAACTCACTTGGAACTCGCCTTAAAGGCCTAAAACTTAATTTTGATTTTCTTTTTAACAAATCCACTAATCCCGATTGGAGACACGTTTATCTATAAAATGATCGCATACCTAAATACTATAAACATGATTAATAGGGATAGGTTATACTTACAAAATTTTAGGTGTTACACTATTATATTGATGTTTAAATTAGTTTCTTGTTTATAGAGTTTTGGTTGGTAGTAAAGAGATGTTATTTGATTGATTTCTTTGGGTTTGGGTATCATCTTTAAGAAATTGTTGAGCTTTTGTATAAGGGAGTGCTTAGGCATCAATCTAACCCAATTTGAGGTCTTTGATTCTAGCTAATCGAGCCAAATCCCTCAATTCGGGTTTTGGCCAGCCTCTAGGTGCGACACCCGGGATTTGCCACTAAAACCCGAGAGTCGGGGAGATCTGGGGGAGGCCGACCCCGAGAGGCCGGGAAGGCCGAACTTGGGGAGAATCGTGGTAGGCCGACCCGGGGAGGCCGGGAAGGCCAAACCCGAGGAGACTGAGGGAGTCCGAACCTGGGGAGACCGAGTGGAGGCCGAACCCGGGTAGACCGGGTGGAGGCCGAACCCAGGAGTCGGGGAGGCCGAACCCGGGTTTTGGGTGGACTTTTGGGTTGTTGTTAAGTTTGGAGGAAATTTTCACCCTTGTTTGTGTTTCATAGGTCTTCGGTTTAAGAATTATGAGCGTAATTTTGAGAAAGTAAGCAAGGACTGCAAGTGTGTCTTTCTGACTGAAAGTGTGTTGATTTGTTTTTTATATTAAACGCATGAGATATTATGAAACTGCATGTTGATCTTTTATATGAAGCACATGTTTTGATATGTTGTAAAAGTTGAGACATTTGTATGCATACATTTGGAAGTGGATGTGTAACGGCTAAGTCGGAGGGTGTGTTCCGCCAGTGCTCATGTCGGGGGGTGTCCCGTTTATGCCATGGACGGTGTGTTCCAGTTAAGGCAGCGTGAGACTGACACGTTGTCACATGTGATGTGACTTCAGTGTGTCAATTACATGTGTAGTTTTGCTATTGAAGGTTTAAATGTTTTAAAGTGGAGAATTGTTAATAAATGCTTATAAATTGTTTTAAATATTGTTGTTGGCGCGAATGTTTGTTATTAGAGAGAACTCACTAGACCTCATGGTCTAACCCTCGTTTTTCAGAACTAAACCATTTTCAGGTAATCGCTTAGTAGAAAGCCCTAGTAAGGGGCAAGGAGAAAAAAAATATGTGAGTGTGGACTTTGTTAAAGCACATATTTATTGGATTCAAGATCATAATTATCTGAAGATGGAAAACTGAAGTCAAAGCTGATAAAGTCGTCTCAATAAATAGTCTAGGGTCCTTTTGTAATAAATAGTCAAAGTCTGTTTACGTATTTTATGTATTAGTTTTATTTTTAGTTAAATAGGTTTAGTTTGTTTTGTTGTTGGGCCCAAGCAAACCAAGCCCATTAGGCTAATTAGCCTAAGTATAAATTAGTTTAGGTTAGTGTTAATTAGGAGAGAGAGCTAATTAGAAAAATTATCTTTGTGAGAGGAAGCTTGTGTTGGTTTGGGGCGCCGTGAACAGAGAGAAGCAGAGAGATAGTTTGATTTCTTCAAGCTTGTAATCTGTTGAATCTTTTGATAATCAATATCAAGTTTGCATTATCGTTATTGCTTAATTGTTTACTTGTTTGAATGATTACATATTGGGACACACAATTGGTATCAGAGTCTGTTACAGATTGAATTGAATATTTTTGTTCGGTTCTACTTTTTCTGTCAAAGATTCATAATTTTTATTGTGTGATTGTTCATTCAAGTGTTTATTTATTGGGTTGTAATTGCTATGCATATGCTATTGATTTGGTATTGTTGGATTTGATTATTGCATCGATTTTGGTTATCAATTTGTTGAATTCGAAATTCTGGGGTCGTTCACGAGAAGTCACTGTGTCATCAATCGAATCCTTCGTGGAGTGATTTTTATTGAAATTAACTGATTGTAATTTGTTCTAGTTGGTAATTTTATCGTAGTGGTAAAGTTTGGTACTTTAATTCGTGATATTGTGTGTTTTCTGGGCTGAATTTTGGTTTCTGGGTCGAAGGACTTAAAGAACATATCGGTCTTTCACTTCCGGTCGAATACCTCTTTATCGGTCTATAGCATTCGACCGGTACACTCACAGGTTACCCCGGTCTAAGCACATTATCGGTCAAACTATATCGGGTCTTACACTTCCGGTCGAATACCTTTTATCGGTCTATAGCATTCGACCGGTACACACACAATCCCGGTCATATCCTATTCCGGTCTAAGACCGTGTTCCGGTCAAAGACAATACCGGTCGAAGCTTTTGCATTCTATCGGTCTTATCCCTTTCCGGTCTAAGCACTATCGGTCTAAGCATACTTCCGGTCGAACAAGTTACCGGTCGAATCAATTTTACCAGTCAAGCAAAGTTCCGGTCTTACATCTTACCGGTCGTTGCAATTCCCCGGTCGAACAAGTATACCGGTCGAGCACTCCACTGTTTGCGCCAATCACTGTTCCTATCTTAAAAAAAAAAATTCAATTTTTGCAAACTGTAATATGGCCTCTAAATGTACAAATTTTTTTCTCTAGGGGTGCTGCCCCCATACCCCCGCAAGGGCGTTGCCCCTTGACCCCACCCGCTAACGGGACCCCCGTGCTAAGTCTGGGAAGGGGGACAAAGTTCTGTTCGTGATCAGATTTTTCTGAATTTCATTCTAAGATTGTCAGTATTGTGTGATTTTATCTTGACTAACGGTCATTTTTCAAGTTCTTATCTTATATCTATCAGTATGACTTCCAGCAAAGCTCCTTCAATCAGTACGGATGAGAAGCCACCAGTACTCTTCAAAGGAGAGTATGATGCATGGAAAAATCAGTTCATAGACTTCATCGATCGAAATGATTTGGGAGATTATATCAGAAAATCTCTGAAAGAAGGAATCATGACACCTCCAACTAAACTTCTCACCGTAGCTGGAGAAAATGGTCAAGATGAACAAAGAGAGTATAAATTACCTCTTGATATGTACTCAGACGAGCAAAGAAAAAGGCATGAAGCTGACAGATTAGCTCGATCTTTCCTAATGAAAGGAATGTCAAAAGAGATTTCAAAAGAGATTTTCTTTACATTAGACAGTAAAAATGCTACAGGAAAGTTGTTATGGGAACATATTGAGAAGATTGAGACAGGACTAAAGTTTTCTTCAAGAGTAAAGTTTCTGGAATTTGAGAACTCTGAACAAAAAGAAAAGATTTCTGCTTTGAATGCTCAAATCCAGAAACTAGATTCTGTTGATAACAATGAGAAAGTTATTGATTTGGAGAGTGCAAATGTTGAGCTTCAAAAGAAGATATCTGACCTGGAGAAAAAGATGGCCAAAGAAAGATCTGAGTTTGAAATTGAAAAGAAAGCATTTATAAAGAAATTCTCAGATTTTTCGAGAAAATGTGCAGACGAAAAGAAGGCAATTGAGCTGAAATGTTTAAAGCTTTCTCAAAAGGCTTCGGAGTTTGAGAAAGTAATTATTCTGGAAAGGGAAAAGTTTGCCAAAGACAAGAAGGCCATTGAACAGAAGAACACTGGATTATTTAAAGAAATATCCGGCCAGAGAAATGATGCTGAGAAGAGATTTGAAGAAGAGAGAAATTTCTTTGAAACTGAGATTAGAAAGCTGACTGTGAAGCTATCTGACTTATCTGAAAGTGCCTTGAAAGATCAAAAAGCGAAGTCTGAATTCAAGAAAAGGATTGACCAACTTGTTAAAGAAAGAGACAACTTTGCTTCAAAGATTAAAGAGCTTGAAAAGATTGTTTCAAAGGTGGTGGTGACTGAGCAAACGACTCCAGAGTCACAAATCCACACACATAGAAATAATTCAGCTGACTTCAAAAAGACAGCCTCAAGTTCACATTTGAAATTTGTTTCTTCAAAAAGGTTAGTCAATTCATTTGATCAGATTCGTACTACTAACATTTTCTTTGATGACAATGTAGATTGTTCAAGAAGAAGAAGGAGAAGATACGAAGAAGAAGAACTGGTCTGGAAGAAGAAACCAGTTGAAAATGAGAAGAAAGACGAGAAAGGAAATAAGTCATGTGTACATAACCATAATGCCGAGAAGAACAATGCACATAAAGGTAAACCTGAACATATCTACACGAGAGATCAATTAATCAGGTTGTCAGGTAAGAAATTCTATTGTTCTTACTGTCGTACACATGATCTTGTTCATAAAACAAGTGATCATTTCTGGTATGGTTCTTACGCAGTTACTCCCATAAGAACTGCAACTAACAAACATGGACCCAAATACCAGTGGGTACCAAAGAAAAAGAATGAATCTGTGTTGCAGGCACCTATTGTCAAGGGGGAGTAAGAGAACGAAGGCTTCTAAGTACATCAGCTTAGAACCCGTACTTCAACAAAGTTTGACTTCTAAACACAACAGTTTAAGACTCGTACTTCAGTGATCAAAAGACCTTACTCCTGTGCTGATAAGAGATTGTACTCCAATACTCCAATGAGGAAATCAACCATCAAAGGGGGAGTGCATACTTTTCTGAAATTTTATGCATCTGTCAAATATGATATTGAGGGGGAGTCAATGATTATATTTTTCACTTATAATTTTTCTGATGCATAATTTCAGGGGGAGTAAAGGTGATGACTTCTGATTATTTCTGATCAGAACTCGTACACTAAGTGTTTTACTGCTTTATGTCATTTCAATTTTTGTGAATAAAGTTACTTTGACTATACTTTTAGATTTTTGTAGGTTGAGAGATGCTTACAAGTTCATATCATTATGATTTTAAGCTTGACTTCACGAGATGTAAGACTGTACTCGAAAGGTATAATTTCTTTTCTTCATCTCATTCATGGTTGAAAGAAGGACAACTTTCAATCATAAGAAAACATGTTCTTAAATGTTCAAACCACTTCCCAATTCTCAAACAGATTTCTTGAATTGGAAGTGTGATTTTAAATGTTTTCTGATTCATCACTGAGTTTTAACTGTTCAAGTTAAATCATCTGAGCATCATATGCTTCATAGGAAAACATGGGATCAGTGTGCTAGGACTTATCTGAACTTCTATGGATTCATGTTAACCAGTGTTTCCTACCCCAGAAGTTAATCCTTTAGTGATTAAATGGGAGGAGTCAACAGAAATGAGTGTGGGATGTGTGATGAGAGAATATGTCAAAAGAGAGTTCGGTTAGCTGTGAGCTTAAAGATTAAAAGAAAGAGGGTGAGAGATCAAAGTAAAAGAATTTTTAAACTCTGCACCAACTACTTTCTGAGCCGGGCAGCCACATTTCTAATGCTTCACAATTCTTGGTGAACAATTGGTAGAGAAGAACAATGTTGGTAATGCAGCAGCAGCTCTCATGGCTCATCTTGCACCCAAAGCAAAGGTTCTTGTTATTTATGAGAAGCGTTAATCAAGAAATGGAAGATATTCTGAAGATATGCTGAATTGAAGAAATTTTCTTTGAAGATGATTTGCTGAAGCATTCTGAGCTGAATCTGGAGATAATTTCTTTCCAAAAGATATTCTCATCGATTGGGGAGATTGCTACATTCTGAAGACAAAGAGGAAGATTACATTTTCTGAGCTTAAAGAATGATCTTGATCCAAAGGGGGAGATTGTTAAAGCACATATTTATTGGATTCAAGATCATAATTATCTGAAGATGGAAAACTAAAGTCAAAGCTGATAAAGTCGTCTCAATAAATAGTCTAGGGTCATTTTGTAATAAATAGTCAAAGTATGTTTACGTATTTTATGTATTAGTTTTATTTTTAGTTAAATAGGTTTAGTTTGTTTTGTTGTTGGGCCCAAGCAAACCAAGCCCATTAGGCTAATTAGCCTAAGTACAAATTAGTTTAGGTTAGTGTTAATTAGGAGAGAGAGCTAATTAGAAAAATTATCTTTGTGAGAGGAAGCTTGTGTTGGTTTGGGGCGCCGTGAACAGAGAGAAGCAGAGAGATAGTTTGATTTCTTCAAGCTTGTAATCTGTTGAATCTTTTGATAATCAATATCAAGTTTGCATTATCGTTATTGCTTAATTGTTTACTTGTTTGAATGATTACGTATTGGGACACACAGACTTCGAGTATAGAAGAAAGTTGTTAATTTTAGCATGCCAAACATAATTCTGTAGTAATCTCAGCTGTGTAATATGTTGTTTCCGCAAACCTTATTTCATATTTGTTAGTTACAATTGGTTTTGGGCCGTTTTTGGCGATATATTTTATAATTTTGAGATTTATGCTTGTTGTTGGGTTGGGTTGTTACAAGTAATATCTATACAATATATATGTTTGAGTGATTGATGGTTAATGATATTTTTTGAAAAAAAATGTCATCTAAAATAAGACAATTTTATGTGTCAAAATCCCATGAATAGACAAAAAGGCATCACATCCACCTTTCTTATACACACCATTTTATTTTAATTTTCAACTTCTTACCAATGTGGTATAGCTAAAACTCAACTACTATCCACCATTTGAGAATACCCAATTCTCATGATGTAAAAAGAAGTTCATCCAAAATAAGAAAACCTTATGGGAATGGACACAAAGGCATCACATCTTCCTTCCTTATACATACCTCTTTATTCCTATTTTTCAATTTCTCGTCAATGTGGGAGAACTAAAACTTAACTTCAATCCATCATTTGAGAATACTCCCATAGTCATCCAAATAAGACAACTATATGTGAATGGACACAAAGTCATCACATCCACCTTTCTTATACATAACTCTTTATTCGAATGTTTCAACTTCTCACCAATTTGGATATCTACAACTCAATCATAATCCACCATTTGAGAATACTCAAGTGTCACATCATCACTCTTGGGTTTTCTTTTTATATATATAAAGACTGTATGTTATGTTTATTTAAAATTATCATTTAATGTTGATATTTTTTAAATTTCGTATTTGGTTACACAAATCCAAAATTTATAATAATAAGTAATAATAATAATAGTTGTTAGATCATTTTTAGTTGTAACCTTTGTATTTATTTTACTTTGAGGGTATATAAACCCTTGTCTTAGTTGTTTTTAAACACATGTGATTACTTTTGCATATCTTGAATACAATACTTCTTTTGGCTCCTCATTCACTTTCTCTCTCTAGCTTTCTCTCTCTAGAATCTTAAGATCTTTAGTTCACAATTGGTATCAGAGCAGGTTAGATTTTGAGAGATTTGAGAGTAGAGTACTAAATTTCGTGTTAATCAGATCAATCAATTTTCTAATTCGTCAGAATTTTTTTTTTTTAAGAAAATAGTTTTCTGGACATTTTTTTTAGATCTATGTTGATTTTCTGAACGTTTTTCAGTGAATTTGGATTCAATTGCTTCGGAATTCAGTGTAGAACATGTTTTGTTCTTGATTCGTGCAAAAATTTGATCATTTTGTAATCGAATTTGTCAATTTTGAATTTTCCAGAAATGTTCTCGATTTCTCCGTTCTTCTCGAATTCTTGCTGATTTTTGGTGTTTGATCTATATTTGGATTAGTTTTGGATAATGAACCTGTTTCTAAGTGAATTCCGTGAGAGTGTTTTGAGAAATTTTGGTCTTATGTGATTTTCTTCATTCGTAAACTGGACAGAATCGATTTTCGGTTCATTCTTAACAGTTTTCGATTCATTCATCAAGGTTTTCGGTTTATTCTTCAGGATTTTCGGTTCATTCATCTGTTTTTTTTGTTCTTTTCGGCTAAGGTTTTCGAATAAGGTTTTCAGCTAAGGTTTTCGGCTAAGGGTTTTCGTTCTTTTCAGTATCATCTTCAACCGAGAAGCTAAGTTTTCGGTCTCTTTTATAACCGAAAAGTTTGGTTTTCGGTTTCCTCAACAACCGAAAAGCGTGGTTTTCGGTTCTTATTTTCTTTAGCCGAAAAGCTCTCTGCTACTATTCAGCATGTCTCTTCAATCTCAAGTCTATAAGAATGAGTTGATGATGTCTCTCGGGACAGATACACGTCCCCCTGTGCTTATTAATGAGAATGAGTATTCTCAATGGAGAGATCGATTTATTAATTTTCTTGAGAGACAACAAAATGGGGATTACATGGTTCGAGCTTTAACCAATCCTCCTTTTGAGAGACCTGTCAAGATCATTCCAGCCACTGCTCATACTGAACAATCCACAATTCTAAAGCCAGTTGATGAGTACAATGAAGAAGAATCTTTAAAGTACAACGGAGAAAGAATTGCTAAGTCTAATCTTATTCTTGCTTTGCCAAATCACATATATAATCGTGTAGATTGTTACAAGAACAATCTAAAGCTTATGTGGACTCATTTGGAGAAAATCATGCTTGGCTCAGTGGTGGCTACTCAACTTCGAAAAACGAGATACATGAACAGTTTTGAGGAGTTCAAAGCAAAGAGTGGGGAGGATTTGAAGACTGTATTTGATAGATTCTGTGCAGTGATAAATGATTTATACAAGATTAGTGTGGAAAAGTCCCCGTTGGAAACAAACTTAAAGTTTCTGAACGCTCTTCAACCTGAATGGACAAAGGCATGTCATAGACTTCGTATTGATCCAAAGATTTCAATCATGCCAATTCAAGAAATGTTTGAAATTCTCCTGAATGAAGAAAATCTGATTGTGGCAAAGAAAGAAAAGCAAGAAAAGAAGAAGAAAGGAAAAGATGTAGATCCTATTGCTCTAATGACTGCAAAATTTACTGAGCAAGCTTTTGAGAATACTTATGATGGGAATATTGATGATAAAGGAGAAGCTCTTCAAAAAGCAATAATCTTACTTTCTCAGCAATTTGCACGAAAGTTTCCTAACCGGGCCAGCTCCAATAACAATCTTCGACTTTCATCTGGATCAAGGAAGGTGGATTTTTCTGGGTCAAAGACTATCTATCCAAAGCCTGATAATTCAAAGCTTGTGGAAGAAAAGAGGGATGAGAAGAAACCTCCCACATGCTACAACTGTGGTAAAGTAGGTCATTATTCTAAAGAATGCCGAACAAAGGTGGTTCGTGATTCTACCTACTATCAAAAGAAGGCTGATATGTTGAAAAAGAAGGAAAATGGAGCTGTTCTCTTAGCTGAGGAAGAATCATTTATTGATTTCTCTGATAATGATGAAGAAAAAGAGGAAATTGCAGCAATGTGCTTTATCGGTGATGATCAAACTGATGATGAAGATGATGATTCAACTGATGAGTCTGAGGTATATTCTGACTTAGAAATTAAATTCATTAACTCTCAGTTTGATATTATCATTTCTGCCTTGCAAAATTTTCGAAAAATGCTTAAATCTGAAAAGGAAGTGAATCAAGAAAAGTCTTATAAAATTGAAAAATTACAAATTTCTTTGGAAGATCAAAAATTGATTCTAAATGATACCAAAGAAAATTTGCAAAATAAAATAAATGAGTTGGAAAGTTCAAACAAGACTTATCTTGATTCATTGACTAGCTTGACCAATTCTAAAAATGAGCTTTCAAATAACATTGTTGATTTAGAAGAAAAATTATATATGAGAGCTCAATCTGAACAAACAATTAATATGAATAAACCTCGTAGTTATGAGTCCATTAAAGAAAAGTGGGGGCTTGGATATGAAAGTCCTAAATTTTTAAATTTAGCCATTAACAAATCCCCCACTATATATCACTTTGAATATTTGAGACTTGCTCGTTATGCTCCCCAATTTATAATAGATTGGATGAATGAACAGCAAATCTTAGATATTGAGGATAAGAGAAGAACGGAAAACACTAGAATGGAACTTCCATTTGTTTATTCGCGTGAAAATGCAAAATATTTTCCTGATCCTCAAAAGAAAAAGAAATCTGGAATATTTTTAAATACAAACTCATCTAACAAAACAACTTTACCAAACAACTATTTTGATTCTTATATTGTAAACAAAAATGAGGATAGTGTTTCTAAAACATCTTATGATACTAAGAAATACGTTCCTCCTTTGATTTTAGAATCTAAAATTGTTGAGTTGGAAGATAAGATAGATGATGATTTTATTCAAAACAGTTTGGAAAAAGATATTTTTTTTACTGTTTTTAAATCTAGTTTTGAAGAGAATGTTATTTCTGAAAAACAAGTTTCTGGATTTTCTGAGGTTTCAGTTGAAAATAAAATGGGATTTTCATCAAGTGTTGGTTCTCGGTCCAAGCGAGAAACGAAAACTGGACTTTTTCGGTCTCAGTTAGAAACGAAAACATCAGTTTTCGGTTCATCCTTGGAACGAAAACCAGATTCTTACTCTTATCATTGTGATAATTTTACGACTTATGCTACTGAAGGTGAATCATATAAGTTGTCTGATCAAATGGATGATTCTTTGACTTTCAATGATTTTTATTTTTCAAAGAAAAGAAAAAGAAGACGGTCAAGAAAGTCTAAGAAGAAAGATAAGAATGAGTCTGATAAATCTGATTCTGATTATTCCTTTTCAGATCGGCCTTTGAGAAAGGAAATCAAGATGGAATGGCGGGTGAAGAATAGAAAAATAGATGATATACATGTATTAGATAAACGTGATGATACTTGTAATAAAAACACATTTGCTAGTTTGAATAATGTTCAAAAATATTCTCGTGAGCAAATGTTGATTCTTCAACAGAATATCACATGTTTGTCTTTTCCATGTGATCTATCTTCTATTGCTTTACACACTTCATCTAACTGTACTAACTCTTCTTTGTTTCAATATGCAAAATCTTTTGTGAAAAGTACATTTTTCTTTAACAAACTCATGGATTGTTCTAATAAAAAGGGACCCATTCTGAAGTGGGTTCCTAAATCTTTGTGAGTTTTTCTTCATGAATGCAGCCTAGTCATCTCTGGTATATGGACTCTGGATGTTCAAAACATATGACTGGCAATAAATTTTTATTGTCAAATTTTAAAGAAAAGTCTGGAGGTCGTGTGAGATTCGGAAACAGAGACACTTCTCCTATTCTTGGCTATGGCGATCTTGTACAAGGCAACATAACGATTAAAAGAGTTAGCTATGTTGAAGGTCTCGACTTCAATCTCTTTAGTATTGGGCAATTCTGTGATAAGAATTTGGGAGTCAATTTTAAATCAAAAAGAGTCACAGTCAAAGATGACAGTGGTAAGGAACTTCTTATTGGTAGAAGACGGTCAAATCTTTACACTATTGACTTTTCAACAGCCAAGTTTCCTTCCAAGACTTGTCTTCTTTCAAAGGCTTCAGTTCAAGAAAGCTGGTTGTGGCATAGACGGCTAGCACATCTCAATTTCAAGTACATTGATCGTCTTGCTAAAAACGACTCAGTTCGTGGTCTTCCGACTCTTCGATTTCAAACAGACAAACTTTGCCGAGATTGTGAGAAAGGCAAAATGAAGAAAGTTGCACACAAGCCAAAGCCCGATTTTTGCACAAAGGATATTCTAGAAATCCTTCATGTAGACTTGTGTGGTCCAATGAAGACAAAGAGTATTGGTAAGAAACGCTATGTATTGGTCGTTGTTGATGATTATTCAAGATACACTTGGGTTCGTTTTCTGAAATCCAAAGACGAAACCCCGGAGATACTCATCACTCTCATCAAGTCTACTCAGACTAACAAGCAAAAACCAGTCAAGATTGTCCGATCAGACAATGGTACAGAATTCAAGAACAGCATTTTACAAGCTTTTTATAATGATCATGGCATCCAACAACAGTTTTCTGCCGCACGTACACCACAACAGAACGGAGTTGTTGAATGCCGCAATCGTACGCTTGTAGAAGCTGCTCGTTCCATGCTTGCTTACTCTGAACTTCCTATCTCTCTTTGGGCCGAGGCTATCTCTACTGCATGTTATACTCAGAACCGTTCGATTCTTCATCGCAGATTCAATAAGACTCCATACGAATTGATGAATGGAATCAAGCCCAATATCAAATACTTCAAAGCGTTTGGGTCAAAATGTTATGTTCTGAACGATCGAGATAACCTCAACAAGTTTGCACCAAAGGCTGATGAAGCAAGTTTTCTTGGTTATTCAATTTCTTCAGTTTCTTATCGAGTATATCTTACTTCTTTGCGCAAAGTCATCGAAAGTGTCAATGTCAGATTTGATGAAGCTGCTGGTTTGGCTTCTGACCAGCCTGGATCAGAACCCGATGTTATTAAGAATGCTTCTGATCAACTAAGATCAGAACCAGTGAAGATTTCTGATAATCAAGATTTTTCATCTAATACTTCATCTATTATTCTTACTGATCTTGATTTATTATTTGAAAATTTTTATGATGATGTACCTAAAACTAATTCTTCTAATGTTTCTACTGCTGTATTACAGGAATCTGGCATTGCTTCTTCTAGTTCTTCCGCTGCTACACAAAATTCTGATGATGCAATTCCAGATGTACCTGTGACTGAACTTCCTACATCAGCAGTTGAAACTACATCTCAACTGGAACCATCCATTGTTATAGAGCTGAATTTTTCTCCACCAGTTCAATCTGAAGATGCTCCAGCTATTTCTGATGACTCTCAAACAACATTTCCAGATGTTACGTTATCTGAATCAGTTGAAGTAGTCCCTCCTCCAACAATTACTACTCAGATTATCTCTTCTGATTCAGAACCTCTCATAATTTCATCTCATGATATTCAAAGTGTTCAAGATGAAATAATTCCTCTACCTCATATGACAAAATGGACAAAGGCGCATCCTCTTCATCAAATCATTGGTGATCCTGCTTCTTCGGTATCAACTAGATCAAAAGTTGCTTCTTCAAATGAATGTTTGTTCACTTGTTTTCTAAGCAAGCTTGAACCTACAAAAGTTTCTGAAGCATTGGCCGACCCAGACTGGATTATTGCAATGCAAGAAGAACTGAATCAGTTCAAGGCATTAAAGGTATGGCGTCTTGTTCCAAAACCACGAGGAAAGAGCATTATCGGAACGAAGTGGATCTTTAAAAACAAGAAAGATTCAGAGGGTATTGTTGTCAGAAATAAAGCAAGACTTGTTGCAAAAGGCTATCGTCAACAAGAAGGGATAGACTATGATGAGACATTTGCTCCCGTTGCACGTCTTGAAGCTATTCGAATGTTTCTTGCTTTTGCTGCTTATCAGAACTTTAAAGTTTATCAGATGGATGTAAAGACAGCGTTTCTTAATGGTCGTCTAAAAGAAGAGGTCTATGTCTCTCAACCAGAAGGCTTTATGGACAAAGATCATCCAGATCATGTTTACATCCTCGACAAAGCATTGTATGGCTTGAAACAAGCTCCAAGAGCGTGGTATGACGAATTGTCTGCATTTCTGCTAAGCTCAGGTTTCACAAAAGGTTTAATCGATACTACTCTGTTTGTTTTTAGAACAGATTCTGATATTTGCTTAGTTCAAATTTATGTTGATGACATTATTTTCGGCGCTACTAATCCTTCACTTTGTACTTGGTTTTCCGATCTCATGACTTCTAGATTTCAGATGAGTATGATGGGAGAGATTAAATTCTTTCTCGGACTCAATGTTCAGCAACTTTCAGATGGGATTTTTATCAATCAAGCCAAATATGTCTTTGACATTCTGAAAAAGTTCAATTTGGATAAATCTACAAGCATTGGAACTCCAATGGCTCATGGTGCAAAGATAGGCTTGGACCCAGATGGAAAAACTGTTGACATCAAGACTTACAGAGCCATGATAGGATCTCTAATGTATTTAACTGCCAGTAGACCGGACATCATGTTTTCAACATGCTTACTTGCACGATTTCAGGCGAATCCAAAGGAATCTCATTTGTTAGCTGTAAAACGGATCTTCCGTTACATCAAAGGAACACCATATCTAGGTTTGTGGTATCCTAAATCTTCTGATTATTCATTAACAGCTTTTTCAGATGCAGATTACGGAGGAAATCAGCTTGATCGCAAAAGCACTTCCGGGCATATCCAGTTTTTGGGAGATCGTTTGATTAGCTGGTCATCAAAGAAACAGAACTGTGTGTCAATCAGTACTGCTGAAGCAGAATATGTGGCCGCTGCAAGCTGCTGTGCTCAAGTGTTATGGATGAAAACCCAGCTGCGGGACTATGGGTTGAATTACAACAAAATTCCAATCTATTGTGATAGCAAATCTGCCATTGCTATTTCTGTAAACCCGGTTCAGCACACTAAAACAAAGCATATTGATATGAGATATCACTTTATAAAGCATCACGTCGAAGAAGGTACGATTGAACTTTATTTTGTACCTACTGAGTATCAATTAGCTGATATCTTTACTAAAGCATTGGATGAAAAATGCTTTAATTTTCTTCTGAAGAAAATTGGAATGCTTAATTTAAAGATTCAAAATGATTAACAAATATTGTTTAACAGAATAGAATTTTTATAAATTTTCTATCTTTTGATTGCTTGTGCATGCCTAGGAAATATTTACAAGTTTATTGTTTATAAATGAGTGTTATTTGTTCAAATTTCAAAATTTCTGATCTTGAATGGTCCACTTCATGAAAATTTTGATATGTGTTTTAAGATATGTAGGTCAATATATAATAGTCATCAAGGCTTTGAAATCCTATTTTACAAATTTTATGGATGATTATGGAGATATAGGCTAAACTAATTAGTTAGTTGATCCTAGTGATTGAGATGATAAAATAATTCATATTTTGTAATACAGAAATCATTTAGTTTGATAGTTCATATCTATGACCTTTTTGGTTTGGAAGAGTAAGATCCGTGGGTTGCTTGACAACTGACCCCCTAAGGCTACGGTTTGGGAGCGGTTGATCAGAAATTCTGCTATAAAACCAGTTAGAAAGTCATGTTCTACTGATATGAATGGGCTTATGGAATATCGATATAACCTTTCTGATCTGGGTAAGTAAGTTCTGTGGGGTGCTTGTCACCTAGTCCCCTAAGGCTATGGTCTGGGAGCGGCTGATCAGAAAACCTGCTATAGGATCAGATAGAAAGTTATGTTTACGATATTTTCTAGGCTTACTAAACTCTCTGGTTAAAAAGATGCCAAAGTGCACAAATGCAAAAGATGCTATAAGAGCACACTCATTTGAAGATGCCAATGTGCACACTGTACAAAAAGATGCCAATGAGCACAACATCTCATGATACTTGGTGAAACTGCTAAGATGTGATAAACCTTTAGATCTATGAAAGTTCTATTTTTTTTAGTGTGAGTAACAGCTGTTTTTACTCTTATATAGTGAAATACATTTTTCTTAAGACTGGTCATTTTTTCTCATGTTTGTTCACCTATTAGACGGATGAAAATCTTTGTTTTCGAACTAATATACACTCTTTATGCAATAATACATGTCTATAGTTCCAAAAGCATGCATAGGATTTCATTAGATGGTTTATTTTATGAAAATTTTATTAGGTCAAATTTTATTTGTCAATTATTTTTTATTCTTTAAAATACTCAGTAATTACAAAATCTTGTTTAATTTTATTTTCTAAAAATGTTGATGTAATATGGAATGATTTTCTTTTCTCAATATTTAAATTTTTTTTTTTTTTTTGGAAAACCCGGTTCTTTAAACGATTTTCAAATTTCACTTTTCCCAAGGTCACTATTCATCTTCTTCTTCATTTTTCTCTTCCATTCGTTTCTTTGGGTTCCAGATTTTTTTTTTCTTTTCTTTCAAAGTTCAGATTGTCTTCGACTCTTTTTGATTTCACTTGTGTGTTTCGTGGTTCGCCGATTCTACTACAAATCGTTTTTCTCATTTCGGTGGTGGTGAAGTTCAGGGGGAGTATTTGAATCGACTGGTTCTTCTAGATTTTAAGTCGATTTTTTTTGTTTTCCAACAAATTCCGCATTACAGGTATGTTTTTCTACTCTTATGCTTCGATTGAAAGGTTTTATGAATGCATTTTTGTAGGGGGAGCAAAGGGAATTCTTTCGATTATAATCTGGATCGAGAACTTCACTTCTCGGTTCTCTCTTCAACTGAGAATTTTACTTCTCGGTTCACTCATAACCGAGAACTTCACTTCTCGGTTCTCTCATCAACTGAGAACTTTACTTCTCGGTTCACTCATAACCGAGAACTTCACTTCTCGGTTCTCTCACCAACCGAGTACTTCAACCTTATTTCACTATATAATTTTGTCATCTTTGCTTCTCGGTCCATCTCATACCTGATAAGATCATTTCTCGGTCTATGTTATAACCGAGAACCTTTCTTCTCGGTTCTTGGTGCAACCGAGAACTTTGCTTTTCGGTTCTTGTTTCCACCGAATTTTACCCTTTTCGGTTTGTTCTTCAACCGAAAACCTCTCTTGGTTCTTTCAGATTGATTATGTCCTAACTTTTTAACTATGCTTATTTTTCAGACTTAATGGCTGATGTTCAAGTACAACAAGATGAGAATGATCTCTTGGATCATCTTAATGATCAAGAACAGATTTCTAGGCTTCGTCCTATGCCTTCTCAGCCTTCAACAACAGCTGATCAATCTGCTCAAGGACTTGTTCTGGATGATTTTCTGCATCATTCTCACTTCCTTCCTTACAAGGGCAATAATCATTATGTTGATTTTGGACATCTGAACATACGTGGAGTGGTGAAAGAAATTTTAAGAGGACATCCCCTTGCTTATGCGTTGACAAAAACAGTTGATGTTCCTGAGGTATATGTGCAGCAAGCCTGGCACTATATTACAAAGAATGATAAAGTAAATCCTCCACATTTCCTGATAAGTGTAGATCAGTTTGAATCTCGGCTTACTTTCAGAAGGTTACGTGTGCTTCTACAATTTCCAGGCCCTGATTCCAGACCAGGCAAAGTTGGTTATGATCCGTTTCCTTCTGATCAAACTGTTCTTGATGGCATTATTGCACTTGGTTATAATGGTGAACTCAGGAAAGTGACTCAGTTTCACAAGGCTAAGCTTCCACCTCTCTGGTATGATTTTTTCTCTATATTCAATCGATGCTTAACTTCAAAGGCTACTGGTACAGATAGCACAAGCATGCCGATTCTGAAGCTATTCTACTGTGTTATTCACGATCTTCATATCGATTATACTTTGGCCATCTGGACTGGTCTTTCAGAAGTTGTATATGCTAAAGCGACAAACAATAGGAGAAAGTTTGTGCCGTTTTTGCGATTTTTAAAGATCTTTGTTCGGAGTATTATGGATAGCACAGAGAATTTTCCTGCTCGTACACAGTGGCCTCGCATTGCCGATTATCAGTGTAAATACTTCCAGATTCAAAAGCATACGTTTACGAATGAAGATCAATGGATGCCCATTCCAGCAATTCTTATAGTGAATTATGCAGATTTGACAAATGAAGTTGTGGTCGAATACATGCTAGATCATGATTACGAGATTCCACAGGCAGAGAATGCTGATGCAGATGTTCAAGTTGCTCATTTACAACAACAAGATCAAGACCAAGATGCAGAGGAACATGTTGATGAAATTCAAGAAGTTGCAGAGCAAATTCAGAAACAACAACAGGAAATCCCTGTTGGTTCTCGTTTGGTTCAGGCAATCCCTGAATCAGGTTCAGATATTCACTTTGTCATTGAAGATGAAATTGAGGAATTACATGCTGATGATGATAATCAAGAGTTTAATGTTTTTCAATCCAATCAAGAATGTTCTGATGATGAGTCTGTTCCAATAAATCCAATTGTTGGCCATCTTGCTGTAGACGAGCTTGATCTTTCACTGAAGAAATTTTCTGCTGCTCATGAATCTTCTACTGTTGTTGTATCTACAACTGATTCAGCATTGACTATGGGGTTTACTTCTTCTGGTTTGCACTCTTCTTCAAAATTAGACATTGTTCATAATCTTCTTCGGACAACAAAGGCTTCCATGGATGCAGAAAGGGATACTCAATTAGCCAGGATGGAGGCATTTCTGCAAGGAAATCTGTCAAATATTGATCCTTCTATTATCCCTCCACAGTTGTTGACCGGCAAACCCATAGAACTTCATCTTTCTCATTCAGCAGTTCTGGGTTCTGCACCTTCACTATCTGGACCGATTTTTTCGTCTTCTACTATGTCATCGGGTCTTCTATATTCTTCTGCTCAAATGGCTTCATGTGCTACTATGACATCAACTTTTGCGGGTGCGTCTTCTTCTTCTATTCCTGTAGGTCCTCGTATTGATGATCTTTCTGTTCAGGAAGTAGCTGAGCACTTAAGAGCTCGACTTGCATCTATGGCTCCAGCAAATCAACAGTCGATCGATCTTTTGTCTCTTCTCAGATCTTTTCAGCCATCATTTCGACCACCTACAACTGAAGATTCTCTCTCTGCTTTACGATCAGACTTTGAGAAATTTAGAGATGAGGTACAGTTAGGTTTGGGTCAATTGCAATCCACTGTTTTTGCCATTGCTCAACACTTGCAGGTTCCAAATGTCTCGTGTCGTGCTGAAGCTGGACCATCTAACAAGCGTTCACATGATCATGATGATTCTCAACCTGATCATGAGGGGGAGAAAAAGAGACGCTTGGATAAGTCTGCAGCTGATCTTTCTAAAGAAAATAAAGCAGAAACTGCTCCAAGTGAAACATGCTCTGCTGATAAAGAAAAGCCTAAAGAAGCAGAAACAGAAATGCAGTCTATGTTTGAAGACTTGTTAAGCAAAGTAAATCTTCCAGAGACTGACATTTCTACTGAAAACAATTTACAGTTGGTACTTTATGTTGATCCAGATTCTGAGCCAGTTTCTTCTGTTATACCAAAATCTGTGAATATGACTGAAGCTGAAGCGTTTGAAAATTTCAGAGCATCTTACGAAAATATTATTGATGTGGATTCTGAAAATGAAATTGATGCCAAGTTTGAAAGCTTTTGGAAAGTTAAAGAAGAAGAAGAAGAAGAAGATGATGATGATAGTGATGCTGATGTATTGTATGCAGATCTTTCATCTCAAGAAGTTAGATTTCCTTTTCAAGATGAACAGAATTCTCCACAAGATGATTCTTCTCAGATTCAGTCTGAAGCAGTTTCAAATCCTCTGTTTGTCTCTACAACTCTTATATCTTCTACATCAGTTGTCTCTGAGCTTCCAGCAATTGTTTCTAATGTGTCTATTCCAGTCATGATTCCACCTACCAAGATTCCTCGTGCTCCATCAAGTAAATCTGATAAGTCAGTTGATCCTAATTATATGGCTCCTGATTTTATTCTAGAAAATCTTAGATCTTCAAGAATTCCTATTTCAAGGGAGCATAGACGACAAAGGTTTGAGGCTAGAGATATGAGACAGGTGTTTCGTAATGTATACCTTGAAGATACTCACCGAAGTATTTTTGTGAAACACAAGACTGTTTTGAGTTTTGAGTTTTTCTTGGGCATTGAAAAAGAGTCTGATCTTGTTAAACAGAACTATTTGATGGCCATGAGGTATTTGAGACAAGGGAAAGAAACAGTATATTCTGAGAAGGGGATTGTACAAGTTAAATGTGTTTCCATGTTCAACATATTCAACATTTGGGTTTCTAATTTCACTGTTCAACGAAGAGACTGCAAAGACTATACCTTCACAGAAGCAGATTTTAATGAAGTTCATGTGGATGATATTGAGTTTCTATTCAATTTCTTCAGCTCTCTCAATGAACGATCAGATGATATGAATAGAGCCTTCAACACTGTCAGAAGACATATTATCAGAACAATTCGCTTCTATAGCTTATTTGACTTTCAGTTGGGTGTCGAAAATCATCAACCTACGGTCAACTTGCACAAGCCAAAACAGAAGCTTGACAACATTAAAAGTTTCTTATTATATACTGTTGTTGATGAACCGTATGGTGTGGTGTACAGAAACTTGAAGGGTCGTCATTGTTTTATGAGATTTGAAGAAGTCTGCAAGTATTCTGATGGAACTTTGAAGCTTATCAAGATGCATCTAATTCATAAGTTGAATTATGAAAAGCAGAATGTGGCAAACAGACAGAGATTCAATTTTTATCCACAAAAGGAAGGAAACAAGGAGTTACTGAGATTGGAGAAGGCAATTGATGTAATTCAAGACCGAATCAACTTTCGAAATGCTTTACGTCGCCTTGAAGCTCAAGTGGATATCAGAAGATTTTCTTGATTTTAGAGCTCGGCGCCAAATGTTACAAAGGGGGAGATTGTTAGATCATTTTTAGTTGTAACCTTTGTATTTATTTTACTTTGAGGGTATATAAACCCTTGTCTTAGTTGTTTTTAAACACATGTGATTACTTTTGCATATCTTGAATACAATACTTCTTTTGGCTCCTCATTCACTTTCTCTCTCTAGCTTTCTCTCTCTAGAATCTTAAGATCTTTAGTTCACAATAGTAGTAGTAGTAATAATAATAATAATAATAAGATCATATTGAATTTTTATTAGATAACATATTATATTATTTAATTTTTTTTACCAATATGATTTGTACGTATTAATTAATATATTATATTATTAGTGATTTACTTTAAATATATTATTAAATATTAAAATTGACTAATTTTTTAACATATCCTTTTTTGTCATATTAATTTTTTCAATTAGCTTATCAGTTAGTTTTTGTCAAATGTAAGAAATTCATTAGTTAGCTTATTAGCTAACAACTAGATTATCTGTTACCAGCTAGTTTATCAACCATCAGATAACTTAGTAGCTAACAGCTAACTTATCAACTAGTTTGTCAAACATAGTCTTAACTTTAAAATATAAAAACCATCGATTTTTGTTCTAATATAAGAATAAATAATGTTTTTTTGTTTATTACCCATTATAACAAATAATATTGGGTAAAAAAAATACACTACTAGCTGGGATTCAGTTTGTAGTTTTATAATTTATATACATGAGAATTGTATTAATCTCCTAGATTCATATCATCAGCCAACCTGTTCATATAATTGTTTGAAAGAGTTTAGTTCTGATGAGAATGAAAGTTATAGTGAAAAGGGTAAAAATAGATCTCCACCCTCGAGATGAGATGCATCGGATCAATTTCTGTATTAAACGTGATTCATGGGTGGGTTTGGATTAAAAGTGATTAAGGATCCAGATCCCTTTTCACCTTAACTCTTCTTCTCACACGGTTCTTCGTCTTGTTTGAAAACCCTCTTCTTTCATTTATATATACACACGCGTATCCAAAAAAAAAAGTTTTCAATTTTATTGAGGACTAGAAATGTACCCTCGCAATGTAGCGGGTTTCTGAAATCTAGAACTCGAACCCTCGATCATTATTCATACTTTTTGTTAGTTTTTTTTATTTTATTTTACGATTTTGAGAAACCTAGATTTAAAACAAAAATATATTTGAGTTTAGTTTTATTTTGTTTTTTTATAAAAAATAATAATAAAAAATTTTGTTACGGGTCAAAAAATGTTTAATTTAAATGATAACTATATTTAATATATTTTATATTTAAAATTAAAATTAAAATTAAAAAGATAACATACTTCAATAAAAAAAATAAGGCGTTTTATCTCGAATTTTCTTATATTTATGGGTTAGTTGTATCAATAGTTAAAAATTTTAGATATTTTAAAAAATAAAAATAAGTGCTTATCTACATTAGTTACACGAATTCAAACATTGAGCTTTTATAAGTTGTACTTATGTTTAATCAATTTGTACTTTTGAATTTTAAGTAATATGTATTAATAAGTGGTATCTAATGCATAAAAATTAGTTTTTAAGAGTTTAACTTAAATGCTTTATAATATAGTATAGATATATTAGTTAAAATTCAAAATTACAAGTTAATGAAACATAATTATAACTTATTAAAGTCCATGTTTTTAGTTGTATAACTAACTGCAAATAAACATATTAAATACAGGATAAACTACGTGTTTTATTTTTTTTTAAATATATTTATTAGATCAATGCATGTTTTTATAATATAGTATAAATATATTAGTTATGAGATTATAACTAATATAGATATAGATATATTAAGAGCAAATCATAAAATAAAAAATAAATATTGATAATAGTAATATTGATCAAATCGTCCAATAAATATAAAAAATAAATATTGATAATAGTAGATAATATTGATCAAATCGTCCATTAAATATAAAAAACAAATATTTATATTAATAAATGAGTATCTATTCCACAAATAGATGATGATGTGAGATACTGTGTTTGGATAAGTTGTACCAATTTATTATGAAATTGTAAATTAAGTAATTGACTTTAATTAGTTGTATTTTATGCTTAAAATGTTGTAACTAAGAGTTTTTTTATGTCTCTTTTATAATATAGTATAGATAAAAACACACTTGCAAATATGATGGGTTTTTTTTTAATTGTGTTGTCAATTTTCATGGTTAATTTTAAAATCACGCTCTGGAAACATGTGAGAATATATGAAGTTCCGTTAGATTACTTTAAAAAAGAATCATTAAGGAGAGGAAAGAGGTTCCAACACATATAGAAGAGAAATAGTCCAAATTTAATTAGCTAATGTGGCACTCCAACACCCCCTCCAACGGAGGCTAGCCGGACACATAGAGTACAAATCATCTCATGTGAAAATATGAGGAATCCAATTAGATTACTTTGTAAGAGCATCTCCAACAGCTATGCTAAAATAGAAAAAAGTAAGATTTTAGCAATTTTGTTGCTTCAACAGCTATGCTAAACCATATGCTAAGATAGAAAAAAGAAGAGAGTGAAGATAAAAATCTTCAAATTTGGAGAAATCTCTAAAACTCTATTTTTAAGAGAGAGAAATAATATTTAATTCTTTTCACCAATAGGAGAAATTAAAGTTGTGTGTTTAGGAGAGATAAATAATATTATATTAAATGTATTGAATATTTTAATAATATAATTGATGATGGAATTGCTAAAATAGAGTAGTTGTTGGAGTTGGATGTAATTTATTTTAGAGATTTTAACTTTTTATACTCTATTTTAAAAAAGTTATAGTATAGTTGTTGGAGATGCTCTAAAGGAGCTATTAAGGAAAAAAAGGGAGGTTCCAACATATAACATATACAAAAGAGAAATGACCCAAGTCTAAGCCAACGTTGTACTCGAACCAATAAGATCTTGGTCCTCATTAAACGTACGTGTTACTATAGATGTACAGTACTTCATACTTGGCTCTAAAAGCAAATAACAATATTAGCCCTGTATCCGAATGTGCTGTTTCTTCAACAAAAATTCCGGACTTGAATTTACCAGAGAGGTTTATTAATTTAGGAACAAATATCAGCTAGCTGATAATTTGTGTTACATGATCGATCTTTGCCATTAGACGTACTTGATTATCATCTAATTTCTCCTCTTTAATTCACTTAGAGAAAGGTAGCCTGAAATGGGTTAACAATTTTAATTTATAGATTAAGAACAAGGAGAAAGATGGTTCTATCATGGATTTTCTTTCTAAAAATTAGTAGTAAAACAGAAGTGTTGATAGTAGCTTGCTTGTCTTACCCAAGTTTGAGGCAGGTATCTGAGCTGCTGATGTGGTAGTTTTGAGGATGATCTCTGGAGCTTAGGCTGCTAATTGTTAGCTCCAACGAATTGTGATCGCAGCATTGATCGTGAATACCCATTTGGCCAAGAGATGTGTCCATCATCTAATACACAAGATTGATCAAGCATTTAGTAATTCTACAGTGGATTAGAAAACTGAGAAAAATCCCAGGAAAGATAGTCAGGAAAATTTGAGCACTCTTACTGCCAACTGTTGTTTCAAGTGTGCATTCTCTTCCAGCAGTTGAGCTTCCTGAATATCGTTTTTGGTTAAAATTATTCAGTTATGATAGATTAGGCTTAACATATCTTCAAATTATCATATTTCCTGAATATCAAGACAATTTGTTGACACTTTTATCAGTTACAACTGCAGTAATATTTTTTCCATTCTTTACTCAAGTATTTTGTATTGAACAGTATTCTAATTAAGTTCCGATGACCATAAATGTATGTGATTCTTCAAAAATATATTTTAAATGAAACTTTAGATTGGAATAACATAAAGGTTTAGCTTCATGACCTTCTTCTTTAGAGTGCTGATCTCTTTCAACATTCTTTCACCCTGAAAATCGATCACATTCAAACAAGGAAATATATAAATCCCAATGATAACAACTAACCAGCAGTTGCTAATTTAAACAGGATGCCAACATGTACAGATACCTTACCTTTGTTTTTACTACTTCAACCAATCCAGAATCAAGCATAGCCTCTAGCTTGTCTAGCCCTTTGATGTCAAGTCCCTGGAGATCTTGTCCTTTCATTTGCCTGTCATAAGTAAGCATACAAATTCACTTTGGTTTTAATAACTCAACTCAAACTTGCACACATTCAGAATTAATGGAAGAACAAGGGGAAAGGAGCATTTTGTACCTCAATTCTAGGGCTTTTTCTGCAAGTTCTTTGCTCAACATGGCAGATTTTCTACATTCTATCTATGAAATGAACATTCATAAACTTGTAGAAATTTTATAACCATAATGTGAGATAAGAACAAAGTTAGAACATTGCATGTGCTCTCCTCCAAGTTTATTTCTAGCTTAAATGCAATTCTTATATTAAATTTACATATAAATGTGCTCGCAATATAAACAGAAAACAACAATGCGTGTACATCTCTCTTCCATATTTCAAATTTTGGCCTGCTCGCGCATGTGTGTATATTCAGGTTTTACCTTTAGGGTGTCCAAAGTCAACCCACCCAACTACCAGGCCGTTCTTTACATTTTTTATGCCCGGGATGTGATGTAAAAATGGGCCATCGATAACTACGAAATTATTTTCAATATATTGTTTATATCATCAAAAATAACATTGAATTCAAGAAATACCGATAATTCATATAAAACTGTTTTTCCCGGTATTCATAACGCAAGATCAATCAATAATTATTTCTAAATTAATATTATCTACCATATCATTTTTACATAACATCATCAATCAATTCACCCGCAAAGGCATCTTATGATATACATTTAATATATAGATTGAAATCATTTGACATCACTATGTTGACCATTCAGAGTAACAATTTAAGTAAATCAACATAAATCAGTTGATATTCCACATGTTACCTAATGTTAATGTTTTTCATCATCAATTTTAAACTTTCAAGGTTAGATTTTTTTTAAGAACCATCAATCTTTGAATCAAAATTCATATCGGTTATAGTTTGAAATCTTATTCTTGTTTTAAACATATGAGAGTACTTAAGATTCATGCACCCAATATTAATTAGATATTAAGGAGTCAATAATGTATGAGAAAAGAAGTCTTTGAAATCCTAAATATAGATATTTGTTGAGTCGTCTCATATAGTTTGGTAATTGTTTTAAAAAACGAAGACTTTTCTTAGTTAATAACAAGAAATCTATTATATTTGAACACCATAATAAAATTTATGTGAATGGAATAATAAAAAGAGTATGTGGAAGACGAGGGATTATAGGCAAAAATAGTTTTAGATATTAGTACTAGATAAAAAAAATTAGAGAAACAATAAGCAATACTATAAAATGAAATATTAAATAACTTTTCACAAATTTTCTTGTCCAATGATATATTAATTAATACATGTTTGGGACCTTAATATAATGTTAAATTCTTTTTGGGTCCTATTATATACTAATTTTTTTGTCTTTTTTTATTTACAATTTTTTTAACTACTAATATATAGTATATACTAAAAAATTTGGGCTCCTATTTTCTTTGGGCCCTGGGCGTATGTCCAGCCCGCCCTCCCTCAGGAACGGCACTGCGAACTACAACCAACCAAAATTTGGATATTTGGTTTTAGTTTTGGATCGGATCTAAATCTTTTTAGTATCTAAATTGGATCGGACAATGGTTGTATGACCATTCAAATCCAATAAAATTATCAAATTCAATTACCATCCCAATACAAGGATAAAGGATTTATTCTATGTAGTATTTGTATTTGGTATTTTAACGTATGAAACTTGTTGTATTCTTCTAATTAATGCTTATAAATTAGGCAGGTCTTTAATTTATCTAAATATCTATTTATGTGTTGTGTTTTAAGTGAAATGTATGGATACTTGGTTAAATATTGTTTCAAATTATTGGATGAATTCAATCCGTCAAATACAAAAAATTAAGGGTGTTCAAAATACCTCACAACCCACATTATCCTCACCACATATGCACCAAAACTTGTGTTTTATAACTTTCATGGTATGATTTGCAGTTTTCATTTTAAATTACTGCACTAGATATGCGGTGCAGTTTGCATTTTTGACTTGCCACACCCCAATTCAATCTACATCACACCGCATGTTTGTTTAAAACGATTTTATATATAATATTATGTTTTTAATAAATAATAATATATATAACACAAAATTCAAACATTTATTTCTAATTTGTATGTAACATCGAGGTGGTCATTAATGGGCATGGTAGGACACAGATAGGTTTTTGTTGGTTTGATTAATAACTTGTACATACTGGCCCTATAAACAGGTTGGACTTGCCGACAAGTTAACGGGCCTAAACTTCTTTTCATATATAATAAAAACTAAATTTATATGAAATCATTAGTTATATAAATTATTCAAAGTACACACTTTTTCCAACTTAAAATAGCATGTAAAAACATAACAATATACAAGACTGATAAAAAAAGATAGCTTCACAAAAATATGAAATATAGAAATTCCTCTCTAGGGATTTATCAAAATCCAAAGTACAGGTTATAAACAACCGAATATTTTAAGATCAAAAATTGAGACGTATCTGAAACTTTCATTTTGGTACCTAAAATGTAACATTTCACACATTTAATTAGCTAAGTAATCGGTTTAACATTAACCTCGGGGTGACATGGCAAATGAAAGGGCATACAAGCCACCATTACTTGTTGACGTGGTCAATGAAGTTGAATTTTTAATCTAAAAAAAGTAATTTAAACCCTAAAATTAGAACACGCCCCAAAACCCCTCTTTCATCTTTCCCAATCCAACGGCCACCACTGTCGGAACTTCACCGCAGCCACTAGCTCCTCAATTGCTTCAACCCCCCCTCTCTTTGTGACCACTCTCTTCTTGTTCGCCCTTATGGAGCACAAATTATACAGAGTGGTTAACACATATTTCTTCCCTCAGTTAATATATATATATATATATATATATATATATATATATATATATATATCAGGAGTGAAGAGGTCGAAAGGGTAAAAACAGTAATCGAAGATTCATTTTATTTTTGGGTATTCTTCTTGTTAGCGCATGGTACCTGATTCGCTAGTTGGTCCAAATATCGGGAATTAACATTGTCACAGAAAGAGGGAGATGGGAACATCCGGTGATATGAAGGAGGGAAGAATGACCAATGGTGCATGCATAGAAAGAAAGAGGGAATGACGGTGGTTGCTAGGTAATGGATAGGGATGATGTTGGGGATAGAAGTAGCTAGGGTTGGTGGTGTTTCCTGACGGAGGGCGGTGTGATGGTTGCAGACGATCGAGAGTTATATGTTTTGGGAGAGATAAAACTCTTTTTCCATGTCCTTTAAAAATTAAATTACATGCCATTTTCTTTGTACACCTCATTTTTGTAAAAATTACATCTCATTTTACTCTACTGATTTCCGGATTAATAAGTTAACCAGGTACTTAAATGTTTAAGATGTCACATTTCAGGTATCAAAATAGAGGTTTTAACGGTACATTGTCCAGAATAGAAATCATAACAAAGTACATTGCATTTTCACGCAATTTACCCACTAAAACACATAGTGTTGTCGGCCCATGTATGTACAGGCCATGAATCCTATCCATACTCCATCAGTCCATTGCTTTCACGCTCCCAAGATATAAATGAGGTCAATTGTAATATATATATATATATATATATATATATATATATATATATATATATATATATTTTTAATCTACATTAGATGTTCTCCCTGGTATCAAATTCTGGCTCCAACACTATCGGTTGGCCTAGCTAAAAATTTTCTTTCATCGCCCCGGTCTTCCCATTATTTCTAACAATCCAGCTTAGGCCCACCCATGTTTTCGAGAATGGTTGTCTAGGCCCGCTTTTTAACATACTTGACAATCCGGGTCTAGTGGGTCGTAATGTGTATGTCCAAGCCCGCTTTAGCCCTTTTCGATCACAAACATGATCGAAACACAACATATGGCCAACACATAATTTCTCCCTTCTGGATTCAAGATTAATTCTCTCATCACTTCTCATTTCAAGTTTAAACCCTTATCGTAAATTATTCGAATATACAATTACTCTTGTTGATTCAAGATTAATTCCCTCATCACTTCCCACTATTTTTTATGTAACTTTTTATTATGTGTAATTGTTTATTGCAACTTTTTTTTAGGATTTATGATCACTCTTGATAGCAACTTTTATTAATTTGTATGGATATTTAAGATATTTGAGAATTATTCAACTATAGTTATACATTTTATGAATGTTAACCAAGTATCGTAAGTAAATTGCTCCCAAGCCAAAATCAGTGATTTTAGCCTTTATAACCGAAGTTGTGGGATGTAAAAATACATCGGTTTATGATTTTTATTGTATGGATCGTGATACAAGTTGTATTGATAGATATAACCCTAAAAAACGCATTGCAATACACCACACTTTGCAATACTGCAAAATGTAGTGCGGTTTTGAAAAACGTTCAACCCACATATGCGGTAGGGTTTGACTCTAATCCACATATAACTGCAAACACACCTACAAATAACCAATACTAATATGCAATTGATATAATTGATCAAATTGAAATCATCCATTAATTGGATTGAATTGAATTGGTCATCCAAAGTTATTCGATTGGATTGGTTTTGCCCAAATCCATAGGATAAGAACCGTTGAACACGGATACCCCTATCAAATATTTGTAATGTATAAAATTTGAGAGCTTTGACATGGGGAACTATAATGTGGATTTTTTCCATAAGATTATTTCAATTTTTGAAAAGTTCATATTTTGTGTTTAAATCCTAAAATTGATACATTGATTCCATCATAACATGATTTAATTTCTAGTGTTTTTAATTTGTATCCAATACGCAGACTTCTGGCACTATAATGTGTATTTCGTGCCCTAGTATGAATTATTATTTCCATATTTAAGGTATAAATTTCAAACAATTTATTGGAATATAAGCTAGTCATCATATAAATCATTTATCATATAAGAAGTTAGGAAGTATGTTAGTTATTGGTTGATAGTTATGTGTGTGAATCAACCGCCATCCTTGAAAGGGTATTATGAAAGGATGTGATGGCTCATGTATTATATATATGTGTATGTATGTTTGTAATCGGTGTTGTTGAATATGATATTCAATAATAAGTGTGAATATTTATGGTGTGTATTATCCTCTCTTCACAACATATTGGTATCAGAGCCACATCTAGTGGCTTCGAGTTCTGAAAGTGGATTACAAACTCATCCATAATTACCGAAATTGAATGGCAAGAATTACTTTCATTAGAGTATTCAGATGCAGGTCTTATTCGAATCACAAGACTTGTGTAGAGGATGGCGTAAGGGAACCAGACAGCCCCACGACTTTATCGGCACAACAAACGAATTTGCTTAAGGATGCAAAGAAGAAGGATAAATGGGCGTTTTACTTAATCTATCAAGAAGAAGACGAAAACATCTTTGAAAGAATCTCCTCATCCAGAACATCGAAGGAAGCCTGGGAAATGTTGTTAAAATCATATAGAGGGGAAGAAAGAGTCAAGATCGTGAGATTACAGACGCTAAGGTGTGAATTCGACAATTTAAAGATGAAAGACACTGAATCAATTGAATAATTTTACAACCGAGTTTTTATCTTATTAAACCAGATGCGATTAAATGGAGAGACCATCGAAGATAGGAGGGTGGTTGAGAAGATTTTACGAAGTCTAACTCGTAAATTTGAATACGTGGTCGTGGCAATTGAGGAGTCGAAAGATTTGGGCGATTTCTCCTTAGAATCACTTCTGGGAACGTTGCAGTCCCATGAACTAAGGATGAAGCAGTTCGAATCTCCTACGTTGGAACATGCGTTCCAAACACAGTCACGATGGGAAGCAAGTTCAAGCAATCGACAGCGATCTTTTGAACAAAATAAAGAGGAGCAAAACCCAAGATCGTTTAAGGGTAGAGGTCAAGGAAAATCATTTTCTCAGTTAAAGTGTTATCATTGTGATCAAATCGGTCACACAATCAAGTTTTGCAGAAAACGGATTGCAGAAGAAGACAAAGGATCCAGTTTAATGCATAAAGAAGAAAGCAAGGAAGATGACTCCATGTTCATGATGCTCAGCGTTCAAGACTCACAACAAGATAAACTGTGGTATCTCGACAGCGGACGTAGTAACCACATGATAGATAACAAAAACCTATTTCTAAGATTGGAAGATACTATTAAAAAGGATGTCAAAACCGGGGATGATAAAAAAACTCAGTGTGTTGGGTAATGGACAAATTTCCATTAAAATTAGAGATCAAGAAAAGAAGATCTCTAATGTATTTTATGTACCTGGACTGAAGTATAATCTTTTAAGTGTGGGGCAACTTGTCCTTAAAGACATACGGTTTAAAGACGAAATGTGTGAGATAAGAGACACCACCAATGGCTTAATTGGAAAGGTAAACATGACTTCAAACAAGCTATTTCCTATAAGGTTTGATTGTAATGATTTTCTCACTCTTAGCATGAATTTAAAGGATGCCTCTGTATTGTGGCATCACCGATTCGGGCATGTCAATCTTAGTGCCTTAATCTATATGCATAAAACGGAGATGGTGCGTGGATTACCAGTCGTTACCTCGTTAAATGAGGTCTGTGAAGGATGTGCTTTGGGGAAACATTCAAGAGAATCCTTCCCTCATGACAAAACATGGAGGGCCTCAAAACCGCTTGAATTGGTACACTCTGATATTTGCGGACCCATGAGAACGACGTCCATCAGAGGAAGTAGATACTTCCTTACGTTCATTGATGACTTTAGTCGAAAGGTATGGATCCATTTTCTCAAAGAAAAATCAAAAACTTTTAATTGTTTTGTTTCATTCAAAACCTTTGTTGAAAACCAAAGTGATCACAAGGTCAAGTGTTTACGGTCTGATCGTGGAGGAGAGTACGTTCGACACAACATGCAGAATTTTTTGAAGGAAAGCGGGATACATCATCAACTTACAACAAGTTACACGCCCCAACAAAATGGGGTCGTCGAAAGAAAGAATCGAACACTTGTCGAGATGGCTAGATGCACCTAATGTTTTCTGGGTTGAAGCAGTCGCATATGCGACTTATGTACTCAATAGGACAGCAACAAAACGTGTGTCCGAGAAAACACCCCAAGAAGCCTGGAGTGCTTACAAACCAAGCGTAAGATACCTAAGAACTTTTGTGTGTTTAGCCTATGCCCATACACCAAGTCAAAGGAGAGGGAAACTTGAGAAGTCTAAAAAAGTAGTGTTTGTAGGATACAGCAACAACGCCAAAGCATATAAGTTGTACAATCCCGTAACCAAGAAGGTGATTAGGAGCATGGACGTGATTTTTGATGAAAACAAAGCATGGAATGGACTCACATACGATAACAACAATATGTGCATTATCACTAATGATTTTAAAGAGCAAAACAATTCAATTAGTGTAAACGATCACAGCAACCCCGAGTCCTCATTGGATACTCCCTCTCCTATAATAAATGAGGAGCCATCTTTGAGTTCTACGGATGCAAGTTCAGCAGAGTCATCATCATCGAGTGGGCAAAACAGAAAAACTAGAAGCTTAAGATATGTGTATGAAAATATTCAAAGGTTAGATGTAGTCGACTTTGCACTGTTTGCGGATGTGGATCCTCTACACTATGAGGATGCTTTTCTTGACAAGAAGTGGAGAGATGCCATGGATAGTGAAATAAACTCGATATTAAAAAACAATACATGGGAGTTGGTCGAGTTACCCGAAGGGCAAAAGGCTATAGGAATACGGTGGATTTATAAAACAAAACTTAACGAGAAAAGTGAGATTGACAAGCATAAAGGCCAGGTTGGTAGTTAAGGGCTACAAGCAACAATATGGAACAAATTATCAAGAAGTGTTCGCACCCTTTATTAGACTTGAGACCATACAACTTATTTTAGCCCTTGCCACACAAAATTGTTGGAGTGTTCATCAAATGGACGTAAAGTCGGATTTTTTGAACGGGTTTCTCGAAAAGGATGTCTATATCGAACAACCAAGTGGATATGTGAAACGAGGTGAAGAACATAAGGTATGTCACTTAAAAAAGGGCCTTTACGGGCTAAAACAAGCTCCAAGGGCCTGGTAAGGAATGGGTTTAAGAAATGCAACTATGAACATACTCTATTCATAAAGAAATCTGGAGGATTACTACTGGTGGTTTGTTTATACGTGGATGATTTAGTATTCACGGGTAACTCTCAAAGAATCAATGAAAGTGGAGTTCGAGATGTCGAACCTAGGTCTTCTTCATTACTTCTTGGGAATTGAAGTGAAGCAAGCAGTGGGAAAGATCTCCATCTCCCAAAAAAGGTATCAAATGTTCTTCTTATTAGATTTAATATGAATGATGCTCGTATTGCTTTAACTCCCATGGAAGTGGGTCTGAAATTGACTAGAAATGATGTAGAAGAAAGTGTTGATCTTACATTATTTCGAGGTCTAGTTGGTTGCCTTATGTACCTTACGGCAACAAGATCCGATATCATGTTTGGGGTAAGTTTGGTAAGTCATTTTATGGAGAATCCTACAAGGAGTCATTGGGAGGCGGCTAAACGAATATTAAGGTATGTTAAGGGAACCTTAAATCATGGGATCGTGTACTCTCAAACTCACGACCCAAGTCTAAAGGGTTATTGTGATAGCGATTATGGGGAAACATGATCGATAGCAAAAGTACCACATGTTACTTGTTTAGTTTGGGATCAGGTGTCGTGTCATGGGCAATCGAGAAAACAAATGGTGGTTGCACTATCCTCAACAGAGGCGGAATACATGGCCCTCTCATCGGCGGGTTGTCATGCTTTATGGAAAAGAGTCATCTTAGAAGAATTAGATGTTTCTCAAAGTTCTCCTACGAAAATATATTGTGACAACAAATCTGCCATAGCCTTGACAAGAAATCCGGTGTTTCAAGGCAAGAGTAAGCACATCTGTATCAAGTTTCATTCCATTAGAGAACTTGTTCAAAATCTGGAGGTTGACGTTGTTTTCTGTGGATCCAAGGATCAAGTGGCTGGCATTTTCACCAAGGCCTTGCAAAGTGGAAGTTTCAGCAAACTAAAGAACAAGTTGGGTGTTACCGATGTCTAGCTTATAGGGGGAATATTGGAATATAAGCTAGTCATCATATAAATCAGTTATCGTATAAGAAGTTAGGAAGTATGTTAGTTATTGGTTGATAGTTATGTGTGTGAATCAACCGCCATCCTTGAAAGGGTATTATGAAAGGATGTGATGGATCATGTATTATATATATATATGTGTGTGTGTGTGTGTTTGTAATCGGTGCTGTTGAATCTAGTGGCGGAGCCACTCCATGACCAGAAGGGGCACAGGTGCCTCCTGAATTTATTTTTATAAAATTTTTGATATAGAGAAAAGTTGCAGGTGTCTTGACTCTTGAGTTTTAAAAGAAAATTTATATAAGGAAAACCTATTTATGAGAGACGGACCTGGTATGGTGGTAGGGACGGACCCAAGAATTATTTCATACGGTTTTTATCGACGTCTTTTCATCTTTTTACCAACGTTTAATATCGTCCAATGTGTTTTTAGCCTAACTACAACGTTCGAGGGATTTTTAAAGTTTTTTTTTGCTTAATTTCAAAGATTTTTAAGTTTTTTTATCGATTTCGAGAGACTTCTTCGATTTTTTTGGTTGATTTCAAGAGTTCTTTTTCGGGTTTTTTTGGTTGGTTTCAATAGTTTTTTTGGTTGATTACGAGATACAATTGCACTTCTAAAATAATACGGTTGCACCTTCTAAAACGATACAGTTGCACTTTTCAATAACATAAATTTTTTTAACTTACGGCAGATAAACAATACGGTGGCACGTGCCACCGTTGACACCACTTTAGGTCTATCCATGTATGGTGGCCACGGTGGCATGTGCCACCGTATTATTTACCTGACTAAGGGTAAAAAAATTTAGGTTCGTGAAATATACAACTGCATCGTTTTGGAAGGTGCTACCGTATTATTTTAAAATTTTCAATTATTTAATCAAAAGAAAAAAAAGCAGTAATTAATAAATATAGTTGAATATGTATAGGTCAAAATATCATGAATATAATGTCATTGTTTTTGTCATTTTCAAATAATTAATATTTATTTATATTTTAATTGATGCTCCCCTTTGTATAAATTTCTAGTTCCGCACCTGGTTGAATATGATATTCAATAATAAGTGTGAATATTTATGGTGTGTATTATCGTGTCTTCACAACACAATTAACTCATGTAGATGTTTGATATATACTATTTAAATTTGAATATTCATAACTATATATTTGTATATAATTACAGTTTAGTTTTCAAATATATGTGTAGAAAATTGTTTATCTACAGTTTAAATGTAAATATTTCTAATTAACATGACATAGGTAGAATCTTTTCTCCAAATATGATTTCTATTTTTGTAATGTCAATACCTAGCCTTTAAAATTTCAAATATATGCACGATATTTAGGGTCTAGTTGCTAGTCGTATAGCTAAATCTGATCATATATTAATTTCACGCTACTACAGAAATAGCTTTATTACATGCCCCATTTTTATATGGTTTCTAAAAAGCCGTGTAAAAATGTACCTGGTTTTTTGGTAACAGAACCGTGTAAAAAGGTTTGAATACCTTTATACACGGTTGTTTCCAAAACCGTGTAAAAAGTGTAATTATATTACACGGTTATTTGAGAAAACCGTTTAAAAAGGTCTCGAAACATTTTTACACGGTTTTTTAAAATAACCATTTAAAAACGTGCAATCCTCTTACATAGTTATTTGAGAAAAAAAAATGTTTAAGAAAGTCTCAGAAACATTATTACACGGTTTTTTAAAATAACCGTGGAAAAATGTGTAATCATTCTTACACGGTTATTTGAGAAAAACCGTTTCGAAATGTCTCAAACTTTTTTACACGTTTTTAAAATAACCGTGTAAAAGCATATAAATTATTACACAGTTTTGGAAAATGATCCGTGTAAAAAGACCAAAAGTCCTTTTAAACAGTTATTTTTCAAAAACCGTGTAAAAAGGACTATGTTAACGGTTATTTTTTATACAATTTTAAACTTTTTAACGCGGTTTTAAATCTCTTTATATGATTGCCCTTTAAAAATCGTGTAAAATAGTTTTTTATTTATTTATATATGGTATGTTAATTTATTGGGGTGAAAATGTTTAATAATTATTTCTATAAATTAGATAATAGGTAGGTATATTTTTTTAAAGAATATATATAATTATCTTTTTGAATATATATGATTATTTAAAAGATGATTAAAAAGTAAATATATTCATATATATGGTACCAATTTTATGCCGTAAAAAGATAACATCCCAATTTTAATATATTAGTATATATGATATGAAATATAGTAATATACCTTTTTTAAACAATATACATATATATATATATATATATCTTGAAAATAGTTTAAAATAAATATGATAAATGGAGTAAAACGGATTTTTTTATAAATTAAATAATAATTCTTTTATTAACTATTAAAGTAATGATTTTGTTAACCGTATTAAAATTTTTAAAAAAAATTAAAAATTGTTGAAGAATATTGTGCCTTCATCGAAAAGGAATTGATTGAGGAAATAGTTTAGGAAATAATTTATTAATGTTAGGAGTTACGATATTGTATATTTCCTTTTCATTGTAAATTCATCCCTATTTAAAGGGTTTATTGTTAATGAGAATTTACGACTTTTGATCATCTCTATATTGATTGTTCTACAACACGTTATCAGCACGTTGCTCGGTCAATTGAATCCGTTTGTTGGTGCAGAAACTTTTTGTTTTTAGATATCACGAATCAAGTAAGCATTTGTGGTTTTATTTTATATGTATTGTAGATATCATTAATGTCCATTGCAAAAAAAAATTGTGAACATACCATGTGTGCGCGTGCAGTGCCGATATATGTGCTTAGTAGTCGTGTCAATTCTGTGTAATGTGCCTATTTAAGTATGCATTATAAAAGCGTGATTGTGATTCTTTTGTTTGTATCCAATATTAATATGCTATCCATTGTTCTTATAATTGTTGTTGCATTGTGTTATGTATATTATATTGTAGTCAGATATTCTAGCAAACTAATTGCGTTTATGTTATATTATTGTGTGATTTATATTATATACTATTAGCATATGTTTTTTTAATGTGTTTATCTATCATTATATCTCTTGTACATTTTAGTTGTTATGTAGGTTGTTTAAATATACACTTTATTACTTAAGTTGTTATTGTTTAATTAATAAAAAAATTATATTAATAATGGCGGTGTTTGTATTATGGTAATTTTTGATCATGTGTTTTTTATTATATAATTATGTTGTATGCTTTTTGTGTGTTTCATACCCAGATTTTTGTGTCTTTAGTTTTGTATATTTTTGTATTTGTTATATTATATTTTCCTGTTTACATCTGTAATTTTTGTTATAATATTTTTGCATGCTACTTATATCATATTATACTCATCTATAGTTGTCATTGTTGTGCCTCATAATGTTGTTTATTGAGTATCGAATAAACAAAAACTCAAAACCCACTTGTAAGCATATGGCGGAATCTCATACTAAGGTTAAAGATGCCAAAACTCTTGAATTGACAATTCCAACCCTTAGGGGCGTTTGGTTCGCAGAATGTTTTTGGATGGAATGGAATCTGTCAAAAGACTTTGACTTTGAATGAATTGGAATGAAATGTTGTCAGGTTTGACCACCTGTTTGGTTGACATAATTGGAATGGAATCTGTTAAATGAATTGGAACTTTTCTGTTTGGTTCACAGATTGTAGCTTTAGAATTGGAATGGAATTTTGGTAAATGACCAAAATACCCTTCTTGTTTATTTTAATTTTTTTCAACAAAAATGACTTTAATGAAATAGTCATTAAATAGTTTAATTTTTAACTAAAATTGCTTTGATTATTTTAGCACACGAATGATGATGAGAGAGAGGGGGAAAGAGAGATAGAGAGAAGAGAGGAGAGAGAGAGGAGAGGAGAGAGGGAGAGAGAGAGGATAGATTGAAAGAGAGAGGAGAGAGAGAGAGGGTAGAAAGAGAAGAGAGAGGAAAGAGAGAGAGAGAGGAGAGGAGAGAGAGGAAAGAGAGAGAGGGAGAGATAGAGGAGAGGAGAGAGAGAGAGGGAGAGGATAGAGAGAGATAAGAGAGGAGAGAGAGAGGAGAGAGAGAAGAGAGAGAGAGAGAGGATAGAGAGGGAGAGAGAGAGGGAGAGAGAGAGGAGAGAGAAGAGAGAGGGAGAGAGATGAGAGAGAGAGTTGGTGTGTGCTAATAATGTTGAACGGTAGTGGTGGCCGGTGGTGGTGGTGGCCGGAGGTGGTGGTGGCCGGAGGTGGTGGTCGGATGTGGTGGTGGTCGGTGTTGGTAGCCGGAGGTGGTGGTGGCTGGTGGTGGTGGTCAATGGTGGCCGGAGGTGGTGGTGGTGGCTGGAGGTGGTCGATGGTGGCCGGAGGTGGTGGCCGGTGTTGGTAGCCGGAGGTGGTGGTCAATGGTGGTCGGTGGCGGTGGTCGGAGGTGGTGGTGCATATTAGGATGAGAGGCAATTTTAGCCGGAGGTGGTGGTCGGTGGCGGTGGTCGGAGGTGGTGGTGCATATTAAGCATGTTTTTATAATATGTTTACATTATTCATTTAGTTTGATTTTAAATGGTTTTGTTTAAGCTTGCTAATATGAAGTATGTAGAATTGATTTACTTCCATAAATATTCATATATATATTCCTTAACTCATAACTATTTACAACTAATTATTTTTAGGAGTTACACTCCTTTATATCAAATTTATTTTGGTCTCCTTCCAAAATCTCATTAAAATCTTATAAACTTAATTGTTAAAAGTCTTTTTTTTAAAAGATAAAAAGTCATATCGAAATTCTAACTGTTTATCAAAAATCATAATTACATTCCAAAAGTTCAAACACGCATCTTTTGGCCTCTTGCCAAAAAACGGGTGTAAATAGCCTTAAAGGTTTGTAGGGATTTAAGTAATCCTCGTGATTCCCCTCCTACCTGGAAATCCAAAAGTGTTTAGCGATTCATTTTCCGGATATTGAAATACTAATATAACATTATCAGCATAAGATATGTTTAAAAACACCATCTTTTTAATCCTATATTGCCATGATAATGAACTTTCATAAGTTTAATCTTCATAAAATAAAATACCTTATCTCTTGTTTATGTAGATGGCTGAACCAACTCGTCCCAAATTTGATATCTTGGATTCAGAAGGGCTTGAATACCACAGATGGGTATCTGATGTAGAGACTACCTTTATTGGAAAGGACTTCACCTATACAATCAACCCCCCTACTGACCTTAAAGACAAACCATCAGAGAAAGTACAAGCAAATGTGAGACGACATATCGATCCCAGCCTTCGGTGGGAGTACCTTCAACTGAAAACCCCCAAAGAACTGTGGGACGCACTGAAAGGAAGATTCGGGAATATTCATGACTCTTTACTTCCTGAACTAATCGTACGGTGGAATGAAATCCGCTTTACTCGATTACAAAAAGGTAAATGATTTCAACAAAAAAATGTTGCGTCTCAAAGCACGTTTAAACTTCTGTGGAAAGGAACTCACGGAAGACGACATGATTCAAAAGACACTTTTCACTTTTCCTACATCTGCAATCATACTAATGAATCAGTATCGATTGGAGTATGATAGTAAAAGAATCACAACCTTTAACAAACTTATCAACCTACTGCAAGTGGCTGAAAGACACAATGGGGTTCTTTTGAATAACAACACTAGACCTGTTGGGACAAAGAAAATTCCCGAATCTAATCATGCAAGCGTTAGAGGTGGAAAGAACTCCAAAGTACTGGGAGCCAAACATACTGAATCACACACACGTGGCAATTATTCATCACGTGGACGGGGTCGTGGACAGGGTCGTGGTCAGGGTCGCAACAATGGTCGTGGTGCATTTTCCAACACATGGCACAAAGATACAACTGCTGGTCTAAGTAATCAAGGACAATCAAAAGGAAAAGCACCAATGACCGATCCCACCAAAAGAGCACGAGATGGAACTGAACCTTGCTACAAGTGTGGCATCGTTGGGCACTGGTACAAGAATTGTGGTGCAAGCAACACTGTAGCAGCCACCTACAAGAGATATAGGGAGTCTAAAGAACAAGAAGCTCACTACCTTGAAGAAACAAGTAATGGCCCAGAAGTCAACCTCACAATTGGAGATTTCACTCATATCAACAATAATGATCCTTCGCTAGAGCTCTCGGATTTTGACTAATCTACCTCACATATTCTTCAAAGACAATAGTTATTTACACATGACTAGTTATTTTTTTCCCCGGTAGTTTGGTGAACTTAATTTATTGTTTGGATTATTGATTACTATTTGGATTGGTGGCTATTAATTTACTGTTTGACTTAGTAGATTATTGATTTAATTTTGAAATTTATTAAATAATCTTTGACTTTCATATATACACTACACAAACCAATGATGTAAAGAAACACGTCAAAAACAACTATATTATTAAAAAAAATCATCCGTTCCTTGTAGGAATGTATCGAGGAGAACTTGAGTGCTTAGTTGATTGTGGAACCACCCACACAATATTAAGAAATAGACTATTATTTACTGGAATAACTGCTTATAAATCCTCAATGACCACAATGATTGGATCATCCAATTTAACACTTGGACGAGGAACTGCCACTTTCTTGTTGCCTAATGGCACAAAAACAACGGTCACAGAAGCACTATATGCTCCAAAAGCTAACCGAACATTGTTAAGTTTCAAAGATATACGCTCCAATGGCTATCATATTGAAACACATTGTGAGAATGGAAATGAATATATGTATATCACCTCTAATGAATATGAAAGGAAACGTATATTAGAGAAATTAACATGTCAAACTAGTGGGTTATATCTTACCACGATTCGAGTTATTGAATCATATTCTGTCACCAATAATAAAATTTGGGACAGTAACATATATAGGCTTTGGCATGACCGCCTGGGGCACCCTTGGTCATGACATGATGATACGTGTGCTAAAGAATACACACGGACACCCTTTCTTTCGAATGAAAGGTAAGATGGGGCGATTACATGAAACTACCAATTGCAACCATTGACTTCTAAAGAAAAAGAAGCAATGCCATCATCACAATATGCCTCCTTGAAAACCCCAAATTTTTGCAAAGCCTGTTCCTTAGCTAAAGCAGGGTCGAGACCATCCTATGATAAAGACACAAAGCAAAACATTCCATTCTTACAACGTATAGAAGGTGATATTTGTGGACCTATACATCCAAAATGCGGATCGGTTAAGTATTTTATGGTTCTGGTTGACGCTTCGACAAGATGGATGCATGTCGCACTATTGTCCACGCAAAACGATGCATTTGCAAAACTTCTAGCACAAATTATACGTTTAAGGGCTCACCACCCTGATTACCCTATCAAGTCTATACGACTTGATAATGCTGGAGAATTTACATCACAAGCATTTGATAATTATTGTATGTCTATTGGGATCGATGTAGAGCATCCTGTACCCCATGTGCATACACAAAATGGTCTCGCATAAGCTACCATCAAAAGGATACAAATGATAGCTAGGGCATTGGTTATGTACACCAATTTACCCACTTCTGCCTGGGGTTATGCAATATTACATGCAACTTTACTTATTCGCTTTAGATCCACTGCTAGCCAACCATTTTCTGTGTACCAGTTGGTAACTGGATATGAGTCTGATATTTCACATTTACGCATATTTGGTTGTGCAGTATATGTGCCAATTGCGCCCCCACAGCGCACCAAAATGGGTCCTCAAAGACGATTAAGTATATATATTGGATATGAATCTCCAACAATTATCCGCTATTTAGAACCCTTGACGGGTGATCTATTTACCGCAAGACTTGCGGATTGTCACTTTGATGAGACAGTCTTCCCGTCGTTAGGGGAGATAGGAAAAATGATTTTCCAAGGGAACGACAGGAATTGTCATGGAATGTTCTTACTCAATCTCATTTCGATCCCCGCACTTTACAATGTGAAAGTGAAGTGAAACGAATACTAAATCTTCAAAACGTAGCAGACTCGATACCTGATGCGTTCACTGATATTGCAAAAGTGACAAGATCACATATACCAGCTGCAAATGTACCCGCAAGGTTAGAAGTCCCCAAACAGGGGCACAACACCGCTAGAAAGAGTGTTGCAACCACACATAGTGGAAGTGTGGTTGAGGCCATGGCTCCCAAAACGAAAAGGGGGAGGCCACTTGGTTCGATAGATACTCATCCCAGGAAGAAAAGTGAGAGTAAGGCACAATCTGATCCATTTGTCATCAATACCGAAAACCCTTCTCATGAGATTGTCTCTGATTATAGTTATGTCCATGAATCATTACTGGAGGACGCTCCGAAGTCAATATTGATTCCAGAGAACAAAGAAATCTTTATGAATTATGATAATTCATACGAGTTAATGGAAAGATCATCCATACTTATTGATGACATATTTGCATATACCGTTGCTCATGAGATCATAGAGCACGATGACATCGAACCATGCTTAGTTGAAGAATGTCAACAAAGAGCAGACTGGCCTAAATGGAAAGAAGCAATCCAGGAAGAACTAGATTATTTGGCAAAGAGACAGGTATTTGGTCTGGTAGTGCTAACCCCGCCAAGTGTAAAGCCTGAAGGACATAAATGGGTCTTTGTTAGAAAGCGTAATGAGAATAATTAAGTCATAAGATATAAGGCTCGCCTTGTGGCGCAAGGTTTCTCACAACGCCTTGGGATTGACTATGAGGAGACATACTCCCCAGTAATGGACGTAATAACATCTCGCTATCTAATTAGTCTAGTAGTTTCCGAAGGACTGGAAATGCAACTTATGGATGTGGTTACTGCATATCTCTACGGGGATCTAGATTCAGAGATATATATGAAAGTGCCCAATGGCCTTCCACTTCCCGATCCAAGTAAACCATGAAGTGCGTTTGCAATTAGACTAAAACGTTCACTCTATGGATTAAAACAATCTGGACGGATGTGGTATACCCGTTTGAGTGAATACTTGATTAGAAAGGGATATAAGAACGATGAACTGTGCCCTTGCGTTTTTATAAAGAAGACGAGTTCTGGATTTTCAATCATAGCTGTGTATGTTGATGATATGAACATAATAGGTACTCTTGATGAAATAAGAGATATTGCAAGCTATTTGAAATCTGAATTTGGGATGAAAGATCTTGGGAAAACTCGATTTTGTCTAGGTATAGAACTAGAACATCGAGCTTGTGGAATCCTTATCCACCAATCCGCTTATATCCAGAAAGTGCTCAGGCGATTTAATATGGATAAAGCGCACCCGGCTAGCACTCCCATGATCGGTCGAAGCTTGGATACAAGGAAAGATCAATTTCGTCCAAAGGATGATGACGACGAGATGTTGGGAGCTGAAATTCCCTATCTAAGTGCAATAGGCGCATTATTATACTTAGCACAATGTACTCGACCATATATTTCATTCTCAGTAAACTTGTTAGCTAGATTTAGCTCGGCGCCAACGCAACGTCATTGGAATGGTATCAAGAATATATTTCGATATCTAAAAGGAACCATTGACATAGGCTTATTCTTTCCTTACAGAGAGAAAATTGGGGTTACAATACCTGTTCAAGATATTAACAAAGAAAACATTATCCCGTATAGTGAAATCCCAAATGATATATTAGTAGGTTTTGCCGATGTTGGATATCTCTTTGACCCACATAAAGGTCGTTCCCAAACAAGAATACAGGATACATTTTTACAATTGGGAACACGGCGATTTCTTGGAAATCAACCAACCAAACCCTTGTAGCTACCTCATCGAACCATTCTGAGATTATTGCACTACATGAGGCGGTTCGAGAATGTATATGGCTAAGGTCTATCATTACACATATCAGAGGGACTAGTGGTTTAAGTTCTACGACTGGAAATCTTACATGCATTTATGAAGATAATGCAGCTTGTATCGAACAAATGAAAGTAGGATATATTAAGGGAGATAATACAAAGCATATATCGCCAAAGTTTTTCTATAATCAACAACAACAGACTCTCCTTAAGATACAAGTGAATCAAGTAAGATCTGAGGAGAATGTGGCTGATTTGTTCACCAAATCACTGCCTAAGGCCACATTTGAGAAACATGTAGAAAGCATTGGATTACAGAGACTTTCCAAACTCCCTTGATTAATGTATGAATCAGGGGGGGGGGGTAATGGACTAAAGAAGGTGTCTATTACACATGTACGATTTATGGGTTGTGCTCTTTCCTTCGCCCAATGTTTTATTTTTTCCACTGGGTTTTGTTCCTTGGTGTAAGGTTTTAGTGAGGCAACAGTCTTAAACCATCCCGTTTTCTAAACCTCTTTGATTAATGTATGAATCAAGGATGATGCTAAACTAAAGAATTTGTTTAGTGGTGCCTTGTACTCTTTTCCTTCGTCTAAGGTTTTCATTTTTCCCAATGGGTTTTGTTTTCCCGACGTAAGGTTTTAATGAGGCAAGAACCATGCACCATCATCACTTTGACTCGACACAAAGGGGGAGTGTTGAAGAATATTGTGCCTTCATCAAAAAGGAATTGATTGAGGAAATAGTTTAGAAAATAATTGAGGAAATAATTTATTAATGTTAGGAGTTACCATATTGTATATTTCATTTTCATTGTAAATTCATCCTTATTTAAAGGGTTTATTGTTAATGAGAATTTACGACTTTTGATCATCTCTATATTGATTGTTCTACAACAAAAATAATATTTTAAAACTTTAAAATATGATTCCCTCCTTAATTTTCCTTTAAATTTTTTTGGTTCCCTCTTTGTATATCCTATATATGTTTACATACGGCTATATAGAGGAAACCCTAATTCATTTTTCTCTCTTAATTTAAAACTTCACTTCGTCTTTCTTCCTTTTTACTTGTTGGTGTTGCAAGTTTTCACATTGGCGTCGCCCTTCTCTTCTTATCGGTGTTGCATATTTGTTTTTACTAGTGGCTTGTTTTCAAAACATTGATCCAAAGATGATTCAACTTTTTCTGTTTTATAGGTTCTTAGATTTGTGCTAATTTTTCTTGTCATTCACTATTTATCAAGCATATATATTTGGTCATAATGTTTCTAAGTTATGTTTATTCTTAAGAAAAATTAATGTATAGTGTTTCTTTGTAGGGATGAAATGATTGCAGATGCTTCTTACGGTAACTCTCAGTTTGTTCAAGATATAATGACCAATATTTGATGAAAAGTGCTTATTGGAAATTGTGGAATGCAAAAGGGATTTGTGGACTCATTGGGTGTTGATGTACATGGAATGAATGCTTTCACAATAACCATTCAAGTGGAAATTAGAGTTTGCAGTATATCTAAAGAATGCTGGATTTTATTTTGGCAAACTCTATTGATTAGAATTTTGGTTTCACTTTTGTTTCTGCCTTCACTGTAATTATTTGAGACAACATAATTGATCTCTCTACATGTTTAATATAGTTAAATCAATATGAATCTAATTTTTACTTCTATTCACTATCTTTTATATTGTCTTTCATTACATCATGTTGCATTGTACGCCTATGCAACTATTATAAATAATATTCTTTATACAAATAGAAGATCAAGAAAATGAATTATTATTTTTCTAAAAGAAATTTTTTTACCGACGGATATACATCGGTAATAAGTGTCATCAGTGACCCGTCGACAATATCTTACCATTGGTGATCCGTCGGTGAAGTTGGTCTCAGTAAAGTTTTGACCTTTTTACACAATTTTGGCTAGCAACCGTTTAAAAATGTGACATTTTTATACGGTTTTAACAAACAACCGTGTATAAAGTTCCTATTTTTACACGGTTTATAACCATGTAAAAAAGAGTTTACCTTTTTACACGGTTTTGCCAAGCAATCGGGTAAAAATGTCCTATCTTTTTACACGATTTTGACTAATAACCATGTAAAATTAAGTTCTTACACGGTTTTTGTCACATTTTTATACGGTTTTGGAACCGTGTAAAAAAGGGACATTTTTACACAGTTCCAAAACCGTGTAAAAATGTCTCGTACTTTCTTACACAGTGGGCTTTTACACGGTTCAAAAACCGTGTAAAAAGCCTTTTACAACCATGTAAAAAGCCCATTTATGTAGTAGTGACGAGACAAAAATATGTGGAACAATGTATATTTGGAAAACATTCATCGTGAACAAATTGTTTTCTAAATCCATGAGTCTTGCCAAATTCATCAGGCCATTCCGCAGCTCGGTTAAGGATCTCCTGGACGTTCGTAGGACAAATTAAATATTAAGATGGCCGACAGTGGTGATTATCACACGTACAGGTTGGTGGAGCATGTTTAACATTATGTTTTTGTATTAAACGTTGTACATTGTTTAATAAATTGTATGTTTTGAACAATTTTAGTTCACTTATTGATGTGTCTGTCTTCTTTTTTTATAGGTAATTAATGGTCAATGAGTCGTATTCTGTACAACTCATATTACACTAACTTATTTGAGACCAAAGAAGGGAATGTTGATCAGGTCACAAACTTGCAGGAAAGTTGTTTAACACGATCACCATTAATTGTCTAGAAATAACCACTGCAACATTTTGTTGAATTTTTAGCTTATTTTCTTATAGTACTGGCACTAGTAACCACCAGAAGTAAGTCACTGGAATATGTATGCATATCTAGTTTATCCTTGACATCGATATTACTTTGACTTCTATTGTGTATAGTTGGATTCGGATTCATGGATATGCTGATGATTTATGCTATTTCTCTTTAGGGTTTGGTTGCTCCATTAAAGTTTTGGCGATCTTATTAGGGGCACTCTCCTGGCTTGCAAGTTGCAAGATGGGAATTAAATTGATGATTTTGAGTCTTGCTCTGAATTCCGATGCTTGGATATCAGTCAATAGTTCTATTGGAATCAAAACAAAAAACAAATGGACGAAGATCTCTCAAAACAGGAAGCGAACTAGGAGGTTATTGGACATGAAAAACTTAAAATCCTCAGCTCCCTAAATTCCTTCCTGCATTACCATCCATCATCATGTCACCCAATGCATCAATTATCATGATGTTATAATTAATGAGCATACCATTTGGTATTAGCATCAACCTGTGAGCGAAATTTGCTTAATTAGTGCCTTTAAGATGTCATGAACCATTGCTGGTTTTGATATTTTCAATGTTATTTTGTTGGATTCTGTTCGATATGGTATAATTGGTGTATCAATTTTTATCTAACTAGGTGAGGGTTTAGTTGGTAGTATCTAGCTAGGTGGTGGTTTGTTTAGCAGTTGCTGAATGGTTTGGTGCATGATGATTAAGTGATCAGAATTATTAAGAGACTCTTATATCATAGTGTAAAATGAAATATAGTTAGTTTGATAATTGTTAAGGATGAAATTAGGGCGTTGAATGGTTAAGGGAGGCCTAAGATACAAAATCATTCAGAGGGTTTTAGAACCATTAAGAGGCAGACTTTTTTTTTGTCAAACAAGATTTCACCTCTTAGAGGTTCATTGCCTCTTAATAGAACTATATATTAAGAGGTAAAAAACAGGCCCGTAGAGGTTTAGTGGTCCAGTTGGGGTAACAGTTCTCAGTTGCGGGTATTTTATTTCGTGCATTGGTTGTTTTGTTGTTTGGCTATATTCATAATTAAGATTGTCTCAGTGTAGTTGTTGGAAATTGAATGTGAGGTTGGAATTTTTCCATCCCACATTGGTAGAGACACAAAAGAAATTGTAGCTTATAAGTCTATCATCTCAAGTGGGTGTTGAGTAAATTGGTAGGTTTATGATGGGGGTCTCAAAGAAGTGCAACGTGCGCGCGCGCGTGGCCGAGGCCGAGGCCGAGGGCGCGGTTCTCGCGAAGAGTCGCGCACTTCGCACGCTCGCATCGGAGCTGAGGAGCCTCGCCTCGAGCTACGAGCTTTCTTTTTATAGATCGAGATATAGAGATAGTTAATTAAGTGATGATTAATTAATTATTTACAGCAGCTTAATGATCAATTTTATTCACAAATAAAGTTTTGATTTTTCAGATAATTATCGAAAATTTTCATTTAAAAAAAACGTAGTTAATTGAGATAGAAATCAGTTGGAGACTTAGTCTCCAACTCTATCTCTAATTCCGTTTCTTGGGGAGGATTTTAGGAAAATTATCAGATTAGTTATCTGATTTTTCAAGTATAAATTGACACCTTCATCTATTGATTCTACACACTGAAAAACAAAAGCTCTATGTGATCTCTCTCTCAATCTCGCTGCTGCCTTACTCTCTCACGATCTCTGCTATTTTTCTGTCTCAACTTTGTGTTATAATTAAGCACTATTGCTGTTAGTGCTTAAGTAAACTGTATCAAATCCTGGGGGTTTAACGAGTGGTAGTCTCACAGCATTCAAAGAGAATCGTTAAAACCTTTAAGGACAGGTTTACGTTAAACCGTACAGTTTTCGTTCGTTGCTGTTGGAGATCTACTACACAGGTTGGTTTCTCTTTTACGTTTTCTGCATTGTTCTTGCTTTCGTCCACTAGAGTGGACATTCTGATTCTACTCCTTCTTCTATCGTATCTATCGCGAAGGATAGAAACGTTATTAGGATCGCTTTAAAACTTGTTTGTTTGATAATTGTCGAACCTTAATCATAAAGATTTTAACTTTATAAATAAAGCTTGAATCTTTATAATTAAAGTTGTTAAATTATAAATAAACCTTGTTGTTTCATTTATAATTGAATTTTACTAATAAGAAAATTCAACATTCTTAAAGGTTTTATTATGGACTTCGGAAACTCTTCCAACGTTCGAATGGTGAATCAAGAGTTTGTGAAGCTTGACCGGTTTGACGGGTGCCACTACACCCGATGGGCCGAAAAGATCAAGTTTTTGCTAAGCTTTATCATGTGTTGGACCCAAACCTCCCGCCTATCCCTGATGATCCGATTCCCGAAAAGGGAAAAGAACTGGATAGGGCAAGAATAACCGAGCTTGAAAAGCTAAGGCTACTCCGCAAGGAGGAGAAATCCTTGGCCTGCGGACATAGTAAAAACACCCTATCCGATAGACTCTATGACTTGTACTCTCCGATAAACGATCCTATAGAGTTGTGGAAAGCGCTTGAGTTTAAATATAAGGCACAAGAAGAGGGAACTAATAAATATCTTGTGTCCCAATTCTTACGTTTTCAAATGAATGACGAAAAATCAATTTTAGAACAAATTCATGAGCTACAGGTTATAGTAAACAAACTCAAAGCGCTTAACATAACTCTTCCAGAAATTTTCCAAGTGGGGGCGGTGATTGATAAATTACCCCCATCTTGGAAAGATTTCTCAAAGAGAATGATGCACAAGTCTGAAGACTATTCTTTGGATGACCTGCTAAAACACATAAGGATCGAAGAAGAGACTAGAATTCGGGAAAAAAGAGGCAAATCTGTGATGGGTGGTGCAAACAGCGTGAAGGCTGGGAACACCAAAGGAAAGGGAAAAGTTGGAGGCTCTAAGAAGTGGAATCTGGGTCCACAAAAGAAGAGCTTTAAAAGATCCGGACAACAATCCAAACCTGTGCAACAACTCAAGAGAACCGGGAAATGTCACGTCTGTGGTGAGACAGGACACTATGCCCGAGAATGCAAGGAAAGGAAACCCGGACCACCAGTAGCCAACTCTGTTGAAGGAATTCAGAATCTTGTTGCAAACTTGCATATGGAGGAGATCGATATGATCTCGGAGGCAGCTACCAGAATCACTGCTAGTAGAGGAGGTTGGTACTTGGACACGGGAGCAACAGTTCATGTGTGTAACTCCCGGTCCAAGTTTGTTGAATATGGCCCTGTTCGAGAAGGAAAACAGGTAATCGTGGCGAACAACGGCAAGGCCGATGTTGCGGGAATGGGTACGGTGCTACTCAAGTTCACTTCCGGGAAGACTGTTACTTTGAGGAATGTTCTTCACGTTCCTTCCATCAATAAGTGCCTCGTTTCTGGGAACAAACTCGATGAACATGGGTTTGGAATCAACATCGAGGCAAGGAAGCTATTGATTTACAAACGGAAGACATTCATAGGAAAATGATACAACCTGTCGGGTATGTATCGATTGAACTTGAGTGATGATGAGGATGGGGCTGGGCCGAGTGGGGTTAATAATGTGTTGGCCATTTCTGATGAAGTTTTTATTTCTACTATTGATGTAACTCTTTCTGATGATTTCAATAAAGTCAATTCCTTTGAGTATTTTGCTTGTTCAATTTCTTTATGGCATAATCGTTTAGCTCACACAAATGTGAAAAATATTGAAAAAATGCAAAACAAAGGATTAATTAAAATTGACAACAAAGTTTTTGGAAAATGCGAAACATGTGTAAAATCGAAGTTTACAAAGAAACCTTTTCCATCAGTTAAAAGAAACACTACTATTTTAGAGTTGATTCATTTCGATATATGTGAATTGAATGGAATACTTACCCGTGGTGGTAAACGGTATTTCATTACATTCTGTGATGACTTCAGTCGATATTTATACGTCTACTTATTACATTCAAAAGACGAAGCTTTTGATGCCTTTAAACTTTATAAATCTGAAGTGGAAAATCAACTTGAAAGACGAATTAAAATACTTCGATCAGATAGAGGCGGGGAATACTTTAACAGAGAATTTGATACTTTCTGTGAAGAGAATGGTATCAAACATGAACGCACCTCACCGTTCACCCCTCAACAGAATGGTTTAGCGGAACGAAAGAATCGTACCCTTGTTGAAATGGTCAACTGCATGTTGAACCAATCGGGTTTGCCAAACAACCTGTGGGGAGAAGCCCTATTGACCGCTTGTCATATTCACAACCGGATCACTAGTCGTGTGATCCCAACTAGCCTATATGAACTATGGAAAGGTAGAAAACCCAACCTGAATTATTTTAGAGTCTGGGGTTGTGTTGCCTACTATCGGACTCCTGACCCTAAAAGATCCAAACTAGGAGCTCGTGCTATTAAAAGCGTATTTGTGGGATATGCTAGAAATAGCAAGGCTTATAGGTTGTTGGATAAGGAATCAGGAGTAATAGTAGAATCCAGGGATGTGGAATTCTTTGAAGACAAGTTTTCAGAAGATGCTGAAAACTCTGAGAGAAATTTGGTTTCAAATCTTCCTAGTACATCTCATGATAGCTCGAAAACCTCAAACAAGGTTGACGAACCACGTAGAAGTACTAGGGTAAGAAAAGAGAAAAGTCTAGGTGATGATTTCTTCTCCTACCTAGTAGAAGGAACACAAAAGAAAGTGACTAGAGAAGTCATTTTATCGATTAACATCGAAGATGATCCTAAGACTTTTAAAGAGGCCATGTCTTCAAGGGACGCTCCATTATGGAAGGAAGCAATAAATGATGAAATGGATTCCATTATAGGGAATGGAACTTGGGAATTGGCTGATTTACCCAAGGGAGTGAAACCCATAGGTTCCAAGTGGGTATTCAAAAGGAAGTTGCATCCAGACGGATCAATATCAGCTTTTAAGGCAAGATTAGTGGCTAAAGGATATAGACAGAAAGAGGGGGTCGATTACTTCGACACATATACTCCGGTTGCTAGAATTAGTTCTATTCGAACTCTTATAGCAATCTCAGCCATAAAGGGACTGTACATTCATCAAATGGATGTGAAGACAACATTTTTGAATGGCTATCTAAACGAGGAAGTTTATATGGAGCAACCTGAAGGGTTTGTGATACCCGGACAAGAGAACAAGGTATGTAGACTTGTTAAATCTCTATATGAGTTGAAACAAGCGCCTAAACAGTGGCATGAAAGATTTGATACAACTATCACCTCTTTCGGGATCAGACATAATGGGGCTGATCGATGCATTTACTCAAAATGCACAAAAGGATCCACTGTAGTAATTTGTCTTTATGTAGATAATATGTTGATCATCGATACTCACCTTGAGGGGATCCTTGAAACTAAGGACTACCTTTCTTCTATCTTTAAGATGAAAGATCTAGGAGAAGTAGACACTATTCTTGGAATAAAAGTGAAGAGATCTGGATCACAAATCTCTTTAAATCAATCACACTACATTGAGAAGATATTGACAAAGTTTCAACACTTGAATATAAAGGAGTTTAACACACCTTTTGATTCATGTGTAAAACTTGATAAAAACTATGGAAGAGCAGTGGCTCAACTAGAATATGCTAGTGCTATAGGTTGCATGATGTATGCAATGCATTGCACTAGACCGGATATTGCTTTTGTTGTGAGTAAACTAAGTCAATATACAAGCAATCCGGGTCCAGAGCACTGGAAGGCAATTAGTAGAGTATTAGGTTACTTGAAAAGGACTAGTAACCTAGAACTAACATACTCTACACATCCAGGAATATTAGAGGGATATTCTGATGCCAGTTGGATAGACCACTCAGGTGACTCTAAATCCACAAGTGGGTGGATTTATACTCTAGCTGGGGGAGCGGTTTCTTGGGCAAGCAAGAAACAAACTTGTATCGCCCATTCAACAATGGAGGCCGAATTAATTGCCTTGGCAGCTGCAGGAAAAGAGGCTGAATGGATTAGAGATCTGTTAACAGATATCCATTTATGGCCTCGTCCAACTCCCTCGATTCCCATGTATTGTGACAGTGAGGCCACACTGTCAAAAGTATACAATGTCGTATATAATGGGAAATCTCGACACATAGGTCTACGGCATAACTATGTTCGAGAATTGATAGAAAATGGTACCATTAGTATTGTGTATGTCAAGTCATGTGGAAACTTGGCAGATCCATTAACTAAGCCTCTGACGAGAGACTTAGTAGGATCAACTACCAGAGACATGGGTCTGAAACCACTCAGAATCAGTTAGTGATGGGAACCCAACTTGAATTTAGTGCTCCTATCTCTCAAGTTTAAAGGGTAATAACAAGTTACTTAGCTGATAGAAGGTACTATCGAATGATAGACCCGTGTAAGGTATGTGATAGTACGTCGTTGCCGAGAACAAGGATGGGTTAGTTCTCTTAACAAAGTTTAGAAGCATCTTAGCAACGAAGATGTTATAGAACTTTGCCAATACGACTGAAAGGTGGTGTCGCCTCAAATGAAGAGTTGTGGTTCCTCTTCTAAAAGGTCATGAAACAGGATTTTAGCGCATGGCCATATTTGCGCTCAGTGAGAATGCAAAGACAAAAGGTGATGTGTGTGAATAAGCCGAAGTAATCGCAAGATTCAAAGTTTAAATCCTAAGGATACTTCTGAATTGATTCCTTCTTGCATATTCACATTAAACGGGTTTAATCTTAGTGACACCACTGTGACATCATCTTTTATTGAATGTCAGAAAATTTTCCAACCTGGTGGGGGATTGTTGGAAATTGAGTGTGAGGTTGGAATTTTTCCATCCCACATTGGTAGAGACACAAAAGAAATTGTAGCTTATAAGTCTATCATCTCAAGTGGGTGTTGAGTAAATTGGTAGGTTTATGGTGGGGGTCTCAAAGAAGTGCAATGCGCGCGTGGCCGTGGCCGTGGCCGTGGCCGAGGCCGAGGCCGAGGCCAAGGCCGAGGGCGCAGACGCGGTTCTCGCGAAGAGTCGCGCACTTTGCACGCTCGCATCGGAGCTGAGGAGCCTCGCCCCGAGCTACGAGCTTTCTTTTTATAGATCGAGATATAGAGATAGTTAATTAAGTGATGATTAATTAATTATTTACAGCAGCTTAATGATCAATTTTATTCACAAATAAAGTTTTGATTTTTCAGATAATTATCGAAAATTTGCATTTAAAAAAAAATGTGGTTAATTGAGATAGAAATCAGTTGGAGACTTAGTCTCTAACTCTATCTCTAATTCCGTTTCTTGGGGAGGATTTTAGGAAAATTATCAGATTAGTTATCTGATTTTTCAAGTATAAATTGACACCTCCATCTATTGATTCTACACACTGAAAAACAAAAGCTCTCTGTGATCTCTCTCTCAATCTCGCTGCTGCCTTACTCTCTCACGATCTCTGCTATTTTTCTGTTTCAACTTTGTGTTATAATTAAGCACTATTGCTGTTAGTGCTTAAGTAAACTGTATCAAATCCTGGGGGTTTAACGAGTGGTAGTCTCACAGCATTCAAAGAGAATCGTTAAAACCTTTAAGGACAGGTTTACGTTAAACCGTACAGTTTTCGTTCGTTGCTGTTGGAGATCTACTACACAGGTTGGTTTCTCTTTTACGTTTTCTGCATTGTTCTTGCTTTCGTCCACTAGAATGGACATTCTGATTCTACTCCTTCTTCTATCGTATCTATCGCGAAGGATAGAAACATTATTAGGATCGCTTTAAAACTTGTTTGTTTGATAATTGTCGAACCTTAATCATAAAGATTTTAACTTTATAAATAAAGTTTGAATCTTTATAATTAAAGTTGTTAAATTATAAATAAACCTTGTTGTTTCATTTATAATTGAATTTTACTAATAAGAAAATTCAACAGTAGTACTTTTGCCTTTCAGTTTCAATAAAGTTTATGGTTTGTAAAAAACCATTGTAGGTTTTCATTCATCTGACTCACTAAGCACCCACTCCTACTGATTGGCTAGTTTTTTGCAGCGACAGTTACCGGGAGTTGGGAAGGGCTGGCGAAGGAACAAACAATAACCTTGCTAGGAATTAAGAATAAGTTACGGATAAACAACTTGTATGAGGCAGTTGATCATGGAGAAAACCCCAACTCCTATTTTAGCTGTATTTTTATTTTTTATATTAGTTAGTATAGCTTTGGATGTTTTAAATTTAGTCATATATAGTTATGAACAGATTAGTGAATAATGCATAAAATGACCATTCCTGAAATGCATACCTGCATCTCCCGAGATGGTTGTTGCAGTTCTCCAACGTTCTCGGATTGCAGCCTATGCCTCTCTAGCACTTGATTCATACTTTAAACCAAAAAATGGGAAGGTATGAATAAGTCAGGTAACTAATTAACTAGATGATATAATTGCACAATCTAATTAAATAGTAATTTGATGTCATAAATAAGCACCCAAATGATCAACAGAACTATTAATGAGTTTGATCATAACTTTAGAAATACCATATGGTCAGTTTTCATTAGATTATCAAACATTATAAATTAGCCATGGAAGATGCTTTAGATAAATACTAACATATATCCAGTTATGAATTTATAATGACAGGTTGAAGATAAATTAATTAACGCATATAGAAGTGAAACTGTGTGTAATTTAAATCCATGATCGTAGAACAAAAGAAGACACCCAAACTTGTTGAATTAATTAGAACCTAGGATAGTTTCTCATAGTTAAAATCTAGCCACTTGATTTAGTAGATCATTTTCTGCTATAAAGAAATAAGTTGATTAAGAAAATGTAGATTCTAGATCTGGGGGTGTCAATATCGATGGTGAATGATTAGCATAATCAGCATCAACTATGGAGAAAAGATACAACATTGATAAATTCAGGTGATTATATAATGATAATTACAATACTTATATATACTCTAATTAATTGATGCTTAGAAATCTAGATTTTACTGCCTTAGATCTCTTTATTTTCATGCCGAGGACTACTGTTACGTTCCATCAGTACTGTGATAACTTTGTATTTCTTTCTCTACAATAACAACTAAACACAGAGAAATTAAATAGGCCCATGTTCTTAATTAGTAGCTGAAACCCTAACTTCAACAATTAAAATGAGAGTTAAAACATTGCCCGAGAGACTTCATGTATTATAGATTTACAAGTGTACACGTGAATCCTTTCTTCAAAAAAAAAAAAAAAAAAAAGTACACGTGAATCGCTCATATGTCACATTTATGCACACACAAATGTACCTGGTGATTGAAATCTCCTCTCTTATTACTTATATAGCAACTATGTGTACGTGATCAAAGCACTTTTCCAGCTACCAGTGCTTTTAAACGTTCTCACTGATAATGCTATGACTTAGTAATATCTCTCCATCTGTCCTTTTTTTTTTTATCAGACTTTAATTTGATTTAGAAATTAATATCTCCTCTTTGAGAAACAGCTAATGGTAGCCATTTACAGTGTTCAGTGCTTGATAAGTATGCCCATATCTCATTTTTCTAAGTTTCTCAAAAAAAATCATATATGGGTAGAGAGAGCACCAAAGATGATATCCCATTTAATAGTTCTAGAAAGGGACAACAAACAAAACAACTAATAAGGATTAGTTGCTAGCTAGATCTTCTACATATTCCTAAAAAAATACTCTTCAACATTGAATAACGTACGACTGGGTAATCCATAAGGGTGTGTGTGTGTGTGTATAATATATATATATATATATATATAGAGAGAGAGAGAGAGAGAGTAGAAAGACCTTGAGGAGGGGTAGTGAAAGAGCTTTCCGGTGGCAGAGAAGACGATGAGTGCGACATCGATGTCACAAAGAGTAGACAGCTCTTGAGCTTTCTTAAAAAGCCCTCTTCTCCTCTTTGAGAAGGTCACCTGCCTTGCTGCTAAGTTTTCTATCTTTCTGATCTGAGTTTTCTGTCTCACCATCCTCGTCTAGTTATACAGCACCCTTCAAATAAGAAGAATTAATTAAGAAACATAAATAAAATACCATAAAAACCATATAATTAGTTACCTAAAGTTGGAAAGAAAATCTAGAGTGAAATCAAGAGTATAAGAGAAACCCTTTGGAGAACTGAAGAGCTGATATTGTCAGAAATTAGCCCTAGATACCACACAGTAATATTAAAAAGCAGAAAGCATGCACCTTGTTTAAAGAAGAAAAATACTAAAAGAAGAAAAGAAAAGGCATATATTCAATCCTCATAACAAGTGGAGTAGTAATTGTAGTATATAATTATGTTACCCTCTCCTTTCTAAATTAATGCTCGTTTTCTTTGTTTCTTGTACGTTTTACCTTAAATTATTTTTTATTTTTTTTTAAATCACTCTGATCAATTATAAGTTAACATGAATATATAGAATCTCTCTTGATAATCAAAAGATTACCCCTAAATAGAAAAAGTGGTTTTATACTATAATTTAAACAACCAAACATGATTATATATATATTAAACAAATATTAATGGGGGTCGAGAAACATAGGCTATTGGCTAGCCTTTCTTTAAGTTTACCTTTTACCGGATATTGGTGTCTGTGCTTTGTGATCATGAAGATCGATACCATCAGGACCACCATGCACCCACCATCAATTAATAGCATCAAAGTATGGTGTACTGAATCTTTGTGAAAGAGGCACGTTCGAGACCGAAAATTGTGTGTTAAAAATGTATTACACGGGAGGTTGGTTTTTCTAGGCAAGCATAGGAGATTTGGTCGTACAGGTTTGTTGCTTTGCTTGGGTTTCACAGTGCAAATATATGTTTTGCAGTGCCCTATAGTACAGGCAGGCATCTTTATTCACTTTGAATTTCCTTTTTGGTCTCTTTTTGTTTTAGAAAATTAAATACAAAGATTCTTTTTTTCTTTTTTAATTGTCATAGAGATTTTTCTAAAGAATATGAACCATGCCAAAGTATTTATATATATGACATCTGTCTTCTTGTACTGTTCATGCTCCCCTCCACTATCTCTCTTTAGAAAGCCCACGCTGTTGTACCATTTGGAAACCCTAAGTTGTATTGTAGGTGTTTTGGGGGGATAAACGGTGCAACTCAACCAAACTTGCAATTTTCTATCTTTATTCTACTTTGCATTGGCTTGCAATCTTACCCACTTGGATTGGCTTCTACTTGCGGATACAACAAGTATAGGTATAAAGCATCCATGCGTTTATTTAATATGGTATAAACATTATACGTTAATGTAAAAATAATTTAAATATACAAAATATAAAGTTTAAAATAGAAAAAGGACGGAAGAACTTACGGTCAGTCAAAAGTCAAGATCATTACAGAAGAAGTGAAGGACAACTATCATACTTTTGAGATTTGGAAGAGATTGAGAGTCAAAGTGTGAAAAATGATGAAATATTCACCCTCTATTACAAATACAAAAACCCTAGAAAGTATATTTTTATAATGGGTCTTATTACTTATATGGAGGTAAAATTGTTTTTCAATAGTGAAAAAGAAAAAGTACTAAAAATAGATATTTTTCTAAAAGGGCCATTTTCGGTCCTTTGATTGATTAAATCGTTCATTTATTTCTACCTCTAACAACTAGTTTGACGGGATCAATATTGGCCGATCCAAATTAAAATTTTGGTTCGACCAGACGGCCAATTCTCTTTTTGATTGGTCATCATGGAGTAATTGGGGGTCTTTGGATGGCACTAAGCCGACTATCCCGGCTAACCCAACCCGAAAAAAACGCAATAAAAAACTCAAAGCAAGGTAATTCGATACAAATTTTGCCCAAACCGTATCTGTTGGGTTGGAAACAGGTTGAGGCCAAGTAACACGATCAACCCGTCAACCCGATCAAAACTTGAACGCTTTTACTTTTTTTTTAGTTTGAGACTTTTAGTGGCTCTTCTTTCTATCAATTATCAAGTTTTCATATCTTAGCCGTAGTTTAGATCTATCCACGAGACCATGCTGATTAAAATCGCAGGAATCTAACCTTCAAGTCTTCAAAAATCTTCAACATTAATTAAATCAAGAGGCAAGAGATACTCTTCTTTTACTCTTCTCTTATTAGCTTTAACTTAATATTTCCATTTAGATTTTAGTTTTTTCTTAAACAGAATCACTTACTTAGATTGTAAAATGATATATTAAAGTTTCAACCCGACCAACCCAACCTAACCCGTACGGTTTGGGTTGGGTTGGGTTGCATTTTTTATTGGGTTTGGTTGGGTAGAGATTTTTCAAACCGTAAACATTGGGTTGGGTTGTTCAAGTGTTTTCAACCCGGTCAAACCAACCCATGAGCACCCCTAATTCCTTGCGTAAGCGATCTTAGTCCTCCGTAATGTGTATATCTACCTACTACAAACATGTTCATTACTATTTTAATTAAAATTAATGCATAGGCCATAGGTATATATACTTAGTCCTACAAATACTCTTTAGGTATGATGCCACTAACGTAGTTTAGATATTACAAATAAATATATGCATCTTATTGTGTTAGAACTTAGAACTTATGATATATGAAGAAGCATCAAAAAAGAAGTGGTGGAGAAGAATTGACAACTATTGAAAAGAATGGAACAAGAGATGATGGTTTATTCTGAAGACCGAGGCAATTGGTGTAAAGTAGGTGTTTAGGAGAATGTTTGAAACAAAGCATAAATCTAAGATCATTTTGTGTAGCGAAGGGATGCATAACAGATAACTAGTTCTGAATTGGAACTACGAGGATAATTCTAGAATTGGCATATACATTGAGTGTATGAATTTTGGTAAAGAAAAATATGACTTCATCAAGGAATGGTTTTCTCGAAATACACTATTTAGATAAATGGTATCCTCCAAACAATTTAGAATGCATAGAGGGCTTCGACAAAAGGGGATCCACTCTGCATTTTTGTTATATTTCTCTCGTAAAGGTTTTTGTTGGGTCATCTAAATAGTTGAAGATGACCTCCCGATCTTCCATTTTGTATCTTCATACTTAGAATTTTTTGAGGTTCTTTTAGCAGCTTGATTTCTATACAAATGTTCGGTGAAGTCGAAGATCAGCCGAAGAAGACAAAGAAGAAGTATATCTCTCAAAGCGGATTGAAGATAGACTTCTCAGCCTAGAGCCAAACATGCCTACTTGATCAACACCATTGGCCAAGATGGTGCTGATCTCAAATCTTCAGGATCCCGAAGATTTCTCAGTCTTTAGAAGCCCGAAGATTTCTCAAATCTTCAAAAGTACGAAGATTTATCAATCTTCAGAAGCCGGAGATTTCTCACATCTTTAGGATCCCGAAGATTTCTCACCTATGCCGACTTGTCTCTCTATTCACCAAACTTGTCTTTGATAAATTTTCGGTGGGAAAATATCATCGGCACAATCACATTGTACTTTTCTGAGAAAGTATTTTTGTGATATCTTGCATTGACGTGGACCTCATCTGAAGATCAAAAAAAGTAAGCTTTGTCTTCTACACTCTTTTGAAGAAAGGTCCACACCATCCTCTGCAGGTCAACACTTCAAAACAAAGTCACCTCAAGACAAAAAGTACATCATGTACCATGCTGAAGACATGTGTCCATCCCTTGTTCAACAGGTGTCCCTTGCATTAAATGCATGAGGCACTATAAATATGAAGGATGGTTCAACATGCAAGATCACCAACTTTACAAGCCTTCAAGCTCTCTAAGTGTACTAGCAATTTCTCTCTTTGAAGTTCTTATTGTTTTCTAAGTGTTTTACAATTGTTCTTCATTCTCTTAGTGTAAGATTGTTTGAACAAATTTCATTTATTCTCTTCCGCAACAATCAAAAGTCTTCTATGTGTAATTCTTGATTTCAAATCAATAAGAATTAAATTAAGTGAAAAATTGTGTGTATTGTATTCAACCCCCCTTTTACAATACTTTTCTTATTTACTTACTGCTATTTAGGACCAACAAGTGGTATCAAAGCGGTTTAGTTTAACTCAATAAACTAGATCCGTAATGGCATCATCTTCTTCTTCTTCTTTGAACAATGTTTCTTCTCAAAACACCACTACTGTATCATACGACAATGGCTCTATAGCCAAACCACCAAAGTTTAACCCCAATAACTTCTTCCTGTGGAAAAGTCGTATGATACTCTTCTTAGAAGAAGTTGACAGCAGATATCCTACTATCTTACATGAAGGTCCTTTTATTCCTAGGGTTTGGGACTGGTACAATGCCAAAAAGGCAGATAAGGAAAATGTTGACTGTGAGTCCGTGATCGTTACTAGATAAATCAAACAACAAACATAAACGATAAACCAACCTGTTTAGATTACAAACGCGGATTACAGAGGTTGATTTGTTTACACTTTGAAGCTCACTCTCTCTGATGTGTTCTTGGTGGGTCGATATGTGTTGATCTGAGGTATTGAAAGTTATGAGATAATAAATATCTCATAACCTTATATATCTCAAACAAAAACTAAACTAAGATATTATAAAAACATAATATCTAAAACATAAACTAAATATCTAGATATTAATTAAACTAATATAATATCTAAACTAAAACTAAATATCTATTATTTAGATATTTAGGACTAATAGTAAAATACAATAAACTTTGACATTTATTACAAAGGACATTAGACTTAATATCGAGAGCGACTTTCCAGCAAAAGCTTTAGATTGCAAACTTCAGATTGGATGATCTTGAATCCAATAAATCTGTGATCTAACAATCTCCCCCTTTGGATCAAGATCATTACTAAAATGATTTAGCAATCTGGTCTTCTCTTTCAGCTCAGAAGATGCAATCTCTTTCTCTCTTCAATTTGTAATATTCTCCAGGTTTAGCTCAGAATGATTTAGCAAAGTATCTTCAAAGAAAATTTCTCTCAGATCAGTATGTCTTTAGAATACTTTGAAGAATCTTTTTTTGATTAGCTCTTCTCTTCTCTATCTTCAGAATAGTTGGAAGAGTTCTCTAAACCTTTGATCTTTCACATTTCTTGGTAGGCTATTCTCCCCCTTTTTGATGAAAAGTGCAACGACTTCATCAAAACATATATCAAGAAATGTCTTTCATCAGGAGCCTCTGATCCGTCAATTCAAAATATATTCATCCAAATCTTTGCAAATCCAGACAAAATAATCGTGTATCACCTGAATCAACTAATGAATCAGTTAAAATGCCTGTCAGTAACACTTAAGTCACTGTGTGTAATGAATACACATTGGAAAGTAGTTGTTTGATGTTGACTCCCCCAGGGCTTCCATTTAATCATCGAAACACCACAAAGGTAATTTCTATAAACGTTATGACAAAGAAACAAATTCCTTGTGTGTTCGTTCTTGTGATAGAAAGAATTAAGCTCATGATGATTGCTTATAGGCTCAAAATTGTGTAAACCACTGAGACAACAGTAAGTTAAACACAGACTGAATGTGCATGATTGAAGTGCGAAGGAGGAGCAAACTTCCTTCTTTTCAATATCCAGATTTTCCAAATGAAAATCAGATAGCAAATGTGTTGCTTCCCCTTTGAAAATGTGAAACACTTTCTTTTTGAGAAGAAAATGAGTAGCTGGTGGGGTTTGATCAAGAGTTGACATGGGCTAGTTGCCTGTTTCAATAATGATCACCAAAGAATTGTGAAACATTAGAATTTTGGCTTCCTGACTCAAAAAAAGTTGGTGCAGAGTTCTGATATTCTTTTAACTCTGTTCTCACACGCTCTTTCTTTTAAACATTTAGCTTACTCTAACCAAACTTTCTTTCTTTGTTTGACACACTCATTTCTTTTCGACTTCTAACACTCAATCACTATGGATTAACTTCTTGGGTAGAAATCACTGGTTAAGGTGATTCCATTGAAGTTGCGTTAAGTCCTAACACAATGAAATCATGTTTTCCTATGATGCTCAAATTGGTTTAACTATTTCAGTTAAAGCACAATGTAGATCTTGAAAACATTTAAAGTTACACTTCCAATTCATGAAATCGGTTTAAGATTCAGGAAGTGGTTTGAACTTTGAAGAACATGTTTTCTATGATTGAAAGTTGTCCTTCTTTCAACCATATGTGAGATTAAGATAAAGGATTGTACATTTACGTTCGATCTTACATCTCATGAAACTAAACTTAAAGTCATAAAGATATAAACATGTAAGCTTCTCTAAAAAATCTGCAAAAGTCTTATGTCTATGTCAAAGCAAAATTTATTCACTTATATTTTTTTTGTACGGAACCTTGGGCTAAGCCCACACACACACGCACCCGTGGTATCCGGGCATCCAATTGGGCAGCACCGACTAATCCGCGGCGACCCGGCCCAGCCAAATCGACTGGACCCGCCCAGGTACGACTAAGCCCGATCAAGACCGAACCTGCATACCCATAGACTGGTATGTCCGTAAACCTGGACCCGAACCGACCTGAAGGCCGACCCAAGGTCTGGGTATTGCCGAAGTGCTTCCCCCAGGATTCGAACCCTGGTAGATAGGCATACCATGCACTATCCCCCCAAGGCCTTACCACTAGGCTAGCACCTCTTTGATAATTTATTCACTTATATTGAAAAGACAAAAAGCAGTAAAACTATGAAAGTACGAGTTCTGATCAGAAATAATCAGAAGTCATCACCTTTTTACTCCCCCTGAAATTATGCATCAGTACATTATCAGTTTGTAAAAGATATGCATAAAATTTCAGACAAATATGTATGTACTCCCCCTTGATGGTTGATTTCCTCATTCGAGTATCGGAGTACAATCTCTTTTTCAGCACGGAGTAAGGTCTTTTGATCTTTGAAGTGCGGGTCTTGAACTATTGTATTTAAGAACCTTTATCTCTCCTACTCCCCTTTGACAGTAGGTGCCTGCAACACAGAATCATTATCCTTCTTTGGTACCCACTGGTATTTGGGTCCATGAGTGTTAGTTGCAGTTCTTATGGGGGTAACTGAGTAAGAACCATACCAGTAATGGTCACTCGTCTTGTGAACAGGATCATGTGTATGACAATAAGAACAATAGAATTTCTTACATGACAAACTGATTAATTTATCTCTCGTGTAGACAAAATCAGGTTTACCTTTAGGCGCGTTGTTCTTCTTGGCATTCTGCGTATGTACACATGACTTTTTACTTTTAAGCTCATATTCCTTCTTTTCTTCAACTGGTTTCCTGTTCCAGACCAGTTCAGCTTCTTTGTAGCTTCTTCTCCTTCGATGTGTACCTGAACCATCTATATTTCTATCATAGAAAAGGTTAGAACTACGAATCTGATTAGAAGATTGAACTGACATTTTTAAAGAAACAGGTTTGAATGTTGAACTTGCAGCTGACTTGAATGAGCATTCCGAATCAGCTGAATCATCTCTAGGTGAGTGGACAATTGACTCTAGAGTCTTACGCTCAGTCACCACCACCATTGAGATAGTCTTTTAAAGCTCATTAACCTTTGAAGAATAACTGTTTCTTTCTTTGACAAGAAGGTCAATCTTCTTCTCAAGCTCACACTTCTTCTTCTTCTCTTTCTGTGCATTCTTAGAAAGTTCAGATAGCTTTGCATTAAGCTTTCTAATTGCAGCTTCAAAGGTGCTTCTTTCTTTTTCAAATTCCTTCTTAGCACTCTTTCTTCCATCTGATATTTCTTTTAACTATCCAACATTCTTCTGATCAAATGCCTTCTGCTCCTTGGCAAATTGATCTCTTTCTAAAATGATTACTTTCTCAAAGTTACTAACTTGTTGAGAAAGCTTTAAACATTTAAGCTCAATTACCTTCTTCTCTTCAACACTCTTCTTGGAAAGAACTGAGAACTTCTTTTCAAACTCAGATATTTTCTTTTGAAGCTCAGTGTCAGCATCCTCCAGATTCTTAATCTTCTCTTTCGAACTTTCAACAGATGCTGCTTTCTGAAGTTGCACAATCTGATTTTCAAAGTCAGAAATCATTCTTCTTAGCGCAGTGTTCTCAGCTGCCCAATTCCTAGCTCTTGATTTATTTTCAAGCTGATCCCACAACTGATTTGTTGTAGCCTCTTTGACATCTAAATTGATAGAAATTTCATCTGAAATTCCTTCCAATAGGAAAGATCGAGCTAAGTTATCAGCATCATATATCTTTCTTTGTTCGTCTGTGTACATATCAAGAGGTACTTTAAGCAGTTTTTCTTTATTTTATCCATTCTCCATTCTCATTTTAAAAACTCTCATTGGGACTGTCATACTCCCTTGCTTCAGAGATATTCTAATAAGATCCCCTAATTTTTGTCTATCTATGAAGACCATGGAGCGATCTTTCCACAACTCATACTCTCCCCTGAAGAGTACTGGTGGCTTTGTTTTAGTTCCGATAGCTAGAATTTCTCTGGATGACATCCTGTTAAGATTAGAGAACTTGACAGATATGATTGTTAATGCAAATAAAATCAGATAAAATTCAGAAATAAAAATTTCCAAATTTAACCAAGTCTGGAAATGGAGCAAAAGCACAGGAGAATTGGAAGTTTTGCACGAGACATGTATGGCACAAAGCAAAGTTTGCGTGAGAGGAAGGTTGCGAGAACAGGAACTTTGCGCGAGTTAAAGTTGGCGCGAAACAAAGTTTGCGTGAGATGTATATGGCGCAAAAGTGGTGTTCGACTGGGGCCTTGACCGGTATGATGTTCGACCGGACAATTGTTGTGCCCGGAGATACCTTCGACCGAGTTTTTTTTTTCTTCGACCGGGTTATTGTAGCGACCGGGTTACTGTAGCGACCAGTACTGTAGCGACCGATACTGTAGCGACCGTGTTACTATAGCGACCGGGGGTACTATAGCAACCAGGAATTTTATGCTTTTTCGACCTGTTTTGAATAGTTCGACCGATATGAAGTTTTTCGACCTGATGAACAGTGAAACCGGATGAAGAGTGAATAGTGACCGGATGAATAGTAACCGGGATATTTGGACCAATATTGAGTTTTTCGACCGGTAAAGTGTGTCGACCGGTGTTTTGTTCGACCGGTAAGGATTTTCGACTATGGAGTATTCGACCGGTACCTCGTATGGACCGGTATCTGCGACCGATATTGACCGATATGTGCTTCTCGATGATCAGCCCTGTTTATCCCAAAATAGACCAATCTAGAAATCGAGTTACAGCCCAATACTTTGACACAATGATCGACTTATCAACTACAACAACTTGCAACCTTTTGATTTTAAAAACATCCACTATTTGAGAATTTGATCGATGGTACAGTGGGTTTACGATGAAGAACACAGAGAGTTTTAAAATTTTGATTTTGATCTGGTTTCAGCTCTGATACCAATTGTGAGTCCGTGATCGTTACTAGATAATCAAACAAAAAACATATAGATGATAAACCAACCTGATTCGATAACAAACGCGGATTACAGGGTTGATGTTTACACTTTGAAGCTCACTTTCTCTCTGATCTGTTCTTGGTCGATATGTTAGATTATTTGAGATATTAGAAGTTGTGAGATAATAAATATCCCATAACCTTAAATATCTCAAACATAATATCTAAAACTTAAACTAAATATCTAATAATAATATCTAAACTTAATATCTAGATATTTAGAAACTAATATTAAATACTAAAAAACAAACTTTGACTTTTATTACAAACGACATTAGACTTATATCGAGAGCAACTTTTCAGCGTTAGCTTCAGATTGCAAACTTCATATTGGATGATCTTGAATCCAATAAATCTGTGATCTAACATTGACATTTACAGTATCTGGATTTTTCAACGTATTTAAATATGAATTTTGGTATTAATCTGATATTTCTATTATCCATAAATGACACATTTATATAGTTTTGCTCAAGTGACCCTAAAATAAAAACTTTATTTTTATTCGAATCTGAAAGCGTCATTACGATATATGTGAATCATCGAGTCCAAAAATATATGCATTATATAACTTATAAATCCATTTGGACTCTAAAACTAATAAAACGATATATTTAATATTAAATTAGTCCTATAAATAAAACTTTGTCCTTTTTCAAATCTGAAAGTTTCATCGTGATCGTTATAAATCGCAGGTCATAAAAAATATTAGCCGCATTTCATAAAAATACATACGACTAGCTATTTTGAGTAAAACGACAAAACCTTTTAAATAGAATTAATAATAAAATATTATTATTATTATTATTACACATATATATATATATATATATATATATAAACTTCTTGAAATATTAAATTTGATTATTTAATAAATAATCCAAATTATATTAAATTATGCTTTCATCTCCATAATTATTAATCAATTATATACTTCTCTCTTTCCAACAAAGATATTTTCTGAATATTCGAATATTCTGAATCTTCGAATTATCCTCTACTCAATAATATCAATATTTAATATGAAAATCTTAACTTTTGTATCTGATGCAAATACTTCCATACCAGATAAATATCTTAAATTATCAATCAGATATCAACACTGTTATATATCATCATGCTTAATATTTATCTAAAAGATTTATGATTCCTAAATGATCATAATATTGTCATTATTGAAATAGTGAAAATGGGGTGTTACACGATGACCCTATGAAATAATAACCCATATTAAAAAATATTAAAGACCGACTCATATGCATATGGATATCTATTACATTACAGTCAATAACAATACATGACTCCAATTGAATGATCAACGCACTCAAAACATGTAATTCTCAAATGATGCGCAATAACCGCCATCATACTCAAAACTCCACAACGGGCTATTAAAATCGGACGAATGTCCCCAAGACTCATTTTAGTCAAAACTGAGCCAAAAGCTCAACAATTTACTTTATCGTACCATAAAATTCAGTGTAAACGATAAAACGTATTTAAATAATGGTTATGCAAACACAATGACCAAAAATATGATTAATCCAAAACTCATCGTTGGTTGAGACGAACCATTTTCCAAATGAACTCATAGTCTTATATTTCCAAATGCCTCATAATATAATAATATGCATTTTCCAAACGGTTTATAAGATTAAATACGCTAAGAAGACATTTACATCAAATTACCTCCATTTATATATTAAATCATCAAGAAAACATATCAACATGATTTATTTATCAAAATGTCCAAAAATCCCAAATGTGGTTATTTCACAAGATTTATAAAACCAAATAACCCAAATAGGCAAAACTCTTCAAATGTTCTAACTTTTAATAAAAATCATGTAAACATATAATCACCTTAAAATGGACATTTTTGACATGTACAACGTTTTCAAAAATCAACTTGAACTCAACTTGCTAGATTTATGTTAAATCTAGGTTTTACCCAATCTTGAGCTTCCTTTGGTGAAGGCTTTAGATCCACAAACATCCATCACTAGAAACTTTATATGGGTCACAACCAAAGCCTAGAGATGTGCCAAAAGTAATCACAAACTCAGATTCATAACAAATCTTAGTTAAATCCTCTAATCATCCAAAAAACCCAAAATTGGTCAAAACTTCAAAAAAAAGAATGATACATCAAAATAAATGCTCTAGGAGGTTAAAATGAAAGGTTTTAACAAGAATAATGGTTTAGAAGGTTAAGATGGACTTACAATTTGTTTTTAGGAAAAAAACCCCAAAAATTAGGTCAACAATCGTGAGAGATAGTTGGAGCAGATGAACATCTTGAGTTTCCATCCACAAAGCTTGAATCTCTAGCTCCCAATATCTTAAAAATCTTGAAGATTTTGATTTTGGAGAAGTAAATAATGTTTGAACTAAAAAAATGAGAGAGGAGAATGGATAGGTGAAGGAGAAAGGGAGTGAATGAGAAAAAAACATCTAAAGGGTTTTAAACCCAATTTTTTTGGTTCAGACGAGTTTGAAGTTAGTTCGGGGTCAAGAAACTCACTTGAAATTCTCGTCCAAGGTATTTGGGTTTAGTGTCAAAACAATAGGCAACGTGAGTTTGAAGTTAGTTCGAGGTCAAAAAACTCACTTGAAAGTCACCTGGAAGGCATTTGGGTTTAGTGTCAAAACAGTGACCGGCGTGGGTTTGAAGTTAGTTTGGGATCTTGCAACTCACTCGAAAGTCGCCCGAAAGGCATTTGGGTTTAAAATCAAAACAACCCCCAAAGCTAGTTTAATGTGAGTTTGAGGTATGCACAACTCACTTGGAACTCGCCTTAAATGCCTAAAATTTGATTTTGATTTTCTTTTTAACAATTCCACTAATCCCGATTGGTGGCACGTTTATCTATAAAATGACCGCATACCTAAATACTATAAACACGATTAATTGGGATAGGTTATACTTACAAAATTTCGTGTGTTACACTATTATCTTGATGTTTAAATTACTTAATTGTTTATAGAGTTTTGGTTGGTAGTAAAGAGATGTTATTTGATTGATTTCCTTAGGTTTGGGTATCATCTTTAAGAAATTGTTGAGTTTTTGTATAAGAGAGTGCTTAGGCATCAATCTAACCTAATTTGAGGTATTTGATTCTAGCTAAACGAGCCAAATCCCTCAATTCGGGTTTTGGGCAGCCTCTAGGTGCGACACCCGGGATTTGCCGCTAAAACCCGGGGGTCGGGGAGATCTGGGGGAGGCCGACCCGGGGAGGCCGGGAAGGCCAAACCCGGGAAGACCGGGGGAGTCCGAACCTGGGGAGACCGGGTGGAGGTCGAACCCGGGTTGTAGGTGGACTTTTGGGTTGTTGTTAAGTTCGGAGGAAATTTTCACCCTTGTTTGTGTTTCATATAGGTCTTCAGTTTAAGAATCAGGAGCGTAATTTCGAGAAAGTAAGCAAGGACTGCAGGTCAGTCTTTCTAACTGAAAGTGTGTTGATTTGTGTTTTATATTAAAAGCATGAGATGTTATAAAACCGCATGTTGATCTTTTAAATGAAGCACATGTTTTGATATGTTGTAAAATTTGAGATATTTGTATGCATACATTTGGAAGTGTATGTGTAACGGCTAAGTCGGAGGGTGCGTTCCGCCGGTGCTCATGTCGGGGTGGGGGGTGTCCCGTTTATGCCATGGAGGGTGTGTTCCAGTTAAGGCAACGTGAGACTGACACGTTATCACATGTGATGTGACTTCAGTGTGCCGATTACATGTGTAGTTTTGCGATTGAAAGTTTAAATGCTTTAAAGTGGAGAATTGTTTATAAATGCTTATAAATTGTTTTAAATATTGATGTTGGCGCAAATGTTTGTTATTAGAGAGAACTCATTAGACCTCATGGTCTAACCCTCGCTTTTCAGAACTAAACCATTTTCAGGTAATCGCTTAGTAGAAAGCCCTAGTAAGGGGCAAGGATAATATGTGAGCGTGGAGTTCGAGTATAGAAGAAAGTTGTTAATTTTAGCATGCCAAACATAGTTCCGTAGTAATCTCAGTTGTGTAATATGTTGTTTCCGCAAACCTTATTTCATATTTGTTAGTTACAATTGGTTTTGGGCCGTTTTTGGCGATATATTTTATAATTTTGATATTTATGCTTGTTGTTGAGTTGGGTTGTTACAAGTAATATCTATACAATATATATATATATATATATATTGAGTGATTGATGATATTTTTTGAAAAAAAATGTCATCTAAAATAAGACAATATTATGTGTCAAACCCCCATGAATAGACAAAAAGGCATCACATCCACCTTTCTTATACACACCATCTTATTTTAATTTTCAACTTCTTACCAATGTGGTATAGCTAAAACTCAACTACAATCCACCATTTAAGAATACCCAATTCTCATGATGTAAAATGAAGTTCATCCAAAATAAGAAAACCCTATGGGAATGGATACAAAGGCATCACATGTTCCTTTATTGTATACATACCTCTTTATTCCTATTTTTCAGCTTCTCGTCAATGTGGGAGAGCTAAAACTTAACTTCAATCCATCATTTGAGAATACTCCCATAGTCATCCAAATAAGACAACTATATGTGAATGGACACAAAGTCATCACATCCACCTTTCTTATACACAACTCTTTATTCGAATGTTTCAACTTCTCACCAATGTTGGATATCTACAACTCAATCATAATCCACCATTTGAGAATACTCAATTGTCATGGTGCCACATCATCACTCTTGGGTTTTCTTTTTATATATATAAATATTATATGTTATGTTTATTTAAAATTATCATTTAATGTCGATATTTTTTAAAATTCGTATTTGGTTACACAAATCCAAAATTTATAATAATAAGTAATAATAATAATACTAGTAGTAGTAGTAGTAGTAGTAGTAGTAGTAGTAGTAGTAGTAGTAGTAGTAGTAGTAGTAATAATAATAATAAGATCATATTGAATTTTTATTAGATAACATATTATATTATTTAATTTTTTTTACCAATATGATTTGTATTAATTAATATATTATATTATTAGTGATTTACTTTAAATATATTATTAAATATTAAAATTGACTAATTTTTTAACATGTCCTTTTTGATCATATTAAAATTTTCAATTAGTTTATCAGTTAGTTTTTGTCAAATGTAAGAAATTCATTAGTTAGCTTATCAGCTAACAACTAGATTATCTGTTACCAGCTAGTTTATCAACCATCAGCTAACTTAGTAGCTAACAACTAACTTATCAACTAGTTTGTCATACATAGCCTTAATTTTAAAATATAAAAACCATCGATTTTTGTTGTAATATAAGAAAAAATAATGTTTTTTTGTTTGTTAACTATTATAACAAATAATATTGGGTAAAAAAATACACTACTACCTTGGATTCAGTTTGTAGTTTTATAATTCATATACATGAGAATTGTATTAATCTCCTAGATTCATATCAGCCAACCTGTTCATATAATTGTTTGAAAGAGTTTGGTTCTGATGAGAATGAAAGTTACAGTGAAAAGGAAAAAAAGAGATCTCCACCCTCAAGATGAGATGTATCGGATCAATCTCTGTATTAAGCACGATTCATGGGTGGGTTTGGAATTAAGGATCGAGATCCCTTTTCACCTTAACTCTTCTTCTCACACGATTCTTCGTCTTGTTTGAAAACCCTCTTCTTTCATTTATATATACATACGCGTATCCAAAAAACAAGTTTTCAATTTTATCGAGGATAAAAACACACTTGCAAATATGATGTCATTTTTAATTGTGTTGTCAATTTTCAGGGTTAATTTTAAAATCACGCTCTGGAAACATGTGAGAATATATGGAGTTCCGTTAGATTACATTAAAAAAGAGTCATTAAGGAGAGAAAGAGGTTCCAACACATATAGAGGAGAAATGGTCCAAATTTAATTAGCTAATGTGGCACTCCAACACCCCCTCCAACGGAGGCTAGCCGGACACATAGAGTACAAATCATCTCATGTGAAAATATGTGGAACCCAATTAGATTACTCTCTAAAGGAGCTATTAAGGAAAGAAGGAGGTTCCTGTTGGAAATCAATTTAACATATAAAATGTTTCTTGTTATTAGTTGAACATCAAATCAAAAAATTACATAGTGTACAACATATATACATAATGAAGGGACATACCCCTTCAATAAACAGACACACCCTTTCAATGAAGGGTCACAACGTTTCTATAATAACCATAATGACAGTTAATACCTGTCAACAGAAAACTACCAACGAACAGTAAACAACCATGTTTAGCTTAAAATTAACACACCCCTGTAAGCTAGCAATGGTTGTACCTTCAAATTCCCTTTCATGATGTTAAAAATTCCTGACTGAAGTGCTTTGGTAAAACAGTCTGCAAACTGATCCTTGGATCCACATAATTCGATCTTGACTTCATCATTTGATACTAATTCTCGAATGAAGTGAAACTTAAGTCTAATATGTTTGCTTTTCCCATGAAAAACTGGATTCTTGGAGAGAGCGATAGCTGATTTGTTGTCACAAAATAATGTAGTAGGCCCTTCTTGTATGTGTTCCAATTCTTCTAAAATGGCTCTCAACCACCGAGCTTGACAACCAGTAATGGACAATGACATATACTCTGCCTCAGCAGAGGATAAAGCCACTACACTCTGTTTTTTTGACTGCCAAGAAACTGCACCAGATCCGAGATTGAACACATACCCTGATGTACTTCTTCCATCATCCATGTTCCCTCTAAAATTACTGTCACTATACCCTATAAGTCTGAAGTTGTCTGTCTTTGAATATGCAATTCCATGATGAAGAGTTCCTTTAACATACTTCAAGATCCTCTTTCCAGCCTCCCAATGACTAACCTTAGGTACTTCCATGAATCTACTTATGATACTCACAGCAAATACCAAATCAGGTCTAGTGGCAGTTAGATACATAAGGCTGCCAACTAGACTTCTATATAGACTCCCATCCACTAGTTCTTCTCTACCATCTTTGGAAAGTTTTAGGCCAAATTCCATGGGAGTAATAGCAGGATTACAATTATCCATATTGAATCTATTGATAAGATTTTGAGCATACCTTTGCTGAGAAATTTTGATGCCTTCTTCATCTTGTTTTACTTCAATTCCCAAGAAGAAATGAAGCAGTCCCAAGTCTGTCATATCAAACTCACTTTTCATGCTTTCTTTGAAATCATCTATAAGTTTTTGAGAATTCCCTGTAAACACCAGATCATCTACATAGATACACACAATTAGGATCAAACCTTCTATTTTTTGAGTGAAGAGGGTGTGTTCTTGAGGACACTTGTTGAAACCATTGGCAAGGAAGTAATTTTCAATTCTACTATACCAAGCCCTTGGGGCTTGTTTCAAGCCATACAGGGCTTTTTTTAGGTGACATACCTTGTGCTCCTCCCCTTCCTTTACATAACTGTTAATCAATAAATCCCAATCACATCAAGCAATTACTCAAGATTTATCATAAAAGCTCAAGAACTAGAGAGAGAAAGTAGATCTTGTATTCATCAATCTCTGAATTACAATACTATCACACTTCTCTAGCTCGTTACTACAAGATTACAAAGACAACACTATATATACTACCTATCTAATACAAAGCCTTAAAGGCTAAGGAAACTAAACAAGTATTGACATACCTAATACATTGACCATGTTGACTTCTAACATTGACTTTCCTATTTAAATCTTGGATACAATATTTGGACTTAACAATCTCCCCCTTTGTATTCAAGATTTAATAAAAATTTGATACAGATCTTCAGCCCTTGATTCTTCAACTTTTGTCTCTTTGAAGCTTTCACAATCTTTAATCTTTTAGCCTTTGAAGAATCTTGAAAAGTCTTTTTAATCTTTGAAGCTTTGAAAAGTCAACATGCCTTGAAACTTCATCTTTGAAACATCTTTGAAATGTTTACGGAAAAGTAATCTTTGACAAACAAGTATCTTCATCACTTTGATCTCTGAACCGTCTTTGGAAGAAACAAACTTTCTTGAATCATCAAATTTTCTTTGAACATTCTTCCTTCAAAATCTTTTGGATTTGAATTTCTTTATCAGACTTGAACTTTAAATCAGCGGAAGCATTTTGAAATTTCAAAACTTGGACTTTGAACAAGAACTCTTGAAATTGAACTTTGTATAATTTTCCCCCTTTTTGATGATGTGAGCATCATTATCATCAAAACTTCATCAATTTCAGCTCAGACTTTGATTTTCCCCTTTGAGATCAACTAACAATCTCCCCTTTGACAATTTCCGCACTTTGATCTGAAGAGCCGAATCATGAACTGTATATATTCGAATCTTTTCAAATTCAGACATAATGAGCGTGTAACCCTGATTCAACATATGAAACAGTTAGGAATGCCTGTCAGTAACACAAAGTTACTGTGTACAACGAATGTACAATATAAAGAGCTGGCTTGATGATGACTCCCCAGGACTTCCATTCAATTATTGAAAAACACAAGGTAATTCTATGAATGTTATGACAGAAAAACAGATTTTCTGTGTGCTCGTGCTTGTGTATGAAAGAATTTTAGCACAATGATTGTGTTTCATTAAGGCTCAAAGTATGTAAATCACTGAGACAACAATGATTATACATGGACTCAATGTGCATGAGAAAGGGTCGAAGGTGGGGCAACATTCCTTCTTTTTCAATATCAGTATCTTCCAAAAGAAGATCCGCTAGATTATATGCTGCTTCCCCAGAAAATATGAAACATTCTCTTTTTAAGAAAATAATGAGTGACTAGTGGGGTTAATGAAAGAGATGGCATGAGCTATTTGCCTATTTTAATGATGGTCACCGAAGAAATGTGAACCAATCAGTAATGTGGCTGCCCGACTCAGAAAGATGTTTGGTGCAGAGTTCTGATATACTTTTAACTCTGATCTCACACCCTTTTTCTTTTAAACATATAAGCTCACTTCTAACCAATCTCTCATTTCCATTTTACCTCAAATCACTCCCACACTCAATTCTTCTAGACCCCTCTCCCCTTAATCACTCAAAGGATTTCTTCCGGGGTAGGAAACACTGGTTATCGTGAATCCATGGAAGATATATTAAACACTCACACTAAATCCCATGTTCCTAAAAGTACATGCTGGTCAATGATTTTCTTGACATGTAAATCACAAGAAATAATATGTCAGTGTATGTATGCTCATCAAAAATCAGAAATGAAATTTGAGCATTTTTAAACATTTAAGATTTCTCAAAACAAGAATATTGAATGAATGAAATGAAGTCAAGAGAATTGTTTTGAGAATCTGACAATGAATTAAACAGATCAAATCAAATGGTTAGGGTATCAAAGAATTGGATATTTGTTTATATGAACAAATATAAACAATTTATCAATGAAAGCACAAATATGAAAAATATGAATGATGCTCAACAACTTTGAAAGCAAACGGGGGTATTACCATCGAAAAATTGTTTCGTTTAGAGACATGGTAATAACAAATTCAAATAAAATACTGAACCGGTGTGTATGAATACTTGACAGTATATGGACAAGATAATACAGAAGTATTGATCTTTGGAAACACACGGTCAGTTAAACAATAAGCTCAAAGATTTTAGAAAAACATTTAAAGCACACTTCTAAATTCATAAAACTTTTGAGAATAAGAAGTGGTTTGAACATTTCAGAAAGTGTTTTTCATTGTTCGAAAGTTGTCGTTCTTTCAAACAATAAGAGATCTAGGATCAGAAGATATTTACCTTTTCAGCTCCCCCTCAAATCATGATTAAATGATTTATATCTTTTAAGCTCCCCCTGGATATTAGCATAATATCCTTCTTTGATCATTGATGAACGGGTCCTGATCTGTCATGTGATAAGAAGCCACTTTATTCACATTATTTATTCAAAAATAAAAGACTGAAAGCAATAAAATAGTTTATAGTATGAGTTCTGATCTGAAGAAATCAGAAGTCATCACCTTTACTCCCCCTTAAATTAGGCATCTGAAATATGTCGTATAAAACATGATAGAGATCAAACACTCCCTTTTGAATTGTTAGAAGATCAGATCAATTCTCTTGGGATGGAGACCATCAATATCCATCTGATGCAAGCATACAGGAGTAAGGTCTTTTTGATCGTTGAGGTACAAGTCCTAAACTGTTGTGTTTAGAAGTCATTTTGACATTGAAGACCGGGTCTTGAGATGATTTACTCAAGAGCCATTGTTCTCTTACTCCCCCTTGGATTGAGGTGCCTGCAACACAGAATCAATTTTCTTCTTTGGTACCCACTGGTATTTGGGTCCAGAAATGTGAGTTGCAGTTCGTGTGGGGGAAATGGAGTAAGAACCATATCAGAAATGATCACTGGTCTTATGGATATGATCATGTGTATAACAAATAGAACAATAATATTTCTTACCGTTAGGTGCTTTGTTCTTCTTTGCTTTGTGTACAGGTACACATGATTTCTTCTCTTTCAGCTCATCTGACTTATCATCTTTGTCTGATTTCTTCATCCAGGCCAATTTCTCTTTCTTGAAACTTCTTCTCCTTGAAAAAGTATCTGAACCATCTAAAATTTGATCATAGAAAATGTTAGTTTGACGAATCTGATTAAAGGATTTAACTGACCTTTGTGAAGAGACAGATTTCTGGGTAGAACTTGAAGCAGACTTTTCAAGCTTTTTGATCTTTGATGCAAAGATGTCTCTTTCTTTCACAAGATGGTCAATCTTCTTTGAGAACTCAGACTTCGTATTTTGCACGTTCAGCGCAGAAGTAGACAGTTCAGATAACTTGGAAGTCAGCTTTTTAATTTCAGATTCAAAGATTGTACGTTCTTCTTCAAACCCTTTCTCTGAATCATTTCGCTGGCTAGATAATTCTTTAAAGAATCCTACATTTTTCTGTTCTATGGCCTTCTTCTCTTTATCAAACTTCTCTCTTTCTAAAATCAGCACTCTCTCAAAATCAGAAATTTGTTGAGAAAGTTTTAAGCATTTAAGCTCCACTGACTTCTTTTCTTCATAACACTTCTTTGAGAAATCTGAGAATTTCTTTGAAAAACTTTTCTTTTCTTTTTCAAAAACAACTTTATCTTCAGTAATCTTTTGTTCCATATCAGATATAGTCTTTCTAAGCTTAGCGTTCTCAGATTCCAATACCTTCGTCTTCTCTTTGAAAGCCTTCAACTTGTTTTGAAGCTCAACTGATTCTGCTTGTGGTTCAGATGATTTCTGTTCAGTTGTCTTCAGTTGGCTTTGAAGAGTTATAATGTCTTTCTCTTTTTCTTTTATCTCTTTCTCTTTTTCATAAAGAATACCTGCAAAATTAGATCTATTTTTAGTACAATTTATACATTCAGGAGGTTTAACACAGTTGTACAATTTCAGTTCCAACTCCTGAATCCTTCTTAGATACTCTGAATTTTTAAATTGCAGAGTCCTTCGTTCAACTTCTATTACAGATATATCAGGCTTGTACAGTATTGACATCTTCAAAAAGTAATCAGCTTGATGTGTATGATCGTTCCAAACTATGTATCAGAAAATCAAAAATCAGATCAAATTGAAATCTTAAAAAAAATATTTCGTAAAAATTGAAAATTTGAACAACACATGTTATGGCGCAAAGTTAAATTTTTTTTCCATATATGACTAAAAAAAATTTCCAGACTTTTTTTTTAGAGAGAGATTGCACAAACTAGAGGTTTGCGTTTCAGTAAGGATCCGCAAACTGAAACTTTGCGTTTACTTTGAGAAGCGCAAGAAGAACTTTGCGTTTCAGTAAGGATCCGCAAACTGAAACTTTGCGTTTACTTTGAGAAGCGCAAGATGAACTTTGCGTTTCAGCCTTGAAGCGCAAGATGTGCTTTGCGTGTCAGCCTTGAAGCGCAATATGAGCTTTGTGATAACCCTCATTCCTGAGTGTTATTTATCACTCTTTTCCGTGTCTTATTTTCTATTGATACCCACTTTTGTTCCTTTCTATCCTCTTTTGGTCTTTAATTAAATCAAGTTATGATAATGGCATCAAAAGTAATTTTTGTGCAGAATTTGGGAAAACTGTCGGAGTGGGCAGTGAGTGCCCGCAGTGGGCACCCGAAGATCCAGTGGTCACATGCTTCACAAGGGGTTTACTCTCTCTTACTTCCTATATAAAGAAGCCTTGGGTTCTTCATCCAAACCACCAATCATCCATCATTCTACCAACAACAATTCCATCAACCACTCCATCTCCCTCTCTTCATCCTAAGTTCTTCTCTCTAAAAAGAGAGAACTTAGCTTGGAAGATTTGTTTAATTTAAATTATTGTCTTTAATTTCTTGTCCTTTAATTTTATGTATTAAACTTTCTAGTATTTTAATTTATTGCAAGTTTAATTTTAAGTATTTTATTTTCTTGCTCTTTAAATTTAAGTACTTTAATTTCTTTGTCTTTAATTTTAAGTACTTTAATTTCCGTAGTTTATTTTCTTACTTTGCTTTTATTTCATTTTATATTCATGCAAGTAGTTAGGTTTTATTTCTTTTATATTATTATGTCTTCTATTATTAACATGAGCTAAGCACCTTTTGGGTGTGGGTGTGAGCTAACTTGAGATTAGTAGGCAACACTTGGGTGTTGCCATTATTGCTAGCTCTTAAGCTTGGTCACTTGAGTCGGGACTTAAACTCAATGCGGATAAGCCGATCACTTTGAAGTGTTAATATTAGATCTTAGACCTCGAGAGGGGCGGATTCGAAATACGGCTTAAGTGATGCACAAAGATTTGAGAGAGTCTTTGATAACCACGTAGAGATACGGGTTTTGTATGATTTACAAAGGTTCAAACATCGGAGGAGATTTATATCACAAAGAGATTTGGGTATAAATCTCCGTATCGGTAGAACTTGATTTTTATCAACTTAGTTAAATCGGCATGATTAAGAGTTGGTAACGATGGACACTTTACGAGCATTTTGTAGGACCGGTCTTTAAAAATCCACTTTCGAGAGATCGGGCTTTTTATAGATTTTCCGTACTACAAAGCGCCCGACCATTTTGTTACTACGTTTGTCTCAAGGAACGTTTACACCCATACCCATTCTTTAATTATAAAAAGTTTATTTCGCATTTTTAGAATTAATTCACCAATCAAACAACTATTTTCCCCAACTCGAAACTTGTGCAAGAAGTTCATGAAAGTCAGTATTTCTCAGTAAGTCTAGTATCTGTGGGTACGATACTCGGTACTTGTACCATTTTATTACTTGTAGCGATCCCAGTGTTGATATATACTTGTGTTCACACTGGGAAACTCATTGTCCACGCTTTGAGTGCACGTTATTTTGCTACCAAGTTTTTGGCGCCGTTGCCGGGGACTGGCACGATTTTACATCCTGAGATACTAATTTTTGTTCGAGCCTTTGTCACTTGTTTCACCTTCAAAGCATTTATCGTGTTGTATGCCACGGCTACAACACGGTGAACTTTTGCCTCTCGATCTTGAAATTGAAAAAACTTTGAAAAGAAGAAGAAGAGGTAGAGGAAATCGGCAAAACCCAATTTTAAATCAAACCATGGCGGAAGGGGCAGCAAATCCTCCGCCTCCGCTTGTGGAAACAACGATTAAAATTGCCGATGATAAAGAAAGGGGAATACGGGACTATGCAACACCCGAATTTGATCAACTCAAGTCGGGTATTCTTAGGCCCCACATTACTGCGCAAAATTTTGAACCGAAACCGGTAATGTTTCAAATGATCCAAGCAATGGGTCAATTTGGAGGATTACCTTCGGAAGATCCGCACTCTCATTTAAAATCATTTTTAGAAATGACGGATCATTTTCTCTTTCACGGAGTTTCCGCAGAAGCCTTACGGTTGACACTTTTCTCTTATACATTGAGGGATAGAGCCAAAGCCTGGCTAAATTCTCAGCCACCTCATTCAATTGACACTTGGACGAGTTTAGCTGAAAATTTTCTAAAGAAATACTTTCCTCCCACTAGGAATGTAAAATTTAGAAATGAGATTTTAATGTTTAAACAAGAGGAAGATGAGGCAGTATCGGATGCATGGGAGAGATTCAAAGATTTAATTCGAAAATTTCCTCACCACAGAATCCCTCACTGCATCCAATTAGAAACCTTTTACAATGGTCTTTCTAATTCTGCTAAAATCATCCTCGATGCCACAGCTGGTGGCGCTTTTACTTCAAAAACATATAATGAGGGGTATGACATTTTGGAAAAGGTTTCCAATAATAACAAAGATTGGTCAAACCCTCGTGCTATAATTCCTAAGACTGCGTCAGGAGTTCGTGAGATTGATGCCATCTCCGCTTTAAATGCACAAATTGTAGCTTTAACTAATTTGGTTAAAAACAATTTAAGCCTTAATGGAGATAAGAATCAAGTGCAAGCCATTCAACAAGCTTTAAATGAGTCGTGTAGTTTTTGTGGAGAAAATCACCCTTTTGAGTGTTGCCCCGGTAATCCCGCATCAGTAAGCTATGTTGGGAATCATGCTAGAAATAGCCCGTTTTCCCAAACATACAACCCGAATTGGAGAAACCATCCGAACTTCTCATGGTCTGGAAATCAAGGACTTCAACCCCCTGGGGCAAGTCAAGTCCAAAACCGACCACCAAATCCCCCGGGATTTCATCAAGGCCCACCTCAGAATTACCAACAAGGACAATCTTCACAATCACATGCACCTAGGCAACAAAATGCATCGGACGGTAATGGTTCAATCGAATCATTACTTAAAGGTTTTATAAACCAAACCAATGCAACCTTGAGGGGTTTTGAAACCCAACTTGGACAATTTGCTATCGAACTCAAGAATAGGCCACAAGGGACTTTGCCGAGTGACACCGAAAATCCTAAAGGCATCCATAAGGAACATATCAAGGATGTGAGCATAAAAGAGACTGAGAGCGTAGAAAAATCTAAAAAGGTCGAAAAATCACCACTCTCACCAACTTTGGAAGAAAACTCACACCCCTTTGATAGCTCAAAATTTCCAAAGTTTTTTCCAACTCCTAAGGTAGCAGAAAAGCCAGAAACTTCAGCCCAAACATCAGACCCAAGTGTTTCGTGCAATCCAGCACAGCTTGCTCACCGCGGGCAGGTGGTGTCCACTCCAGAACCAGTATGCATTCCTAAAAAAACAAAGCAACCCCAGATCTGCGAGAGCTACCTTTTCTTGAGAGATTAAAAAACTAAAATGTGGATGAACAATTCAAAAAGTTTTTGGACATTTTCAAACAACTCCACATTAACATTCCTTTGGTAGAGGCTCTCGAGCAAATGCCAAGTTATGTTAAATTTTTGAAAGATATTCTCAACAAGAAACGAAGGCTGGGAGAATTTGAAACTGTTGCTTTGACCAAAGAATGTAGTGCACTTCTTACTTGCAAAATCCCACCGAAACTAAAAGACCCGGGAAGTTTCACCATCCCGTGTTCTATCGGGGGACAGGAAGTAGGGAATGCTCTATGCGATTTGGGAGCAAGTATAAACCTCATGCCTTTGTCAGTTTTTAAAAAACTAGGAATTGGTGAAGTTCGACCCACCACAGTCACTTTGCAGCTCGCAGACAGATCTTTGGCATACCCAAAAGGAAAAATTGAGGACATTTTGGTAAAAGTCGATAAATTCATTTTTCCGGCTGACTTTCTAGTATTGGACTATGAAGCAGATAAGGATGTCCCCATCATTTTAGGCAGACCATTTTTTAGCAACGGGTAGAACCTTGATAGATGTACAAAAGGGTGAGTTAACTATGAGAGTGAACGACCAACAAGTAACTTTCAACGTTTTCAAATCCCTTAAGTTTAACGGTGAAATTGAGGATTGTTCTTGCCTAAATGCCTTAGATGATGAATTTGAGTTAAGATTGATTAGTTGTTTAGCGGAAAATGTTTTGGAAGATGATATGGTTGAGGTGGTAGATGCATTTGAGCAACTGGACTTTAATGATAGGCCAACTTAAGTCCCTTCTATAATTAAGGCACCCGAACTCGAATTAAATACACTTCCTTCTCACCTTAAGTATTCTTATCTCATGGAAGAAGAGAAATTGCCCGTCATTATTTCTTCGAACTTAAGTAGTGAGCAAGAGGCAAAATTAATAGGGTTGTTAAAAGATCACAAGAAGGTCATAGGATGGACGATAGCTGACATCAAGGGAATTAGTCCATCTCTTTGCCAACATAAGATAATTTTGGAAGATAATAGTATTGGCAAAGTGCAACCTCAAATAAGACTTAACCCAATCATGAAAGAAGTCGTCAAGAAAGAAATTTTAAAATGGCTTGATGCGGGTATCATTTACCCCATCTCAAGTAGTGGTTGGGTAAGTCCGGTGCAATGCGTACCGAAAAAGGGTGGTACAACCGTTATCACCAATGAGAAGAATGAACTTATCCCAACCCGAACTGTTACAGGGTGGAGGATTTGTATGGACTATAGACAACTCAATCTAGCCACCAAAAAGGACCATTTTCCTTTGCCCTTTATTGATCAAATGCTGGAAAGGAATTTTATTGCTTTTTGGATGGATATTCGGGGTATAACCAAATTCACATCGCACCCGAAGATCAAGAGAATACCACCTTCACTTGTCCCTTCGGAACTTTTGCTTTTCGCCGAATGCCATTTGGCCTATGCAATGCACCCGCTACTTTTCAGCGTTGTATGATGTCAATTTTTTCGGATATGATTGAAAATTCCATGGAGGTTTTTATGGATGATTTTTCAGTTATTGGCACGTCATTTGAAAACTGTCTTGAAAATCTGAAAAAGAGCTTGGAAGGATGTGAAAAACACGATTTAATTTTAAACTGGGAAAAATGCCATTTTATGGTACAAGAAGGAATCGTGTTGGGTCATATGGTTTCCAAGAAAGGTTTAGAAGTGGATAAAGCTAAACTTGAAGTAATCATGCAATTACCCGAACCTAGTTCGGTTAAAGGAATTCGGAGTTTTTTAGGACATGCGGGGTTTTATAGGCGGTTTATAAAAGATTTTTCAAAAATAACAAAACCCCTTTGCAACTTATTGCATGTCGAACAAACTTTCGACTTTACTTCCGATTGTAGAAAAGCTTTTGAAACAATCAAAGCCGCCCTTGTCTCGGCACCCATAGTTATAGCACCAGATTGGACATTACCTTTTGAGGTAATGTGTGATGCTAGTGATTGGGCCGTGGGTGCTGTTTTGGGACAAAGACGGGGAAAACTTTTCCACCCTATTTACTATGCAAGTAAAACTCTCATTGAAGCTCAAATAAACTACACCACAACTGAAAAGGAGTTACTTGTTGTAGTATTTGCATTTGACCGTTTTCGATCCTATTTGATTGGCACAAAGGTCATCGTTCACACCGATCACTCCGCTATTAAGTATCTTTTTAGCAAAACCGACGCAAAGCCACGGCTTATTCGTTGGGTCCTTTTATTACAAGAATTTGATATAGAGATACTTGATAGAAAAGGAGTTGACAATCAGGTTGCTGATCATCTTTCCAGGATTGAAAACGATGTATCAAGTGGTGGAAATCATGAGATAAAAGAAGTTTTCCCGGATGAGCACATCTTGGCCATCCAACATCATTTTGACAAAAATGTCCCATGGTACGCTGATATTGCGAACTATCTTGCTAGCGGAATCAGACCGTATAACATGCGAGGACAACAATTCAAAAAGTTCAGTCATGACTGTAAACACTACTTTTGGGACGACCCATTTTTATATAAATTAGGTACAGACCAAGTTTTACGAAAATGCGTCCCAAATTTAGAAATGAAAAATATGTTGAATGATTGTCATGCCTCACCTTACGGTGGACATTTTGGTGGGCAACGTACGGCGGCAAAAATCCTGCAAAGCGGATTCTTTTGGCCCACATTATTCAAGGATTCTTTTGAGTTTGTCAAAAGTTGTGACCAATGCCAAAGAACAGGAAATTTGTCCCAACGAAATGAAATGCCCTTGAATAATATTTTGGAAGTAGAACTTTTTGATGTATGGGGAATTGATTTCATGGGACCATTTCCAATGTCGTTTAATAATCAGTACATTCTGGTTGCGGTTGACTACGTCTCCAAATGGGTAGAAGCAATAGCGTGTCCTCGGAATGATGCTAAAACAGTGATTAACTTTCTCCATAAAAATATTTTTGTACGATTTGGTACACCCCGAGCTTTAATTAGTGATGAAGGGACACATTTCGTGAACAAAATGTTAAGCACTGTTCTTGGCAAATACAATATCCAACATAAGGTTTCCACGGCATACCATCCGCAAACTAATGGTCTTGCCGAACTTTCAAATCGGGAAATAAAATCAATTTTGGAAAAAGTAGTTAAACCCGATAGAAAGGATTGGTCACTTAAGTTGGATGACGCGCTATGGGCTTATAGAACAACTTTTAAAACTCCATTGGACATGTCACCGTACAAATTGGTTTTCGGAAAGGCATGTCATTTACCTCTTGAACTCGAATACAAGGCTTTTTGGGCAATAAAAGAGTTGAATTTAAGTGAGGATGCTGCAGGTAGGAAGAGAAAACTTCAATTGAGTGAATTGGAGGAGCTGAGATATCATGCCTACGAAATGCAAAAATTTATAAAGAAAAAACTAAACTTTGGCATGATCGTAGGATAAACTAAAGAACTTTTGAAAAAGATCAGCAAGTCCTCCTCTTTAAATCACGATTAAAGCTTTTTTCGGGAAAATTAAAATCACGTTGGTCAGGGCCATTCACTATTGTTGAGGTCGGTCGGTTTGGTACGGTTGACCTTTTAAATCCACAAGATGGAAGCACATTTAAAGTCAACGCGCATCGGGTCAAGCACTACATCCCAGATGCAGTACCCAAACCTACCAATCATGATGTTTAGGTGAGGAGAAGTTCAATCTGTAAATAAATTGTACAGTTTAATTTTTGTTGTTTTTGAAGATTTTCGCAGTGTCCACTGGGGATTCAGAGTGCCCACTGCCACTGTTGGGCGGGAAAGAGTACTAGGTAAGATTTTAGGTATTTTATTTATTTTCTAAAAGTATGGTGTGGGAGTACCTGGTAGGACACGTGGCAAAAGGGGGATGGTGAAAAATCTTTCCATGTAAGATTTGGGTGTACTTTTTGATAAAAGATTTTGGGATTTGTTTTTTTTAATGGTTTTTTTAAAAAACCGGCGGTTTTGTGTCTGAAAAAGGGGGGGAGTAGTTTCTTTTGAATTAATTTAGTTTCTTTTTAGCTAAATTAGTTTCTTTCTAGTTCTGCACTTCATCTTCCCCAAAAGAATTTAAGCCACACTTTTCAGAAACCAAATAAAAGAAAAAGAAAAAAACCCTTACTCTTCCCATGGCTAGGTCAAAAAAATTAACACCCAACCCCAACTTGGTTCCATCTCCCCGGAGTCTCCGTTTGCACGCCGCATAAATGGCTGTCGAACCACCGCCTGCCACCACTGATGAACCACCGAAATCGCCGCCACCTGCGACACCTGTCGTGCACCCGAACGTCGTTCAAACGACGGTTTTTTCCGTGGGATCATCAACAGCCGCTGTCCAGAGCATCGCCGGTTCCTCCATGGTAAGCATTGGTGACTCCCAAGCTCAATCATCGTCCCCGTCATTCTTTCTCCACAGTTACCTTGAGTGCCATGAGGTTCTCACAAAAGTCCCCCATTTTTCTACCCCCAATGTTTCTGTTACCAAACCACCGTCACCCTCCATCGCCGCTGCTACGCCGGCTGCCACCATAAGCCCTAAACCCATTTCCTAAACATTCGAATCCCTACATCCGCACCCACCCCTTCTGAAAATCCCACCCCTGTCACCAAAGAACTTCCCCATATTTCCCCAAATCCATCTCTAAACCCTAGTGGCTCACAAATCCACCATTTCGATTTGAATGAAATGGAAGATTTCGATGATGATAATTATGATGCTATTTTAGAGGGCAATCTCGTGTTTGATTTCGAAGAGCATCAAACTGTTACTCCCCATGATGATTTGCCTTTTTCTTCACCACCCCAAAACACCGTCCCTACTGGTCTCGATGAGGCAGAAGGTTCGAAACCCTTTTCTGTCCACGGTGGGGAGGCAGTGGCCACTCCACCAGTTTCACCCTCTCAAGATGCACCCAGTAGTCACTCAGAGGGGGAAGCCAGTTCCTTTAGTGCTGCAGCAGAATCTTCATCGTCCGAGGAAATTCCCCCTCCGAAAAAACAACGAAGAAATGCTAGTGAGGAGGACAGTGATTTCGTGCCCGAAGAACAGTTGGTCAGTAAGAAGGTAAAGTCGAGGAAGGCAAAAGGACGAGCAGTCAAGAAGGCCGAGGGCAAGAAAAAACAGGATGTACAGCCCAGAAGGAGGAGCCCCAGAAAACTCTCTACGAAGGGAAAAGAAAAAGCGATTGAGGAGTCGGAACAAGACAAATCTGACCACAATGAGGCTGAACTTTGGGAAGATGTACCGACGCCATCACAGAAGCTTGAAATCGCTGTCAGGTATAGAATCATCAAAACTCGTAACCCATATTATGAAAGGCCATTCGACCCAAAATTTTTCGAATCGGCCTTACACATAAAGCACACCTTAAAAGCTCACCATTGGGAACGTCTGATTGGTCTCTCCTTCGAGGCCAATCTTACATGGGTTAAGGAGTTTTTTTCCACCATTGGGGTGTGCAAGCAGAATGTTGTGAACATTCGCGGACGCGAGGTTAACTGGTCCGGGGAAACAATTAATAGAGCTCTAGGGCTACAAACTCCTTTCGTTTGCTCCTTCAATCAGTTAGTTGCAAAAACCACGACTGTACCGGATAAGGATATTGCGGACTTGCTAGCTTTGCCAGGTAAAGGTTGGTCCACAGATAACAAACGACTGGTGATCACGACCAGGGACCTGAATCCAAATGCATCCTTATGGTTTCAATATCTACGGCATAACATTATGCCGAGTGCTCATGACGGCACGCTGTCTCGGGAGAAATGCTTTCTTCTATACTGCATCATGAAGGAATTACCAATCGACGTGGGTCCTGTTGCCCACGCAGCCATAGTGTATGCATCTTTGAGAACTGTTTCTCGACTCATCTTTCCATCCCTTATTACTAAACTAATGAAAATGGCAAGTGTTCCTTGTTACAAATCAGATCAAACAGTACAGGTTGCCAACTTACTTAGCTTGGAGACAATGGAGAGGAGAGAAAGAGCATTGAAAGGAAAACGACCTTCCCAAGCTGCTCATGCTGCAGTGCCCACTGACCCGGGTCCTGCAGTATCCACTGCAGCATCCGTTCCACCTACTGCAACAGCTGCTTTCTCGACGCACCCTCCGTCGAGCACTGCTTACGGATCTGAAGTTTGGATGACGCTAATTGCGGGTCAAAATGAGGATGTGCTGGCTAGATTGAAAGATTTGGAAGACCGACAACGCGAGTTTCATGAAAGGGAGCTCCGGGTGTGGGCATATCAGCAGGAATGGAACATAGGTTTCCAGCGGATCTTGCATACCATTAACCCCGCTATGACAGCTACCTAGCCACAATTCCCACCAGAAGTACTCACTCCACTCCCACCGGCTGCTGTTCCAGTCTCTGCACCTCCCTCTACGGAGGGCACAACTGCTACTGCTCCCAGTGAGCAGTAGTAGAGGCATATGTGAATTTGTTTTGCTGTTCTTATCAACACTTGCTATGGTTTATCTTTTGTGTTCTGTTGTTTGGGTATTTTTTTTTGGAACTACTAACTCGGTGCGCCACTTTTGTATATTGCGTAGGCAATTTTTGGCGTTTATTTTAATCCATGGTTGTTGATCAGTTTGTTGTTTTCTCTAGCATATTCTTTTCAGGTACATTTCTACATTCATGAATTTGGTGTTTGATGTGATTAAAAGGACGTAGGCCATCCTTTCACTTCACTACATACACTTACCCTTTGTAACCCCACCATGCCATAATTTTCACATCGATGAGGACATCGATAATCTCAAGTTTGAGGAGGGGGGAGTACAAAATGATCACCGTCAAACTATCGTGATCAATAAAAAAAAAAAAAAAAAAAGGGCACCCAAAGGGTGGGGGGATGAAATATGTCTTCGAAAAATTGGGAGACACGCACAAACCCAAAGGCATAGAACATTTGATAAAATCAAAAGTCTTGGGAAATGCGAAATAAAAAAAATATATATATATACTCAAAAGTGAAAAATAAAGAGAGACGTAAAATCCTTTTGTAGTATCACTCAAGTTTGAGGAAGTTAGTAAAATTTTGTACCCATCAAACACTAACCCTCAAGTCCTACTGATTAATTTCATCAAAACCAAGGTCAAGAATGGAAGAATGTACATCGCTCCCGCTAGAGAAAGATCAACAGTCTCTCCATAGGTGGTAATTTAATTTTTTTTTTTTTGGTTTTTCTTTTTCGTTTCTCTATCGTTTTCTTTCTTCGTAAAACTTTCTTTTCTAGTTTTTGGTTACTTGAGGACAAGTAACAGTTCAAGTTTGAGGATGTGATAACCCTCATTCCTGAGTGTTATTTATCACTCTTTTCCGTGTCTTATTTTCTATTGATACCCACTTTTGTTCCTTTCTATCCTCTTTTGGTCTTTAATTAAAGCAAGTTATGATAATGGCATCAAAAGTAATTTTTGTGCAGAATTTGGGAAAACTGTCGGAGTGGGCAGTGAGTGCCCGCAGTGGGCACCCGAAGATCCAGTGGTCACATGCTTCACAATGGGTTTTCTCTCTATTACTTCCTATATAAAGAGGCCTTGGGTTCTTCATCCAAACCACCAATCATCCATCATTCTACCAACAACAATTCCATCAACCACTCCATCTCCCTCTCTTCATCCTAAGTTCTTCTCTTTAAAAAGAGAGAACTTAGCTTGGAAGATTTGTTTAATTTAAATTATTGTCTTTAATTTCTTGTCCTTTAATTTTATGTATTAAACTTTCTAGTATTTTAATTTATTGCAAGTTTAATTTTAAGTATTTTATTTTCTTGCTCTTTAAATTTAAGTACTTTAATTTCTTTGTCTTTAATTTTAAGTACTTTAATTTCCGTAGTTTATTTTCTTACTTTGCTTTTATTTCATTTTATATTCATGCAAGTAGTTAGGTTTTATTTCTTTTATATTATTATGTCTTCTATTATTAACATGAGCTAAGCACCTTTTGGGTGTGGGTGTGAGCTAACTTGAGATTAGTAGGCAACACTTGGGTGTTGCCATTATTGCTAGCTCTTAAGCTTGGTCACTTGAGTCGGGACTTAAACTCAATGCGGATAAGCCGATCACTTTGAAGTGTTAATATTAGATCTTAGACCTCGAGAGGGGCGGATTCGAAATACGGCTTAAGTGATGCACAAAGATTTGAGAGAGTCTTTGATAACCACGTAGAGATACGGGTTTTGTATGATTTACTAAGGTTCAAACGTCGGAGGAGATTTATATCACAAAGAGATTTGGGTATAAATCTCCGTACCGGTAGAACTTGATTTTTATCAACTTAGTTAAATCGGCATGATTAAGAGTTGGTAACGATGGACACTTTACGAGCATTTTGTAGGACCGGTCTTTAAAAATCCACTTTCGAGAGATCGGGCTTTTTATAGATTTTCCGTACTACAAAGCGCCCGACCATTTTGTTACTACGTTTGTCTCAAGGAACGTTTACACCCATACCCATTCTTTAATTATAAAAAGTTTATTTCGTATTTTTAGAATTAATTCACCAATCAAACAACTATTTTCCCCCACTCGAAACTTGTGCAAGAAGTTCATGAAAGTCCGTATTTATCAGTAAGTCCAGTCTCTGTGGGTACGATACTCGGTACTTGTACCATTTTATTACTTGTAGCGATCCCAGTGTTGATATATACTTGTGTCCACACTGGGAAACTCATTGTCCACGCTTTGAGTGCATGTTATTTTGCTACCACTTTGCGTTTCAGCCTTGAGGTGCAAGATGAACTTTGCGTGACAGGTTCAATACGCAAATAAAACTTTGAAACTAGCGCAAACCATATGATAGAAGCGCAAACCGTATGATAGAAGCGCAAACCGTATGAAAGAAGCGCAAAGTCGATTTCTTGGCTGTTTCAAACTCAAATTGATTCAAACCTGCGAATTTGAACTCAAAAAACTTGTCAGCATCATCGAAAAACAATTCTAAACACAAATTTACAAACAAATTTCGATTCAAAACATCAAATCGAATATTTTCAATCAAGAACAGTGACAGAACACGTTTTCAAGAAAACTTCAAAAATCAAAAATTGGAATTGATTTTGAATGAATTTCAATATGGAATCTAAACAACAATCAATCACCAACATAAATCGATCACAATGAAACCAATTTCTTTCATTAAAAACAATTTTTCACTCAAAATTCTAATGAAACAGTGAAGAACTCGATTTCTTAAAAAACTTTCGAAATTAACGAATTTTCGATTAAAATCTCACAAATTTCAATTCAAACTCTGATCAAATCATTCCTGAAAAGTTTGGTACGGCTCTGATACCAATTGTTAATCAATAAATCCCAATCACATCAAGCAATTACTCAAGATTTATCATAAAAGCTCAAGAACTAGAGAGAGAAAATAGAGAGAGAAAGTAGATCTTGTATTCATCAATCTCTGAATTACAATACTATCACAGCTCTCTAGCTCGTTACTACAAGATTACAAAGACAACACTATATATACTACCTATCTAATACAAAGCCTTAAAGGCTAAGGAAACTAAACAAGTATTGACATACCTAATACATTGACAATGTTGACTTCTAACATTGACTTTCCTATTTAAATCTTGGATACAATATTTGGACTTAATAATAACCTTCAGGCTGATCAATAAACACATCCTCTTCTAAGTTCCCATTAAGGAAGGCTGATTTTACATCCATTTGATGTACCTTCCACTTGTTTTGTGCAGCTATAGCAAGTACTAATCTGACTGTTTCAATTCTGACCACAGGGGCAAAGACCTCTTGGTAATCAATCCCATGCTTTTGTTTGTACCCCTTCACAACCAATCTAGCTTTATATCTATCTACTTCACCCTTCTCATTTAACTTAGTCTTATAAATCCATTTAACTCCTATGGATTTATGAACACTTGGTAGGTTTACAAGATTACATGTATCATTTCTCAAAATGGCTTTCATCTCCATGTCCATAGCTTCCCTCCATTTATTTTCTTGATAAGCTTCCTCAAAAGATACTGGATCTGCATCACAGAACAGCACAAAATCTGCAGTTTCATTTAATTCCAGACTTCTTGCATCACTGTAGATGTCCCTTAGAGTTCTATATTCCCTTCTTGGTGGACTTTCAGTAGAATCTTGTGCTTCTGAATTTTCTGTGGTTTGAGAACTACTAGGGGTAGTTGATGAGGAATTCGTTGTTGGTGTAGGTGCATTATGATCTGTTTGACTTTGACTGACTTCCTTTTGCAATTGATCATCTTAGAAAATTTGTGTAGTACCTTCCTTTTGTTCTAATTTGTCATTCCATTCTTTATTCTCTTCAAACACAACATCCCTACTGATAATGGTTTTTCCAGAAATAGGGTTGTACAACTTATATGCTTTTGACCTGTCACTATATCCTACAAATATAGTTTTTTTCTGATTTATCATCAAGTTTGGTTCTCTTCTGATCTGGTATATGAGAATAGGCGAAACAACCAAATATTCTCAAATGTCCTACTGTAGGTTTATATCCGGTCCAGGCCTCCTGAGGTGTCTTGTTTGATAAACCTTTGGTGGATGTTCTATTCATCAGATAACATGCACAGGCCACGACCTCAGCCCAGAAAGAGTCGTCCAAATGTTTTCCTTTTAACATGCTCCTAGCCTTTTCAATTAAGGTTCTATTTAGCCTCTCTACTACCCCATTCTGCTGAGGGGTATATCTGACTTTTACTTGATGATGGATGCCATTTCCTTTTAAGAATTCAAGAAAATGAGCAGAGTTGTATTCCCCACCCCCATCTGATCTAAAGGTTTTGATGAGATATCCACTCTGCTTTTCAACAAAGGCCTTGAAAGTCTTAAAGTAATCAAACACTTCAGACTTTTCTTTCAGAAAATAAACCCACGGTTTCCTACTATAGTCGTCTATAAATGTAAGAATGTACCTGTTTCCACCAATAGATGGAGTTTTCATAGGGCCACACACATCTGAATGGACAAGCTCAAGTTGATGTGTGGCTCTCCATGTTGCTTCTTGTGGAAAGGCTTCTCTTGTTTGTTTCCCAAACATCCAGCCTTCACAGACTTCCTCAACTTTGTTTATGACAGGCATCCCTTTCACCAAGTTGTGTATTTGCATATAACTTAAATATCCAAGATTTGTGTGACCAAACCTGTGGTGTCACAATAAGGAATTCTGTTTTGTAGAGACATTTAAAGAGAACAAGATGTCTTCTTTAAAACTGAAAGGGAACATCTTGTTGCCTGCCATGCCGACTTTCCCAACCATACTTCCATTTTGATCTCTGACTTCACATGCTTCTCCCTTGAATTGTAATTCATACCCCTTTTGCAAAAGTTGTCCCACACTAAGAAGATTAAACTTCAAGCCTGGAACATAATAGACATTTGGTATCCTTTTTTGACCCTTTTTTGCATTTACCAAAATGTCTCCTACTCCTTTCACACTTAATATTTTGTTATCACCTGTCCTCACTTCTTTCTTTTGAATTTCATCAATATGAGTGAAGATCTCCATGTTTCCAGACATGTGGTTGCTACAACCACTGTCTAGATACCATGTGTTGTCAGTAGGTAATTCCTTAGTGCTGAGTATCATGAACATAGTATCTTCATTTTCTTCTATGTTGATGAAATTGTTCTCTCTTTCTTCTGCAATCCTTTTTCTGCAGTATTTTGCTATGTGGCCAATCTTCTGACAGTGATAACACTGCATTGGCTGTGGTTTTCCTCTCCCTCGTCCTCTAATCTCATATTGTTGATCCCTTGCTTGAAATTTATTTCTCTCTTGAAAGTTTGATGACTGTAATTGTAATTGAAATGCTTGCTCGTAGGGTGTGGCATCAAATTGTTTCATTCTCAATTCATGAGATTGAAGAATTCCAAGCAGTCTCTCAAGCGATAGAATTGAGATATCCTTAGATTCTTCTATTGCCACTACGACATATTCAAATTTCCGTGTCAAACTTCTTAAAATTTTTTCAACCACTCTTCTGTCTTCAATGGTTTCTCCATTTAATCTCAATTGGTTTAATATCGAGATTACTCTATTGTAAAAATCTTCAATAGTTTCTGAATCCTTCATTTTTAGTGCATCAAACTCACATCTAAGGGTCTGTAATCTTACCACTTTCACTTTGTCTTCCCCTCGATAGGTACTGTTTAATACATCCCATGCATCTTTTGATGATTCTGAGGAGGAAATCCTTTCGAAAATTATTTCTTCAACTGCTTGATAAATCACGTACAGAGCCTTCTTATTCTTTTTCTTCAAATCCTTGATTTCTCCTTCTTGTTCATCTGTAAAATTGTTAATCTCAATCAGATCATCAATTCCTTGGTTGATGACATCCCAAAGTTCTTGTGATTCGAACAAAACTTTCATCTGCATACTCCAATGGTGGTAATTCTTTCCATTTAACTTAGGAAGATGTGGATGCAATAACGTGTTCGAACTTGAGGCCATTGTGAGACCAAAGCTCTGATACCACAATGTTGGAAATAAATATAACATATAAACTGTTTCTTGTTATTAGTTGAACATCAAATCGAAAAATTACATAGTGTACAACATATATACATAATGAAGGGACATACCCCTTCAATAAACAGACACACCCTTTCAATGAAGGGTCACAACGTTTCTATAATAACCATAATGACAGTTAATACCTGTCAACAAAAAACTACCAACGAACAGTAAACAACCATGCTTAGCTTAAAATTAACAGTTCCAACATATACAGAAGAGAAATGATCCAAGTCTAAGCCAACGGGACTCCAACCAATAAGATCATGGTCCTCATTAAACGTACGTGTTACTATAGATGTACAGTACTTCACACTTGGCTTTAAAAGCAAATAACAATATTATCCCATTATCAGAATGTGTTGTTTCTTCAACAAAAATTCCAGACTTGAATCTACCAGAGAGGTTTATTAATTTAGGAACAAATATCAGCCAGCTGATAATTTGTGTTACATGATCGACCTTTGCCATTAGACATACTTGATTATCATCTAATTTCCCCTCTTTGATTCAGTTAGAGAAAGGTAGCCTGAAATGGGTTAACAATTTTAATTTATAGATTAAGAACAAGGAGAAAGATCGTTCTATCATGGATTTTCTTTCTAAAAATTAGTAGTAAAACAGAAGTGTTGATAGTAGCTTGCTTGTCACCCAAGTTTGAGGCAGGTATCTGAGCTGCTGATGTGGTAGTTTTGAGGAGGATCTCTGGAGATTAGGCTGCTAATCGTTAGCTCCAACGAATGGTGATCGCAGCATTGATCGTGAATACCCATTTGGCCAATAGATGTGTCCATCATCTAATACACAAGATTGATCAAGCATTTAGTAATTCTACAGTGGATTAGAAAAGTGAGAAAAATCCCAGGAAAGATGGTCAGGAAAATTTGAGCACTCTTACTGCCAACTGTTGTTTCAAGTGTGCATTCTCTTCCAGCAGTTGAGCTTCCTGAATATCGTTTTTGGTTAAAATTATTCAGTTATGATAGATTAGGCTTAACATATCTTCAAATTATCATATTTCCTGAATATCAAGACAATTTGTTGACACTTTTATCAGTTACAACTGCAGTAATATTTTTTCCATTCTTTACTCAAGTATTTTGTATTGAACAGTATTCTAATTAAGTTCCGATGACCATAAATGTATGTGATTCTTCAAAAATATATTTTAAATGAAACTTTAGATTGGAATAACATAAAGGTTTAGCTTCATGACCTTCTTCTTTAGAGTGCTGATCTCTTTCAACATTCTTTCACCCTGAAAATCGATCACATTCAAACAAGGAAATATATAAATCCCAATGATAACAACTAACCAGCAGTTGCTAATTTAAACAGGATGCCAACATGTACAGATACCTTACCTTTGTTTTTACTACTTCAACCAATCCAGAATCAAGCATAGCCTCTAGCTTGTCTAGCCCTTTGATGTCAAGTCCCTGGAGATCTTGTCCTTTCATTTGCCTGTCATAAGTGAGCATACAAATTCACTTTGGTTTTAATAACTCAACTCAAACTTGCACACATTCAGAATTAATGGAAGAACAAGGGGAAAGGAGCATTTTGTACCTCAATTCTAGGGCTTTTTCTGCAAGTTCTTTGCTCAACATGGCAGATTTTCTACATTCTATCTATGAAATGAACATTCATAAACTTGTAGAAATTTTATAACCATAATATGAAATAAGAACAAAGATAGCAACATTGCATGTGCTCTCCTCCAAGTTTATTTCTAGCTTAAATGCAATTCTTATATTAAATTTACATATAAATGTGCTCTCGACGCTGCAATATAAACAGAAAACAACAATGCGTGTACATCTCTCTTCCATATTTCAAATTTTGGCCTGCTCGCGCATGTGTGTATGTTCAGGTTTTACCTTTAGGTGTGTGGAAAGTCACCCCGTCCAACTACAACCAACCAAAAAATTGGATATCCGGTTTTAGTTTTGGATCGGATCTAAATCTTTTTAGTATATACAAATAATTAAGGGTGTTCAAAATACCGCGCAACCCACATAATCCTCACCACATACGCACCAAAACTTGTGTTTTATAACTTTCATGGTATGATTTGCAGTTTTCATTTTAAATTACTACACTATATATGCAATGCAGTTTGCATTTTTGATTTACCACACCACAATTCAATCTACATCACACCGCATGTTTGTTTAAATTAATTTTATATATAATATTATGTTTTTAATAAATAATAATATATAAAACACAAAATTCAAACGTTTATTTATAATTTATATATAATAGGGTTGGACCTCATCTATTTTTTGTTCAATAGACCTAATAGAAGCTCAAACCCATTTTTGTTTTGATTAATAACTTGTACATACTGGCCCTATAAACGGACCGGTTCGACTTGCCGGCAGGGCCTAATTACTTCTTTCCATATATAATAAAAACTAAATTTATATGAAATCACTAGTTATATAAATTATTCAAATTACACACTATTTCCAACTTAAAATAGCATGTAAAAACATAACAATATACAACTTAAAATAGCATGTAAAAACATAACAATATACAAGACTGATAAAAAAAGATAGTTTCACAAAAATATGAAATATAGAAATTTCTCTCTCGGGATTTATCAAAATCCAAAGTACAGGTTATAAACAACCGAATACTTAAAGATCAAAAATTGAGACGTATCTGAAACTTTCATTTTGGTACCTAAAATGTAACATTTCACACATTTAATTAGCTAAGTAATCGGTTTAACATTAACCGGTTATCGTGGTGACATGTCAAATGAAAGGGCATACAAGCCACCATTACTTGATGACGTGGTCAATGAAGTTGAATTTTTAATCTAAAAAAAGTAATTTAAACCCTAAAATTAGAACACGCCCCAAAACCCCTCTTTCATCTTTCCCAATCCCACCGACACCACTGTCGGAACTTAACCGCAACCACTATCTCCTCAATTGCTTCATCCCCCTCCCCCATTCCCTTTTGTGACCACTCTCTTCTTGTTCACCCTTATGGAGCACAAATTATATAGAGTGGTTAACACATATTTCTTCCCTCAGTTAGAGATATATATCAGGAGTGAAGAGGTCGATGTGGTAAAAACAATAACTGAAGATTCATTTTATTTTTGGGTATTCTTGTTAGCACATGGTACCTGATTCGCTGGTTGGTCCAAATATCGAGAATTAACATTGTCACAGAAAGTGGGAGATGGGAACATGGCAGGGGGTTTGCTAGAGAAGGGATGATATCAGGGGGTCACTGGTGGTGCACATTGGGGGGGGGGGGGAGGGGGTGGTGCTATAATAGAGGAAGGTTGACAGTTATTTTGTGTAAAGGGGGAGCGCCACCGGTGATATGAAGGGGGGAAGAAGGAACAATGGTGCATGCATAGAAAGAAAGAGGGAATGACGGTGGCTGCTAGGGATGGGATGAGGTGGTCGGTAATGGATAGGGATGTTGCTGGGGGATTGGGTTGATGGTGATGGTGGAATATTTCCTATTTTATTGTGGCCTAAGGACCAATTATGTAATAAATTGTGGGAATTGATATATTTACAATTTATATCCTAAATTATACCATCATGTCAAAATCGGTTACTTGATGGAAGTAACCGTCATATAAGGTCTAATTTCTTTTCTCTTTAAATGCTTCAAATATTCATACGAGACTTTCCTTATGGGGAGACATTTTCCTTCTCCCAAAACACCATAATTGTCCTCTCAATCAATCCATCAAGAAGGAAGCATTATAACGAGAGTAAAGAGTTTGGAATCACGCTACTACAATGGCTTCATCTTCATCAACAAACAATCCAATCAAGATTGGATTGCCATGTAAGTCTTTATTTTGAGAAATTGATTAGTGATTATGAGATTAAATCCTGTGATTATGTTTAATTTGATTAACAGGTGATACTTTGAGGATAGAGAGGGAGGGGGTGATGTGTGGGATAGAAGTAGCTAGGGTTGGTGGTGTTTGCTGACGGAGGGTGGTATGTTGGTTGCAGACGATGGAGAGTTAGTATGTTTTGGGAGAGATAAAAGGATAAAAATGAATCTTCTTTTCCATGTCATTTAAAAATTAAATTACATGTCATTTTCTTTGTACACCTCATTTTTGTAAAAATTACATCTCATTTTAATCTACTGATTTATGGATAATAGAAATTATAACAAAGTACATTGCATTTTCACGCAATTTACCCACTAAAACACATAGTGTTGTCGACTTTGTCGACCCATGTACAGGCCATGAATCCTATCCATACTCCATCAGTCCATTGCTTTCACGCTCCCAAGATATAAATGAGGTCAATTGTAATATATATATATATATATATATATATATATATATATATAATCTACGTTATATGCTCTCCCTTATATCAATTTCTGGCTCCAACACTATCGGCTAGCCTAGCTAAAAAAAATCTTTCATCGCCCCGGCCTTCCCATTATTTCTAACAATCCAGCCTAGGCCCACCCATGTTTTCGAGAATCTTTGTCTAAGCCCGCTTTTTAACATACTTGACAATGCGGGTCTAGTGGGTCGTAATGTGTATGTCCAAGCCCGCTTTAGCCCTTTTCGATCACAAACATGATCGAAACACAACATATGGCTAGCACATAATTTATTCCTTCTGGATTCAAGATTAATTCTCTAAACACTTCTCATTTCAAGTTTAAACCCTTATCGTAAATCATACGAGTATACAATTACGCTTGTTGATTCAAGATTAATTCCCTCATCACTTCCCACTATTTTTTTTGTAACTTTTTATCATGTGTAATTGTTTATTGCGACTTTTTTTGTAGGATTTATGATCACTCTTGATAGCAACTTTAATTAATTTGTATGGATATTTAAGATCTTTGAGGATTATTCAACTTGAGTTATACTTTTTATGAATGTTAACTAAGTATCGTAAGTAAATTGTTCCCAAGCCAAAATCAGTGATTTTAGCCTTTATAACCGAAGTTGTGGGATGTAAAAATACATCGGTTTATGATTTTTATTGTATGGATCATGATACAAGTTGTATTGATAGATATAACCCTCAGAAACGCATTGCAATACACCACACTTTGCAGTACCGCAAAATGTAGTGCGGTTTCGAAAAACGTTCAACCCGCATATGCGGTGGGGTTTGGCTCTAATCCACATCTAACTGCAAACACACCTACAAATAACCAATACTAATATGCAATTGATAGAATTGATCAAATTGAAATCATCCATTAATTGGATTGAATTGAATTGGTTATCCAAAGTTATTCGATTGGATTGGTTTTGCCCAAATCCATAAGATAAGAACCGTTGAACACGGATACCCCTATCAAATATTTGTAATGTGTAAAATTTGAGAGCTTTGACATGGGGAACTATAATGTGGATTATTGCCGTAAGATTATTTCAATTTTTGAAAATTTCATATTTTGTGTTTAAATCCTAAAATTGATACATTGATTCCACATAACAGGATTTAATTTCTAGTGTTTTTAATTCGTATCCAATACGTAGACTTCTGGCACTATAATGTGTATTTCGTGCCCTAGTATGAATTATTATTTCAATATTTAAGGTATAAAATTCAAACAATTTATTGGAATATAAGCTAGTCATCATATAAATCAGTTATCGTATAAGAAGTTATGAAGTATGTTAGTTATTGGTTGATAGTTATGTGTGTGAATCAACCGCCATCCTTGAAAGGGTATTATGAAAGGATGTGATGGTTCATGTATTATATATATGTGTGTCTGTATGTTTGTAATCGGTGTTGTTGAATCTGATATTCAATAATAAGTGTGAATATTTATGGTGTGTATTATCCTCTCTTCACAACATATTGGTATCAGAGCCACATCTCATGGCTTCGAGTTCTGAAAGTGGATTACAAACTCATCCATAATTACCGAAATTGAATGGCAAGAGTTACTTTCATTGGAGTATTCAGATGCAATTCGAATCACAAGACTTGTGGGAAATCGTAGAGGACGGCGTAAGGACCAGACAACCCCACGACTTTATCGACACAACAAACGAATTTGCTTAAGGATGCAAAGAAGAAGGATAAACGGGCGTTGTACTTAATCTATCAAGCAGTAGACGAAAACATATTTGAAAGAATCTCCTCATCTAGAACATCGAAGGAAGCCTGGGAAATTTTGTTAAAATCATATAGAGGGGAAGAAAGAGTAAAGATCGTAAGATTACAGACGCTAAGGTGTGAATTTGACAATTTGAAGATGAAAGACACTGAATCAATTGAAGAATTTTACAACCGAGTTATCATCTTATTAAACCACATGCGATTAAATGGAGAGAATCGAAGATAGGAGGGTGGTTGAGAAGATTTTACGAAGTTTGACTCGTAAATTCGAATACATGGTCGTGGCGATTGAGGAGTCGAAAGACTTGGGCGATTTATGCTTAGAATGATTTCTAGGAACGTTGCAGTCCCAAGAACTAAGGATGAACCAGTTCCAATCTCATACGTTGGAACATGCGTTCCAAAGACAGTCACCATGGGAAGCAAGTTCAAGCAATCGACAACGATCTTTTGAACAAAATAAAGAGGAGCAAAACCGAAGATCGTTTAAGGGTGGAGGTCGAGGAAAATCATTCTCTCAGTTAAAGTGCTATCATTGTGATCAAATCGGTCACACAATCAAGTTTTGCAGAAAACGAATTGCAGAAGAAGACAAAGGATCCAGTTTAATGCATAAAGAATAAAGCAAGGAAGATGACTCTATGTTCATGATGCTCAACGTTCAAGACTCACAACAAGATAAACTGTGGTATCTCGACAGCGGATGTAGTAACCACATGACAGGTAACAGAAGCCTATTTCTAATATTGGAAGATACTATTAAAAAGGATGTCAAAGCCGGGGATGATAAAAAAACTTAATTTCCATTAAAATTAGAGATCAAGAAAAGAAGATCTCTATTGTATTTTATGTACCTGGACTGAAGTATAATCTTTTAAGTGTGGGGCAACTTGTCCTTAAAGACCTATGGTTTAAAGACGAAATGTGTGAGATAAGAGACACCACCAATGGCTTAATTGGAAAGGTAAACATGACTTCAAACAAGCTATTTCCTATAAGGATTGTAATGATTTTCTCACTCTTAGCAAGAGTTCAAAGGATGCCTCGGTATTGTGGCATCACCGATTCGGGCATGTCAATCTTAGTGCCTTAATCTATATGCATAAAATGGAGATGGTGCGTGGATTACCGGTCGTTACCTCGTTAAATGAGGTATGTGAAGGATGTGCTTTGGGGAAACATTCAAGATAATCCTTCCCTCATGACAAAACATAGAGGGCCTTAAAATCGCTTGAATTGGTACACTTTGATATTTGCGGACCCATGAGCACGACGTCCATCGGAGGAAGTAGATGCTTCCTTACGTTCATTGATGACTTTAGTCGAAAGGTATGGATCCATTTTCTCAAAGAAAAATCAGAAACTTTTAATTGTTTTGTTTCATTTAAAACCTTTGTTGAAAACCAAAGTGATCACAAGGTCAAGTGTTTACGGTCTGATCGTGGAGGTGAGTACGTTGGACACAACATGCATAATTTTTAGAAGGAAAGCGGGATACATCATCAACTTACAACAAGTTACACGCCCCAACAAAATGGGGTCGCCGAAAGAAAGAATCAAACGCTTGTCGAGATGGCTTGATGCATGCTAAAAGGTAAAGGTTTACCTGATGTTTTCTTGGTTGAAGCAGTCGCATGTGCGACTTATGTACTCAATAAGACAACAACAAAACGAGTGTCCGAGAAAACACCCCAAGAAGCCTGGAGTCGTTACAAACCAAGCGTAAGCCACCTAAGAAATTTTGGGTGTTTAGCCTATGTCCATATACCAAGTCAATGGAGAGAGGAACTTGATTAGAAGTCTAGAAAGTAGTGTTTGTAGGATACAGCAACAACGCCAAAGCATATAAGTTGTACAATCCCGTAACGAAGAAGGTGATTACGAGCATGGACGTGATTTTTGATGAAAACAAAGCATGGAATGGAATCACATGCGATAACAACGGTACGTGCATTATCACTAATGATTTTCAGGAGCAAAACGATTCAATTAGTGAAAACGATCACAACAACCCCGAGTCCTCATTGGATACTCCCTCTCCTATAATAAATGAGGAGCCATCTTTGAGTTCTACAGATGCAAGTTCAGCAGAGTCATCATCATCGAGTGGGAAAAACAGAAAACTAGAAGCTTAAGAGATTTGTATGAAAATACTCAAAGATTAGATGTAGTCGACTTTTCACTGTTTGCGGATGCAGATCCTCTACACTATGAGGATGTTTGTCTTGATAAGAAGTGGAGAGATGCCATGGATAGTGAAATAAACTCGATATTGAAAAATAATGCATGGGAATTGGTCGAGTTACCCAAAGGGCAAAAGGCTATAGGAGTACGGTGGATTTATAAAACAATTAACGAGAAAGGTGAGATTGACAAGCATAAAGGCCAGGTTGGTAATTAAGGGCTACAAGCAACAATATGGAATAAATTATTAAGAAGTGTTCGCACCCGTTATTAGACTTGAGACCATACGACTTATTTTAGCCCTTGCCGCACAAAATTGTTGGAGTGTCCATCAAATGGACGTAAAGTCGGATTTTTTGAACAGGTTTCTCGAAGAGGATGTCTATATCGAACAACCAAGTGGATATGTGAAACGAGGTGAAGAATATAAGGTATGTCACTTAAAGAAGGGCCTTACGGGCTAAAACAGGCTCCAAGGTCCTGGTACAGTCGGATCGAAGGTTATTTTACAAGGAATGGGTTTAAGAAATGCAACTATGAACATACACTATTCATAAACAAATCTGGAGGATTGCTACTGGTGGTTTGTTTATACGTAGATGATTTAGTATTCACGGGAAACTCTCAACAATTGATCGATGAATTCAAAGAATCAATGAAAGTGGAGTTCGAGGTGTCGGACCTAGGTCTTCTATATTACTTCTTGGGAATTAAAGCGAAACAAGCAGTGGGAAAGATCTCCATCTCTCAGAAAAGGTATGCAAATGATCTTCTTATTAGATTTAATATGAATGATGCTCATATTGCTTCAACTCCCATGGAAGTGGGTCTGAAATTGACTAGAAATGATGTAAAAGAAAGTGTTGATTCTAGATTATTTCGATGTCTAGTTGGTTGCCTTATGTACCTTACGGCAACAAGAACCGATATCATGTTTGGGGTAAGTTTGGTAAGTCGTTTTATGGAGAATCCGACAAGGAGTCATTGGGAGGGGCTAAACGAATATTAAGGTATGTTAAGGGAACCTTAAATCATGGGATCGTGTACTCTCAAACTCAGGACCCAAGTCTAAAGGGTTATTGTGATAGCGATTATAGGGGAAACATGATCGATAGCAAAAGTAACATAGGTTACTTGTTTAGTTTGGGATCAGGTGTCGTGTTATGGGAAATCGAGAATACAAAAGGTGGTTGCGCTATCCTCAACAGAGGCGGAATACATGGCCTCTCATCGGCGGGTTGTCATGCTTTATGGCTAAGAGGCATCTTAGAAGAATTATATGTTTCTTAAAGTTCTCCTACGAAAATATACTGTGACAACAAATCTACCATAGCCTTGACAAGAAATCCGTTGTTTCAGGGCAAGAGTAAGCACATCCGTTTCAAGTTTCATTTCTTTAGAGAACTTATTCAAAATCTGGAGGTTGACGTTGTTTTCTGTGGATCCAAGGATCTAGTGGCTAACATTTTCACCAAGGCCTTGCAAAGTGGAAGTTTCAGCAAACTAAAGAACGAGTTGGGTGTTACCGATGTCTAGCTTATGGGGGAATATTGGAATATAAGCTAGTCATCATATAAATCAGTTATCGTATAAGAAGTTTGGAAGTATGTTAGTTATTGGTTGACAGTCATGTATGTGAATCAACCGCCATCCTTGAAAGGGTATTATGAAAGGATGTGATGGTTCATTTATTATATATATATATATATATATATATATATATATGTATATGTGTATGTATGTTTGTAATCGGTGTTGTTGAATCTGATATTCAATAATAAGTGTGAATATTTATGGTGTGTATTATCCTCTCTTCACAACACAATTAACTCATGTAGAAGTTGTTAGGTAAAATTGTGTCTCACAAATGCAAATGCTAGCGAGTGATTTCTAAGGTCCCAAATGGGTAGAAATACAAGTGCACAATAAACCCAACAACGAATATGGATAACAATAATCTAGATGTTGCACAATAATTTTATAACATAGAATAATAAACCCACGAAAATATAGATAGTAACAAAAACGTTATTATCTATAATTATAGCAAGTTCAAAACAAATAACACCGAGATTTAACGTGGTTCCACTATCGGTGTGATAGTGTACATCCACTAAAGAGAGAGAGAGCAAGAATATTATTACCAACCAAAGAAGATTACAAAGTGCTTGTACAAGGATCTTGAGATCCACGATCGCCTAACTAAAACTTCACGAACACCACCGAATATCAAGAACACTCTCCTCACATAAACAAAGTATATTGAAAGAATATACTAGGGAGAGTATTTGGTGTTTAGCTAAAGAAGCTTAAGAAAAGGGATGATGAATAATGAAGAGGATGGCACCTATTTATACTAGTGGGAGAAGTAGGGATTAAGTTATATAACTTAGTGACTAAGTCTTGGAAATGAGATGATGGAGGTAAGTAACCAAAACTTAAGGGCTAAGTCTTGGCCTTTTTTTTTTCTTTTTAAAATCTTGTGTAGCATATGTAATATATTTTATATTACAACACTTCACCATGATGCACAAGATCCTCGATAGCGAAACGAATCCCACTCCAACTAACATGAGTTCTCCCAACGGTTGATCATCATAAGTAGATAGCAAAGTAAATTGGCTCGAGGTAGCAAAATTGCATCCCAACCGTGACGAGCTTTGGCATGACCATCATCCGTCAAAGTTACAAGCAAAATAAATAACCTCAAATGCACAATCTACTAAACAAGGTAGAGCATAAGCAAACCTCTAAGCACTTGACAAAGTAATTCCTTCAAATATGTCATTTTGTCACCTGTGGTAATATCTTCTCTCTCTCTCTAGCAAAGTGCCCAACGACACTAACACAAACGGAGCGGGATCAAGTTTAAGCAATGCTCTAACTTAGCTGGTGGTAGCGACTTAGTGAACATATCAGCGACATTGTCATCTGTCAGGACTTTCTTCAAATAGACAATCTTCGCTTCATGTAATCTCACAAGATATGCATCACGCACATTTATGTGCTTTGTCCGGGAGCTGAAAGCCAAATTAGTTGCCAAATGGATGATACTCTGATTATGACAGAAAATGCACATAGAAGGTTGATCGAAGCCTAAGCCATTCATCAATTCTTTCAAATGGACCGCTTCCTTTGCAGACTCAACCGTCGCGACAACTTCGGCTTCTGTGGTTGACAATGCAACAATGGACTGTAAACCTGATCTCCAACTGACGGCTATTCCACCTAAGGTAAATACATAACTAGATGTGGATCTCCAACCAACTCGATCACCTGCATAGTCAGAATCACAAAATCCAACAATTTCACAGTCATTGTGCAAACCAAATATAAGACCATGTGTCTCGGTTCCCTTCAAATATCGGAATGTCGTTTTAACGGATGCCCAATGTGATCGACCCAGATTCGCGAGAAACTGACTCACCACTCCGACACAATGTGTGAGATCGGGATGATTACACACCATAGCGTACATGAGACTCCCGACTGCACTAGCATATGGAACTTTTGACATTTCGGCCTTTCCCTTGTCATCCTTTGGACAATCTTCACTTGTAATCTTGATGTGCTTCGGTAGCGGAGTGCTAGATGTCTTGGCACCATCAAGATTAAACCGCTTCAATATCTTTTGGATATACGACCGTTGTGTCAATCAAAGTGTTCGGGACTTTCTGTCCCGTACGATTTCCATGCCCAAAATCTTCTGCGCCGTGCCAAGATCCTTCATTTCGAATTCTGACTTCAACTTATCTTTCAGAAGTTCGATCTCTGACTGGTCTCTGCAGACTATAAGCATGTCATCTACATAAAGAAGTAAGTAGGTGAAAACGCCACCGCTTTGTCTATGATAGACACAAACGTCCTTTTCACTTCGCTGAAATCCCAACTTGAGCATAAACAAATCGAACTTCTTATACCACTGACGAGGCGATTGTTTAAGTCCATAAAGAGAATTCTTGAGTTTACATACATATTCTGGTTTGCTTTCGGAAACAAAACCATCAGGTTGCTTCATATAAATAGTTTCCTCCAAGTCTCTGTGTAGGAAAACGGTCTTCACATCTAACTGTTCTAGCTCCAAATCATGAATAGCCACGATCGCTAAAAGAACACGAAAAGATGTATGACGTACAACGGGAGCAAAAATATCGTCATACTCGATACCTTTCCGTTGTGCAAAGCCTTTAGCAACGAGACGAGCCTTGTACCGATTGTCATCTTTGACTTTGAAAACCCACTTGCAACCAATAGCATGGCTGCCATTCGACAATGGACATATGTCCCAAGTGCTATTCTTCGATAGAGCTTCCATCTCTTCTTACATGGATCCAAGCCATTTCGAACTGTGGGTCGAGGCCAACACTTCATTTATATCAAGCGGATCATCTTGCCCTACATGCAAAGCAAACTCCAGCTGATCTGTAAAACTCATGTTAGAAAAATCCCAATCTCCATACTTGTTAGGCGGACGAATAGTTCTTTGACTATGCGTGATAGGCGCAATAACTGGGATTGTATCGCCATCGTCTCCACCATCATTCAGAATCTCTTCTTCAGAATCACTAGTAGAAGTCACTGGCGGAATGACTTCTTCAACATTAACGGGTGATTCTGGGCTAATATCAAGAGTGGATGAACTGGAAATATAAGGACTGTCTACTGTCTCCATATCATCGGCAGTAGGAGAACCAGTAGTAACGACTTCCGGATCTTGAGAGGACTAAGGATCCTGTGACTTAAACAGGACTGATTCATCAAACCTGACATGTCGAGAATGAATCACTTTACGAGTCAAGGGTTCCAGATTCCGTAACCCTTGATACCATCTATATATCCGAGCAAGAATCCTTTGGTGGCTTTAGGATTCAGCTTGTCCTGTCCTGAAAAATGAAAATAAACAGGATAACCAAATACACGTATGTATTTCAGACAGATGTTTCTTTTACCTCTCCAAACCTCTTCCGGAATCTTTCCCCCGATGGTCGAACAAGGTAACTTATTAATGATGTGCACCGCGGTGTGAAGTGCTTTGGCCCAGAAAGATTTGGGGAAGCCCGATGTCGACAACATACATCGGACCTTTTCAAGCAAAGTCCTATTCATTCGCTCGGCAACCCCATTAGATTGAGGGTGGACTGGTGTGGTGTAGTGACAGTGGATGCCTTTACGCGAACAAAAGTCTTTGAAGTTACCACTAGTAAATTCTCCACCGTTGTCAGATCTCAGCACTTTCAACTTCTTGCCAGTCTCGACTGCTACTCGTGCCAACCAAGTCTTGAACGTATTGAAGACATCTGACTTTAACTTCAACACATACATCCAAAGCTTATGTGAGAAATCATCAATAAACGAAACGAAGTATTTACCTCCACTGAGGGATGGAGTACTGGATGGTCCCCAGATAGTACAAAAATGATCTTTTGCCACGGTTTTGGAAATACAGGTCAGCCACGGTTAAGCTTTAAACCGTGGCCAAAATTCATAAATAAAATTAGAGTGTTGTTTTAGCCACGACTTAACTCAATAATTGTGACCATTTCCAAACACATCCAAACATAATGTCACAGTTTTAATAAAATTGTGACTAAATGCTTCGATATGGTGACACCTTTTTTATTGTGGCCAATAGCAGTAAAAAACCATGGCCATATATAGACATATAGTCACGGTTTTTTGTCTTAACCATGACTTTATGTTGTGACGGTTATAGTCCGTGACTATAGATAGACATACGGCCACGTGAAGCCAATTTTCTGTGGCTAAAAATAAAATATATATTGTCACGAAACCTTATTAAACGTGGCCAAAAGACAAGGTGTTTATGGCCACTGTTTTCGTTATCTTGTGTCACCAAAAGATAACAAATAGCTATGGTTTTACAAATTAAGCATAACTATAGGTCATGAATTGGCAACGGTTAGTATGAAATTTTTATAGCTAAAAGTATATATAGTTAAGGCCACGTTTAAAATAAGTCGATAGCTAAAAGGTAACCAATAGTCATGTTTCTAACAATTCAGTTCATGTGACTAATAAGTAATTTATCGTTACGGTTTTTATTATTGTGTGTGATCAACTGTCAACCAATAGTCACAGTTCTCAAATTTAATTGTAACTATATGTCATGAATTAGTCACTTTTTTTTATCATTTTTGTCGCCAAAAGTATAACCAACATATGTGTCCACAAGGTAACCGGTAGTCACGCTTCTAACAATGTAGTTCGTGTGGATAATAAGTAATTTATGGCCAAAACTATTATTTTTGTGTGTGACCAAAAGTTAACCGATAGCCACGGTTTTAAAGCTTAAGTTTAACTATACGCCATGAACTGGCCATTTTTTTTAATCATTTTGTACGACAAAAAAAGTAAATGTTTGGCCACGATTATAAAAATTAAGCATAAATATATGTCATGATTTGGCCACGATAAATATCAAATTTGGGTGGTAATAAGTATAGTTAAGGTAATCAATGGTCGTAAATTCATGATTAGTAATAAATTCATGAGACTTTAAGGTAATCAATGGTCGTAAATTGTGTGGCTATAAGTAGCTTATAGCCACAGATTTATGTAATGCTTACATCATGCTTATGTAAGAGGACCTTTTCCTTGCCTATAAAAGGAAGGCCTCCCCCTCATTTGTAAGTCATCCCTTGAAAGAAATAAAATCCTCTTTCATAACTCTCTCTCTCTCTACAATTCTCTTTCTACAATTCTCTCTTTATAATTCTTTGAGTCTTTTACTATAAGTCCGCTAGTCCTCCACCCTAAGTCCGCTAGTCCTCCACACCCTAATTGGTATCAGAGCATAACCTCTATATATGTGTGTCCTAAATGTAACTGGTATTCACGATACTATAAATTCATCGTAACTATATGTAGGGGCGGACCTACAACTACGAGAGGGGGGTCCCGTGCACCTGCTCACTTGATTGCCGTAAAGGAAAAAAATATAGGCGTCTTGAAGGTGTGCACCCACTTGATTTTAAGGGTGCCCTGAAATATTTTAAATTTGAATTTATAACACAAATAAGCAATTGGTGGGATGGTTTGTGGTGGTTAAGTTAGAGCTTCCCTTAGCTAGAGGTCTGGGGTTCAATCCCAACACTCTGCATGGTTAAAATAAACTGGTCACAGTAAACACTTGTGTGGCTATAAGTAGTCTATAGTCATGGTTAAAATAAATACATGTGGCTATAAAATAATTAATGACCATCACAAAAACAAATTTTGTGTTGCCATAACTAGCTTATGGCCACGGTTTTAACTATTTTTTGTAGGAAAAGGATAACCAATAGCCACGGTTTCAACTATTTTATGTAGCAAAAAGATAACCAATGGCCATGGTTCTACAAAATAAGCGTAACTATATGTCATGAAATGGCCACAATTAAGATGAATTAACGTGACTATACGTAGTTTATGGCCACAGGTATATGAAAAATACTAAACTACCAATTTGTTTGATAACGTTATGGCTACGGTTTTTATGTTATGGCTACGTTTTTTCATGTGATATAGTGACACAATTTAAATGTGGCCATAAGGGTACCAAAAATCACGCAAGAATAGGCTACGTTTTGGCTGGAAAAAAACCCGTGGCGAAAAGCCTACGGCCATGGTTTTTAACCGTGGCCAAAGTGACTTTTTTTACTAGTTACGTCTGTATGAACATAATCGAGGATTCCTTTAGTGTTGTGTTTTCCAACACCAAAAGAAATACGTGTCTACTTTCCTTTGACACATCCCGAACAAAACTCCAGGCTAGCAGGTACGGCGACTTTAATGAGTTTTTGCTTCCGCAAAATCTCCAAGTTCTTCTCGGATGTGTGGCCCAAACGAAGATGCCATAAGCGAGCAACATCGAGATTCTTTGAGCTTTCGACCACACACGATTCAGAAGAAATAGTTTCGCCAATCAAGTGGAAAATATTATTTTCCGCCTGTTCGCCTTTCATTACGATAATACTCCCTCGGGAGATGCGCAAACTCTCGTCGTCAATCCGAATCTTGTAACCCAATTTGGACAGTTGTCCAACAGAGATCAAGGAACGAGTCATGGATGGATGTTACTTCTCTAATAAAAATCTTGCAACCCAATTCTCTAACCCTATCCTCTTCCCTTGATTTCTCTAATAAAAATACCGATTCAAATGCAAAATTTATGCGATTCTCATCAACCAAATAGCAAGGATGTTAGTTCAACCATATTCAGATCTTAACTCGCATTAACAACGATGCAATCACTAAAATCTAACAAACAAAACACCTACAAATCCATAAATTATAAAAACAAAAACAAAAAACCTAGATAATTTCACAACAGATCTATGCATAACAAAAATACAAAAAGAAGTAATGAGGTAGAAAATAATCACCATGAGAGAGATCTGGAGGTGGAAGATGGGCTGGTACGATGTCCAACGGTGGGCGTTGGCTGGAGCGGAGGGAGGCAGGGTGGAGTCGTGGGTGGAGTGTTGCGGCGGTGGGCGGTTGGAGGACGCGGTGGTGGGAGGAGGCAGGGTGGAGTCTGTTCGTCTTCGTCTTTAGGTCAATAAATAAGGAGTAAACTAAAGTGCAGATTAAGAAATTAAGAAAGAATTATTGATATATTATCAGTTATATATATAATATTTAATTTAAAAAAAATAGATTTTAAAATTAAAAAAAACAATTCGAGTTTTTGGACGAGTTCGGGTGGGGGTTTGGATACCCACCCCGATCCGTATTACCCGCAGAATAATTCGGGTTCGGGGGGTTCGGGTGATCGGGTAATCGGGTACGTTCTTTTCGGGTAGTTCGGGTCTCGGGTCGGTCAGGTTGTTCGGACCGGGCGGGTTTTGCTCACCTCTAGTCATGGATGGAACAAACTTGACATTATTCAATGTCCAAATACACCCATCGAACATCTTGATCTGCACAGTACCGATACCCTTAGTAACACACGATGTACTGTTTCCTATATAAATATTGTTACCTTCAACTTTTTCGAAGGTAGAGAAACAATCCCGAAATGGTGTCATATGGCAAGATGCACCGGTATCTAACACCTATCGTCTGTCACCTTGCGGTGGTGTAACTGTGGCAGAGAAGCCATCTTGCTCCTCTTCGGCTGCAACAACTGATGATTCGGCGTTGTCTTTGTCTTTGTTTTTAAGACTCAGACAATATTTCACCCAATGACCTGGCTTATGGCAATAGTTACAGTTGCCACGTGTCTTTGATTTCCCACGAAAGCCAGCCCGACAGGACTGAGAGCGCCCACGGTTTCTTCGTCTTGAAGACTGCTGATCGTGTTGGCCACTGTCAGCAAATAGGCCTTGACTACAGTTGTTCTCCCTGGGATTGTTACCGATCGTCGTTTGAATTCTTTGATCTTCAGAAATCATTCTTGTTTTCACATCAGACAAAGAGAGTTTCTCTTCCATATATAAAACTGTTAGTGAATTGGGAATATTTCTCGGGAAGTGAATACAACAGGATCATAGCAAGTGCTTCTTCATCTTTAGCAAGAAGCGCATCCGTTGCCTTCAACTTCATAATAATATCTTCAAATCATGTGAGCTTTAATGGTTATACCTTCCTTCATTTTGAAGAAGAGACACGACCGCATCAGTAACAATCTGTTGATGAAAGTTTTATTGAGATATAAATTCTCAAGCTTGCTCCAAATACCTGCAGTTGTCTTTTCAGACACAATATCATATATAACATTTTCTCCCATAGCCATCTGCAAAGTAGTAAATACCCATGCTTCCATTTCTTTAGCCTTAAGTTCAGACATGTTAGGGTCTAACTCGTCTTTAGCAAATACTACGGGATGGATTCCATTTTTCCTAAGTGCAACAGATGTTGTGAACTGACATTTACCAAAGTCACCGTCCCCATTCCAAGTCTGTATGCGAATCCCAGCCCCGGACAAATTAAATGTACCTTCTTGGTACGGTTTTTGGGACTGGTTTGAGGAACCGGCACCAAATGGGTTTTCTACGTCGACCATAGAGAAAAAAATGTGCAAACTGGTTTATGTATATTTTCTACACAAACCCAAATCTAGATCCGAAGCTCTGATACCAATTGTTAGGTAAAAATGTGCCTCACAAATGCAAATGCTAGCGAGTAATTTCTAAGGTCCCAAATGGGTAGAAATCCAAGTGCACAATAAACCCAACAACGAATGCGGATAACAATAATCTAGATGTTGCACAATAATTCTCTAACGTAGAATAATAAACCCACGAAAATATAGATAGTAACAAAAATGTTATTATCTATAGTTATAGCAAGTAAGAAAACAAATAACACCGAGATTTAACGTGGTTCCACTATCGGTGTGATAGTGTACATCCACCAAAGAGAGAGAGCAAAAATATTATTACCAACCAAGGAAGATTACAAAGTGATTGTACAAGGATCTTGAGATCCACGATCGCCTAACTAAAACTTCACGACCACCACCGAATATCAAGAACACTCCCGACCTCACATAAACTAAGTATATTGAAAGAATATACTAGGGAGAGTATTTGGTGTTTAGCTAGAGAAGCTTAAGAAAAGAGATGATGAATAATGAAGAGGATGGCTCCTATTTATACTAGTGGGAGAAGTAGGGACTAAGTTATATAACTTAGTGACTAAGTCTTGGAGATGAGAAGATGGAGGTAAGTAACCAAAACTTAAAGGCTAAGTCTTGGCTTTTTTTTTTCTTTTTAAAATCTTGTGTAGCATATGTAATATATTTTATATTACAACATAAGTTTGATATATACTATTTAGAGTAAATTACATTTTTGGTCCTTGAGGTTGCCACTCATTATCAAGTTTGGTCCCTCTTTCAAACTAATCACAATTTTGGTCATTATGGTTGTCATTTTGTTTCATTTTTGGTCCCTCTGACCAACTTTAGTTAAAAATCTTAGTTACATTAAGGGTATTTTGGTCCTTTCACCTTTTCTTTATTTTTTCATTTTTTTTGTTTTACTAGATTATATAATATATTACAATTATAGTCCTTGTAGTTTGTATTTTTCTTTCTCTTTTCTTTTCTTTCCTACCTTTTTTTCATTTTTTATTTTAAACTCTTATTATATTAATTAATTAATGATAACTTTTAATCAACAATACGTTAAGAATACGTATTTCATTTTGTAAATTACACCATTAGAAAAAATCGTGTAGATAACGTTAAAATAAGATATGTATTGAATATTTTCAAATTTTTTATGCAATTTATTTAATATATATCTGCAAATCCGTCTACGCTAATCCCAAAAAAAACTTTTCTTTTCTAAGTTGTGTTTAAGAAATTTATCGTTTTTGTTATTTATGTAAGAAAAAAAATCGAAATTTATCTGTCTATTAATTAAAAAAATGTATCGGTTTTAGATATTTTAATTAATTAAATGTTTTTATAAAATGTGGATGAAATAAAAAACCCTCTATTATATTTATACATATATATATATATATATTTCAAAATATAAACTTAAATTTATTATAACGAAAAATAAATAATCAACTAACAACTACACATTTTCTTTGTTTCATTAATCAGTAGATTATAAAAAAATGATTTACAAGGTGAAATATGCATGGTTCATAAGCCTGCATTTTAGATCAAACAAAGCAATAAGGGCTTCTTTGGTTTGACGTAATGTTTTCAAGAGATTAGGATTTTATCTAAGGATTTGGAATTGGAAATGATTGGAATTTTGTGGGTATATGGTTTGTACTTTGTAGTTTGGAATAGAACCGAATATCATTCTCTATATAAATTTAAGTTTATATTTTGATTTTTTAATAAGAATATTATAAATTCTATTAATAGATATAGATAAATTTCGATTTTTATATTACATGAATAAGAAAAAAATGATACTTTTTTAAACACAACTTAAAATAGAAAGTTTTTTTTTTGGATTAGTGTAGACAGATTTGCAAATATATACTATATATCAAATAAATTTCATAAAAGTATAAAAATATTTAATATTTAACTTATTTTAAAAGTATCGACAAAACTTTTTTAATGGTATAATTTACAAAATCAAATACATATTTTTAATGTATATTTAGTTAAAATTATCGTTAATTAATATAATAAGGGTATAAAATGAAAAATGAAAAATGAAAAAAAAAAAAGACAAACCACAGGGACTATAATTGTAATTTACTATATTATCTAGTAAAACAAAAAGATAAAGAAAAGGTAAAATGTCCAAAATACCCTTAACTTAACTAAGTTTTTTAACTAAAGTTGGTCAGAGGGACCAAAAGTGAAATGAAATAGCAACCATAGTGACCAAAATTTTAATTAGTTTGAAAGAGGAACCAAACTTGATAATGGATGTCAACCACAAGGACCAAAAATGTAATTTACTCTACTATTTAAATTTGAATATTCATAACTATATATTTGTAATTACAGTTTAGTTTTCAAATATCTGTGTAGAAAATTGTTTATCTACAGTTTAAATGTAAATATTTCTAATTAACATGACATAGATAGAATCTTTTCTCCAAATATGATTTCAATTTTTGTAATGTCAATACCTAGCATTTAAAATTTCAAATATATGCAGGATATTTAGGGTCTAGTTGCTAGTCGTATAGCTAAATCTGATCATATATTAATTTCACGAGACAAAAATATGTGGAACAATGTATATTTGGAAAACATTCATCGTGAACGAATTGTTTACTAAATCCATGAGTCTTGCCAAATTCATCAGGCCATTCCGCAGCTCGGTTAAGGATCTCCTGGACGTTCGTAGGACAAATTAAATATTAAGATGGCTAAGGGGAGGGGGGAGGGGTCAATACTCAATAGCCGACAGTGGTGATTATCACACGTACAGGTTGGTGGAGCATGTTTAACATTATGTTTTTGTATTAAACGTTGTACATTGTTTAATAAATTGTATGTTTTGAACAATTTTAGTTCACTTATTGATGTGTCTGTCTTCTTTTTTTCTAGGTAATTAATGGTCAATGAGTCGTATTCTGTACAACTCATATTACACTAACTTATTTGAGACCAAAGAAGGGAATGTTGATCAGGTCACAAACTTGCAGGAAAGTTGTTTAACACGATCACCATTAATTGTCTAGAAATAACCACTGCAACATTTTGTTGAATTTTTAGCTTATTTTCTTATAGTACTGGCACTAGTAATCACCAGAAGTAAGTCACTGGAATATGTATGCATATCTAGTTTATCCTTGACATCGATATTACTTTGACTTCTATTGTGTATAGTTGGATTCGGATTCATGGATATGCTGATGATTTATGCTATTTCTCTTTAGGGTTTGGTTGCTCCATTAAAGTTTTGGCGATCTTATTAGGGGCACTCTCCTGGCTTGCAAGTTGCAAGATGGGAATTAAATTGATGATCTTGAGTCTTGCTCCGAATTCCGATGCTTGGATATCAGTCAATAGTTCTATTGGAATCAAAACAAAAAACAAATGGACGAAGATCTCTCAGAACAGGAAGCGAACTAGGAGGTTATTGGACATGAAAAACTTAAAATCCTCAGTTCCCTAAATTCCTTCCTGCATTACCTTCCATCATCATGTCACCCAATGCATCAATTATCATGATGTTATAATTAATAAGCATACCATTTGGTATTAGCATCAACCTGTGAGCGAAATTTGCTTAATTAGTGCCTTTAAGATGCCATGAACCATTGCTGGTTTTGATATTTTCAATGTTATTTTGTTGGATTCTGTTCGGTATGGTATAATTGGTGTATCAATTTTTATCTAACTAGGTGAGGGTTTAGTTGGTCGCATCTAGCTAGGTGGTGGTTTGTTTAGCAGTTGCTGAATGGTTTGGTGCATGATGATTAAGTGATCAGAATGATTAAGAGACTCTTATATCATAGTGCAAAATTAAATATAGTTGTTTGATAATTGTTAATTGATAATTGTTAACGATGAAATTAGGGCATTGAATGGTTAAGGGAGGCCTAAGATACAAAATCATTCAGAGAGTTTTAGAACCATTAAGAGGCAGATTTTTTTTGTCAAACAAGATTTCACCTCTTAGAGATTCATTGCCTCTTAATAGAACTATATACTAAGAGGTAAAAAACAGCCCCGTAGAGGTTTAGTGGTCCAGTTGGGGTAACAGTTAGTTGCGCGGTATTTTATTTCGTGCATTGGTTGTTTTGTTGTTTGGCTATATTCATAAGATTGTCTCGGTGTAGTACTTTTGCCTTTCAGTTTCAATAAAGTTTATGGTTTGAAAAAAACCATTGTAGGTTTTCAATCATCTGACTCACTAAGCACCCACTCCTACTGATTGGCTAGTTTTTTGCGGCGACAGTTACCGAGAGTTGGGAAGGGCTGGCGAAGGAACAAACAATAACCTTGCTCGGAATTAAGAATAAGTTACGGATAAACAACTTGTATGAGGCAGCTGATCATGGAGAAAACCCCAACTCCTATTTTAGCTGTATTTTTATTTTTTATATTAGTTAGTATAGCTTCGGATGTTTTAAATCTAGCTAGTCATATATAGCTATCAACAGATTAGTGAATAATGCATAAAATGACCATTCCTGAAATGCATACCTGCATCTCCCGAGATGGTTGTTGCAGTTCTCCAACGTTCTCGGATTGCAGCCTATGCCTCTCTAGCACTTGATTCATACTTTAAACCAAAAAATGGGATGGTATGAATATGTCAGGTAACTAATTAACTAGATGATATAATTGCACAATCTAATTAAATAGTAATTTGATGTCATATATAAGCACCCAAATGATCAACAGAACTATTAATGAGTTTGATCATAACTTTAGAAATACCATATGGTCAGTTTTCATTAGATTATCAAACATTATAAATTAGCCATGGAAGATGCTTTAGATAAATACTAACATATATCCAGTTATGAATTTATAATGACAGGTTGAAGATAAATTAATTAACGCATATAGAAGTGAAACTGTGTGTAATTTAAATCCATGATCGTAGAACAAAAGAAGACACCCAAACTTGTTGAATTAATTAGAACCTAGGATAGTTTCTCATAGTTAAAATCTAGCCACTTGATTTAGTAGATCATTTTCTGCTATAAAGAAATAAGTTGATTAAGAAAATGTAGATTCTAGATCTGGGGGTGTCAATATCGATGGTGAATGATTAGCATAATCAGCATCAACTATGGAGAAAAGATACAACATTGATAAATTCAGGTGATTATATAATGATAATTACAATACTTATATATACTCTAATTAATTGATGCTTAGAAATCTAGATTTTACTGCCTTAGATCTCTTTATTTTCATGCCGAGGACTACTGTTACGTTCCATCAGTACTGTGATAACTTTGTATTTCTTTCGCTACAATAACAACTAAACACAGAGAAATTAAATAGGCCCATGTTCTTAATTAGTAGCTGAAACCCTAACTTCAACAATTAAAACGTAACAGTGATAAGGATTCAAAAGTGATGAATGTTTTCCACTTAAAATGAGAGTTAAAACATTGCCCGAGAGACTTCATATATTATAGATTTACAAGGACACGTGAATCCTTTCTTCAACAAAAAAAAAAAAAAAAAAAAAAAGGTACACGTGAATCGCTCATATGTCACATTTATGCACACACACAAATGTACCTGGTGATTGAAATCTCCTCTCTTATATAGCAACTATGTGTACCTGATCAAAGCAATTTTCCAGCTAACAGTGCTTTTAAACGTTCTCTATCTCTCCATCTGTCCTTTTTTTTTAATCATACTTTAATTTGATTTAGAAATTAATGTCTCCTCTTTGAGAAACAGCTAATGGTAGCCATTTACAGTGTTCAGTGCTTGATAAGTATGCCCATATCTCATTTTTCTAAGTTTCTCAAAAAAATCATATATGGGTAGAGAGAGCACCAAAGATGATATCCCATTTAATAGTTCTAGAAAGGGACAACAAACAAAAAAACTAATAAGGATTAGTTGCTAGCTAGATCTGCTACATATTCCTAAAAAAAATACTCTTCAACACAGAATACACAGAATAACGACTGGGTAATCCATAAGGGTGTGTGTGATATATATATATATATATATATATATATATATATATATATATATATATAGAGAGAGAGAGAGAGAGAGAGAGAGAGTAGAAAGACCTTGAGGAAGGGTAGTGAAAGAGCTTTCCGGTGGCAGAGAAGACGATGAGTGCGACATCGATGTCACAAAGAGTAGACAGCTCTTGAGCTTTCTTAAAAAGCCCTCTTCTCCTCTTTGAGAAGGTCACCTGCCTTGCTGCTAAGTTTTCTATCTTTCTGATCTGAGTTTTCTGTCTCACCATCCTCGTCTAGTTATACACAGCACCCTTCAAATCAGAAGAATTAATTAAGAAACATAAATAAAATACCGTAAAAACCATATAATTAGTTACCTAAATTTGGAAAACAAATCTAGAGTGAAATCAAGAGTATAAGAGAAACCCTTTGGAGAACTGAAGAGCTGATATTGTCAGAAATTAGCCCTAGATACCACACAGTAATATTAAAAAGCAGAAAGCATGCACCTTGTTTAAAGAAGAAATATACTAAAAGAAGAAAAGAAAAGGCATATATTCAATCCTCATAACAAGTGGAGTAGTAATTGTAGTATATAATTATGTTACCCTCTCCTTTCTAAATTAATGCTCGTTTTCTTTGTTTCTTGTACGTTTTACCTTAAATTATTTTTTATTTTTTTTTAAATCACTCTGATCAATTATAAGTTAACATGAATATATAGAATCTCTCTTGATAATCAAAAGATTACCCCTAAATAGAAAAAGTGGTTTTATACTATAATTTAAACAACCAAACATGATTATATATATATTAAACAAATATTAATGGGGGTCGAGAAACATAGGCTATTGGCTAGCCTTTCTTTAAGTTTACCTTTTACCGGATATTGGTGTCTGTGCTTTGTGATCATGAAGATCGATACCATCAGGACCACCATGCACCCACCATCAATTAATAGCATCAAAGTATATATGGTGTACTGAATCTTTGTGAAAGAGGCACGTTCGAGACCGAAAATTGTGTTAAAAATGTATTACACGGTGTCGTTCTAGATGATCTCTATTGGTACAAGAGAAAAGCAAAACAAGAAATGTGGGAGGTTGGTTTTGTCTAGGCAAGCAAGCAAAACAAGCATATATAGGAAATATATGTTTGTTGCTTTGCTTGGGTTTCACAGTGGAAATATATGTTTTGCAGTGCCCTATAGTACAGGCAGGCATCTTTATTCATTTTGAATTTCCTTTTTGGTTCTCTTTTTGTTTTAGAAAATTAAATACAAAGATTCTTTTTTTAATTGTCATAGAGATTTTTCTAAAGAATATGAACCATGCCAGAGCATTTATATATATGACACCTGTCTTCTTGTACTGTTCATGCTCCCCTCCACTCTCTCTCTTTAGAAAGCCCACGCTGTTGTACGTACCATTTGGAAACCCTAAGTTCTATTGTAGGTGTTTTGGGGGGATAAATGGAGCAAACTTAACCAAACTTGCAATTTTCTGTCTTTATTCTACTTTGCATTGGCTTGCAATCTTACCCACTTGGATTGGCTTCTACTTGCGGATACAACAAGTATAGGTATAAAGCATCCATGCGTTTTCATTACTCAAAATCCATGACTTAGGGGCCGTTTATCCATATGCTTACCCGGTAAGTGATTACCGGTAAAAATTATCACATTCATTTGCTTTCTCGCGTAAGATCCAGTTCATTTAAACGGCATCGTATGCAACAATTTACCTGGTAAGTGCTTACCCGGTTAGAGTTGCCGCCTCTACTTACCGGGTAAGACTTTCGGCCCTTGTCATCATCGCTCTTACCGGGTAAGATTCTAGGTACTTACAATGTTCATCCGGTAAAGTAAGTGACTTGGTAAGAGCTTATCGGGTAAAAGTTTAAAGCAAAAAAATTTATAATATGTTATAAACATTATACGTTAAAGTAAAAATAATTTAAATATACAAAATATAAAGTTTAAAATTAAAAAAAGGACGGAAGAACTTACGGTCAGTCAAAAGTCAAGATCATTAAAGAAGAAGTGAAGGACAACTATCTTACTTTTGAGATTTGGTAGAGATTGATCAGAGTCAAAGTGTGAAAAATGATGAAATATTCACCCTCTATTACAAATACAAAAACCCTAGAAACCTATTTTTATAATGGGTCTTATTACTTATATGAAGTTAAAAATACAAATCATGTCTAGTTAAGTTGGTTTTTTCAAGGGCGGTAACATCCTGGGGGGTTGTGGATGGTATCCCAATCTACCCGGGTTCGAATCCAAGGGGAGTCAATTTGAGGGCATTAGGAGTACCCAGTCCTTGGGACGGTCCAGTTAACGACTGGGCTGCCTCCCAGCCCAGTCTTAGACTGTGGTTGGGCTCTAGGTTCAGCGTAAGCTGGGCCGAGACAGCGGCGGATTAGTGGGCTTCCCGTGGATGCCCGATACCGCCAGGGAGGTGTGAGTGCGTGTGTTAGTGGTAGTCGTTCGTTGGTTCGATGCCGCTATGCCTTCCAAAAATATATATGAAGTTAAAATTGTTTTTCAAAAGTGAAAAACAAAAAGTACTAAAAATAGATATTTTTCTAAAAGGGCCATTTTCGGTCCTTTGATTGATTAAATCGCACATTTGTTTCTACCTCTAACAACTAGTTTGACGGGATCAATATTGGCCGATCCAAATTAAAATTTTGGTTCAACAAGACGGCCAATTCTCTTTTTGTTGGGTCATCATGGAGTAATTGGGGGTCTTGGGATGGCACTAAGCCGACTATCCCGGCTAACCCAACCCGAAAAAATGCAAAAAAAACTCAAAGCGAGGTAATTCGATACATAATTGATACAAATTTTGTCCAAACTGTATCTATTGGGTTGGAAACGGATTGGGGCCAAAGTAACCCGACCAAGCCGTCAAGCCGATCAAAACTTGAATGCTTTTACTTTTTTATTTATTTATGATTTTAGACTTTTAACGGCTCTTCTTTCTATTAATTATCAAGTATTCATATCTTAGTCGTAGTTTAGATCTATCCATGTGACAATGCCGATTAAAATCGCAGGAATCTAACCTTCAGGTCTTCAAAAATCTTCAACATTGATCAAATCAAGAGGGAAGAGATATTTTCCTTTTACTCTTATCTTCTCTTATTAGCCTTATTTTAATATTTCCATTTAGATTTTAGTTTTTTTTAAACAAAATCACTTACTTAAATTGTAAAATGATGTATTAAAGTTTCAACCCGACTAACCCAACCCAACCCGCACGGCTTGGGTTGAGTTGGGTTGCATTTTTTATTGGGTTTGGTTGGGTAGAGATTTTTCAAACCGCAAACATTGGGTTGGGTTGTTTGTGAGTCCGTGATCGTTACCAGATAATCAAAACAACAAACAATAGATAATAAACCAACCTGATTCGATAACAAACGATGATTACACGGTTGATTTCTTGAGATTGAGTTCTCTGTTTGTTTTTCTCTCTTTACACCTTTAATGTGTGTGTATTGTGTGTGATTGAGTTGATCGATGAAACAGAGAGATAGATAATATCAGTTTAAGATATTATCAAAACTTAATAAACTAATATTAAAACTAAAAACATAATATCTAAATAATAAATATCTAGATATTAAAACTTTGACTTTATTACAGAATAGACCCTAGACTATTGTTGAGAGCGACTTTCAGCATTAACTTCAGATTGCGATCTTCGTATTGGATGATCTTGAATCCAATGAGACTGTGTCTTAACAATCTCCCCCTTTGGATCAAGATCATTACGAAAATGATTTGTCAATACGATCTCCTCTTTCAGCACAGAAGATGCAATCTCTTTCTCTAGCTCAGAATGCTTTAGCAAAGTATCTTCAAAGAAAATTTATCTGAAATCAGCATGTCTTCAGAATACTTTGATCTCGCAGTTCTTGATCTTGTAATGTAATGGACTGAACATTTCTTCAAGCTTTAGATTCTCCCCCTTTTTGATGGAAAGTGCGACGACTTCATCAAAACTTTGAGTAAGAAATGTCAACCACTTGTAGTCTCTGATCCGTCAATTCAATAGTTATTCATCCTGATCTTTGCAAATCTAGACAAAATAATCATGTAACACCTGAATCAACTAATGAATCAGTTAGAATGCCTGTCAGTAACACTAAGTCACTGTGTGTAACGAATACACATTGGAAAGGAGCTGATTGATGTTGACTCCCCCAGGGCTTCCATTTAATCATCGAAACACCACAAAGGTTATTTCTATAAACGTTATGACAAAGAAACAAATTCCTTGTGTGTTTGTGCTTGTGTTTGAAAGAATTAAGCACAGATGATTGCTTATTGGCTCGAAATTGTGTAAACCACTGAGACAACAGTAAGTTAAACACAGACTCAATGTGCATGATTGAAGTGCGAAGGTGGGGCAGACTTCCTTCTTTTCAATATCCAGATTTTCCAAATGAAAATCAGATAGCAAATGTGTTGCATCCCCTTTTGAAAATGTGAAACACTTTCTTGTTGAGAAGAAAATGAGTAGATGGTGAGGTTTGATCAAGAGTTGGCATGGGTTAGTTGCCTGTTTCAATAATGATCACCAAAGAATTGTGAATCACTAGAATTGTGGCTACCCGGCTCAGAAAAAGTTGGTGCAGAGTTGTGATATTCTTTTAACTCTGTTCTCACACGCTCTTTCTTTTAAACATTTAGCTTTCTCTAATCACACTCATTTCTTTTCGCTTTGCACACTCAATCACTAAGGATTTAACTTCGTGGGTAGAAATCACTGGTTAAGGTGAGTCCATAGAAGTTGTGTTAAGTCCTAGCACAATGATTCTTGTTTTCCTATGATGCATGTGATGCTCAGATTGGTTTAACTATTTCAGTTAAAGCACAATGTTGATTTTGAAAACATTTAAAATCACACTTCCATAATATAAAATCTGTTGAAAAAAAATCGGGAAGTGGTTTGAACATTTAGAACAATATGTTTTCTATGATTGAAAGTTGTCCTTCTTTCAACCATATATGAGATGAAGATTTGGAATTATACCTTTACGTACAATCTTCCATCTCATGAAGCTAAGCTTAAAGTCATAAAGATATGATCTTTTAAGCTTCTCTCAAACTTCTGTAAAAGTCTTAAGTCAAAGTCAAAGCAAATTTATTCACTTAAATTGAAAAGACAAAAAGCAGTAAAACTTTTTAAAGTACGAGTTCTGATCAGAAATAATCAGAAGTCATATCCGAACTCCTTGACTTGAAGAGCTCCCCCTAAATTCTTGCATTACAAAAAAAATTTGGCATTATAAGGTACATGCACAAATTTTATGAGCTCCCCCTCGAAATAATATTGACGACTTGTCAATGTCTTCTCATTCTCCCCCTTGGATTATGAACATTAGATAGAAGTGCAGATATCAATCAGAGTTAAGAATGAAGAAATGATGAAAAAGTATACAATTAGAAAACTTTGTTAGGTAACTACTGATTAAATCTTAAGATTTAGCATACCAAGCTTAGAGATAAGAAAGTTGAACCTCTTTTCATCTAAGGGTTTGGTGAACAAATCGGCAAGCTGATAATCAGTTTTTACAAAGAAAAGTTCAATTGTTCCTTTTTCAACATGATCTTTAATAAAATGATACCTGACGTCTATGTGCTTAGTCTTGGTGTGTTGAACAGGATTCGCTGATATTGCGATGGCGCTCTTGGAGTCACAGTATATCGGGATCTTGTTGAAGTGGAAACCGTAGTCGCGTAATTGAGTTCGCATCCATAAGACCTGAGAACAGCAGCTAGCAGCAGCTACATATTCTGCTTCGGCCGTGGACGTTGAAACACAAAGTTGCTTCTTCGATGCCCAACTTACGAGTTTGTCACCGAGGAACTGCACATGTCCTGACGTGCTCTTCCTGTCTAACATACAACCTGCATGATCTGCATCTGTGTAGGCTGTTAGTTCAAAACTAGTATCTTTAGGATACCACAGACCAAGATCTGCAGTGCCCTTCAGATATCTAAAAATGCGCTTCACAGCAGACATATGGATTTCTTTAGGATTGGCCTGATATCGTGCACATAAACAAGTTGAAAACATTATATCTGGCCTACTAGAAGTAAGATACATTAAAGAACCTATCATCCCTCGATAAGTCCTAACATCAACAGCCTTTCCCGAAGGATCGCTGCCAATCTTAGTACCTGGTGCCATTGGGGTACCAATCGGTTTTGAATTTTCCATTTTGAACTTCCGAAGAATATCCATAATGTATTTTGATTGATTGATAAAAATACCCGATGAAAATTGTTTTACTTGTAAACCGAGAAAGAAATTCATCTCTCCCATTACGTTCATCTGAAATCTAGACACCATAAGGTTTGCAAAATTCTTACAATACTTAGTATTTGTAGAACCAAAGATAATATCATCTACATAGATTTGAATTAAAATGATATCGGCTTTTTCCTTTTTAATAAACAAAGTGGTATCCACCGTACCTTTTGAAAACCCAGACTTGACTAGAAAAGTGGAAAGGACATCATACCAGGCTCGAGGTGCTTGTTTCAGACCGTAGAGTGCTTTGTCGATAATGTAAACGTGATTCGGCTTCTCTTGATTGACAAAACCTTCTGGCTGAGAGACGTAGACTTCCTCCTTCAGAATTCCATTGAGGAATGCTGTCTTCACGTCCATTTGAAAGACCGTGAAGTTCTTGTGGGCTGCGTAGGCTAAAAACATTCTGATTGCCTCTAATCGCGCCACAGGAGCATATGTTTCGTCAAAGTCTATTCCTTCCTCTTGTCTGTATCCTTTGGCTACTAGTCTTGCCTTGTTTCGGATAACGGTACCATCTTCGTCTTTCTTTATCTTGAAAACCCATTTCGTACCTATTATGGTTTTACCTTGAGGTTTGGGTACGAGTCTCCAGACTTTAAGTGCATTGAACTGATTCAGCTCTTCTTGCATTGAGATCACCCATTCTGGATCCGCAAGTGCCTCTGATACGCGAGTTGGCTCGAACTTGCTCAGAAAGGAGTCCTGCATGCACATGTTCATTGATGCTGACCTAGTTTGCACCGGTTTTGATGGATCGCCAATGACTTGGCTTATCGGATGCTCTTTGGTCCATTTATGTTCATGAGGCAGTGGATTATATGAATGTATGTCAATTGAATTATCTATAAATCCACTTGTACCTTCTTCGGTTTGTTCTGGAGGAATTGTGGTTTCAGTTGAAGTAATTGGTGGAAGTGTATTATATGATGAGAGATCAATATAAAAAGGAATGGGGGGTTCAGTTGAAGTAGATGGTGCAGAAGTCTCAGTAGGTACAGCTTGTTCCGGCTGTAGATTAGTCTGTATAGAACAACCTACTGTTTCAGCTACTTCTGTCTCTTTATCATTTGTCACTTCTTCAACTATTGGAGTCGGCATTTGAATTGTAATTTCTTGTTGAATCGGGGCGTTTGATTCAATAGAGTCATCTGAACTGGTTGGATGAGTAGTCGTTAAGTCTTCCATCCTGTCAACCACAATAGATTTCTTTACATTAGATCCAAGAAATTCATCATAAAACAATTCAAATAATAAATCTAAATCAGATAAATGGTTAGTTGAAGTTGAAGCTTCGTCTGATTTATTCTGTTGAGACACAGGTTCTGGACTGAGTTGCCCAGAAGCTAGTACTCCGGTTATAACGGGTTCTGAACGTTGTTGTTCGGAAGCCATTTCTTCATCAAAGGTGACGTTGATGCTTTCAATCACCGTCTTTGACTTCTTCAGATAAACTCGGAATGCAGTTGATGTCGAGGAATATCCAATGAAGATCCCTTCATCCGCCTTAGCACTGAACTTATTAAGATTCTCCCTGTCATTTAGAACGAAACACTTACACCCAAATATATGGAAATATTTGATTGTCGGTGTTCGGTTGTTGATTAATGCATAAGGAGTCTTCTTGAATCTTCGATGTACCATGGATCGATTCTGTGTGTAGCATGCGGTCGAAACAGCTTCTGCCCACAAAAATAGAGGTAAGTCTGATTGACTTAGCATAGTACGAGCAGCCTCGACTAGCGTCCGATTTCTTCTTTCAACTACTCCATTTTGTTGAGGCGTTCGAGCAGCAGAGTATTGATGTGAAATACTGACAGATTCGAGATATTCTTCAACTTTGTTGTTCTTGAACTCTGTGCCGTTGTCTGTTCTTAGAATCTTGACCGGTTTCTGCAGATTCACTTGGGTCGTCTTCAGGAATGTAATGAGAACATCTGGTGTCTCATCCTTTGAACGTAGAAACTTGACCCATGTGTATCGCGAGTAATCGTCCACGATCACGAGTATGTACTTCTTTCCGCCTAAGCTTTGAGTGCGCATTGGACGGCATAGATCCATATGCAATAACTCTAAAGGAGCTTTTGTACTTGGTTCAGGCTTCGGTTTATGAGGTGCCCTCTTCATCTTGCCCTTCTCACAAGCTGCACAAAGATGTTCTCTTTCATATCTCAGCTCTGGAAGTCCTTTGACGAGTTTTCCACTGACCAGGTTGTTGATGTACCGAAAGTTGAGGTGAGAAAGACGTCGATGCCATAACCAACTTTGTTGCATCGAAGCTTTCGATAGTAGACAAACTTGTTTGTCAGTCTGGACATCAGATAAGTTGATTGTGTAGAGGTCTGATTCTCGTGTACCGACCAAGAGTTCTTCGCCTTCTTCATTGCGAACTGAACATCTCTTGGCTTTGAAGTTGACCTCTAAGTCTTTGTCACAGAACTGGCCTATACTGAACAAGTTGTGTCGTAAGCCTTCTACATAGCTCACCTTCTTGATAGTGACATTGTCATGTTGTACATCACCATATCCCATGATTGGAGAAAATTGGTCGTTGCCAAATCTTACTGTTCCGCAATATTTTTCTTTAAAATTGGACAGTATCTCTTTTTGCCCTGTCATGTGCTTCGAACATCCGCTGTCCAAGAATCACGTATGACTAGTCTGCATAAAAGAAAATACAAATTTAGATGTTTATATGACAACATTGGAATATTCACTTTGATTATCGAAGTACGGGTCTTGAACTGATTTGTTCAAAAGCCTATTTTGACTTTGATGTTCGGGTTTTGAACTGCATTATCCAAAAACCTATTTTGACATTGAAGAACGAGTCCTGATCTGTACATAATCAGAAGTCGTATTCTCTTTAAGCTTTTTGTGCCTGCAACACAGATTTAGCCTTAGGTACCCATTGGAATTTGGGTCCTGCTGTGTTAGCATAAGATTTTGGTAACCATTTCGAATTGGTTCCTCTTTTCTTTTGAAATGCATGAGAAGAATTAATATGAGATGTATGCACATGGTAATTTCCAAACCAATCACCAGAATCTTGACAAGTAATAGAAACATGTTTATTATAGATAGAGGACTTTCCAGCAAATAAAGATAACTGAAATAATTGCTTCATTGTATATTGTTTACGAGAAACAACAAGTTTTGGATGCAAAACAGCAATATCAGCAATCACAACATCTTTAGTAAGCGAAGTCTTATTACAATTAACACTACTAAACGATAAAATGGCCTTGTGAAGCTTCCTTTTTGGTTGCCATTGAGAATTGGCTTCAGGCCTTGGCTTGCTCATATCTGAAACATGTAAAACTAGTGAGTTAGACCTTTGAGCAACAACTGAGTGCTTCTTCTCAGAATTACCAGTAGTGGTCGGTTTCTGTGAATGCTGAGATATTTTCTTACCTTTAGCATTGTTAGCTTTCACAGAGACTGAGTAATCAAGTTTCGTTGATTTTGCACTGTTCACAGACATATTGGTTTTTCTTGAAGTTTTCTTAACAAAAGATGCATGGTTAGGAAGTTTCACATTAAAATCAACTTGTTCAAAACAACCATCTAAACCACCATCAGAATTAAGAAAATTAAACTCTTCGTTTGATGAACCAAACATGTCATCAGAAGTAGAAGCCTTTGAAAGAACAACATTTTTCATAACAGTTGAGAAAACCTTTTGTTGAATCTCAATCATAATCTTTCATCTGATAAAGAGTTCTCGAGTTCAGAAATTTTACTTTCTAACACGAGAGAAGGGACATAAATTTTACCTATGACAGGCTTCGCCTCCATCTCTTTTTCAGAATAACTTTGAAAGTAGTCAGTTAAAAGAGATTTCTTTTCATCATTGGGATAGTCATAACTATTATTCAACTTCGCATAATAAAATGGAGCGTGAACTTTAGTTGACTTCATCCGTTTTTCAAATTCATTAGCTTCATCCTCTTCTGATAGTTTAGTATTAAAAACTTTAAGTGAGGAGATTCGGTGAGAAACTAGCATAGAGGTATAGTCATAGAGTGCAGGCACTTCTCTTATACCCTTTTGAAGACGTTGAGGTTTCACATAACCGATTCCCCAATTTTCTTTGTTCTTTTTCGGTTTGTTAAGATGAATGGTTTGCTCACTTTGACCTAATGAGTATAGCTTCTTTTCCAAAGCGTCTAATTTAGCAATTAAGGTCTTGTTTTCTTTAGTACATAAAGAATGCATATCAGTAAGCTTATAAAAATCAATCTCACTTTTTGTCAATTTAGACTTGAGCTCAGTATTCTCTTTTAGAATTATAGTCTGTTCTTTTGCGTTGGTGTCACCGTTTGTATGTAAAACCTCAACTAATACTTTCTTCTCAGCAATTTCATCGCTAAGTTTCTGTATCAATTGGTTTTTGTTAATTATAACACCATTTTCTCGCTTAAGATTAAATTCTAACTCTTCTTGTTTTAAAACCATAGCATGCATTTTATTCATTAAATCTTTATACGATAAAACACATACCTCCTCTTCTTCATTTTCTGAATCAGCTTCAGCATCTGATTCGATTTTGCCCATCAAGCACATATTGACGGCTTCATCCTTTTCTTCATCTTCTTCTTCTTCATCTGAGTGATCCAGCCAATATTCATCTTCAGCCATCAGTGCCTTGCCTGCCTCCTGTTGCTTTGCAAGAAGCATCTTGTTCTTGTAGTAATCGGAGTTTCTGACTTTTGATCTGCGGCAATCCTTGGCAAAGTGACCTGTTTTGCCACAGTTGTAGCACATCGGTGGTCCTGGCTGACTTGATCCTTCAGCTTTAAATTTCCTTTCTTCAGGATTCCTCTCCACTAACCTTTTTCCTTCAGTCTGATATCTTCTATCTTCAGGTTTCTTCTCCTCTGTTCTCTTTCCCTCAAATCTCTTCCCTTCATACTTATTTCCATCATATCTGCTTCCTTCAATTCTTTCCTTGTGAGCATAGTTGTTTGGTCCAGAAGAGTACCTCTGACTGTTTGACGTCGGATTCCTGTAGAACTTTTTCTGAAATGCATTTGTTAGAAACTGCATTGCTTGCTGCATTTGTTCATTTTCATCCGAGTCAGAGACAACATCAGCTTCAGCTTCTTCTGATTCATACACAATCGTCTTGTTCTTCTTCTTTTTCACAACAAGAGCGACTGTGTCTTCAACTGTCTTTCCTTTTCTCTTTTCTGCTAGAATTTCATCCACCTCATCTTCATTTTGTCGGAGGGTTTCATACGCCTCGTGAAGTGGAATCTCATTCAGGTCTTTTATCTGCCTCATCTGCCTGGCAAAACTTTTCCATTCTGGTTGTAGAATACTCAGGAATTTGATATTCAGCTCGATTTGAGATTTGTTGACCTTATTCTTGCTTAATTCGTTTACCAAAGTCACAAACCTATCATATGTTCCCTCTAGAGTTTCTCCAGTTCTGCCTTTGAATTCTTCAAAACTGTGCAGGCAGTTAGAGATTTTCAGTTGGTTCCCAATCTTTGAACCCAGCATCATTTTCTCTAGTTGACCCCACATTTGTTTTGCGGAGGCCTTGTAGCTGTCAATCTTTACATAGATTTCATTCGTAATCCCTTGTAGAATGTATGACTTGGCTAACATGTCGCCTTTTGCTCTTAGCTTATCATCACCTGTTAGATCTCCATAAGAAAGTGCATGTCGTACTTCTTGAGTACCTGCTGCTGGTTCCCTATATTTTGTTTCCATTAGGCCTTCTTCTAAGGATTGTTTGATGAAATCACCCAATTCCTGTCTTTCGATGAAGTTCAGGAACCGATCCTTCCACTGTTCGTATTCTCCTCTAAAGAGAACTGGTGGCTTGGTATCAGTTCCGATTGCAAGGGCTTCTCTGGATGTCATTTTGAATAAAATTCGAAGTCCGGAAAAACTTTGCGTTTTGAGAAGGTTTGCGCGAGAGGTTGATTGCGCAAAGTGAGGTTCGACTTTTTCGATGTAAAGAACCGGTAAGATTTTCGACCAGTAAAACTGATTGATCGGTAAAAAGATTGGATCGGTAAAATGCTCGACCGGTAATATTTTCTTTCGACCGATAAACAAACAATTTTAAACAAACAATTTTATATTTATCTAAAATGTGATTTTAGATAAGAGATTGCAATGGAAGTAGTGACTTTTTCAATTGTGAGTTTGCATGACACGTGAGTTTGCATGCATGAGAGTTTGCATGCATGAGAGTTTGTGAGTGGGTGGAATCACGTGAGAGGACCGAATTAATTCTAACAATGATACCAATGTTTGACCGGGAAGGTGAAGACCAAAAGAAGTGGAAGACCGGGAGAGAGAAGACCGGATGTGGGTTTAGAAAAGTTGTGGTTTGACCGGATGTGGGTTTAGATAAGACCGGATGTGTGTTTTGTGTGATTCGACCGGATGAGTTAATTTCCTTTGACCAGGGAAATGTAGTGGAAAAGTGGGGTTCGACCGGGGAAGTGAGTTTTACTTTGACCGGAAAAAAAATATATTTGACCGGTACAAAGTGGGATTTGACCGGAGAGTGTTTGACCGATACCAAAAGTTTGTGAGATTCGACCGATAAAAAATGATCTTCGACCGGTATTTGCAAGGGTCCGGTCGAATGCTTAAGACCGATAGAATGTAAAAACTAAGGTTCGACTGGTACGCTTAAGACCGATACGTCGTCTTCTCCGATTAAACAACCTGCAACTCTAAAATTAACCCAACTAGAGATCGATTTACCACACCAAACTTTGACAGAATGTTCTCCTTACCAACAACAACAATACACAACCTTTTGATTTCGAAAATAACCGAAAAATCAAGATTTTGATGATTGATCAGTGTTCTTCAAAAAATGAAGAACACAGAGAGTTGAAAATTTTGATTTGATCTGGATCAGCTCTGATACCAATTGTGAGTCCGTGATCGTTACCAGATAATCAAAACAACAAACAATAGATAATAAACCAACCTGATTCGATAACAAACGATGATTACACGGTTGATTTCTTGAGATTGAGTTCTCTGTTTGTTTTTCTCTCTTTACACCTTTGATGTGTGTGTATTGTGTGTGATTGAGTTGATCGATGAAACAGAGAGATAGATAATATCAGTTTAAGATATTATCAAAACTTAATAAACTAATATTAAAACTAAAAACATAATATCTAAATAATAAATATCTAGATATTAAAACTTTGACTTTATTACAGAATAGACCCTAGACTATTGTTGAGAGCGACTTTCAGCATTAACTTCAGATTGCGATCTTCGTATTGGATGATCTTGAATCCAATGAGACTGTGTCTTAACATTGTTCAAGTGTCTACAAGCCGGTCAAACCAACCCATGAGCACCCCTAATTCCTTGCGAAAGCGATCTTAGTCCTCCGTAATGTGTATATCTACCTACTACAAACACGTTCATTACTATTTTAATTAAAACTAGAAGCATATTCGCGCAATGCAGCGAGATACATCACGATTTTAATGTTTCATTTTATTTTTTTGTCGATTTACAGTACCATTTTGGATGATTTTGAGAAAGTGATAATGTTTTTTTTATAAATTTGTTTAATTTAGGCTTAATAATATAATGTTTTTTATATAAAAAAATTAAGTATTTTGTTAGAATTCAATGATTATCTTATATATTTTAATGAAATGTACAAAAAATAAACAATTACATATTTAATAATATAATTAAAACAAATTTATAATAATATAATATATTAATTAATAGTGATATATGAAAATGTCTACATAAAAGGAAGGTCCTACACATACCAAATTGATGGGTGTTAGAAACCTCCAGTAGTAATATGTATCTTGTGCTTTGATACTTGTAAATTAAGACATTTTTAAAATATTGCATAAAATAATGGTACCTTGTGCCTAATAATTTGTATTTAAGAATTTTTTATCCGTGGTTTATAATATAGTATTAATGCACAAGTCATAGATATATATACTTAGTCCTACAAATACTCTTTAGGTATGATGCCATCAGGGTCGTTCCTCATATTTTGGAGGCCCTGTGTGAAAAACTAGAGGAGTTCTTAATTGGTATTATTTAAATTATATTAAATTATTTTTACTACATGTCAACGTTTATTTGATAATAAATCGACGAATAACTCATTTTTGACTTTGATCAAATTGTTTATCTTTTCTTCTTTTCGATACTAAATTTTAATTTTTACTATTATTATGTTAGTGTGGATTCAAAATTTATAGTTTTTTTAAATGTTAGCGTTTTTTAAATTTCATAACCCCTTCTACAAAGATGTTCGTAAGAGAGGTAAATTGTAAGAAATAACATGTATGTGAGTGAAATAGGGTGTATGAATAACAATCCTCTTTATATAAAAATGATCAATCATTATGGTAATTACGAAAACACATATCAATAAGAACCTTTCATTAATCTATTGTCATTAAAAAAAACAATATATTAAAAATGTTCCAAAAAAATATAAAGAAAAAATCAATAAATGTTAAAACAACTCTAAGCGCTGTTAAGTATTCAAATAAAATTATAAAATAAATCATTACAAAAAACATGAAACAATCAAAGTTATTCAAAACATCTCTAACAATTTTTCGTAGTTTTTTTTTTCTAAAATAGAGAATTCCAAGGAAAAAATAGATTCAACTCAAACAACGATTCTATTTTAGTAATTCGGCATTAGTTATATTATTAAAATCATAACACGTTTAACCTTACTGTTGGAACAATTAAAACAAAATATATTTTTGCTAAAAAATAAGTTTTAAAAGTCCTTAAAACTAGAACTTTCAAAAAAAATTCCAATGAAGATCAATGAAAAAAAATAAAGAATAAAAATAAGGATTAATAATTTTAGAATTTAAACATGAAAAGTAAATTATAAAAAAAAACTTACTAAAAAAATTATTATCCAATTAATAAAAATTAGGGAAAAAAATTAAAAAAATTTATATATTTAAGTTAACTACAAAAAAGAATTAAAAAAATCGTTTAAATTTTTTATATTTAATTAGTTCCAAGGAAAAGTTGTAAAAAAGCAAAGCTAATTTAAAAAAAATGCATGTCGAAGGGACTTGAACTTGACTTGGGAGATGTAGAATAGACACCTCCATGTTAATACCTTGCCAGTACGCTGTGAGTGACTTTGTTTAAAAGTTTATATTAATTAATTTATATAGCAATAATGTTATAGGTAAAAAAACTAAAAAAAAAATTGGAGGCCCCCGACAATCGGGGGCCCTGTACGGTAGAACACTTTGGAACACCCTAAGAAACGGGCCTGGATGCCACTAACGTAGTTTAGATATTTGACAAATAAATATATGCATCTTATTGTGTTAGAACTTAGAACTTATGATATATGAAGAAGTGGTGGAGAAGAATTGACAACTATTGAAAAGAATGGAACAAGAGACATGATGGTTTATTCTGAACACCTAAGGCAATTGGTGTAAAGTAGGTGTTTAGGAGAATGTTTGAAACAAAGCATAAATCTAAGATCATTTTGTGTAGCGAACGGATGCATAACAGATAACTAGTTCTGAATTGGAACTACGAGGATAATTCTAGAATTGGCATATACATTGAGTGTATGAATTTTGGTAAAGAAAAATATGACTTCATCAAGGAATGGTTTTCTCGAAATACACTATTTAGATAAATGGTATCCTCCAAACAATTAAGAATGCATAGAGGGCATCGACAAAAGGGGATCCACCCCACATTTTGGTTATATTTCTCTGGTAAAGGTTTTTGTTGGGTCATCTGAATAGTTGAAGATGACCTCCCGATCTTCCATTTTGTATCTTCATACTAAAAAATATTTTGAGGTTCTTTTAGCAGCTTGGTTTCTATACAAATGTTCGGTGAAGTCGAAGATCAACCGAAGAAGACAAAGAAGAAGTATATCTCTCAAAGCGGATTGAAGATAGACTTCTCATCCTAAAGTCAAACATGCCTACTTGATCAACACCATTGGCCAGGATGGTGTCGATCTCAAATCTTCAGGAGCCCGAAGATTTCTCAAATCTTCAGGATCCCAAATATTTCTCAAATCTTTAGGAGTCCGAAGACTTCTCAATCTTCAGAAGCCGAAGATTTCTCACATCTTCAGGAGCCCGAAGATTTCTCACCTATGCCGACTTGTCTCTCTATTCACCAAACTTGTCTTTGATAAGTTTTCGGTGGGAAAATATCTTCGGCACAAACACATTGTACTTTTCTGAGAAATTATATTTGTAATATCTTGCATTGATGTGGACCTCATCTGAAGATCAGAAAAAGTAATCTTTGTCTCCTACACTCTTTTGAGGAAAGGTCCACACCATCCTCTGCAGGTCAACACTTCAAGACAAAGTCACCTCAAGACAAAAGGTACATCATGTACCATGCTGAAGACATGTGTCCATCCCTTGCTCAACAGGTGTCCCTTGCATTAAATGCATGAGGCACTATAAATATGAATGATGGTTCAACATGCAAGATCACCAACTTTACAAGCCTTCAAACTCTCTAAGTGCACTGACAATTTCTCACTTTGAAGTTCTTATTGTTTTCTAAGTGTTTTACAATTGTTCTTCATTCTCTTAGTGTAAGATTGTTTGAACATATTTCATCTGTTCTCTTCCGCAACAATCAAAAGTCTTCTATGTGTAATTCTTGATTTCAAATCAATAAGAATTAAATTAAGTGAAAAATTGTGTGTATTGTATTCAACCCCCCTTTTACAATACTTTTCTTATTTACTTACTGCTATTTAGGACCAACAAGTGGTATTAGAGCGGTTTAGTTTAACTTAATAAACTAGATCCGTAATGGCATCTTCTTCTTCTTCTTCTTTGAACAATGCTTCTTCTCAAAACACCACTACTGTATCATACGACAATGACTCTATAGCCAAACCACCAAAGTTTAACCCTAGTAACTTCTTCCTGTGGAAAAGTCGTATGATACTCTTCTTAGAAGGAGTTGACAACAGATATCCTACTATCTTACATGAAGGTCCTTTTATTCCTAGGGTTTGGGACCAGTACAATGCTAAACAAGAAGAATCTGATAATGGATACTTAGATGATTTGTATGATCAATCTACATCGACTCCGCTCCCTCACGAACACAAGTGGACCAAAGAGCACCCGATAAGTCAGATTATTGGAGATATATATTTCCCGGTGCAAACTAGGTCTGCAACTTTGAACATGTGTATGCATGATTCCTTTCTGAGAAAGATAGATCCTACTCGAATATGTGAAGCTCTAGCTGACTCAGATTGGGTTACTGCTATGCAAGAGGAGCTAAATAAGTTTGAAGCCTTAAAGGTCTGGAGACTTGTGCCCAAACCGGAAGGAAAATCTATTATTGGTACAAAATGGGTATTCAAAAAGAAGAAGGATGAAGAAGGTATTGTAATTCGAAACAAAGCACGACTTGTTACCAAAGGCTACCGGCAAGAGGAAGGCATTGATTACGACGAGACTTACGCTCCAGTGGCACGTATAGAAGCAATCCACATGTTTCTAGCGTACGCTTCTCATAAAAACTTTACCGTCTATCAGATGGACGTGAAGACTGCCTGTTAGAGCATAAATATGTTGGATACAAGATCAAGAAGACAAAAGTCAAAGTTCAAGAAGTCAAAGCTGAGAAAGTCTAATCTCATCAAAGTCAAAGTCTTTTGTAATAAAAGTCAAAGTATTGTATTTGTATTTTACTTTCCTTGTTTTTGTTGTAGGTATAAATAGCTTTCTATTTCTGTTTTGTAAGAGTAGTATTCAGTTGTAAGATTGAAAGAAATTGTCTAATTGAGAGAAAATACGTTAGAGAGAGAAAGAGAGTTCTAGAGAGAGAAAGTTTGTAATCTTGAATTTGAAGTGAAATCAAATAGGTAATTGATTCTTGTTTGTGTTTTGTTTGTTTAATTGTGATTAGAAACTAGATTCAGGGAATAACAATTGGTATCAAAGCAAATCCAAATCGAAAATCAAGAAAATTCAAAAGTTCATATCTGTGTTCTTGAGAGAAAAATTAAATTCGAGTTTTAGTGCGTTTTTGGAGTTGTAATCGATTAGATTTTGTTCAAATAGCATAATCGATCGAGTTTGTATAGGTGATTTCAAGAAATGCACTGTATTGATTGTTAATTTTTGATTTTAGTTGAGTTTGAAGTTTACGAGTCCTGTGCTCTGTAATTGAGTCAATTTATACATTTTTGTGTATTTGATCGAAATTAGTTGTTAAGTTTGTGTTCTAGTTGTTTAGACGAGTGAATTATCAAAGTTTAGTTTTGAAATTCTAGCTCTAGATGAGTTTTTGGTGTGATTTTGATCGATTTTCGAGGTTTGCGCGTGTTCTTCAAGGTTTGCGTTCCATTCAAACAGGTTTGCGGGTCATTCATCAAGATTTGTGTAAGTTCTTCAGAGGTTAGTTTATTCAACGAGACACGCAAAGTGATGTTTGTGTCTTCAACAAGAACCGAGAAGCGAGCTTTGCGTCTGTAATTACAAACGCAAAGTAGGGTTTGCGTCTCTAACTACAAACGCAAAGTTGGGTTTGCGTTTGTAATGTGAAACGCGAAGTTCATCGTTTATGTATTTTTCATGACACACAAAGTTGACAAACACAAAGTAGAAGCGTATCTAGAAACGCAAAGTTGAGTTAAGAGATAAGTTGTGGTTTGTGTTTGCCACTTGAACCGCAAAGTAAAGGTTTGCGCTTCTCACTTGAAATGCAAAGTAAAGGTTTGCACTTCTCTTTTGAACCGCAAAGTAAGGTTTGCGTTTGCCTCTGGAAACGCAAAGTAAAGGTTTGCGCATTGCACTTGAAGCGCAAAGTAAGGTTTGCGTTTGCCTCTGGAAACGCAAAGTAAAGGTTTGCGCATCGCACTTGAAGCGCAAAGTGTGGAGGACTTAGACAAAATTTTCAAAATAGTAATATGACCTTTAATAGTGAAATTTTTTTTTCTCTAGGGGAGCTGCCCCTTGACCCCACCCGCTAACCGGGTTGCGGGACCCCCGTGCTAAGTCTGCGAAGGGGGACATATTTCTTGTTGTGATCAAATTTCTTATTTTATATTTCAAGTTTTCTGTATTTTCTTGATTGTTTCATTTGGACTAACGATCAGTTTCTAGTTTCTTATTGCAAATATTTTTCAAACAGTTTTAATCAAGATGACTTCCAAAGATGCTCTTTCCATTGGCACTGATGTTAAGCCACCTGTACTGTTCAAAGGAGAGTACGGACAGTGGAAAGACAGATTCCTTGATTTTATAGACAGACATGCAAATGGAGAGAATATTATGCTGTCAATCATAGAAGGTCCTATGGTACCAATCATGGTACAAATACCAGATGATGACTCTTCTGATAGTGAAGATGGTATTGAGGAAAGAGATCAAAAGATGAAAACAGTGGCAGTGGATATCTCTCAATATTCTGAAGAACAGAAAAACCGATACAAAGCTGATAAACAAGCAAGATCCTTACTTCTTCAATGTATCTCGAATGACATCTACATCAAGATAGACATCTACAAAGGAAATGCTAAGAAGATGTGGGATCAGTTGAAAACAATGTTAAATTTCTGAGCATTCTACAACCAGAGTGGAAGAAGCATACACGTAGGATGAAGCAGATGAAGGATCTGAATGACATACCATTACATGAGGTATATGAGACTTTGAGGCAGAATGAAGAAGAAGTGGAAGAGAAAAGAGTTGAGAAAAAGAAGGCAGAAAAGGTTCCTGATCCTATTGCATTGGTAGCCGGTGAGAAAAAGAAAGAAAAGAATAAAAAGAAGAAAGTGATAACAAGTTCTGAGTCTGAATCTGAATCAGATGGTGATGATGGAGAAAGCCTCAAACAGGCTATGTTTCTATTGACCCGTGCATTCCAGAAAAAGTTTTACAAGAAGCCGGGATCTAACTCACAGAGGTACTCTTCATCAAGTTCCAAGAATCATGAGTACCGAGAAAGGGTGGAAGGAAGGAGATATGAAGAGAACAGATATGTTGAGAAGAAACCTGATGAAAGGAAGAAGTTCATGAATTATTACACTGTTGCAGAAAAGCCAGCAAGTGATCCAGTTAAATGCTACAACTGCGGCAAAATTGGACATTTTGCAAAGGATTGTAGAAAGCCAAAAGTTCGTAATTCTCAATACTATCAGAACAAACTACTCTTGGCCAAACAGCAAGAAGCAGGCATCGCTTTAATGGCAGAGGACGAATTTTGGCTGGATCATTCAGAAGGTGAAAAAGAAGAGAAGGAAGAAAATGCTCATCTCTGTCTTATGGGAAAAGAAGTGAAGTATGATGATTCAGATGACGAGACAGCTGATGAGGTATTAAACTTAACTGAAAAAGATTTTGTAACCAAAATGGAAGTTATGATGGTTGAGCTTAATGATCTTCAAGTAAAACTGAAGAAAGAAAAAGACAGAGTTGCTAAAAGAAACAATAAGATCTTTGAACTCAATAAGTCGGATATTGGGAACAAAGATCTGATTGATTCTTTACGCAAGTCTGCTTCTGATTCTAAATCTCAAGTAGATTGTTTTGAAAAGAAGATTTCTGATTTTGAAGTTAAAGTTTCTAAATATGAGTTTGAGAAGAAAGAATCTGCACTAATTGTTCATAAACTGCAGGTTGAGAACAAGCTTTTGAATAAGAAGGTAAATGGTCTGGACGCTAAACTTTACGCAAGAGGACAAACAGATCAAACCATTTTTCTTAATGCACCTGATGAAGAGGCTGATGTTAAGGAAAAATGGGGACTTGGTTTTAAAAACCCCCATTACTTAAAGAAAGCTATCAGAAAACAACCAGCATTATATAATTTTGATTTTCTTGCTTGTGCTGGTAAACATACTCATTTAAAACCCAAATTTGTTACCAAATTACCGGAAGAAGTTGAGGCCAAAGAAACTGAAAATAGAAAGAATGTAAAGAAAATACAACTACCATTTAACTATGCAAAGTTAAATGATAGTTATCTTTTAGAAACACCAAAAGTTCTTTCAAATGATTATTTTGTTAGTTATTCTGTTTCTGAGATGAAGGCAAAACCTGCAATTGCAAAGGTTTATATTCCTCCACTCATTCTTGAAAGCAAAATAGTTGAGTTGATGAAAAACTTTTGGTTGATATTCAACAAAGTGTATTTTCTACTGTATTAAAGAACAAGATTTTTCAATCTACATCTACAAAGTGTTTTAAAGTTTCTAAGGCACCTCAAACTTCGTCTGATAATTTTGATGACTTATTTGAGTCTGCAAATGATTTTCTTAATTCTGATGATGGGTGCATAGAAGAAATTGATATGTTTGACTTCAATGATATTCTTCTTGATCATTCTACTTGTCTTTTAAATGAAAAAGTGTTACCAAGTGGTCTTAATATTGGTGAATCATCAGCTAAGGTTGGTGAATCAGTTTCTGTTACTGCTGATTACTATGCTCAAGGTAAGAAACATAAGAAACAGCGATTACAGAAACAGAAACACACTGGTACACAAAAGAAAACTCAGTTTCAGAAATCTACTTTTCCTAATAAATCTACATCTTATGTTTCAGATATAAGCAAGAAAAGGTCGAAAGCTCGAACTGAATGGCGACAAAAAAGGAAGGATGATGAGATAGCTGGATCAGTTTCTGATAATTCTTCTACTAGATCAGTTAGTAGTGATAATGATGTAATTGATCAACTTGCTTCACATAAACAAAACCTTGTAACTTCTTACAAGCGATATTCAATAAAGTAATTGATTCAATTATCTCCTATTTCTACTACATCTTATCATTATCGGAGAAATGATTTTGCTTACTCTCATAATTCTTCTGATTGGTTCGGATCTTATCATGTGTATTCTTCAAGATCAATATTTTTAAAGGTTTTCAAAAGAACAGAGGGTCCATTTTCAAATGGATACCAAAATCTTGTGCTAATCTGTTAGGACCCGTTTTTAAATGGGTACCTAAAGTTATTGTTTCCTGATTTCTCTTGCAGACCCGACATATGTGGTACTTGGACAGTGGATGTTACAAGCATATGACTGGGCAAAAAGCTTTATTGTCTAACTATACAGAGAAATTTAGTGGAAATGTCAGATTTGGAAACGATCATCTTTCACCTATCTTAGGATATGGTGACATCATTCAAGACAACATAACGATCAGTAAAGTGAGTTATGTCGAAGGCTTGGGGCACAACTTATTCAGCATTGGTCAATTTTGTGATAAAGGGTTAGAGGTCAACTTCAAAGCTAAGAGTGTTCGGTTCGTACGGAAGATGGCAATGAACTCTTAGTCGGAAATCAAAAGACGAACCTCTATACCATCAATCTTTCAAAGGTACAGAATGACAATCAAGTTTGCTTGATGACAAAGGCTTCATTGCAGCAAAGTTGGCTCTGGCACAGACGTTTATCTCATTTGAACTTTCGTTATATCAACAAGCTGGTTAGTGGGAAATTGGCAAAAGGACTTCCTGAGCTGAAATACGAGAAAGAACACTTATGTGCTGCATGTGAGAAGGGTAAGATGAAGAGAGCTCCGCATAAACCGAAGCCTGAACGAAGCACTAGTTCTCCGTTAGAATTGTTACATATGGATTTGTGTGGTCCAATGAGAACTCAGACTTTGGGTGGAAAGAAATACGTGTTGGTTATTGTGGACGATTACTCAAGATACACATAGGTCAAATTTCTTCGATCAAAAGATGAGAAGCCCGAAGTTCTCATTACTTTCTTAAAGACGACCCAGGTGAAAATGCAGCGACAAGTCAAGTTTCTTCGAACGGACAACGACATAGAGTTCAAAAACAAGATAGTTGAAGAATATCTCGAATTGGTCGGGATATCACATCAGTACTCCGCTGCTCGAACGCCTGAACAAAATGGAGTAGTCGAAAGGCGAAATCGGACGCTAGTCGAGGCCGCTCGGACTATGCTTAGCCAATCCGATCTACTTCTATTCTTGTGGGGAGAAGTTGTGTCGATTGCATGGCATACTCAAAATCGATCCATGATACACCGCCGTTTTCAAAAGACTCCATATGAGCTAATCAACAACAGAACACCAACAATCAAGTATTTTCACATATTTGGGTGTAAATGTTTTGTGCTTAACAAAAGAGATAGTCTGAATAAATTCAGTGCTAAGGCGGACGAGGGTATGTTCATTAGTTATTCTTCAACATCGACAGCATATCGTGTTTATCTGAAGAAGTCAAAGACAGTTGTCGAAAGCGTTAATGTAACATTCGATGAAGAAATGGCTTATGAACAATTCAGTTCAGAACCCATTATCACTGGAGTATTAGCTTCTGGGCAAATCAGTCCAGAACCTGCTTCTACAACGAATAATTCGAATAACGCTTCTACATCTATTTCACATTTATCTGATTTAGATTTGTTATTTGAATTCTTTTATGATGAGTTTCTAGGATCTAATGTACCTAAATCTGCTGTGACTGACAAGTCTGAAGATACAAGTTGCAATAATCCAGTCACTTCAGATGTCATAACTGAACAAGCATCCCCCGTTCAGTTAGAAACTCACATTCCTACTGTTACTCCTACAGTTGAAGATGCACAAGCAAATGTTGAGTCAGAAGTAATAGTTTCAGTTGGGTGTAACACACTATCAACTCAACAGCCACAATCTGATGTTCCAACTGATGCTTCTGCACCTGAAACATCAACTGCAAACCCCCCTCCTGTTATTGAAACTGAAGATTCTGATAGTGGATTTCTAGATGATGATCATGTTCAATCAGTATCTACTCCACTCCCTCATGAGCATCGCTGGACCAAAGATCATCCATTACATCAAGTAATTGGAGATTTTGACAAGCCTGTACAAACGAGGTCAGCGACTCTTAATCAATGTATGCATGACTCATTTCTCAGTAAGATTGAGCCAACGCGAGTATCAGAGGCTCTTGCTGATTCGGATTGGGTATCTGCTATGCAAGAAGAAATCAATCAGTTTGAAGCCCTAAAGGTTTGGAGATTAGTTCCAAAACCAGAAGGTAAAACAGTGATAGGAACTAAATGGGTATTCAAGAATAAAAAGGATGAAGATGGTATCGTCATTAGAAACAAAGCTAGACTTGTTGCCAAAGGTTACCGGCAAGAGGAAGGCATAGACTACGATGAGACGTATGCTCCAGTAGCGCGTATTGAAGCAATCCGCATGTTTCTAGCCTACGCAGCTCATAAGAATTTCACAGTCTTTCAGATGGATGTGAAAACAGTCTTTCTGAATGGCATTCTTAAAGAGGAAATGTACGTGTCTCAACCAGAAGGGTTCGTCAATCCAGAGAAGCCAGATCATGTTTATATCTTGAACAAAGCCCTCTATGGTTTAAAACAAGCCCCTCGAGCATGGTATGATGTTTTATCTAAATTCTTGGTCAAGTCCGGTTTTTCTAAAGGTAAGGTTGATACCACTTTATTCATCAAAAAGGAAAAAGCTGATATTATTCTTATTCAAATTTATGGTGATGATATAATATTTGGTTCTACAAATCCAAAATTTTGCAAAAACTTTTCTAACCTGATGGTGTCACGTTTTCAAATGAGTATGATGGGAGAGATGAATTTCTTTCTCGGATTACAAGTTAAGCAGTTTTCTACGGGGATTTTCATTAACCAATCTAAGTACATTTTGGACATTCTTCAGAAGTACAAAATGGAAAATTGTAAACCAATTGGAACCCCGATGGCACCAGGTACTAAAATTAGCACTGATCCTTTGGGTAAAAGTGTTGATGTTAGGACTTATAGAGGTATGATAGTATCGTTGATGTATCTTACATCTAGTAGACCAGATATTATGTTTTCAACATGCTTATGTTCTAGATATCAGGCTGCTCCCAAAGAATCCCATTTGGATGCTGTCAAACGGATTTTTAGATATCTGAAGGGGACTGCAGACCTTGGTCTGTGGTATCCTAAGGATATTGGGTTTCAACTGACTGCCTATTCAGATGCAGATCATTCAGGTTGCATGTTGGACATAAAGAGTACTTCTGGTCACGTTCAATTCCTTGGAGACAAGCTCGTTAGCTAGGCATCAAAGAAACAATTATGCGTTTCCACATCGACTGCTGAAGTAGAGTACGTAGCTGCTGCTAGTTGCTGCTCTCAAGTCTTGTGGATGCGAACACAGCTAAGAGACTATGGATTCAAGTTCGACAAAATTCCAATATATTGTGACTCGAAGAGTGCAATTGCCATATCTGCTAATCCTGTCCAACATACGAAAACCAAACACATTGATGTCAGGTATCATTTTATAAAAGATAATGTAGAAAAAGGAACAATTGAACTTTATTTTGTAAAAACAGATTATCAACTTGCAGATTTATTTACTAAACCCTTAGATGAAAAGAGATTTAATTTTCTTGTCTCTAAGCTTGGTATGTTAAATCTTAAGACGTAATCGGTTGTTACCTAATAAATTTACGTATTGTTATTTTTCATCATTTTTCTTTATCATTATGTTTGAAAGATACCTGCACTTTAATTGTTTGCTCATGATCTCAGGGGGAGTAAGAGAAGATTTTAGATGATCTACATTCATTTGAGGGGGAGTATAACTAATTTCTGCGTTTTACTTAACTGACAAATTTTTGTGATGCATGATTTTAGGGGGAGCATATAAGTCAAGTCAAAAGGAGTAAGACTATGATTTCTGATTATTTCTGATCAGAACTCGTACTTTAATTGTTTTACTGCTTTACGTCTTTTATTTTATTTTTCTCGAATAAATTTTGTGAATAAATTTTGACTAGACTTTGATACTTATGCAGGATGAGAGAGGATGACACGATCATATCATTTTGACTTAAGCATGACTTCATGAGATTTAAGACAAAGCTAAAAGGTAAATTTCTTATCTTAATCTCAAATATATCTGAAAGAAGGACAACTTTCAGATATAGAAAACATGTTCTGAAATGTTCAAACCACTTCCCGATTCTTAAACAGATTTTATAATTTGGAGGTGTGATTTTAAATGTTTTCATTTTATTTTTGTTCTTAATTGATAAATAAACCATGTGTTTCCAAAGATAAATACTTGCGTATTGTCTTTTCTACATACTTTCAAGTATTCACACACATCGGTTTAATTTTTGATCAAATTGTTCTTACCATGTCTCTAAATTGAAATAGTTTTTTCTTCAATGGTAAGACACCCCACTTGTACTTCAAAGAATTTTGAGCGATATTTCATTTCGAAACGTCATTTCAAGAATGTCTATATTTTGTTTCGTATGGACAATATCCGTTATTTTTGACCATAAGCCTTGATTGTTATATCATTCATTTCTGATCATTTTCATACAATGTCAGATTTTCAAACAAGTCTTTTGTATTCATATTCCTTCATTCAATACACTTGTTTGAAAATACTTCAATGTTTTTAAAATGCTCATATCTTCATGATTATATTCTGAGCATACATTCATCTGACATTTGTATATGAGCTTTAATTAATAAAGTTAAACCATTTGAGCAACATTATGCTTTCATAGGATTATATGGGTTCTTTGTGCTAGGACTTACATGAAACTTCTATGGATTCACGTTAACCAGTGTTTCCTACCCAAGAAGTTAAACCGTTAGTGATTGAGTGTGAGGAGTCGAAAAGAAATGAGTGTGGGTGTGATGAGGTAAAATGTAAAGGAGAGTTTTGGTTAGTAGTGAGTTTAATGATTAAAAGAAAGAGGGCGTGAGATCAGAGTAAAAGAATATCAAACTCTGCACCAACTACTTTCTGAGCCGGACAACCACATTACTAATGTTTCACAATTCTTTTGTGAACATTATTGAAACAGGTAACTAGCCCATGCCAACTCTTGACAATACCCCACCAGCCACTCATTTTTTTTTTCTCAAAAAGAAAATGTTTCACATTTTTCTGGGGACGCAACATATATGCTATCTGATTTTCATTTGGAAAATCTGGATATTGAAAAAGAAGGAAGTCTGCCCCACCTTCGCACTTCAATCATGCACATTGAGTCTGTGTTTATCTACTGTTGTCTCATTGGTTTACACTATGTTGAGCCTTTATAAAAGCAATTTTCGTGCTTAATTCTTTCTACACATGCACGAACACACAAGGGATTTGTTTCTTTGTCATAACATTCATAGCAATTGCCTTTGTGGTGTTTCGATGATTGGATGGAAGCCCTGGGGGAGTGAACATCAAAAAGCTCCTTTATATTGTGTATTCGTTACACACAGTGACTTCGTGTTACTGACAGGCATTCTAACTGATTCATTTGTTGATTCAGGAGTTACATGTTCTTATTTTGTCTAGATTTGCAAAGATCTAGATGAATACTTGGTTATGGATCACAGAATCAGAGGTTCAGTTTGACAGATCAGATTGGCCAATGACATTTCTTGGGAGAAAAGTTTTGATGATATAGATGCTAAAATCATCAAAAAGGGGGAGATGGTATTAAGAAATGATAAAGTTTTGAGAGAAGATTTTCAGAAATGTCCAAGTCAGAAAAGTTCAAAGTAAAGATTTGAAGAAAATCAAAGAATTTCTGAAGATTTGAGGAATTTTTCTTTGAAGATTATTTGCTAAAGCAAATTCGAGCTGATTTTGAAGATAATTTCTTTCCAAAATCTGAAAGTATTGTGAAAGTTTTGGGGAGATTGTTAATCGTTTGAAGATAGTTTTGGAAAGAATACAGTCAAAGAAAAAGAGGAGATTGTACTGACAGAGCTTAAAGTGAAGACTGAATTGCTAGATCTTTCAACAGTGATCTTGAATCCAAAGGGGGAGATTGTTAGAGCATAAATATGTTGGATACAAGATCAAGAAGACAAAAGTCAAAGTTCAAGAAGTCAAAGCTGAGAAGGTCAAATCTCATCAAAGTCAAAGTCTTTTGTAATAAAAGTCAAAGTATTGTATTTGTATTTTACTTTCCTTGTTTTTGTTGTAGGTATAAATAGATTTCTATTTATGTTTTGTAAGAGTAGTATTCAGTTGTAAGATTGAAAGAAATTGTCTAGTTGAGAGAAAATACGTTAGAGAGAGAAAGAGAGTTCTAGAGAGAGAAAGTTTGTAATCTTGAATTTGAAGTGAAATCAAACAGGTAATTGATTCTTGTTTGTGTTTTGTTTGTTTAATTGTGATTAGAAACTAGATTCAGGGAATAACACTGCCTTTCTAAATGGCATACTTAAGGAGGAAGTCTACGTTACACAACCAGAAGGCTTTGTGAATCCATGTAAACCAGATCATGTCTACATCTTGGATAAAGCACTTTATGGTCTTAAACAAGCGCCTCGAGCCTGGTATGAAGTATTATCAAAAATTTTGGTCAAGTCTGGATTCACTAAAGGTAAAATCGATACCACTTTATTCATTAAAAAGGAAAAAGCTGATATCATTCTTATTCAAATATATGTGGATGATATAATATTTGGCTCTACAAATCCTAAATTCTGTAAGAATTTCTCAAACCTCATGGTGTCTAGATTTCAAATGAGTATGATGGGAGAGATGAACTTCTTTCTTGGATTACAAGTAAAACAATTTTCAACGGGGATTTTTATAAATCAAGCTAAGTACATTTTTGATATTCTTCGGAAATTCAAAATGGAAACTTATAAACCAATCGGTACCCCGATGGCACCAGGAACTAAGATCGGCATGGATCCTTCGGGAAAATCTGTCGATGTTAGAACCTGTTGGATCATAATTGTATTCAAGATTAAAGGGTCTAAACTGTATTTATTTGATAGTTAAAGTTTGGGGTTTAAATTGTAATAAGTTGATAGTTATTTGTAAATGGGCCTTAAGTCTATCAAGCCCATAAGGCTTAAGTATTTAAAGTGTTAATTAGTTTAGTTTTAGGGTTAAAACCTTTCATAATTTCATAATCATTGTTTAGAGAGAAAGATAGCCATATTGTAATCGTATTCAAGGGTATCAAGAACACACAAGGGTTTCATTGTTTATTCAAGGGATTGGTATGTTATTCTGATCTTATTATCTCTTGATCATTATTGTGTTTGTGTGTTAATATATCAACTAGATTAAACTGGGATAACAAGTGGTATCAGAGCCAAAAGAATCAAAATTTTTGTTGATATTACTATTCATCGAATCACTGTTCATCGAATTATTTTTTTTGATTTTACTGTTCATCGAAGTTACTATTCATCAAGTAAAAATCAATTGCATGAATCTATGTGCTATTATGCTTAAAATCGATATGATTAGATGTGTTTCATGCTATTTAACGTGATCTGATAAGTTTAACTGCGTTGCAAATCTTTAAGTGATTGAATTTGTGATTTTTGATATCTGGGTTCGCATAAATATCAACCACTGTCCTGTCAAAATCGTTGCATGAAAGTTGAAATTGATAGTTGATTTTGCTTAAAGTGTACTCGATACATGTTTCTGGGCATAATAGTTTGATTTTTGCATTTGATTTTGAGTTCGTGATTGATTTCTGGGTTGGTTATTGCTTCTGTTCATCGACAATCTGGGCTGATTTAAGAACATATCGGTTGAACAATTTATCGGTGGAACACTTTATCGGTCATAGCACCATATCGGTCATAGTTCCATCGGTCTATACCTTTACCGGTCATAGCACATTATCGGTCGAACATAGATTATCGGTCCACACAGTTTATCGGTCGAACACCCTATCGGTCAAAGCCTATACCGGTCTATCACACTACCGGTCGAGTTCACCATATCGGTCAAGTCCACTACCGGTCGAAACCTTTAAAAGTATATCGGTCGATTCTATATCGGTTTTCAAGATCGAAAATTCTAAACAAGATTTTAATTAACAAACTCAGAAACAATGTTAAAGAAGTTGCGGAATAACACTTTAACAATTAATCAAAACACAGAATATGAACTCAAATCATAAGTTTATATTGCATAAAACTTAATGATTACAAACTCAACCTCAATCTGTTGAATAGGCTCAACAGACGTTCTAAACTTCTCTAAAGAAAGGATTTCTAAGAATCTTGAGGTTAATTCTCTCTAAACATATATTCGTATGAATAAAACTATAAAAAAAACTATTTTTTGTATCAAGAACTTCTAGACTATATATACAAAATTAATTACAAGATAATTATAAAAACAAATTTGATCTTCACAATCCATTCCATAATTATCTTCATCTTTATCTCCAGCTCCTATTCTTTCTCTTCAAGTCATTATCTTCATAAGCAGTATTAACTTCACCCTTATCCAGCAGCATTAATCATTCAACAGTATTATCATCCTCAGCAGTACTAACCATGCTTGCAGTATTAATCTCTTATGGCAGTAGTAATTACTTAGCAGCATGAATCATGAAGACTGAGCAGCATAAACCATACTTAGCACATTCAGACCCAACAATCTCCCCCTAACTTAACTTTTGAAAACCAGAAGTTAAGTTCTTCAAGATGTGGTTTTCATGATGCTTTCAAAACTTTAGCTTAGATTCCCAAATCAGGATTCAGACCTAGACTTTGATTGATGGTTCTCTTGACCACTATCCTTGCTATTTCTGAGTTCTTTGGACATACCAACTTTGCTTTCAACATTGCTTGCAATTTAGCCTTGTTGTGGTCATAGATCTTATCCACCAGATAGTATTCATGATAACTCTTGTTAATAGTTATCATATACACTCCACAGTTTTTATACAACATCCAGTAATCAATCCTTTTAAAGCCATACTCATGATGCAAGTCTTTAATCCTTTGCTTCACTCTCTCTGGATCAAACATCATGCACAAGTATTCCATGGTTATCCTTAGTAGGATCATCTCAGTTCCTTTCAACATTTCACCATATAAGTTCATTCCAACCTTGTACATTTCTTCTAAATCAGATCTGGAACAACTTCTGATTATCTTTGCCCAGGTTGAGTAGACCTCATATTTGTCCCCCATTCTCTTTATCCTGAAGCATTCTTTTCTCTGATCTATCATCATATCCCAATGAATGATTTCTGGAGCATTCACTGAGATAGGATCAACTTTCATTGGTTCATCATCTGTCACTGTCATGTATAAGTCAAACTGCACCTTAGATTGACTTGTTTGCTCTTGAGTTTGTTGGCTAGGTTGATCTTGATTCTGCTCTTGTTCTGCTGGAGGTTCATCTACCCTTCTTTCACTTTCCTTTTCTGCTTCTTCAGTTCTAAGCCTCTTTGCTTTTGGTTTGGTAGCAATGGACTTCTTTCTTTTAATAGCACCAATCTTTTGGGCTAATGTCTCTTCTTGCTTCACCTCTTCCTTGTCTTTGCTAGGAGTGCCTTCTTCACTGTCAGGGAAGGGCTGTTGTATGTTGAGGTCATGCCTCTATTTCATATTCCTTTCAACCTCTACCCTTTGAGTGGAGTCCCCTTTCAGATTGGCCATCTCCTTCTTATACAGCTCCTCTATTCTACCATAAGGCATGTTGGTAAACATTCCATCAGGAACTCTAAGAGCTCCTTTCAGGAATTTTATCATTTTCCTTCTCTCTTGATTAGCCAAAAATGTCTTTGAGGGTTTTCTTTGTCTTTGTGCAGTAGCTCTCTTTGTTACTTTCTTAACAACAGCAGGCTTTAAACTCCTTTGATATTCTTCATTTATCTTTTTCGCCATATCCAATGCAAGCTCTCTGTCTTTGGCAGATTGAATTTCTTCCTCCTTTTCCAACTCTTCCTGAAGTTTTTTGGCCACTTCTTCATCCAACTCAATCTGTTTTTTCTTCTTCAATGGTTGCTCAGACTCAATCATCTTCTCCTTTCCCTTCTTCTTTGCATCCTCCACACTGACCTCTTTTATTTTCTTCTCTAATCCTCCTTCTTTGATCATCACTCCCTTATCCTTTTGAGTGGCTTTGGGAGTGTCATTCTTAGCTTTCACAAGGGTTTCTGCAATTTCAATTTCCTCTCTGGACAATTCTGTTTCTGCTTCAGGTTCATTTGTTACTGCTGCAGCCTCAGTTACTGCTGCTTTTGCAATATCTGCTACATTCTCAAAAGTTTCTGCTTTTGAACCAACTTTCTCTTCTTTATCAGCACCAGTCTCCCCCTCAAACTGGAATTCCATCTCACTTGTACTCTCCTTTTCATCCTGTTTTACCTGACTCTCCCCCTTTTTGAAAGCAGCATGGTCACTTCTCCTTTTCTTTAGAATGAGTTGCTTCCTTCTCTTTTGGTGCACAAGTTTCAACACCATTTTCTTGAGCTTTACTATCTGAGTTTGTTGAGATATAATAACCTTCTTCATCTCCTCTATTTCTGAGCCCTGCTTGATGACATCCAGGTTGACATTTGCAATGGTTTCCATCAATTCATTGTACGTATATCTGTCCTCACCTCCTTTAGGTGTTTTTACCACCGTTGAAGGATCCTTGGATCTTTTAGTAGAGGTCTTCTGTCTAGCAGAAGCACCTGCTACCCCCATGATTTCTTGGCACCTGGGACCTTTAGATGATTGCTCATCTAAAGTTGTTGTAGGGAAGGTCTTAGGTATGTTCACACTGTCCTGTCCTACACCTTGTGCAGAAACAGTAGTGTGAGCCTCAGTGCCCACATGCTCATCCTTCTCCTTATAGAGCACCTTCTTGGGGTTGGGAGACACCCCTGTGGTTTCCCTTTGGATATTCTCTAATGGAGATTGCTCCATTAGAGGGCTTTCAGGCTGTTGGGGTGAAGATACAGACAGGGAAGGAACCTTCTGTACCTTTTTCCTTTGATATGTTTTGGTGATGGGGGAAGTTGGTTTGACAATAGGGATCAGAGGAGTATCAATTGAACTGAATGGTGTGGGTAGGTCATCAGTTGGATGGTCAGATGTGGGCTGTGACCCTGATGCCTCACCATGGGAATGTGACACACCCATCATTGTAGAGAACAATGGAGTGTCTTGTCCAGAAAAGTCCTTGGAAGGTCTTTTCATGTTTGAGAACACCTTCCCTTTGGGAGGTTTTGGTACATACACCTCTTCAAGAGAGGGTAGATCCGTTGTTTTTGGTACATACACCTCTTGTACAAACCTAGGATACATATAAAATCTCTTTGTTTTGGTTTTGGTATCCAGGTTTGACAGTAAATCATTTAAAATCATTTGAGAGAAATTAAACTTTCTAGAGGTCGCTAAGCAGACCAAAGCATAGGCTATGGTGCTGCTGAACTCACTCCAGCCAGTTGTTTTTCTTGAAATGCAGTGTTGTAGAGTATGAACAAAAAATCTCCACTGAGGTGAAAATCTGTTCTTGAAAAACTTATAGGCATCAGTGGGACCTTCAAACCCCATTTGAATAAGAGCATGGAAGAGATCTTCCTTAGGAAGAGAGGTAATACCTGAGACATCATCTAAGCGTAGATGGATGCGAATACACTCTTCTGAGATGGTCAGGGGTATATCACACACCCTTGTTTTGATGATTTGAGTGCCATCTTTAGTGTGGATGGTAGCATTTGCCCAAAATTGTCGTAGATGTTCCACACAGATTTTGGGATTGACAGTGAGGGCATAGGCAATATGAGACGATTTGAGGAAATCCACAATCTGATGAAAACCTTCAGCCTGTTTGGGTTTTTGCAGCATAGAAACCTCATTGTGTTCATCAAAGAATTCTAGTCCTGCCATCGTTCTGATTGATTCTAGGGTTCGAATCGTAATGAGGGTGTACACTGGTGAGCAAGAAATCGAGAGAAAGAGGGAACGAGAAGTAATGGAAGTTCAACGAGCCGTTTGTATTTTGGCGGTCACAAAGGGTATTTATAGGTGGAGGGTTTCAGTTAGAAGCAGTACTAAGTACCCTAGCAGTATTAACCAACTCGCAGTATTAACTCATAATAGCAGTACTAACACATACTTGCAGTACTAACACAGACTAGCAGTATTAACATAGACTAGCAGTATTAACACATACTAGCAGTAGTAACACTGATTAGCAGTAGAAATAAGGCAAGCAGTAGTAACTTTTCACTGGCAGTATAAACCACCTAGCAGTAGTAACCATACTTAACCATATTGGAACTGTCATCATGAGTAATATACAGAGCAGTATTAACTGAACTAGAAGTACTAAGTATTCAGTTGAAGCAATCTGAAACACTTAAATACACAAGGTTAGTAGCACCATGCACAAAACAATATGAGAAAGTAGACAAAAAGGAATTTATGCAGAAATGGTACAAAAAGCAGATCAACGGAGGCTTATTCAGTATTTATCATGCCCACACTTGTGACCAAGAATGTGAATCTACCCACATCAAAAGCTTTGGTGAATAGATCAGCAAATTGGTTACTTGTATGGACTTTCACAACCTGAATTAACTTCTTTTCATTACAGTCTCTGATAAAATGGCACCTGATTTCAATATGCTTTGTTTTGGAGTGCTTGACTGGATTATTAACAATGCTAATAGAACTGTTATTGTCTATGAAGATTGAAGTGTGAAGAAAAGACATACCATAGTCCAGCATTTGATTATGATTCCAGAGTACTTGTGAACAGCAGCTTGCAACAGCTATATACTCTGCTTCTGTTGTAGAGGTGGACACTGTGGTTTGTTTCTTGCACTGCCATGACACTAGTCTTGCACCCAAAAACTGACACCCCCCTGAAGTTGACTTTCTATCCAAATTTGCACCACCCAAGTCATTGTCTGAATAAGCAAGTAGGTCAAATGGTGAGTCATGAGGATACCAAAGACCTAATCTAGGTTGGCCTTTGAGATATCTGAATATCCTCTTGACTGCTTGAAAGTGTGACTGCTTAGGCCTTACTTGAAATGTTGCACACACACAAACAGGAAACATGATATCTGGTCTTGAAGCAGTGAGATACATGAGGGAGCCAATCATGGATCTATAGTGATGAACATCCACATCCTCCCCCTCAAGATCTGCAGTGATCTGTTTGTGTGTCTCCATGGGTGTGCTTGCAGGCTTTGAATATGAGAATCTAAACTTAGTAAGAATGTCCTGCACATACTTGGATTGGCTTATGAATATCCCATCTTTCTTCTACTTAACTTGTAGCCCAAGGAAGAAGGTAAGTTCACCATAGAACTCATCTTGAATCTCTTGTGCATCAAATCTTCAAAATCTCTGCACATTTGATCTTTTATGGATCCAAAGATAATATCATCCACATAGATTTTCACTATTAGGATGTCCTTCTTCTTCCTCTGAATGAACAGAGTCTTGTCTATGATTCCTCTTTGAAAACCATTTTCCAAGAGATAGGTAGACAAAGTGTCATACCATGCCCTTGGTACTTGATTTATCCCATAGAGTGCCTTCTTCAATTTGTATACTCTGTCAGGATAGTTTGGATTCTCAAACACTGGAGGCTGAAAGACATACACTTCTTCTTCAATTCTCCCATACAGGAAAGCACTCTTTACATCCATCTGGTAGACCCTGAACTTCATGAAAGAAGCATAGGCTAAGAATAGCCTGATTGCCTCAATCCTGGCAACTGGTGCAAATACCTCTTCATAATCAATTCCCTCTTCTTGAGTATACCCTTGTGCCACTAATCTGGCCTTGTTCTTTATTACTATTCCTCTCTCATCTTTCTTGTTCCTGAAGATCCATTTAGTGCCTATAGCTCTGTGTCCTTTAGGAAGGTCAACCAAATCCCAAAGATCCTGCAGCACAAACTGCAGCAGCTCATCTTGCATTGCTTCTATCCAGCTTGGATCCTTCATTGCATCATATGCCTTTTTGGGTTCAACCTGAGATAGAAAGCAAGAAAGTAAACCTGATTGTATATCTTTCAATCCTCCCAACTTACTTTGATTCCTTGTGATTATAGGTGAATTGATGTCACCAATCACCAATTGAGGAGGATGATTTTTCTGAACTCTTGTTTGATGAACAACCTCTTCATTAATATCTGTTTCCAGATTAGAGTCATTCTTTTCAGGAGTGCTGCCACCAAAAACTGAAGAGTTGTCATCATCTGTGTCATCTTCTTCCAAACATGGCATCTCAGGACTTTTGATTCCTGAATCTGAGGGTTGATCTTCCTTTTCACCTTTGTCCTCTTCATTCTGAGTTGGTTCAGTATCCTTTGATTCTGAAGTATCTTTCTTATCCTGGTCACAGAATTCAACAGGATCAGCAGTAGGTGTTGGGAACAGAGATCTAGCAGCTTCTATCAGATTCCTATTTCTCCTTTCAGCAACACCATTCTGTTGAGGAGTCCTAGGAGCACTATATTGTCTCTCAATGCCTTTTTCCTCACACAAGCTGTTTAGGTCATTGTTTTTAAATTCAGTTCAATTATCAGACTTGATGACTTTAACTCTTAGATTTGTTTGGTTTTCAACTCTAAGAACAAAGGATTTGATCAGTCCACTTGTCTCATACTTAGTCCTCAGAAAATAGACCCAAGTGAATCTAGAGAACTCATTAACAATAACCAAGCAATAAGATTTCTTGCCAATACTCATCACATTTGTAGGACCAAACAGATCCATATGCAGTAAATTAAGAGGTGAAGAGATTGTATTTATCTCTTTGGACTTATGAGAAGTTTTGTGCTGTTTGCCTTTAAGACATGCAACACAATGATCATCACATGAAAATACCTTTTGTGGCAAACCTCTTACAAGGTTGTTTTTCACAAGTTTGTTCATTGTTTTAAAGTTCATGTGACACATCCTTCTGTGCCAATGAGATGATTCATCGAAAGAAGCTTTTGAAAATAAACAATTTAGAGATGAATCAGAAACTACACTCTCCAAGTCTAAGCAATAAACATTGTCCTTTCTAGGAGTTCTAAGTAGTATCATGCTTTCATCAACTACCTTGAACCCTGGAGCAAGGATAATACATTCAGTATCATTGAATAATATGCTATGTTTCTTGTCACAGACCTGTGATACACTTAACAGGTTGTATCTCAATTGCTCAACATAGTATACACCCTCAAAGGTCATCTTACCTTTTGACACATTACCTTTTCCACTTATCTTACCGCCTGCTGGATTATCACCAAAAGCAACATGTCCTCCATCAATTCTTTTGAAGTTTTGAAGGCAAGCCATGTTACCTGTCATGTGCCTGGAATAACCACTATCAACATGCCAAATGCTCCTTCCCTTAAGCTGTTGGTTGCCCTGCACTTATAATAAAGCAATTAGTTTTTAATAGGAACCCAAGCCAAAGTGGTCTTGGGTTTCCCATTCTCATCAACATATTCATATTCAGACTTGATGATATTATCAAACTCAGGAATCTTATTGCTTGAATACTTTGTCCGAATAATGGGCCTGTTACTGGAAGCAGTACTAACTTGATTGGCAGTACTAACTTTGTTAGCAGTACTAGTATTATTAGCAGTACTAATTGGGTTAGCAGTACTAACTTTGTTAACAATACTAACTGGGTTAGCAGTAGTATTGCTTGCAACAACATTATTTCTGTCAGCAGTACTATTTGAAGTAGCAGTACTAACAGATTTCTTTACTTTTGGAACCCAAACCTGGACAAAGTTGCTTGCTTTATTTTTCTTTAAGTTACTCGGCTTATTTGGAGTATTTTTCTTTGAATTTGCAAACTTATTCTTAACATGAGATTTTATAGGTGCCCTATCCTCAGCCATATGATTCCTTATTTGCTTCCTATAACCAACAGGATTTTGTATATTTCTTTGAAAAGTGGTCCTTTGGTTAATAGGATTGAAATAACAGTGTTTGTCTAGATGATTTAATTTACCACAGATAAAACAAGGCTTTGGTCTGTTAATTTTTCTCAGATCAATTCCTTGTTTTAAGGCCCACTGATTATTTCTATTTCTTTGATTTCCCCTTGTTTTATCATGTTGTTGGGGCTTATTCTGTTTACAAGTACAGGGATTAACAACAGTAGTTTGCATGTAATGGCTCCCTGTACCTTTCCCTTTCCTCTCTTAGAGGTCTCAGTTTTTTCATTCTTAACAGTCTCTTCCCCAGACTTCACTTTCTCACTCTTGACAAAAGGTTTACCCCCCCCTTTCATTTGTCAGTATGTGGTTTTCTAAGGGAATATCTTTTTGGTCTTCCTCATTCTTACTCTCAGAGTCCTCTTCTTCAGAATCTGCCTCAACCACTACTTTGTCTAAAGGATCTACTTCAGTGGCTCCTTTAGTTAATTCCTTTTTGTCCTGTCTTTCTAAGAGATCTGTGGTGGGAGGGATATAGTTATTGTTGTATGGTGGAGGGGTGGTGTTATAGCCTATACCTCTTCTCAGCTTGTCATGAACTTGAGTTTTAGAAGTGAGTCCATTGCTTTAGAGGCATTGGAATATTTCTCAATATCTAGTTTAGCTTTCTCAAACTCACTCTTAATTTTCTCACATTCTGTTTTGGCCTTCTCTAGTTCAGTCTCTAACTGATTCTTCTCCCACTTCCAGTAGTTGGTATCATAAGAGTGTTGAAGTTCATTAGCATGGTATGACTTAATTTGTTCTTCAAACCTCTCAACAATCAAAACATACTCTCTTCTATCTTTCTCTAACCTTTTAAGGTCATCACACATGCTATGATTGTGATCCCTGTACTTTTTAACAGTTTCAATACAGGTTTTAGAGCAAAGGTTAGATGTTACCTCTGTGGGAATATCAGTGCTTGCTGACTCTGAAATTTTAGCCATTAAAGCTTGATTCTGGACTGCTTCTTCTGCTTGGTCACTCCAATCAAATCCCATTCCTTCTTGGGAAACAAGAGCTTGAGAAGAGTTCCTGTTGTTGAAGCTAGTGGACTGTGATGGTTGATGGTTGCTAGTATGCTGTTGAGGCATTCCACTTCTGCATTCTCTTGCAAAGTGACCCAACTTGTGACACTTGTAACATTCAACCTTGGATTTATCAAATCCAACCCCATCTTCTCTTTTCTGAGCAAAGTTGTTCCTTCCAGTCCTTTTGATGAATCTTTTTACCCTCATTGTGAGCATAGCCATTTGCCACTTGATATCCATCTCTTCCAGATCATCAGCATTTATTTGTTCTAAGTCATCATTAATTAGAGTGGAATTAGCATGACTGGCTAGAAAAGATTCTAAGACTGAGTCATTAGATCCATCTTGCTTTGATCCATGGGCAACACTAACTGATTCTGAATTAGCAGCAGAATCAGTAGAAGATGATAAAAGAGCATCATTGTATGAGTATCCAGAGGGCCTCTTCTTTGCTTCTACCTCTGCTTCAAACACCCTAAGGTCATTATAGAGGTCATCCAGTTCCTTGTCCTCCAGTTGGTCATTCTATCTGAAGGAGACAGTGTACATAGTCCATTCATCACCAAGAGATCTTAAAAATTTTCTGTTGACATCATCTTGATCTATCTGGACACCAACAATATCCAATTCACCAATTAACTCATTAAATCTATCAAAAGTTTGAGTCATGGACTCATTCTTTGTAGACATGAAGTTTTCATATTGCTGCTTCAGGATGGCCTTCTGATTTCTCTTGGTACTTTTGGTACCATAAAATCTTTTCTCCAGTGCATTCCATAGAATTTGTGCATCAGAACAGTTGCAGAATTGATGTTGGTACTCATTAGGAATAGCCAAAAGCAGAGTGCTCAAGGCTTTCATCACTGTCTGCCTCATCTTCCTCTCTCCATCAGTCTTTGGTGGAGATCTCTTGCCATCTGCATCCATCTTTCCTCCATCAGAGGGACCATTCTCAATGATGTCCCACATTGAGAAGTCTGTGAGAAGAATGTACTGCTTGATTCTGATCTTCCACATGTCAAACTCATTGGGTTTGAGCATGGGAACCTTTGATACCAAAACGCTGTCGCTTGAACTGTCCATGATTAAAGGTTTCTGAATTTTCTGGCTCTGATACCACTTGTCAAGATCGAAAATTCTAAAGAAGAATTTAATTAACACACTCAGAAACAATGTTAAAGAAGTTGCGGAATAACACTTTAACAATTAATCAAAACACAGAATATGAACTCAAATCATAAGTTTATATTGCATAAAACTTAATGATTACAAACTCAACCTCAATCTGTTGAACAGGCTCAACAGACGTTCTAAACTTCTCTAAAGAAAGGATTTCTAAGAATCTTGAGGTTAATTCTCTCTAAACATATATTCGTATTAATAAAACTATCAAAAAAAAAAACTATTTTTTGTATCAAGAACTTCTAGACTGTATATACAAAATTAATTACCAGATAATTATAAAAACAAATTTGATCTTCACAATCCATTCCATAATTATCTTCATCTTTATCTCCAACTCCTATTCTTTCTCTTCAAGTCATTATCTTCATAAGCAGTATTAACTTCACCCTTATCCAGCAGCATTAATCATTCAGCAATATTATCATCCTCAGCAGTACTAACCATGCTTGCAGTATTAATTTCTTATGGCAGTAGTAATTACTTAGCAGCATGAACCATGAAGACTGAGCAACATAAACCATACTTAGCACATTCAGACCCAACATCGGTCCTGATCAATACCGGTCGAATTCAGTTTATCGGTCCTTCGCATTATCGGTCTTAGTCGTTTACCGGTCATTACAAGTTATCGATCTTACAAAATACCGGTCAAAGCAATCCCCCGGTCGAACAGTGCTTGCGCCATAAGTGTCACACAAACCTTAACTTTGCGCAACGGTTTGCGAAGTTTGCGAAGGGGGACAAAGTTCTGTTCGGGTTCAAAATTTTCTTATTTTCAGTATTACTCTGTTTGATTTTATCTACTGTTTGAGAATTCTGCATTTAATTATTTTTGGAAATTTATTTTTCTATAAAAATTTTAGTGTAGTTTTTATTTTGATTCTAATGATCTCATCTAGTTGGTTGTATTGATACAGAAAAGTTTGATTACTAACCATACAACTAGGATGTCGAATCAACTTCTCTCAATGGGCTCTCAGGTCAAACCTCCTGTCCTCATGGCTAATGAGTATCAGCAATGGAAGACCAGAATGATCCAGTTTCTGAATCACAAGAACAGAGAATTCATGAAAGCAATCATTGATGGTCCACAAACTCCAATGATCACAGTAAAGGGTCAAGCTGCAACAGAAACCTCTCCAGAAATCCCTGACAGAGAGGTTCCTAAACCTTATCAGTTCTTCACTGAAAAGCAGAAAGAACAGTATAAGATAAAAGAAGAGGCTCTAATCTATCTGACAATGGAAATCCCAGACAACATCTACAATCGTGTAGACAGTCAGAGCACTGCTAAAGCAATCTGGGACGAACTAGCAAGACAGTTTGAAGGAAGTGAAGCCTCTATCCAAGCTAAGCAGAATCTATGCATAAATGCTTACGAGGGATTTCATGCAAAAGAAGGAGAGGTACTACTAGATACCTACAACAGGTATAACATCATTCTCAATGTTTTGCGGAGGAATAATATCGCCAAATCTGCTTCTGAGATAAATTACAAGTTCATCAAGAATCTGAATCCATAGTGGAAGAACTTTGCCATCAACCTCCAGATGTCCAAGAATATGTCTCAAGAAAATGTCACTGATATCTTCTCTACTCTTGCTCAACATGAGGATGAGGTGAGATCTATCAATAACGAGTCTAATAATCTGAAGGACTTCGTGGCTCTCATAGCCGGAAAAGGTTCTGTATCCTCTGCAAGGTCAAAGAAAAAGGTGTGTAAAGCTCTAGTTACCGAAGTTACTGACTCTGACTCTGCTTCAAGCGATGAAGAACTGGAAATTGATTCAGATCCAGATATTCAGAAGTTCTCTGAGGACTTAGCTCTAATCACACGACGATTCAAGAAGAGCTTTGGCAAGAAAAGATTCTACTCAAAACCAAAGTATGATGGATACAAGAAAGAGAAGTCTGAAATGCGATACAAGCCGAGGCATGGAAGGAGAGAGGAAGGACGAGAAGACAGGAAGGAAGATAGGATAGAAGGAAAGAGAGAGGAGAAGCGAGAAGAACGAAAGGATGAATCAGGAAGATGCTACAACTGTGGCAAATTTGGGCACTTCTCAAGAGACTGCAAGTTCAAGAAGGTAAAGAACTCAGAGTACTATGCAAGAAAGTCACTTATTGCCAAGAAAGATGAAGAAGGAAAAGTGCTGATGGCTGAAGAAGAAAACTTGTTGTTCCAAAGTTCCGATGACGAGGAGCAAGCTCACTTCACCCAAGTATCTTATATGGCAAAGCTGGATGGTGACGATGAAGACTCTGAGACACAATCCGAAGATGCAAACTCTGAGGTAAGTGATAATTCTGAACTTATTGAATCTTTAATGGCCCAAATACATGGTATGAAAGATGAATTTGCATTACTGAAAGGCAAACTTAGCTCTGCACATCAATCTGTCTTAAACTTTCGTGATGAAAATGCTATATTAAAAGTTGTTGTGGAAGAAAAAGAAAAGGAAAAGGATGATTTAAAAGCTGAAAAAGCGTCTTTAAAAGAAAAAATATCTGGTTTAGAAACGAATCTTGTGAATCTTAATGCTGAAAAGGGTGAGTTTCAAATCAAATTTGAGGTTTGTTATAAAGAAAGAAATGAAGCTTACACCAAAATCAAGCAACTGGAGGATATTAATATGAAACGAGGTCAGACTGAGCAAACATTAAATCTGTTGACCAATAAACTCCAAGACGAAAGGTTTTATAAACTAAAACCAGGTTTGGGTGTGCCAACTAACGAAATTTTGAAAAAGGCACCGGAGATCCTATACAACTTTGATAAATTTGGCTCCGCAATCAAACCCATTCCTGACATTCGTGCGACTTTTGTTGAAGCGAGTTCTCCTAAACCTTCTAAAGAGACCAAAGGTCGAGAAGAAATGGGAAAGAACAAGTCTGGTGATACTGATTCTCAAAATCTTTTTAAATCAGTTAGTTTTACATATGGTGATTTGAATAAAAGCTATGAGACTCGAAAGATCAAATTTACTGAGTTTGAATCACTATTTACCACACCTTCCAAAGAATGAGTAAGCACCAACACAGTTCCACCTGAGACTGCATGCAAATATGATGAGCATGAATCGGATGTTGATCCATCTACTATACCATCAGTCTCAAATCCCATTGCTTCTAAACCTTTACTTGTTGAAGAGGTTGAAGAAGAAACTGCTATCATGAATGAATCTTGTTCTAAAAATGATAAAACGGAGTTTATTGAGTCCATGACTGAAGAGATATTTTCTAAAATGATGAATGCTTCAGACTCTGATCCTGTTTCTAATTCAAAAGTGTCAAATTCTGTGAATGATCATCATTCTGAATTGATGAAGCAAATTGATATGTTGCAACAATCTCTTGATGAGGTTGAAGATGAAAACTTTGATCTCAAATTTAAACTTGAAAAGTCCTTAAAAGTAAATCAAGAGCTTTGCACTGAGATCAATGATTTGAAAATTACTTTGTTTAAAAATGCCTCAAATGATAAACAGATGTTCAATGATCCAAGCTGGAAGGTAAGAACCAATCCAGAATTTGATGCTCCTACAAAACCTTCAGTTGTTTACTCTGATTGTCCTGAATATCCACCGAGTATTTTTGAGAAGGGTGAGACTTCAAACAACACTAGAAAAGAACCACCTTCTAAGTTAGAAACTAAGAAGGTTCCTGTTTCTGTTTCAGATATAAAAGGAAATGGAGTTGGGAGGAGTAAGAACAATAAAGATCGTAGTTTGAATAAGAATGATAGGTTATCTAGTGAAACTTTTATTCCAAATAATTGTACTTCAGATAGTGTTATTTTGAAAAGAAATTCTTTTGATGAACATGAATGTAAGATTTGTTCCGATAAATCTAAGTTTATGAATTTTGCTCGAAAGAATCTATATTGCACACACTGCTGGGATAACTCATTCAAATACTATTCCCCTCCAAAGTCCAAACAAAGTAAGAGAAAAGCTAAACTGACTCTTAAGTCTAATTCTAATTCTTCTGCACAACCCAAAGTGTATCGAGTTAAGGTTGCCAATCCTACTTCTAAAAAGAACTTTCAGGAATTAAATGTTAAGATGGTTTGGAAATGGGTTCCAAAAACGCGTTATGAATGGATAGTGAAAGTCAAACCAGATGATATTCCTGAGTTGCTTGATGCTAACCGCGAAGGACCATCCTGATATGGGTGCCTAAGCAAAACTAATTGTCTCTTTTGCAGGCCTGTCGATTGTGGGTAATAGATTCCGGATGTTCATGCCACATGACAGGATTCAAGCACCTCTTGCATAACTATGTGGAGGAGCCTGCCGGAGCAGTTAGATTTGCCAATTCTGAAGCCGAAGGCCACGTCAGAGGATATGGAATGCTCAATAACGGTGTTGTGAAGATTCAAAAAGTGCTATATGTTGAAGGGCTTGACCACAATCTGTTTAGTACCAGTCACTTCTGTGACATGAAATATCAAGTTCGCTTCACAACCACTCATTGCTATCTAGAGGATCCCGATGGTTACGAAGTCTTCAAAGCTGAGCGCCATGGAAATCTATACTATGTAGATTTTCCTACACTTTCTGCCACACGTCCAGTATGCCTATTAGCCAAAGCTTCTAAAGCCCAATCGTGGACGTGGCACCGACTCTTGTCTCATCAAAATTTCAGATCTGTAGCCAAGCTACAGAGACAAGGTCTGGTCAAAGGTCTACCAGAAATGAGGTTCGAAAAAGACTCACTCTGTTCCGCATGTGAGTTGGACAAAATGAAGCGTAGATCATTCAAGTCCAAATCTGAATCATCAACCTCATCTGCTCTGGAACTTCTTCATATGGACCTTTGTGGCCTAATGCGAACCGCATCTATCAAAGGAAAGAAATACGTATTGGTAATGATAGATGACTACTCAAGGTATACATGGCTCGAGTTTCTTCGCAACAAATCAGATGCGCCAGAATTGATCATCGCTTTTATCAAGCGCATCCAAGTACGTCTTCAATTGCCAGTTTGAACCATTCACAGCGATAATGGCACGGAGTTCAAGAATGACCCCCTGAAGAGTTATCTTACTTCTGTGGGGATTTCACACAACTTCTCCGCAGCCTACACTCCACAGCAGAACGACATTGTTGAACAGAAGAATCGCACGCTTGTTGAAGCATCTCGTACTATGCTTGCATATTCAGATCTACCCATGTACCTTTGGGCCGAGGCAGTCGCTACAACATGTTTTACTCAGAACCGTAGCATTGTGGTCAAGTGATTTAATAAAACAACATATGAGTTAATCAACAATCGTACACCTAACATCAAATTCCTTCGTGTTTTCGGTTGCAGGTGTTACATTCTTAAAGAGCGTCAAGGATTATCAAAATTTGATAAGAAAGCGGATGAAGGATATCTTGTTGGATACTCTTTGACATCCAAAGCTTATCGAATTTACATTATTCGAACTAAGACGGTTGTTGAGAGCATGAATGTCTCCTTTGATGAGAATTCTACAAGGACTTCTGGACACAACAGTTCAGAACTCGGTCGTAAGGACAAAGCTTCTATTCAATCCAGAATAGAACCAGCTACTAAAGGATCCACTTCTTCAAACTCTAACTCTACTTCATCTGAGTTAGATTTATTGTTTATTGATGCCTTTGATGATATATGTGCAGACTTTGAAAAAGGCATGTCTACATGAATAACAAGTTCGGAGGTCCCTACTATTTATGAAGACATGTCTGGACCGTCCGAAGAAGAAGTCACTGAAACTTTATCTCCATCAGGTACAACTCAACCATTAGTTTCTGACTCTACTAATGTTGAACCTGTCTCTACAGATATCTCTTCTGGAAAGGAAGTCCCGAGCACTTCAATTGCTAGTCCAGAAGCTTCAGTATCAGAAACACCAGTACAAGATGTCCCGAGTACATCTATGGAGCAACCTGCAGTGCATGATGACAACGATGCGTCACATACGCAACAAACAGTTGAAGCCTTACCAAGCACACATCGTTGGACTAAGGATCATCCCCTGGACAACGTGATAGGTGACGTACAAACCGGTGACATGACAAGATCCGCATCTGCCAACTTCTGCATGTTTTCAAGCTTCCTTAGTTCCTTAGAGCCAAACAAAGCATCTGAAGCTCTACGTGATCCCTTCTGGATTTCTGCTATACAAGACGAGCTTCTACAATTCGAAAGGAACAAGGTATGGCGCTTGATCCCACTACCTAAAGGTAAATCTGTTATAGGAACAAAGTGGGTTTTTAGAAACAAGAAAGACGAAGGCGGAGTAGTTGTGAGAGACAAAGCTCGTTTGGTCGCCAAAGGGTATTGTCAACAAGAGGGCATTGACTATGACGAAACATTCGCCCCGGTTGCAAGGATCGAAGCCATCAGAATCTTCTTAGCCTATGCAGCGCACAAAAACTTTACAGTCTATCAAATGGATGTAAAGTCATCTTTCCTAAACGGCGTTCTGCATGAGGAGGTCTACGTGGCTCAACCTGAAGGTTTTGTTGATCCTCATCACCCTGATCATGTCTATATTTTAGACAAAGCACTGTATGGTCTTAAACAAGCACTGCGAGCCTGGTATGAAACTCTCACTAAATTTCTACTTGCTTCTGGTTTCAAGAAAGGTACAGTTGATACAACCTTATTTCTTAAAAGGCAAGGTGAGGACTTGATTCTCATTCAGATTTATGTTGATGACATAATATTTGGGTCGACAAATCAGAAATTTTGTAAGAACTTTTCAAAGATAATGGAAATGTCGATGATGGGTGAATTGAATTTATTTCTTGGTTTACAAGTAAAGAAATTACCCGACGGCATATTTATTAATCAAGCTAAATACATAAAAGATATTTTGAAAAAGTTCAATATGTCAGATAGTTCAGTCATGAAAACACCAATGGCTACTGGTACACTCTTAGACGCAGATCCCTGCAGGAAACCTGTTGATCAAAAGATGTATCGTAGCATGATTGGTTCTTTACTTTATCTGACTGCAAGTCGCCCAGATATAATGTATGCCACATGTTTTTGTGCGAGATATCAGTCTAATCTTAAAGAGTCGCACTTAACTGTTGTTAAGCGAATCCTTAGATATCTCAAAGGTTCTCCTAATCTAGGCCTTTGGTATCCAAAGGATTCTCGTTTTGAACTAACTGCCTTTACAGATGTTGATCATGCAGGATGTAAGCTAGACCGGAAAAGCACCTCTGGGTCATGTCAATTTATAGGTGACAAACTTGTAAGTTGGACTTCAAAGAAACAAAACTGTGTTTCAACATCCACTGCCGAGGCTGAATACGTAGCTACTGCTAGTTGCTGTTCTCAAGTCCTTTGGATGAAGACACATTTAAGGGACTTTGGATACAACTAACAGCGTGTTCCTATTTATTGTGATTCTAAGAGCGCAATCGCCATAACTTCTAACCCGGTACAACATTCGAAGACTAAGCATATCGATGTACGCTATCACTTCATCAAGGATCATGTAGAAAAAGGTGCCATTGAAATGCACTTTGTTCAAACTGACTTCCAGTTAGCTGATCTTTTCACCAAGCCGTTGGATGAAAAGCGATTCCAATTTCTAATCAGCAAACTTGGTATGTTGAACATGTCTTAGACCTTACTCATGATTCTAGGGGGAGTATTCTAAATCCTAATCTTGTGTTGTATTCTTCAACTGTTGTTAACGATAGCGGTATCATTTTCACAAATGATTACCATAATTTTGTTTATGCAGGTTTGTTCAAGTGACAATGGTTTCTAATTACATCAGATTAGGACCCGCACGTCAGTGCTTTATTTTTCCTGCTTGATCTTAAAAAAAAAATTATCAGTTAAGGGGGAGACTATCTATGATTTTAAAAGATTATCTGACCGTGTGTTCTTAAAGATAAATACTTGCGTTTTATCTTGTCAATATACTTTGTCAAGTATTCATACACATAACGGTTCAGAATATTCTATTTGACTTTGTTATTACCATGTATCAAAAGTTAAATCTTTCTATGGTAATACTCACGTTCTTTGTATTTACTGTTGATTGAATCAAACGTCATTTCATCTGCTTTCATTGAAAATATGTTTATATATTGTTCATATAAACAAAATTTGTTTTTGATTCTCCAGCATATTATTCTTCATGACAAATTGATATGAGCTTATTGCCAACCACTTTTAGGTTGAGGGAGAGAATTGCATCGTCAAACACAACTGTTTTGACTTCTCTAAAATTTTTATGCTTCATGTAACAAGTGGTATTTGTGCTTACATGTACAAAACGCCTGTTGAATAGCATGTTCTTTTAGGAAAATACATGGGATTTAGTGTGAGTACTTAGCAGAACTTCCATGGATTCACGATAACCAGTGTTTCCTACCCAAGAAGTATTCCCTGAGTGATTGAGAGGAGAGGGGTCAAAAGAATTGAGTGATGGTGTGTGAAGAGGTAAAATGGAAAAGAGAGATTGGTTAGAAGTGAGCATTAAAATAAAGAGGGTGAGAGATCAGAGTAAAAGAATACTAGACTCTGCACCAAACCACTTTCTGAGCCGGACAACCACATAATCTGATTGGTTCACATTCTTTGGTGACTATCATTGAAAAAGGAAACTAGCCCATGCCATCTCTTGCATACAACCCCACCAGCTACTCATTCTTTTCTCAAAAAGAGAATGTTTCACATTTTCTGGGGAAGCAACATATACGCTATTGGTTCTTCATTTAGAAGATACTAATATTGAAAAAGAAGGAAAGTTGCCCCACCTTCAACCCTTTCTCATGCACATTGAGTCTTTGTACAATTTGTTGTTGTCTCAACAAGTTTACATATTTTGAGCCTATATTGAAAAGCAATCATATATGCTTAATTTCTTTCATACACATGCACATGCACACAGAAATTTGTTTTCTGTCAGAACATTCATAGATAACCATGTGTTATTTGATGATTGAATGGAAGACCTGGGGATTCTACATCAAACCATCTCCTTATATAGTAACTTTGTGTTACTCAGTAACTTTGTGTTACTGACAGACATTCTAACTGAGTCATTTGTTGATTCAGGGTTACATTTATTACCTGTTTGAATTTGAAAAGATTCGAATGGTTACTATTTTTGATCTGAAAAGATTGAAATAATCACTCTTTCCATCTGGGAAGACTGATCTTATTACTTACACGTCTCATTACATGAAGAAAGTGCTAAATTGAAGTCTATAAAGACAAAGGGGGAGATTTTTCCATAAAAGGGGAGATTGTTTTGATATGTTTTGATGATGATGCTTCTCACCACTCATCAAAAAGGGGGAGAACATACAAAAAGGGAGTATAATCAAAGAAGGAGAATATAATCTGAAGACTGTTGACTGAAGATTCAAGGATATCAAGTTTTGAAGCTATCAATGTCATCTGAAGACAAGTGAAGACCTGAAGACTATTATTGCAAATTTTTTTAATCTTGAATCCAAAGGGGAGATTGTTGGATCATAATTGTATTCAAGATTAAAGGGTCTAAACTGTATTTATTTGATAGTTAAAGTTTGGGGTTTAAATTGTAATAAGTTGATAGTTATTTGTAAATGGGCCTTAAGTCTATCAAGCCCATAAGCCCATAAGGCTTAAGTATTTAAAGTGTTAATTAGTTTAGTTTTAGGGTTAGAACCTTTCATAATTTCATAATCATTGTTTAGAGAGAAAGGTAGCCATATTGTAATCGTATTCAAGGGTATCAAAAACACACAAGGGTTTTATTGTTTATTCAAGGGATTGGTATGTTATTCTGATATTATTATCTCTTGATCATTATTGTGTTTGTGTGTTAATATATCAACTAGATTAAACTGGGATAACAGAACCTATAGAGGAATGATTGGTTCTTTAATGTATTTAACATCAAGTAGGCCAGATATTATGTTCTCTACATGTTTATGTGCAAGATATCAGGCCAATCCGAAAGAATCCCATATGTCTGCAGTAAAGTACATATTTATATATCTGAAGGGGACTGCAGATCTTGGTCTGTGGTATCCTAAAGATACTGGTTTTGAACTGACGGCTTACTAAGATGCAGATCATGCTGGATGTATGTTAGACAGGAAGAGCACATCGGGTCACATTCAATTTCTTGGAGACAAGCTTGTAAGCTGGGCGTCAAAGAAAAAACTTTGTGTTTCCACTTCGACTGCTTAAGCAGATTATGTAGCTGCTCCCAGTTGCTGCTCTCAAGTCTTATGGATAAGGACACAGCTTCGAGACTATGGTTTCCAGTTCAACAAAATCCCGATTTATTGTGACTCGAAGAGCGCCATTGCAATATTTGCAAATCCTGTGCAACATACAAAAACAAAACACATCGATGTTATATATCATTTTATTAAAGACAATGTTGAAAAAGGTACAATAGAACTTTATTTTGTAAACACTGATTATCACCTTGCTGATTTGTTTAGCCTCTCGATGAAAAGAGATTTAATTTTCTTATCTCGAAACTTGGTATGTTTAATCTCAAGACATAATCTGTGATTACCTATTAAAGTTTTTCTTATTGTTATTTTTCTTCATTTCTTTATCTTTATTCTGAAAAGATATCTGCACTTTAACGTGTATTCATGTTTTCAAGGGGAGTTAGAGACGATATTTAGATGATCTATATCTATTTGAGGGGGAGTTAATTATTTTTGCATATGTTTAACTGACATATTTTTCTAATGCATAAATACAGGGGGAGTAAGAGTAAAGAAAAGGAGTAAGAATTATGATTTCTGATTACTTCAGATCAGAACTCGTACATTCATTGTTTTACTGCTTTATGTCATTTACTTTTCAATAAAATTTTTGTGAATAAATTTTGTACTTTGATGGACTTTGTGACTGATGCAGATTGAGAGGATGCTTATAAGATCATATCTTTATGACTTTAAGTTGACTTGATGAGATTTAAGATCGAGCGAAAGGTTTATTTCTCATCTTAATCTCATATATGGTTGAAACAAGAACGACTTTCAATCATAGAAAACATGTTCTTAATGTTTAAACCACTTCTAAATCTTAAACGATTTAATGAATATAGAAGTGTGATTTTAAATGTTTTCATAATTACTTGTGCTTCAATGATTAACAAACCGTGTGTTTCCAAAGATTAATACTTGTGTATTATCTTTTCTATATACTTTCAAGTATTCACACACACCGGTTTAATTTTTGTTGGATATGTTATCACCATGTCTCATATTTGAACAAATTTTTCGATGGTGATACACCCCGATTGAAGTTCAACGAATTTGAGTGTGATTTCATTTCTGAGCGTTCTTTTTCAAGAATGTCTATATATTGATTCGTATGGACAACATTCAGTTTTTGTTGACCTAAGCCTTAATCGATAAATCATTTGATATTGATCTTTATAATACAATGTCAGATTTTCGAACAAGTTTCTTGTCTTCATTTTCATTCATTCAATATACTTGTTTGAAATATCTTCAATGTTTAAACATGCTCAAATCTTCATGAGTACATCTCTGAGCATACATATATCTAACTTGTATATTTGTGCTTTAACAACTAAAGTTAAACCAGTTGAGAAACAATGTGCTTCAATAGGAAAATATGGGTTCATTGTGTAGGACTTAAACGAAACTTCTATGGATTCACGTTAACCAGTGTTTCCTACCAACGAAGTTAATCCTTAGTGATCGGTGTGAGGATTCAAAAAGAAATGAGTGTGGGTTGTGTGATGAGGTAAAATGAAAAAGAGAGTTTGGTTAGAATCGAGCTCAATGTTTAAAAAGAAAGAGGGTGTGAGATCAGAGTAAAAGAATATCAAACTCTGCACCAACTACTTTTTGAGCCGGGCAGCCACATTACTAGTATTTCACAATTTTTCGTGAACATTATTGAAACAGGAAACTAGCCCATGCCAACTCTTGATAAAAAAAACCCACCAGCCACTCATTTTCTTCTTGAAAAGAATATGTTTCATATTTTATGGGGACGCAACACATTATCTGTCTAGTTTTCATTTGGAAAGTCTGGATATTGAAAAAGAAGGAAGTCTGCCCCACTTTTGCACTTCGATCATGCACACTTGAGTCTGTGTTTAATTACTGTTGTCTTAGTGGTTTACACAATGTTGAGCCTTATAAAAAGCAATCATCATGTGCTTAATTCTTTCAAACACTTGCATGAACACACAAGGAATTTGTTTTCTTGTCAAAATGTTCATAAAAATCTCTTTGTGGTGTTTCGATGATTGAATGGAAGCCCTGGGGAGTGAACATCAAAAAGCTCCTTTCCAATGTGTATTCGTTACACACAGTGACTTTGTGTTACTGACAGACATTATAACTGATTCATTTGTTGATTCAGGTGTTACGCTCTAATTTTGTTTGGATTTCAAAAAATCAAGATAAATACCTTATTTTGGATCGACGGAGAATCAGAGGCTCTTGTGTTCAAAAGATCAGTGGTCAGAATTGATGTTGACATTTCTTGAATAAAGTTTTGATGATCTCAATGCTGCAATCATCAAAAAGGGGGAGACATAATCAAGAAACGTTAGTTTCAGACATGTTATAGATGGGGAGAGAATCATGAAATATTAGAGTTCAAGAGTAATTTGTTTGAAGATTGGAAAAGATTGAAAGTTTAAAAGAGAAAATTCAAAGTTTTTCTGAAGATGTGCGGAAGTTACAGAAATTTTCTTTGAAAATTATTTGCTGAAGCAGTCTGAACAAATTCTGAAGATAATTTCTTTCTGAAGTCTGAAAGATATTTGAGATAATTCTGGGAAGATTGTTGAAAAGTATATATACTATCTTTTGGGGAGATTGTTATATTCTTGAAGAACAAACATTGGAAGATTGCTGAGAGTATAAAGACAAAGTTGTTCACAGAAGGAGATTACATTATCTGAGCTTAAAGAGAAATGCTTATTCTGCAAAATCTTTTTGAAATGATCTTGATCCAAAGGGGGAGATTGTTAGAGCATAAATATGTTGGATACAAGATCATAGAAGATTGAAGATAAAAGTAAAGCCAAGTCAAAGCTCAAAAGTCAACTCTCAAGCAAAGTCAAAGTCTAGTGTAATAAAAGTCAAAGTCAAAGTCAAGTGTAATAAAAGTCAAAGTCAAAGTTGTTTGTATTTTGTTTTCTTTGTAGGTATAAATACCTTGTGTCTTTGTTTTTGTAAGTAGATAATTCAGATTGAATAGTTCATACGGATATAGATTGTTAAAGAGAGAGAACATTTTGTAGAGAGAGAAAGAGTTGTGTTTAGAGAGAGAAAGTGAAAAACAGATTTGTAATCGTTTGATTTGAAAAAAGTGAAATTGAATCAGGTAGATTACATTTCTTGTTTTGTTTGATTGTTTGTGACAAGAAATTGAATCAGGGACTATCACACTCCCTCTTACAAATCAAATGAGGAATGTTACAGATGTGGGAGGAAGGAACACATTGCTTCTGAGTGTAGAAGCAGGTCTTCTGATAAATCCAGACTACCCTCCTCTAACCATACCTTCTCTAGGTCTATCAGAACCAAGTCTCATTCCTACCAACCTTCTTTTCAAAAGTCAAAATTGTCTGTCCCTTCAAACTCTGACCGTGCTGAGAAATACAAGGCAAAATATAAGAGAGTGAAGGAAAGAAATGCTCTCTAGCCAACAAAGGAACAAGTCTTCTTACTGAATCTCATGATTGGGCAGATGAACTCACTTCTGAAAGTGACAAGGAAATATCCAACCTTTGTTTCATGGCTAAATTAGAGGATGTTGATGACTGTGAAACCTATTTCATCTCTATGGCTCTTGTGACTGCTGAGTGCCTCACATCATTTACTCAGGTACATCCCTTTTTCTCTCTCTCGGATGCTGAGAAGATTGAAGCCTTTGATTCTTTAACCATTGACTTATATGAAGCCAAAGATGCAAAGAAAAAGGCTAATGCTCAGATAAAATCTCTTTCATCTCAACTGCAAATTTGTCTTTCTCAACTGAAAGATTTTGACAAAATTAAGGTTGAGCTTGAAGATCTGAAAACCATAAATTTCACTCTTGCAAAAGAGAAAAATAAACTTCTCAAAAGGTTTTTAAAGGAGCAAGAAATTGTAAAAAGGTGGACAAGTTCCTCCAAAATTTTAGAAAGGATTTTTCAAGATCAAATGTCTTGTGATGACAAGTCTGGACTGGGCTTTGGGAAATTTGACCTTGAATCTCCTTCTAATACCCATGTTCCTTTCTCTCTCCCTTCCTTTTATGAATCTTCTGAAGAGAATTCTAACAACTCTGAACCCTTAGAATCTTCTGATCTCTCTGAAATTCTGAAGTTTGAAATGTTCATTAAAGCCAAGAGCATTAGATCACCGCATGAAAATGAGGAAACCCAAGGCTCCAATGACCCTCCTAAACCCATTCTTGAGTCTATGACATCCTTGAAAATTAATGAGGCTTCCTCTTCTAAATCCAAACCATCTAAGATTCCAACCAGAGACCCTCAATCATCTTCAAGGAAATTCTCTTCCTCTGAAAAAGGAAAATTTGTTGTCGATCTTCCTCCCAAAAGAAAATTTCCCAAGAAAGACTCTAAGAAATCCTCTTCTCTTCCTATTCGCAGACCCGTGATGTTGAAAAAACTAAATTCCAAGATATCCTCTTCTATTCCTTCATCTAACTCTGACAAAGGTATCTTGGGTCCCAAGCCTCTTGATTCTTCTCTATCCTCAAAGGCCATAAAAGTCAATGTGACCAGTCATCACAAGGAAGCTGATCAAAGCTCCAAAAAGCTTTTTATCTATAGAAAATTCTATAACTGTGGTGATACCTTCTTCTTCTATCCATAAAAGTCCTGTGGAAAGAATTGATAGAAATGTTTCCAAGGATTCTCCTTCTTCTTCTAACTCAAAAGGACCCATTTCCAAATGGGTACCAAAGAACTAATTTCTTTGTGATTTCAGGGTCTAGGGCACCAACAAATCTGGTATCTTGATAGCGGGTGCTCACGACACATGATAGACAACAAATCTCTTCTTGTAGAGTTCGTGCCTAGCAAAGGTCCTTCTGACCTTTGGTGATAACTATAGAGGAAGTACTAAAGGTTATGGAACACTCTCAAATGGTTTCATCACCTTTAACAGAGTAGCTTATGTTGAAGGCTTGATGCACAATCTCCTGAGCATAAGCTATATGTGTGATCTGGGGTACAAAGTTATGTTTGAATTATCTTCATGCATCATTTTCAACAAAAACATGAAAATTGTACTTTCTGGCTACCGCAAAGAAAATGTGTATGTCATAGACATGGGGTATTGATCATCCTTCGGAACCAACATCTGCTTTGTCTCTGAAAACTCTGCAAAAAGATGTTGGCTCTGGCACAAGCATCTCTCTCACCTCAACTTCAAGACCTTGAATGTCTTTTCAAACCAAGAGCTCGTCATGGGCATGCCAAAATTATCCTTTGTGAAAGAAAAGTTGTGTGCTACATGTGAGAAATGAAAACTTACAAAATCTTCCTTCAAGTCCAAGCAATGCTTCTCCATCTCTCAGCCTCTCCAGATGCTCCACATGGATCTGTGTGGACCAGTCAATACCCCAAGCCTTGGTGGTCGAAGGTACATTCTTGTCATTATTGATGAATTCACTAGTTAGACTTGGGTATTTTTTTCTCAGGTATAAAAGTGACACCACTGAAGAAATTATAAAGTTCATCAAAAAGTCTGAAGTGCTGAATGGGCAGCTGGTAAGATCTGTAGGAAGTGACAATGACACATAATTAAAGAATAGTATGTTGGATATGATTTTTTCAATGAAAAAGGAATCTCTCAGAACTTCGCTGCCGTCAGAACTCCACAACAAAATGGTGTAGTGGAGAGAAAGAACAGAACACTATGTGAAGCTGCCCGATCCATGCTGAGTGAATCTCACATTCTTACCTATTTTTGGGTCGAAGCAATCAACACTGCATGCTTTACCGAAAATAGGTCCATCATTGTAAAAAGACATAACAAGACTCCTTATGAAGTCTTTTATGGTAGAAAACCCAACATTGGCTTTCTTCATGTCTTTAGGTGTGTCTGCTACATTCTGAACGACAAAAAAAATTTGGGAAAATTTGATCCCAAAGCTGATGAAGGAATCTTTGTGGGATATTCTCTAACTTCCAAAGCCTTCAGAGTCTACAACCTCGTAAGGAAGTGCATTGATGAATCCATCCATGTCAAGTTTGATGACCTTAAGACATCTTCACCCTTCTGTGATGATGATGAATTGAACCGGTGGATATCATCCTGTGTTGGTGATGGTCCTCATTCCACAACCCCAGATATTCCTTATACAGTTCCCACTTCTCTCTACCAAAACAATGATCCCTCTACATCTAACAACCCCTCCTTTTATCAAGAGGATTATCCTCAACCTAACCAACCTCAAAATACACTTCAAATTATCCCAGTCTCTCAACCTGACATTCCTTCCTCAAATATTCCTGCCGATCTTCCATCGTTCTCTTCTGAAAATTTCTCTTCAAACTCTCATCTACAAATTACCTTCCCTCCTCCTTTACCTCCTGTTTTAAAGTAGACAAAAGATCACCCTGTTGATCAAATCATTGGTGATTAACAAGCTAGTGTTCAGACTAGAAGAGGTATTGGAAACATTTGTCTCTATGTGAACTTCCTTTACCTAATTGAACCAAAGAAAGTTGACGAAGCTCTAGTTGATCCATGTTGTATCACTGCCATGCAACAAGAACTTTCTCAGATCGAAAGGAACAAATTCTGGATATTGGTTCCTCGTCCTTCCAGAAAAACCATCATAGGAACCAAGTGGGTCTTTCGGAACAAAATGGATGAAGAAGGCACGGTGATCAGAAACAAAGCTAGTCTGGTAGCTCAAGGCTATAGGCAAGAGTAAGGGATTGACTATGATGAAACATTTGCTCCAGTTTCAAGACTTGAAACCATCAGAATCTTCCTTGCTCATGCTGCCTACAAGAACTTCAGAGTCTTCCAGATGGATGTCAAGAGTGCATTCCTTAATAGGGAACTAGCTGAAGAAGTCTATGTGAAACAGCCTCCCGGCTTTGAAGATCCAGTCCATCCTGACTATGTGTACTGATTGGACAAAGGTCTCGATGCTCTAAAGCAGGCTCCTCGTGCCTGGTATGACACTCTTGCTGATTTTCTGCCTGGTATGACACTCTTGCTGATTTTCTGCCTGGTATGACACTCTTTTTGATTTCCTTCTGAAGAACAAGTATTCAAAAGGTAAAATTGACAACACTCTCTTCATCAAGCAAACCTCAGGTAATCTTGTTCTTGTTCAAATCTATGTGGATGATATCATTTTTGGTGCCACTGATGAGTCACTGTGTGATGACTTTGCCTCTCTCATGAAAAACCAATATGAGATGCGTATGATGAGGGAGTTCACCTTTTTCTTAGGACTTCAAGTTAAACAATCTTCAGAAAGAATTTTTATAAATCAAAGTAAACACATTCGTGACCTTCTAAAAAGTTCAATTTTGAAAACTCCTCCCCCATGAAAACTCCTATGGCACCACCTTTGAAACTCCGTGTTGATCCGGATGGTGTATCTGTGGATATCATCAGCTACCGAGGCATGATCGCTTCTCTTCTTTATCTTACTGCTAGTACACCAGACATTATGTTTGCTAATTGTCTGTGTGCGTGTTACCAAGCCAACCCGAAAGAATCTCACTTGGCTGTGGTTAAACGCATTTTTCGGTATCTAAAATGTACCATGAATATGAGTCTTTGGTATCCCAAAGACTCAGGTTTTGATCTAATGGGGTATTCAGATTCTGATTTTGCAGGATTAAAAGTTGATAGGAAGAGCACTACTGGCAGCTACCAACTCCTTGGTGGCAACATTGTTAGTTGGTCCAGCAAGAAGCAAAACTTAGTTTCTACTTCTACTTATGAAGTTGCGTATGTAGCTACTGGAAGTTGTTGTGCTCAGATTCTTTGGATGAAGAATCAACTAAGAGACTACAATCAGATCTACTCCCATATTCCGATTCTATGTGACAACTCAAGTATGATTGCCATCGCGAAAAATCCAGTGTTGCACTCTCGTTCCAAGCACATCGACATCCGATATCACTTTATTCGGTATCACATCTCCAAAGGTGATGTCGAACTTCATTTCATCCGTACCGACCTTCAACTGGAAGATCTCTTCACCAAGCCGCTTGATGAGGCTCGGTTCAAATTTTTCATTGGCGAACTTGGTATGTTAAATATTGATTCATATATTTTTTAAGAAAAATCAAAAAAAAAAGAGAAAGAAAAGAAAGAAAAGAGAGAGATAGAGAGAGAGAAAAGAGAGAGAAATCAAAAAAAAAAGAGAGAAAGAAAAGAAATAAAAATTAAAACAAAAAAAGGGAAAGAAAAGAACAATCAAACTCCCTCAAACCTCTCCTCTTAATCTCCCTTTTGGCTCCCTCTCTCTCTATTTCGGTTCTCTCTCTCTCTCTCTCTCCCTCTCTTTCGGCTCTCCCCCCACCGAAACCCCTCCCTCACCCTCTCTCCCTTTCGGCTCTCCCCCCACTGAAACCCCTCTCAGCCTCACACCACCGAACACCACCGAACACCCTACCTCATTCGGCCTTCCCTAGACACCGAACACCCCTTTCCCATACCACCACACAAGCCGAAACTCCCAAACTCCCTTATATCTCCCAAGCCGAAAACCCCAACCCCCTTTATCCCTCCCGACTAAACCCACCCTTCGGCCTCCCCTTCCTTGCCGCCGATCTCCCTTACACCAACTACCCCACCCTCTTCGGCATCCATAACAAGTCGAAACCCAACACCACCCCTCTCATTTTTTTGGGTCGAAGCCCCCACCCCTATTTCTTTTTGTCCGAATCCCCCCCCTCAAAATCATAACATTTTATTCCCTTTCCCATTTTTCTACAAATATTTCTTCCCAACTTTTTTTTGTCAAAATTTTCCCCTATTTTCTAGCCTTTCCCCATATATCCCATCACATCTCTTACTTTTTCCAATCCCTACCATCTCCCCCATAATTACCTATAATTTTCAAATCCTTTCCCTTTTCACACTTTCTCATTCCCTCTATAAATACAACCTCTTCACTTCATCTTCTTCACCATCTCATTCTTCTCTCATTTATCCACCTTCAAACTTTTCTCTCAATCCATGGCTTCTTCCACCACTCTCAAGAAAAATGTGTCTGCTACTCCCACTTCTTTTGAGGATGTCATCTTCAACCCATGCAACCATGTTGCATGTTTGGAGAATGATCCAAACCATAAGAAATTCACTCTCATATCCTACTTTCTCCAAAAATCCCCTATTCAGTATGCTTTGACGAAGAGCCCACAAAAAAATGAGCAAAATGCTCATTGGCAACTTTTGTCTCACATGTGCTTATGATGATCACTCCAAACAAGTCTCAACTTTTATCCTCTCGGACCCCTCTACACCGGATCTCAAATTCGGTGTTGAAGACGTTCGTCTGGCTCTTCGTCTTCCTACATACGATTCCTATGACAAGTTCCTACTTGTCAACGAACATGATGAGGTTGTTCAGGCATTGAACTACATCCATGGCGAAAATGACTGGGGACGAGGCACTCATCAACGCAAAATCATGGGAGGTATATGGAACTTTTTTTCTCTCATGTTCTTTTTTGCCTGAGTAGGAAAACTGGTGGACATGATCAATGTCCTTCTTACATTACCCAACTGGCACATGCTCTCATCTTCCAACGAAAGATAGACTTTGCTGCGTATTTCTTTACTGAGTTGATCACTATGACCACCCCTCCTAAGTGACTGCATGTTGATTACCCGCGGTTCATCTGGCTCATCATTAAAAATAAACTCGCTGCCGAGATCGAGGCCTCTCATCTACTTTCATATGACTACACTACACCGATTGTAGCCAAACCCCTACTGAAACGGGGACCTTTGGCAACTGACAACCCACTTCTTCTAGGTATGGTTTCTTTCATCAACTCTCCCGATCTACAATGGGGTGATGTTAAGGACACTCCGGTTTCCAAGGGTACCTCATCTGTAGTGGCCACTTCTCTCCCATCCCAAGTGAAGACGATTAGCAAGAAAAATTCATCAAAAGCTACCGGCCCTGCCGCACTTGCCCAAATGACCCTACCACCGAAAGAACCTTCGGTGGTTGCCCAGGTCGTTCCCCCTTCCTCAAAGTGGCGACACTCTACCTCTTTCCCTTACTTTTCTCCCAAAAGGATGAGGAAGGTTTCTAGGGCCAAGCCACTTACCCCACCCACCGATTCTCCACAGTCGGAAGGTGTTGACATTCTCCCATCTAGGCTCGGGGAATCTGCGAAACCCTCTTTCACCTCCTTTGTATCCTCACAAAAGGATACAATTGAAAATTTAGGGACCCCACATATTCCTTCATCCAACTTTTCCTTGATGGATGAGGATGACTTGGACTTCTCCCCAGTCCAAGATGTTGCCTTCTCACAACACGACCTGACACCCGACCATTTCATGGTCGATGACTTTGCACATTCTAGTGAAGGAACGACCATATCCAGTCCTGAGGGATTTTCTCAGTTTATGGATTTTTTAGAACAGGGCTCTCCGAGGTGTTCTCCTCCGAATTTAGCAAGGAACTCCTCTTCTCCATCGACTAGCGGCTTAGAAGAGTCACCCAGTGGCTCCTTTGACCATGCACATGATCATCATGAAGGCTCCTCTCCTAGTCCACCTGCCAGCCCGCATACAAGTACGAACGATGATCCTCTTAGTCAGCGTACTGTACCATTAGACACTCCCACTCGGGTACTTCCTCATCACCCACCGACGTCTACTCGTGTACATGCCTCCACCACTCTTTCTCGGGAGTCCTCTTCCTCTACTACAACTCTTGTTTTTCCAGCCGACCTCCTAGAAGATATTCGGGATGCCAACCTTCAACATCGTATGGTTGGTTCCCAGTTTGGAGCCCTTAAAGTTTTTATGGCCTCTTTTGTCAAGTCCACTCTCGAAAAGTTGGAATCTCTTCACGACTCCAATCATCACCTCACTATCTCAGTTGTTGCCCTTAAAACAGCGTATGATGCTCGTGATGATGAAGTCCGGCGTCTTCAGGCATCATCTCAATCACAACAGAAGCTCAACTCTCAACCTCTTCAATCTCTTCAGTCTCTTCATCAAAAGGTGGATTCTATTTTTGTTGCTCCCCCGACTGCCGCTAAGGGGGAGAAATAGCTGGTACCAGACGCTTCAGCCAACAGCCGTCAGGGCCCCACTCCTGTTCTTACGGATGCTACATCTGAGGGGGATAAATTAAAAGAAACCACCGGTCCAACTGAGGGGGAGCTACAAGGACCGACCAAAGACAAAGGAAAGAAAAAGTTATCTATTGATGAAGAGGTACTGTTATCCAAACAAGAAAAGGCTGCTAAACTTAAAGCATTTGTCTCTGATGTTGATCAGTTCAAGCTTCAACCTCCTCCCAAGGTCAATTCTAACCTTGGCTTTCTTGAAGATGAAGTCATGAAGGCATCTGAAGTTCATAAAAATATTGAAGAAGATGTCACCCAAAAGAAGACTTCTGAAATTATGTGGTACAATAAAGTGTTAATGGAAATGAGCAACATGTCACAAATTGTCGATGTAAAATTCGGTACTTCCAAGCTTTCGAAGACATATGTTTGGTTGATCATTTATAAGGCTGACAAATTGATTCAATTTATCAGATACTACGATCTTTATCTCCTTGTGGTTTTAGAATGGTACGAAATATCTAATCTCATATCTTCTTCTCTCTCTAGTCACAGGGGTAAGGCCATCAAGTATTAGAATGAGCTTCTTGATTGGATGAAAGTTGCTCGAAGGGATCTCATAGTTACTCACACTCTCGATGAAGAAGCACAAATTCAGAACGTTTAAAAGAAGTACCAAACCAAACGTCCTCCTCCACCTAGGCAAGACATCTTCAGAGACCTTGCCGCCATAAGAATTGTGCCAAACGTGAAGAACTTGAATATGACGGTTCCCTCCTTTTCGCCTTGCCCTCCATCGTCTGTAGTGCTCGGACCTTGCAAATGAATTTACTTCCTTAATGCAAAAGGAAATCTATGTTTCTTTAGACATAATGAAATCAGCATGGCCGACTCCTCTTTTCTTGAGGCCATCCTTTCTCTCATCCCTTGGATTGCTGGAACAATCCTCTTCCACCAAGACATTCTTGCTGAGCTGAACAGAAGAAAGAAGAAATGATTTACTGCTTTAAAATATCTTTTATGTACTTGTAATTTTGATAATTATCGTATTTAATACAAGTGCATTTCCTTTTTTACTTAGTTTGTAAAGATATACTTAATTCGATTATTCATTTGTAAATGTCGGATATACTTAATAAATCCAAAAAAAAGGTCTATGTGAAAAGAACCCAAAAAAGTAAATATGGGTCAAAATGACTTATTCAGTACACTCTTAGTTTTATTCTTTAGTATGGATGTCATCCTCAAATAGGGGGAGATTGTTGGGTCATCTGGACATTTGAAGATGACCTCCCTATCTTCCATTTTGTATCATCATACTTAGAATATTTTGAGGTTCTTTTAGCAGCTTGGTTTCTATACAAATGTTTGGTGAAGTCGAAGATCAGCCGAAGAAGACAAAGAAAAAGTATATTTCTTAAAGCGGATTGAAGACAAACTTCTTAGCCTAAAGCCAAACATGCCTACTTGATGAACACTATTGGCCAGGATGGTGCCGATCTCAAATTTTCAGAAGCCCGAAGATTTCTCAAATCTTCAGGATCCCGAAGATTTCTCAAATCTTCAGAAGTCCAAAGATTTCTTAATCTATAAGCCGAAGATTTCTCACATCTTCAGAAGCCTAAAGATTTCTCACCTATGCCGACTTGTCTCTCAATTCACCAAACTTGTCTTTGATAAGTTTTAAATGGGAAAATATCATCGACACAAACACATTGTACTTTTCTGAGAACGTATATTTGTGATATCTTTCATTGACGTGGACCTCATCTGAAGATCAGAAAAAGTAAGCTTTGTCTTCTACAATCTTTTGAGGAAAGGTCCACACCATCCTCTGTTGGTCAACACTCAAGACAAAGTCACCTTAAGACAAAAGGTACATCTTGTACCATGCTGAAGATATGTGTCCATCCCTTGCTCAACAGATGTCCCTTGCATTAAATGCATGAGGCGCTATAAATATGAAGGATGGTTCAACATGCAAGATCACTAGATTTACAAGCCTTCAAGCTCTCTAAGTGGACTGACAATTTCTCTCTTTGAAGTTCTTACTGTTTTCTAAGGGTTTTACAATTGTTCTTCATTCTCTTCGTGAAAGATTGTTTGAACATATTTTATTTGTTCTCTTCCGCAACAATCAAAAGTTTCTATGTGTAATTCTTGATTTCAAATCAATAAGAATTAAATTAAGTGAAAATTTGTGTGTATTGTATTTAACCCCCCTTAAACAATACTTTTCTTATTTACTTACTGCTATTTGGGACCAACAGTTTGAGTGCTCTTCTCAAGTAATCTAGAAACAAAAAAGACATGAAGGGAATCACTACTAGAAAACTTTCCTTCATGGACAAAAAATTCCAATGGTCTCATTTTTTTAGACTTAACTAATTTGTTGGATATATAGTTGGTTAGTTAGTTTTTGTTTAGTCTGATTATAAAATTCTATCTGAACTGCATATATATAGGTTGTCTTAGTTCACTTATGAATATATACAGAAATTTTCCCATGTCTATGTGCATCATATTTCCTCTCTATGTTTTCATCACCTGATCACATGGTATCAAGCAACATTAAGATCCTTTTGCGACCGTTTATCTCCGGTGATTGTTCATCTCCGGTAATTGTTCATCAATCTCCGACAACTTATTTCTCCAATTAAGCTTTCAATTCCGACGCTACATCGTTTTTCAATCGAGGTTCCTTCTTTTTCGATATATTACCATATCGTAGTGTGTGGATGCTTCTCTAGATCTGTCATTATATTGGTTATATTTGTCTGATAAGTGATTTCATCACATGTGGTTTCATTTCCAAGTTTTGATTCAAGATCTTAGGGTTTATTCAATTTCATTTTGTTGAAGGTTTTTATCAGAGGGTATTTCGATTTTGGAGTGCTTAGTTTGTTGATTCATGATCTTTGTTATGCGATTGTTCTGAAGCCTTGCTTTGGGTTATTATATCATCGACAATTTCTGATTTTCTTCACTTAGTTCCAGAAATTTGGTTGTTTAACATAATCAACCATTCTCATCTAATTATTTTTATTGTTGATAATTATGTCGACTGGAAGTTCCAATTTAGAAGCAACAGTTCATAGTGATTCTGGACAGTCAAATAGTACATCAATTTCTTCAACAAATATTTCTTTCTCTAAAGAAGTGAATGGATTCGCAGCATGTGAAGGTACATCTCTGACTACTCCTACTCCTATTTCTAATTTATGGATTATAGATTATGGGGCGTCTGATCATATATGTAGTTAGTCTTCTATGTTTTCTTCTCTTCAAGATTACCCAAGCCACATAAAGTGTCATTACCAAATGGAAATGCACTATTTTTTGAATATGTGGGTATTGTTTCTTTAACCAATCTGTTGATTCTGTCTCATGTTCTATATGTTCCTTAATTTCATTGTAACCTTCATTCTATGTCCAAACTCGGTTCTCATAATCATTATTCCATTTAATTTACCGATTCTCATTGTTATGTTCATAACCTTCTTATGAAGAAACTCTTGGTACTTGGTAGAAGGAATGGAAATTTGTATATGTTGAATCTCACAGAGCTCAAAAACAATCTAGTTGATGATGTCTCATTGTCTAATATTGTTATGTTAGACAAATATGATATAACATATTTCCTTATGGCATTTAAGATTTGGTTACCTTCCCATATATAAACTCAAGCAAATAGTTCTTGTTCCAAGTGAATGCAATAATGATTAATTTCATTCATGTCTGGTGTGTCACAAAGCCAAACAACACATGTTACCTTTTCCCAAAAGTCAAACTAAATCATAAGCCATATTTGATTTGTTACATGTAGATGTTTGGGGTCCTTTTCATACTCCAACTTATGATAGCCATCAGTATTTTTCTCACCATGGTTGATGATTGTAGTCGAACTGCTTGGATTCATATGTTAACTCACAAGAGTTTACCCTTTTCAATCATCCAGTCTTTTGTATAGTTTGTTCAAACACAATTCCATAAAACCATCAAAATCATTCGGTCAGACAATGCCAAGGAATTCGATAGTAGCAATGAAGACAAGTTTTTCTTTGCATCAAAGGTATCATTCATCAACTTTCTTGCCCACATACCCCACAATAAAAATGACTTTGTTGAGAGAAAACACAAACACTTACTTGAAACAACTCGTTCCTTGATGATTCAATGAGGTTTACCTATGAAATTCTGGGGGATAGTATCTTAACAACAACCAATCTTGTCAATCATACACCTACCAAAGTACTAAACCATTTGACTCCATTTGAAGTTTTATTCAAAATCAAGCACGAATATCATCAATTTAGAACATTTGATTCTTTGTGTTTTATCTCTACATCTCCTATTAATAGTGACAAATTCCAATCTCAAGCTGAGCCACACATATTTCTAGGATATCCTTTTAGTCGTAAATCATACAAGGTAATGCATCTATTTACCAAACAAATATTCTATTCTAGGGATGTTTGGTTTTGTGAATATGTATTCTCTTATCTCACCACTATTGCACCCTCTCATATTTTCCTTTTCCTGCCCATGTTTCCCTCATATATCTTAGTACATACTAACCTAGATCTTGTTTCACTAGTGAACCTATAACCTCTTTCACCAGTGAACTCACATGAATGAAACAAGTCATCATTCGATCCACTCATTCCTCACCTATTCTTGAGGCTCCTATCATTCGAAAGTCAACCTGCATACCTCACAACCTCTTATTATCTTGAATGATTATGTTTGCAACCATGTCACTTCTGATTTATCTGATCTATCCCATAATTTATGTTATCTTTCTTTAAATAGTGATAATCAACCCTTTGTTGCAAATATTGTTTATGTGGTGGATCCTAAAATATATGAAGAAATTGTGTCTAATCCTTTTTGGCAAGAGGCTATGGCTAAATAATTTGCAGGCTTGGAAGAAAACAAACTTGGAAATTGGTGCATTTATTAGCTGGGAAACGTGTCATAGGGTGTAAATGGGTTTACAAAACTAAATTCAATCAGGATGGAACAATTGAAAGGCATAAGGCACGATTGGTAGCACAAGGTTTCACTCAACGGGAAAATGAAGATTATTATGAGACTTTAAGGGAATGATATGTTCTGATCCAAAATTTTGTTTGCTAATTGACAAAATCTCTATATGGTCTAAAGCAAGCTTCAAGGCAGTGGTTGTATTTGAACTATCAAATGCTTTAAAAACCAAAGGCTTCACTCATTTCCAAAATGATTATTCTTTGTTTTTAAGGAAATCTAATATCTCATTTGTGTATGTTGATGATGTTATCATCACAAGAGATAGTCTTTAAGAAATTGAAGAATTGAAAGCCTACTTAAATGCCAGTTTCAAGATCAAAGACTTGGGTCATCTTAACTATTTTATGGGTTTGGAAGTTCTTTGAGGTGATCATGGCATGTTTTTTAACAAGGAAGAAATATCTCACAAAGTTATTAAATGACTGGCATTAGCTCTTCTCTAGGTGTTACTTCCCCATTACCCTACAATCTATAGTCAATGCATGACATGCCAAGCCTCAAATACATAAATTTGTTGGAAAACTCAATTTCCTGGTACATACACGGCCTAATATGGCATTTAGTGTATAGTTTCTTAGTTAATTTAATCAAAATCCTTCTCAGGATCATTGGGACGCAGGGTTACACATTTTGAAGTATCTCAAGGCTTTAAGTTCTCATGGACTGTTTTTTAATGATTAAGATGGTTTTTTCTCTCGTTGCATTTGTGATTTAGATTAGGCAGCCTGTCCTTTTTCGAGAGGATCAGTGAGTGGCTACTTTTTTTTTTTTGGGGGGGGGGGTCTAGTGTCATGGAAATCAAAGAAACAAATTATAATATATTTATCATATGCATAGGTTGAATTCAGGTTAACGAGGAAAATCACTACCGAGCTCACTTGGTTGAGTAGATTGTTGTTAGACATGGGGGGTTAAAGATATTACTTTGATTGCTTTAAAGTATGACAACTTAGAAAGCATTCGCATAATCAATAATCCAGTTTTCACATGAGGACTGAAGACATAGAATCGGATGTTACTATGTAAGAGAACAACTCTAGGCGGAAGTGATTGCAGTAGAGTTTACTCCAACAAAGTCTCAGCTTACAAATCTTTATCTGCACCTTGATAACACTCAATTTTTTAGAGTTATTTCCTATATTTTTTATAAATGCTTTATCTTATATATTTAATATATCAAATTATCTCTCAATTTATGATTTTTTAGAGTAAATATTACCCCATTAATTATTATTTGTATTTCCTTATTTTATTAACTAAAAGAAAAAAATGCCATTTATATGGCTTTGTTTCCTTGGTTAGCAGCAACAAAAGAAAAAAGGTAAGAAAAGAAAGAAGAAGCCAATTATTTTGTGGCTTTTGTCTTTGTTGTGTTTGGCAGCCCACATCGTAGGCCAAAGGAAGAAACGAACTCGTCCAACAGATCCATCTCATCTCTTTCAATTCAATGTCCGCGTCTTCAAAATGCCAAAGCCGCTTCAAACCCGCCTTAGACACTATAGTTGAGTCCAAAAATCCGTCCACGCGAGTTTCCGACAGGTTTAACCTGAGCCCAAGATGCTACCCAGATTGTGGGTTTTTGCACATTGATTTAGCGGTTCTGATGTGGCGTATAAAAGGTCGATTGGAAACCGCCAAGGAAAAAATTCGATTTTGGAAGCCAAGAAGCAAAAAATGCAGCAACAAGTAGAGGGAGGATTTGAGAGATTTCTCATCAATTTCATCTCAATTTCTGTAAATTCTTGAACTATTTCGAATTGGTAACTTAGGTTTAGCTATGTGTGGCTAAATCTTTTCATTCCAACATTGGTTTGGTTAGATTTTGATAGTTTACACTTTGAGATTCCATTATAATCGTTTGGGACAAACCAATTTGCTTGATTTCTATTTTCAATGTCAATTTTGTTTGATTTTTCAATTGGTCTGATCAATTAGTTGAATCTCTCATGGAAAATTGTTAGTCAAAATCTAGATACGTAATCGTCTTGGAATTTTGATGAAGTAACAATTGATTTCATTCAGTCTCAAAAAGGTTTCCGAATCGAATTCTTGAAATCTTGTGTTCAAAGCAATTATAAGTCAAGCTTACGAGCTTATGGCTTTGAGTTAAAATATTTCTAGTCCGTTAAAGCTAATCACACCTAAGAACTTGAGAGCTAATTTAATTTCTTATTTGTGATTAAGATCCAGTTAAAGAGCTTATTTTAACCGGTGTAAATTTAAGGAAATATATAGGTCGTTAGAGCTTGTTAACGACTATAATCAACTTGGGTTCGTTCTCTATGTTTACGTTTTTGGAATCAATGATAGGTGCCAACATCTTAATCGAAGTCGAACTAATGTTGGGTGTTATTTTATCGTATTTAATTAGCTTATAATTGCATGTTTATTCTAGTTAAACAAATCCAACCCCCCTCATATTTATCTATAATTATTTGTTCTTGTACTTGAATTCTTTGGCAATAATAAGTTAAAACCGAGCCCCTGTGCATTCGACCCAACTTACCGCTATTACAATTTTGGTTGTAATTAGTCGATAGTTGGAATTTATTATTTGGTGGACTAGGCATCCGTCAAATTTTTGGTGCATTTAACCGTTTATGCAAGATCTTCTCCTGCAGGTTCACCTTTGTCACTTGATTTAGAGATCGAACAGACCGTGAAGCGGCTGAGGAAACAATCAAAGCTTCGAAATAAGTTAGGTGAGGGAACTTCGTAACCAGGGGTAAATATCTGGCAAGATATTGACTATCGAGTGATTCGGGAGAATAAAAAGTGAAAAAAGTAAATCCAAAAACAGAAGAGGAACTAAAGACGAAATCTAAGGAAGAGGAGGAGATGGTCAACATGGCTGAAGAAGAAAAGCGGACACTACGTCCATTACCAACCCAAGATGTTGCTCAAACTCCAATTTGTATCAAGTATTCGACAGATAATCAGAATTTTGTTCTTAAGACTGGCTTGGTCCATCTCTTAGCCACCTATCACGGGTTGGAGAATGAGGACCCTAATAAGCATTTGCAGTAATTCCACATAGTTTGTCTTAGCATGAAACCAATTGAGGTTGTGGCGGACCTTATAAAGTTAAATGCTTTTCCTTTTTCTTTAAAGGACCGTGCTACAAATTGTTTGTTGCTCCCCGATTCGGTAATGACGTGGAACCAAATGGCGAGGCTATTTTTAGACAAATTATTTATCGCCTCCTGAGCCGCTAACCTTCGTAGAGAGATCTGTAGTATTAAGCAAAGAGATGTTGAAACTCTCCATGAATATTGGGAGATATTCAAACATCTCTGCGTGAGTTGTCTACAACATGGAATCTCAGAATAATTGCTTTCACAATATTTTTATGAGGGTCTCCTCCCGATGGATAGAAAAATGGTTGACGCCGCAAGTTGCGGTGCCATGTTTAATATGACCCCAACCGAGGTTAGAGCTCTAATTACTTCTATGGAAAAATATTCCTAACATTTCATTAAAAGCCAATGAGGTAAATGTTGCGAGTATTGAGAGTCGTTTGTATGATCTTACTAACCTGGTAAAACAACTTGTAGTAGGAAAAGAACAGGTGAAAGCTAGCAGGATTTGTTTAGCGACAGGCCATCCAACCGATGCGTGTCCACAACTGCAAGAAGATGTGTTGGTGACGACCAAAGATGTGAATGCTATAGGAGGTTTTCAAGGTCAACCACAACAACAAAGGTATTTCAACAACAACTTTGGAAACCAAAGACCCCCTCAATTTCAGAATTTTGTGCAAAGGCCGCCAAATCAAGCTACTTCTAGTCGCCCAATTATGTCTCTTGAGGATATTGTCAAAACTTTAGCTACTAACACTCTTCAATTCCAACAAAAAACAGAAGCGAGTATTCAAAACGTGGGAGCTCAAATGACACAACTTGCTACTTCCGTGAGCCGATTGAAATCTCAAGGAAAGTTTCCTTCCCAAACAGAAACGAACCCGAAACAAAATGTAAGTGCAATTGTCTTGAGGAGTGGAAAAGACCTAGAAGAACCAATATTGGCAAATGGTAGAGAAGTGGAGAAAGAGAAGGAGGTAAGTCCAAAACCGGTTCAAAGTAAGAAACAACCGGAATCCATTGTTGATGTAAGTGAAAAAGCAAAGGTAATTACACCTACCTTTCCTACACGTTTTCAAATGTCTAGTGAGGCTAAAGAAGAAAAAGAAATTTTAGAAACTTTTAGGAACGTTGAGGTGAATATCCCTCTTTTATATGCAATCAAGCAAGTCCCTCGTTACGCTAAGTTTTTGAAAGAAGTGTGCACCAATAAAAGAAATTTAGGGGTAACGATATGGTCAATCTGAATGAAAATATGTCGGTCGTGCTTCAAAAGAAGCTACCCCCAAAGTACAAAGATCTCTGTGTTTTCACCATTCATTGCAAATTGGGGAATGTTATGGTCAATAGGGCTATGCTTGATTTGGGTGCATCTATCAATGTGATGCCATACTCTATCTTTAAGACTCTAAATGTAGGCCCCTTACAAGAGACCGGGGTGGTCATTCAATTGGCTGATAGATCCATGGTACACCCTAAAGTGGTATTAGCGGACTTATTGGTTCAAGTGAATGAGCTTGTTTTCCATGCTGATTTTTATGTCATTGATATGGAGGAGGATTCTCATCCTAAATCCACACCCATTTTGTTAGGGAGGCCATTTCTGAAAACTTCAAAAACAAAAGATAGATGTCCACAATGGCACACTTTCTATGGAATACGATGGTAATATCATTCATTTTAATATCTATGAAGCCATGCGTTTTCCAAGTGATGTATCATCTCTTTGTGCCATTGATATTAGTGAACCTATTTCTCAAGAGTTGTTTCGACTAACACATTTTGATGCTTTAGACACAACCTTGAGTAGGTCTTTAGATGAAGCGAGAGTAACTAAACTCCTAAATATGATTGAGCTCGGACCCGAGTTTCATGGGCTAGTAGCTTCTATGGATTAAAAAAAGACTGCAAGGTATGATATTGCTCAAGTTTCTTTACCACCATCTAACAAAAAGCTAATTCCTTATGTTTTACAGGATCCAGAACTAGAGCTAAAGAAACTTCTCGATCATCTCAAGTTGCCTATTTAGGAGAAGGAGATACACTATTGGTGAACATTTCAAGTAGTCTAGACATATACGAGGAGAAGAAGCTTATATTTGTGCTCAAACGATATAATGAATCCATTAGGTGGACGATAGATGACATAAAAAGTTTGAGTTCATCAACTTGCATGCATAAGATATTGATGGAGGATGATTTAAAGTCGTTTCGTGAGGCTCAAAGGCGTTTGAATCCACCCATGATGGAGGTTGTAAAAAGAGATTCAAAAGTTACTAGATGCGGGTATGATATTTGCTATTTCCGATAGCAAATGGGTGAGCCTAGTGCAAGTTGTTCCAAAGAAATCCGGAGTGACAGTAGTAGAGAATGTCGAGGGAGTGATGGTTCCAACAAGAGTACAAAGTGGTTGGACAGTATGCATCGATTACCGACGGTTGAACGTTTCAACCCAAAATTTATGGTTTTCATCAAATTCCGGTTGCACTGGAAGACCAAGAGAAAACCACATTACATGTCCTTTCGGAACTTTCGCTTATCGCCGAATGCCCTTTGGCCTATGTAATGCACCGACTACTTTTCAGCGGTGTATGATGAATATTTTTGTTGAGTTTATTGAAAATATCATTTTAGTTCTTATGGACGATTTTACTGTCTATGGAAACTCCTTTTATTATTGTTTAGTAAATCTTACTAAAATCCTTCAAAGATGCATAAAGACCAACTTGGTTTTGAATTATGAAAAATGTCACTTTATGGTAAACCAAGGCATGATTTTAGGACATATCATCTCAAGTATGGGGATTAAAGTAGATAAAGCTAAAATAGATGTGATTAAAAGCTTACCATACCCCACTTTGGTAAGGGAAGTCCGGTCATTTTTGGGCCATGCAGGTTTCTATAGGCAATTCATCAAGGATTTCTCACGCATTACTCGACCGTTGTGCATTCTACTTCAAAAGGATGTGGAGTTCAAGTTTGATGAGAGGTGCAAGGAAGCTTTCAATAGGTTTAAAGAGATGCTCACATCCGCCCCAATCATGAAACCATCCAATTGGGATCTTCCATTTGAGATTATGTATGATGCAAGCAATTATGCTATTGGAGCGGTACTCGGGCAATGGGTTGGAAGGAACCCACATGTTATTTATTATGCCTCGAGAAACCTAGATAGCGCGCAAGCAAACTATTTCACCACGGAGAAGGAAGTGCTCGTGGTTGTCTTTGCTTTGGAAAAATTTCGTCAATATCTCTTGGGTACTAAAGTTATTGTTTTACAGATCATGCGACTTTGCGGTATTTGATGACAAAGAAGGATGCTAAGCCAAGGATCATCTGATGGATTTTGTTGCTCCAAGAATTCAACTTGGAGATTAGAGACAAAATTGTAGCACAAATTTTAGTAGCAGATCACTTGAGCCAGATTGTTTCCAATGAAGAGTTGTTACCACTATATGATAAGTTCCCGGATGAGCATCTTTTTGAGGTGAAGACCGCGGTTCCTTGTTATGCCGACATAGTCAACTACTTAGGTACCGGGACCACACCTAAGGAGCTACCAAGATCGAAGAGAGACAAGATAAAGAGTGATTCCAAGTATTACATGTGGGATAATCCTTATTTGTGGAAGCAAGGATCAGATCAAATCATCTGGCGATGTGTAAGTGATTATGAGGTAAATTCTATTTTAGAATTCTTTCATTCTAATGCATGTAGTGGCCACTTTGGCCTAACAAGGACAACCGTAAAGTTCTCGAGAGTGGCCTCTTTTGGCCACATATTCATTGAGACACATATATGTTTTGTAAAGCTTGTCCTCGTTGTCAACATACCAGGAATCTTAGTCGTAAGGATCAAATGCCTTTTACTCCCATTCATGCATGAGAGATTTTTGACATTTGAGGCATCGATTCCATGGGCCCTTTTCCATGTTCTTTTGGATTTTATTACATCTTACTTGTTGTCGATTACATCTCTAAATGGGTAGAGGCGAAAACGACAAGGCCGGATAGTGCTAAAGATGTTTCAGATTTTGTGAAGGATAAGATTTTCTGCAGATTTGTAGTTCCAATGGTAGGGATAAGCGATAGGGGAACCCATTTTGTCAATGGAGTGATGGCGACTTTGTTCAAAAAGTATGGTGTAAAGCACCAAATATCCACTGCCTACCATCCACAAACAAATGGGTAAACGGAGGTGTCAAATCGAGAGATAAAGCAAATCCTAGAAAAAACGGAAAATCCGAGTAGGAAATATTGGAGCTTGAGGCTTAATGATGCATTATGGGCCTACTGGACTGCCTATAAATCCTCGATAGGTATGTCCCATTTTCGTTTAGTTTATGGGAAATCTTGTCATCTTCCTGTTGAGTTGGAACATAAGGCCTTTTGGGCCGTGAAAAATGTCAACTTGGACATTGATAAAGTCGGTACACACCGAAAACTCCAACTTCAAAAATTGGAAGAGATACGCAATGATGCGTACTAGACTAGTCATTTATATATAGAAAAGACCAAAGCTTTTCATGACAAAATATCTTCCCGCAAGACATTTGTTTTAGTTCAAAAGGTCTTACTTTTTCACTCCCGTCTTAAATTGTTTCCCGAAAAACTTAGGTCCCGGTAGGTGGGACCATTTTTTGTTACTAATGTGTTTAGTCATGGTGCAATAGAGATTAAAAGTGAGAAAATGGGAAAAGTGTTCAAGGTTAGTGGTCATCGTTTAAAGCCATTCTATGAAGGTTTCAAACCTCTTGACGTAGAGATTTTCAAGGTTGAGGTGTTGAAGGGAGGAACACCTTAGACATGGAGGAGTCTAGACAAAGACGTTAAAGAAAGGCGTTGTATGGGAGGCAACCCATGAATTTCCATTTATTTGTTTTTTATCGTTTTTTTTCGTATTTGCCTTTGTTTGTTAGATTCTCAGGTTTCACCCCGGAATTTGGAGCTAAAATGACACATCTACCTTCACGGACCTATACATTAGAGGACTATTCACCAAATCAGGAGAGTTTACTTTTCCCCTCATTCTCTGATTGCTTTGAATGTCCTTTACTTTATCGAATACATTGAGGATAATGTATGGTCTAAGTGTGGGGGTGGGATGTAAATTTTGAGTTTGCATGATTTGGGTAGATAAATGTTTTTAGGGGTAATTTTTTGCAAAATTTTGTGCTTAAATGTGGATTTATGTCCATTTTGACAATGTGTTACCATGTTTTTATGCATTAAATTGTTGATGATGATGAGTTGGATGCATGTATAGCATGATTGAATTTGATTGATAGTGCTTAGAGTCGACTAGTGATAGTATACATGTTAAAGATAGACTCTTGCCAAACTCTTGAACAACTTTAACACCGTGAGACTTTGAACCTATTAAATTAAACACTTGATATTAGTCTCCATTTAATTTCTTGTGTGATTACATCATGCCTAGTCATGTACTTCTAGAACTTGATTTATCTCTCCTTAAGATTACCTGATACTTACATGCTAATAAATATGATAAAGGCCATCGTTTGATCATTTTTATGTTAACCCATTAGCCTTAAGCCTACCATTTATGTTATGATTACCCTTTTTGCACACCACTTTGAGCCTCAACCTATGTTTTTTGTTACCCACATCATGAACCGATCCAAACACGACTCACCCGACCAATAACCAATGGAGTAGTATTGGTATCCTCGTGAGTTCAAAAGTAGAACTTATATGTTGGGAAAGAAAAGAAAAAAAAATGAAAAGAAAGAAAAAAAAAAGAAGAGAATTTCAAAAAGAAAAAAAAAATCTATGAGAAAATAAGTCGTCAAGAAAAAAAAAAGTAAGACGGCGAAATCGATGATAAGTTTAAATATTTGTGTTTCATCTATACTTCTTATCATCCAATGGGAATGTGTTTAAAGAATGTATATCAAGATCCTATTTGCTAAAAACATCAAGTTAGTTAACCAATTTCTCCATTGGTATACGGTTTTTAGTCACTCGTTCCGAAATATATCCCTACCTTACCCAAAGCCTTATTTTACATTACACCCATAAAAGACCTTTTGATTTATATGCATGTATTTTATCCAAGTAGTGGAAAGTGGGAGATTTTTCAAGCTTATGGTAGATACATGCTAGTGTTGTGATGGTTTGAGCGATATATTTTAACCCAAGGAGTGAATTGAGTGTTGTTTTTATTTTCCTATTCATGAGAGTTCTCGTGATTAGCTTGTGTCTACCTGACTGTGTGTGTGTGTGCTTACTTTTGGATGCCAAGTTGCAAATTTCAAGTTTATGACATGTTATATGCGTTGATGATCTCATTTGATTCATTTATATCTCTATGTCCTAACTTAAGTTATTGTCGGGATGGACAATGATCTAAGTGAGGGGGTATTTGATAAATGTTTTATTTTATATATTTGATATATCAAATTATCTCTAGAATTAAGATTTTTTTAGAGTAAATATTACCCCATTAATTATGATTTGTATTTCCTTATTTTATTAACTAAAAGAAAAAAATGCCATTTAAATATGGCTTTGTTTCCTTGGTTAGCAGCATCAAAAGAAAAAAGGTAAGAAAAGAAAGAAGAAGCCAATTATTTTGTGGCTTTTGTCTTTGTTCTGTTTGGCAGCCCACATCGCAGGCCCAAAGGAAGAAAAGAAGTCATCCAACAGGTCCATATCATCTTTTTTGATTCAACGTCCGCGTCTTCACAGTGCCAAAGTCGCTTCAAACCCACCTTAGACACTGTTGTTGAGTCCAAAAATCTACCCACGCGAGTGGCGATGTTGATTAGATTCAAGAAAAAAAGAGCTTATGACATTTAAAGAAGTTTGGAAAACGCCAAGGAAAAAAATCGATTTTGGAAACCAAGAAGCAAAAACTGCAGCAGCAAGCAGAGGGAGGATTGGAGAGATTAGTTGTCAGGATCGAATTCTCAACAAGAAATAATTCTCAGAAACAATATCAAAGAAGTTTGCGGAATAACACTTTGATATTCAATGAAATAGTAAATCAACACAGTAAATATAAAGAACAAACTGTAAACTTGTATTGAATGCTTTGAAGTTACAAGATTACACACTCAACCTCAATATTGATGAACAGGCTCACCAATACGAATTCTACTTCTCTAGAATTAGGATCTATGCCTTGAGGTTGATTTTCTCTCTGGAACTAAAAACTTAGAATGAATCCCTATAATCTGTTCTATCAAATTTGTACATATACTGAATAAAAAGATAATTATAATAAATAAAATATCTTCAGTATATCTTCCATGTATATCTCTAAGCTTCCATGAATATCTTCAGTTTATCCAGTTGTCATCCTTTCCATACAGATCTCCATCTTATAAGCAGTATTAATCATAAGCAGCATTAATACTCTGAGCAGTATTAACTCTAGCAGTACTAACCATGCTCAGCAGCATTAATCTCTTCAAGCAGTACTAACTTTGAACTAGCAGTACTAATCTTGTTGAGCAACATTAATCATCAACTAGCAGCATTAATAACAGAAGTACTAACTAGAAGTATTAACTGTTTTCTTCTAGCAGCATTAACTTTGTTCCAGCAACATTAACTACAACTAGCAGCATTAACCTCAGAAGTAGTAACCATGTTGAACTAGAAGTAGTAACCATGTTGAACTAGAAGTAGTAACCATGTTGAACTAGAAGTAGTAACCATGTTGAACATTAACTTCAGAAGTATTAACTACAACTAGAAGTAGTAACCATGATTGACATATTTCAGACCCAACAATCTCCCCCTAACTTAACTTTTCAAAACTGAGAAGTTAAGTTCTTCAGTATAGGGTCTTTATGATAATTTCAAAACTTTCTTCAATTACTAGTTCTTATTGATTCAGTTTCTGCTGTTATCTTCTTTTCTGTTTCTGTTGTTATCTTCTTTTCTGTTTCTGCTGTAGTTACTGCTTTGTTTCAGCTTCTTCACTTATCTCCCCCTCAAAATAAGATTTCATATCAACTTGATTCTCCTTCTCAATTCTTCTCAAGTTCAGATGTTTAAGTCTCCCCCTTTTTGAAATAATCATGATCTTTTCATCTCTTTTATCTCCATAATTTGATTGTGAACTTTCAGACAAATTGTACCAAGTGTATCCATCAATTCTTTGTAGTTAAACTGTCCTCACCTCCTTTAGATGTGTTTACCACCTTTGAAGGATCCTTGGATCTTTTAGTAGCGATCTTCTGCCTAGCAGAAGCACCTTCTACTCCCTTGGTTTCTTGGCACCTGGGACCTTTAGATAATTACTCATCTAAAGTTGCCATGGGGAAGGTCTTAGATATGTTCACACTGTCCTGTCCTGCACTTTGTGCAAAGTCAGTAGTGTGAGCCTTACAACCCATATGCTCTTGCATCTCCTTATTGAGCACCTTCTTGAGGTTGGGAGACACCTCTATGGTTTCCCTTTGGATATTCTCTGATGAAAAATGCTCCATCAGAGGGCTTGTAGGTTTTGAAGTTGAGGATACAAGAAGGGAAGGAACCTTCTGTATCTTTTCCTTATATAGTATGGTAATTGGGAATGTTGGTTTGACAAAAGAAATCTGAAGATTTATGCTTTGTAGTGGAAGGTATGGATAGGTCATCAGTGGGTTGGTCTAATGAGGGCTTTGACCCTGATGCCTTACCTTCTTGA